>CM077089.1:64716939-65916939 GCA_039513925.1 Platanthera zijinensis | reverse complement strand
CAAAAACTCTAAAATGATTTATTTTAGTTTTCTTTCCTTTAAGTAACTCATAAGGAGTTTTACACTTAAGCTTGTGTATCAGACTTCTATTCAAGACATAGTTGGCTGTACTAACAGCCTCTGCCCAATAGGAAAGAGGCATATTAGCATCTGCCAACAATGTGCCAGTAGCTTCAATTAGTGTTCTGTTCTTCCTTTCAACCACCCCATTTTGTTGGGGAGTTCTAGGAGCTAAGAAGCTATGTTTGATACCTTCTCTCTCACAGAATTCTTGCATGAGAAGAGAGTCAAACTCAGTACCATGATCACTTCTGATCAAGGCCACATGAGTAGAGTACTCAGTCTGCACACATAATAGAAAGTCTGTAAGGGCTTTGAAGTTATCAGCCTTAGTTCTCAAAAAGAACACCCAAGTGAATCTAGAGAAGTCATCTACAATGACTAGGGTGTAATACTTCCCTCCTAAACTCTGTACATTTATTGGGCCAAATAGGTCCAAATGTAATAAATACAGGATTTTAGGAGAATCCCTTTTATTTACTGATTTAAAAGAATTCTTGGTTTGCTTGCCTAGTTGACAAGCCTTGCATAGGCTCTCCTTCTTGTAGGGGCAAGAAGGTAAACCTCTAACAAGGTTGTGTTTAGATACCCTAGATATGTTCTTGAGGTTAACATGGCTCAGCCTTTTATGCCACAAGGTGTTATTATTAGTTACTTCATTAAACAGGCAGATTTCAGAATCAGTTGAGTTTAAATCTATTAAATAAATGTTACCTTGTCTAATGCCTACCAATACAACACTATTATTTAAAGTAATATTACAGAGAGAGTTAGAGAATGATACCTGGTATCCAGCATCACATAATTGACTTACTGAAATTAGATTGAGCTTCAGTCCAGTCACATAAGCAACTCTCTTGAATGTAACAGCTCCAATTGTCATCCTGTCATAGCCTTCAGTTTGACCACAGCTTGAATCTCCAAAGATTACCTTTGGGCCAAGCTTTGCCTTGAACTTTGACAGATGTTCTATATTTCCTGTCATATGCTTGGAGCAACCACTATCCAAATACCACTTATTTTGAGTGATAGGATAGGTCTTCACCTGCAAATAAAACAATTTAAACATTGTGGACCCAGGTAACCTTGGGCCCCTTGTTTTTCACATAAGAAAAACTGAAAATAAAAGAATAAGCAGGCTGAGGGTGATAACCTAATGGGTAAGATCTCCTAGGTGGGATTCTCCATGCAGATGATGGGTCAATGAACCTAGGGTTTCTATTCATATTCGGGTTTCTAAGGTTCTGGGTGTAATTTTGAAATTCATATTGGAAATGTCGACCAACGTTCGACGATGGCTGCTCAGATCGTCGATCTCCATTCGACCACTGAGCTTGCGATTGTCGATCGACGTTCGACGATAGATGCTCAGATCGTCGAGCTTCGTTCGACCACTGAGCCTGAGATCGTCGAGCAGCGTTCGACGTTTTTTGTAATTCTTTAAATTTCTGTTTTCTTTTCTCTCTTTTAGCTTTATTTAAAGCTCTATTTACTTGATTGACTTGCTCAGTGTTCTTTATCCCATCAGTTGAGATAAAGTTCACTGGAGTTGAAAGTTGGTTTTTAAGAATGATTGGGGGCTCACTAGAAGATGCTCCTAAGCCTAATTTGATATTGCATGTCCTAGTGTTAGACATGCTGGTTATTTCAAGCAACTTAAGGCTTCTACCATTTAGAGACTCTTCTAACCTTTTGGCCTTAGCTAACTCATTCTTAAGAAATTTAATTTCTTCACTAGAATTAGTGAGATCTTCCTTTAACTTAATGTTTTCAATAGATATGATTTCTGATTCAGCTAGCTTATGTCTAAGTTGTTTAATCTCTTTTTCAGAACTAATTAAATCTAAACATAAGGATTTAAATTCTAATTTAAATTCTGCAGAAGTGAAATCATAAGAAGATAGTACCTCAACTTCTGTTGGCATTTCTTCATCTGAATCTGAAATCTCTGCAGCTGAATGATTGCTGCAGGCATCAATTGCCATTAGGCAAACTTACTTTACCTTCTTTTCTTCTTCATCCTCACTAGAGCTTGAGGAAGAGGATTCCTCATCAGAATCACTCCAGGTTTCAGCAACAAAGCCTCTCTCCTTCTTTTTATTCTTGTAGGAGGATGGCTTGGAGTGCTTCCTGTGCTGATCCTTATCTTTCCTCTTTTCTTTATTCTTTTCCTCTGGACAATCTAGAAGGATATGTCCAGGCTTCCTGCAACTATAGCAGATAATTTCTTTAGAAGGGGTGCGATCATACCTTGGCTTTTCTTCATACTTTGAAGACTTCTTTCTGAATTCCTTCCTTCCCATCTTGAGAAACCTTTTGGCAAATAATGCCATCAGTTCCTCATTTGACTGGCTTCCTTCAGAAGTGTCAGCAGCTTTAAGAGCAAGGGTTTGCTCTTTTCTTGTAGGAGTTGGGGTCTTTGCTTCAGCTTCTGCTTCCCTGGACTTCAGCACTTGCTCAAAAGACTTGAGCTTGCCGAGAAGGGCTTCTGTTGAGATTTCATTTGTGCTTCTGGCCTCCTTGATAGGCCAGATCCTCAGATCCCATGTGCTGGGGAAGCACATAAGAATCTTATCATTGACCTCTGTCAATGAAATATCCTTGTCAAGGGTCCTCAGCTCATGGATGATTGAGCTGAGCCTTGTGTACATGGCTTCAACTGATTCAGCATCAGTTTTCTTGAAATTCTCATATTGTGAGATAAGGTTTGACCTCATGTCTTTCCTTTCATCTGCTGAACTAGCTACAATCTGGTTCAGTGTATCCCACATATCTTTTGCTGAGGAGCAGTCAGCAACCTTCTGGAATACTTTATCAGACATTGTCTGAGCCAGAATGTTCATTGCCTTGGCATCTGCTATCTTTGCCTTTTTGTACTCATCATTGTAGTTTGGAGGAGGCACTGCACTCATATCAGATGATGAGGCAGTAGCAGCAGCAGGTGCTCTTGGTGGTCCTGACAAAATAGAAGCAAAAATACTTTCATCAATAGAATTCATATATAATTTGATCCTTGCCTTCCAGATGCCAACCTTAGCCAAGTTGCATGTTGGAGGTCTGGTGCTAGAATAATCCTTAGACTGGGCCATGATAGTAAAAGTGAATATCTATAAACTTTGGTATCTATCAGGATCTTGTGACTTAGGTGTTAGCCTATTCAGTCAGTCAACCTCCCTCTGATACCAATTGAAAGAGAAGGGATAGATACTACTCTAGAGGGGGGGTAAATAGAGTAATCAAAAATTACACTAGCAAAGTTGACTTTCTACTCAACCCCCTTGGATTTAAATGCGGAATGAAAGTTATAGATATTTAAGATTAAACCTTAGAGCCTAACACAAGTGTTGTGCACAAACTAAAGCTAACTGTAATTACAGTTTAGCTTTGGATCCTATCCAGCAACTAGCAAACCTAGTTAAGATCTAATCACAGCCACAATGCAAGTAATTAAACAAGGCAATCCAGACAACACAAGGAATTTATAGTGGTTCCCCAAACAACTTGGGTACGTCCACTCTTCTACCAACAAGGTAGGAATCCACTCAGGTTTTTGATCAGGTGCCCTGCCACCAACAAGATCTGCTTCAGGTAGATCAAGAGACCCTTTAGACTTTTGATCAGGTGTCTAAAAACCAACACAGGTTTTTGATCAGGTGCCCTGCCACCAAGGGATACTTTTGAAGGGAGTAATAACCCTGTATAGGAGGGGGAAAAGGGGTTAAGGTGTCTTCTCTATTTTACAATAGATTAGAGAAGCACAATAACTTGCACTGAGCTAGAAATCTCTAAAAGAATCAAGACTCCCCCTGGCTCAAAGAACGTCCAGGTGAAGTCTTGCTTCAGTACAGAAACACTTCAGTAAATATTGAAGGAAGAACTACAAGAAGATATAAAATAAGAAATGAAAATCTTCTAGCAGCTATCTTCTTCTTCTTCTTCAAAAGATCTCTGAGTCAGAACTTCCTGGAACAGGAGAACTCAGGTTGAAGAAGAGCAGAAGAGCTAACACTTCTCAGTTGAGTGAAGATTGTTGAGAGCAGTTAAACTTGTTCTTGCTGTAAGCTTGCTGAATGAATATTATCTGAGAACTAGTTGATCTCTTTTCTATATGGACTAGTTGATTTCTTCTTCAAAGAAGTCTTTATATATCAGCAGCAGCAACGGCTCTAATTGAGTTTGAATCTTGTCGTTTTCTGAACTCTGCAAGCTGGGCTGCAAAAAGCTTAAAGCAAAACAAAAATACAGCAGGCAGATATCCTATAAAAGGATAAAGCTTTCTAAGAAGCTGCAAATACTTCTGATGAAATAATACAAGAGAAAGTCACATCAGAAAGAACTCTTTACGGCCGAGGAAGACTTTTTGAGTCTAACGGCTATAAAGGACAGCCTGGCAGATAAAGCAGATTGCATATCTCAGCTATAAGACAAACAACTTTGTCAGAAAAGATTAGCTCATGCATATAGAATAGAACTGATATTGCATGGAAATAATGTCACAAATTATTCAGATAATCTTTTATAAACTATGCCAGAATAGATATGAAATTAGTCACATCATAGAACGTCGAACGACCCTCGGAGATCGTCGAACGGCGCACGGAGATCGTCGACCTATCAGACAGATAGTCGAACGATCCAGATAGTCGAACTATCAAGGAAGATAGTCGAACTACCTCGGCAGATAGTCGACCTATCAGAACAAATAGTCGTGCTATCAGATAGTCGATCTATCCGGACAGATAGTCGAACTACCAAACAAAAACAGATAGTCGACCTATCAAGCAGATAGTTAACCTATCCCAGAAAACAGATAGTCGACCTATCAACAGATAGTCGACCTATCAAACAAAATAGATAGTCGATCTATCAACAGATAGTCGAACTATCAGATAGTTGAACTATCCAAGCAGATAGTCGAGCTATCGAAGCAACACAGATAGTCGACCTATCAACAGATAGTCGAACTATCAAAGCGACACAGATAGTCGACCTATCAACAGATAGTCGAGCTATCAGATAGTTGAACTATCAGGATAGATAGTCGAACTATCAAAGACGACAGATAGTCGACCTATCAACAGATAGTCGAACTACCAAGACAAACAGATAGTCGATCTATCAACAGATAGTCGAGCTATCAACGCAGATAGAACGTCGACCAACTGATAGACGATAGTCGATCAGCCGATAGACGATAGTCGAGCGACTTTCGACTATAGTCGAACGAAAAACTACTTAACCAAATATTCATCTGGAAAAGCAATTCTACACAACTAGAGAATCTAACCTATCAACTAACCTTTGACCATAGATAAATCTTGGGTCAAGAGACAGAAAGAGAGGACTGAACTCAAATCAAAACCTAGGGTACCAACAAAGTACTGATAGCTACTGAGATTGAAGAGTGGTAGAAGACCACAATTACCACGTTCTTGATGGATGGTGACTCGAGACTATGGTGGGAAGGCTTGGAGCTACACCATCTGAGGGGTAGACAACTTACTGACGTCTCGATTGAAGAATTTTCGAGACTGTTCTTGGCTCGATACATCCCCTCAGCTCCGAGTATAGCAATGGAAAATGAGTTACAGAAGCTGGTACAAGGTGAGAGTGGCGTGGATGACTATCTCCACGAGTTTACTCGATTAGTTCGGTATGCAAGCGTTACCTTTGCTGATGAGGTGCAAAAGACCAACCGATTCTACGAAGGTCTAAGGGATGAATTAAGACTGCTACTTTCAGAGCCGATGATGCAGG
Organism: Platanthera zijinensis; assembly: GCA_039513925.1. Taxonomy (NCBI): domain Eukaryota; kingdom Viridiplantae; phylum Streptophyta; class Magnoliopsida; order Asparagales; family Orchidaceae; genus Platanthera; species Platanthera zijinensis. The sequence goes on along the minus strand of CM077089.1, from coordinate 65,911,122 downwards.
GTTTCCTTATCTTGGTCAATACGGCCCGGTCTTTGGAGAAAGACATGAGGAATGCTCAGGCGAAGAAGGACTCCGGCGGTAGGAAGTCAGAGTTCAAAGTGTTGCCTACAAAGTCTAGTTTTCGAAGGTAGAATAAGAAGGCTAGGACGTCGGGTCCAGCCCCTTCTTCGTGTGCCTCGAGGGCAACTATCAACCGAACCCCGGGCGCTTGTTTTACTTGTGGGAAGATGGGGCATTTTTCCGTGACGGTTGGAGCGGACGTCCAAAGTCCGAGAGGAAGCAGGGAGCAACCTACGAAGAAAAGGGCAAGACAATGGAGTCAACCGCATCCCATTATGCTCTGACTCAACCAAGAGTCTACAATCTGGGCCAGCAGGAGGCTATCAAACAGGCAGACGTGGTGACAGGTACAGTTTAAATTTAGAGCAAGCTAGCTTTAAATACTGTTACTAGTGCTTGTTAGCTTATTACTGTTTGTATAGGCTTTGTTCTGATTTGCGATAGTCCGGCAATAGTACTATTCGATACGGGAGCTTCGCACTCCTTTTTGTACGAAAGTTTCATATCACGCATCGGAGTCCCTTCTTCGATGGAGAAGGACAAATCAGACGTGTTGCTGCCGAACGGGTGTTCTATGTGTGCGGACAGAGTTTGTGCTGTAAGAGTTCAAATTGAAAGTCAGGAGTTCGACTTGCTAGCGTCGTTGCTTCCACTAGTAGAGTTCGATGTCATCTTCGGTATGGACTGCTTTCGGAGCCGAAAGAATTTATAGATTGCAACCGTAAAGAGGTCAAGCTGGGTGCTGGGCGGGTGAAAATGTTTGCGGGATTGAAGGGGTCGAGCAAGACAATGATATCTACTCTTCAGGTGGTCAAGGCAGTTCGTGCTGGAGCAGAGATGTTCTTCACACTAGTGGAGGCTGTAAATCCTAAACCTACTTTGGGTAGTATCCCAGTGGTATGCGAGTACCCCGACGTGTTCCCGGACAATCTTCTCGGAGCCCCACCGCAGCAAGAGATCGATTTCACGATCAAGCTAGTGCCAGGTGCCAAACCTATGTCACACTCTCCTTATCGGTTGACGCTTAAGGAGATGGAAGAGCTAAAGGTTCAAATGGAAAGGTTGATGGAGCAAGGTTATGTGTTTCCAAGTTCGTCGCCTTGGAGCACATCGGTCCTCTTTGTTAAGAAGACGGACGGGAGTTTGCGGCTGTGTATTGACTAAAGAGAACTGAGCAAGTTAACGGAAAAGAACAAATACCCGATCCCAAGGATTGATGATCTTTTCGATCAGTTAGTCGGGACATCAGAATATTAGAAATTGGATCTGAAGTCCGGTTACTATCAGTTGAGGATAAGGGAGAGTGATATCCCAAAAACAGCGTTCAGCACAAGATATGGGCATTTCGAGTTTACGGTCATGCCATTCGGGCTGACTAATGCGCCATCAATATTCAAGGATCTGATGAACAGGACGTTCAGGGAGTACCTAGACCATTTTGTGATCGTCTTTATTGACGACATATTGGTGAACTCGCAGTGCGAAGAAGATCACTTCAAGCATCTGCATTTGGTTTTGGAGACGCTGAGGAGGAACGAACTATATGCAAATTTCTCCAAATGCGAGTTCTGGTTGTCCTCAGTGGCGTTCCTTGGTCACATAATCAGTGGGGAAGGGATTGTGGTAGATCTGGCAAAGATTGTTGCGATACGGGAGTGGCCTGTGTTGTCTTCGGTAGCGGATTTCTGGAGTTTTCTGGTACTTGCCGTCTATTACAAGCGCTTCGTAGAGAACTTCATGCGGATAGCATTACCACTCACGACGTTGACAAGGAAAGATCAGAAGATTGTATGGACGTAGGAGTGCGCGCAAGCGTTCAAAGAGTTGAAGAGTCGGTTGACCACGGTGTCAGTGCTAAGTTCACCGAGTGGGACCAATGGTGTTGAGATATACAGCGATGCCTCAGGCAGTGATTTGGGCTGCGTGCTGCTGCAGCATGGTAGTGTTATTGCGTATGGTTCGCATCAGCTAAAAATGCATGAAAGGAATTATCCGGTACACGACTTGGAGTTAGCGACCGCGATTTTTGCGCTAAAGCTATGAAGGCACTATTTGTACGACGTAAAGTCGATATTTATACCGACCACAAGAGCCTGCAATACTTGTTGGATCAGAAGGATCTGAAAATGAGACAACGGAGATTGATGGAGTTCCTGGGGGACTATACGTTCAAAATTCAGTATGTGCCCGGGAAAGGCAATGCAGTTGCGGATGCGTTGAGTAGCAGGGCTCCCGCCCAAGCCAACTGGTGGTCGGTTCACGATGAGAGTTTGATTCGGGAGTTGGAGGCGTTAGACATCTGTTGTGTTGATAAGCACACTAGCGCCGAAGCGTTATTGAACTGGACAGAAGTTCAATATGACCTGGCTAATCAGATTCGACAGGCTATGGAAGTGGATAACAATATGAAGGAGATCATGGATGCAACTTCGGATGGGTCAAATTCCCTGTTTTCAGTTAAAGATGGACTACAAAGGAAGGACAGTCGTTTGTGCGTCCCAAACGTGGGAAATTTATGGGCGGAGTTGATGTACGAGGCTCATCATACCAAGTACTCAATTCACCCAGGGAGCACGAAGATGAACCGAGATCTAAAGAAGTTGTTCTGGTGGCCAGGACTCAAGAAGGATGGGCAATATTTGTGGCTAAATGTCAGACTTGTGTCATAGTGAAGGCAGAGTGCCAAAAGCCAGGAGGTTTCTTGAAGACTTTGCCTATTCCAGAGTAAAAGGTGGACATTTACATGGTTGCAGAAGGGAAACGACGCCATCTGGGTGATCGTAGATCGGTTAACAAAAGTGTGGCACTTCAATCCGCATAGGAAGGATGATTCAGTGGAGAAACTGGCGAAGCTATATGTGGATAACATTGTTAGAATGCATGGTGTACCCCGCAGTTTCATGAGTGATAGAGATGGGCATTTTACGTCCAATGACTTGAGGTTGGTGCAACAAATGCTGGGGACTAAACTGAAGTTCAGCACAGCCTTTCATCCGCAGACGGATGGGCAGACCGAGAGGGTCAACATGATGGTGGAGGACATGCTTCACATGTGTGTTATGGACTTTGGAAAGTAGTGGGAAGACAATCTGTATTTGGTGGAGTTTGCGTACAACAGTAGCTACAAAGTGAGCATAAAAATGGCGCCCTTCGAGGCCTTATATGGTAGAAAGTATCGCACGCCGTTGTCGTGGCTACAAACGGGTGAGGCAATGTTGTACAAAAAGCAAGAGGTGGAAAACGATATTTCATTGGTGCGAACCATTCGGGAGCGTTTGCTGATCGCTCAGGATAGACAGGCTAAATACTATAATGCCAAGCACCAGAACGTGGAGTTCGCGATTTGCGATTGGGTGTATTTGAAGATAAAGCCGTTTAAGGGTGTTTTACGGGTACGATGCTTGAAGAAGCTGAGCCCGAGGTACCTTGGACCATATGAGGTCCTGGAGCGGATCGGTGAAGCGGCTTACCGTCTGAAGCTATCAGTGGAGTTGAGTGGTCTACTCGATGTATTCCACATATCAGTGTTGCGGAAGGCGGTGCAAGAGCCTTCGTAGGTGATCGTAGTTGATCAAGTACCGGTGGGCGAAGGGTTGACGACTAGGGTCAAGCCCATTCATATTGAGGACTCTAAAGTCAAGAGACTTCGTAACAAGGAGATCAAGATGGTCAAGGTCCGATAGGACAATTGCGGTCTGGAGGATCTCTCTTGGGAACGGGAGCCTACCATGCTGGAGGAGTACCCAGAGTTATTTCACTCAGGTACCGCTTTTGGTTTTGTGTATCTTTCCTTTGGTAATTTCGTGGTCGAAATTCTTTTAAGAGGGAAAGAGTTGTAATGCCCCGAAACTCAAAAGAGTGACGGGTGGTGTTTTGATCCAAATCTGGGATTTGGTAGAGGTGACACGGCCAGGGACACGGGCGTGTCCCAGGTCGTGTCGTGCTTGGGTTCAGCAATGGTCGCGTGATTGATGAAATTGCAGTCAACGGTCGTCGGGGCAGAGAACACGACGTGGGACACAGGCGTGTCCCAGGGCGTGTCACCCACTCAAAGCTTTCCACTCAACGATCGTTGAGTGAGGGCACACGGCCTAACACACGGGCGTGTCAGTGGTCGTGTGCTGCTTAGGAAGTTTGCGGGTTTGTGCTGAGGGAGCTACATGGCCTGGGACACGGGCGTGGCCCAGGGCATTTTTAGCACACGGCATGTGACACGGGCGTGTCACATGGCCGTGTCGTGCTCTGGACGTTTTGGACCTGTGTCGATGGAGGAACACGCCCAGCTACACGGGCGTGTACTGGATGACACGAGCGTGTCAAGCCTGACACGGGCATGTCGAGTGCCCGTGTTTTTTTCGGGATGCGACGATTTTGGTGTTGATTGAGGCACACAGCCTTGGATACGGACGTGTCGCAAGCCATTTTTTAGCCCAGGAAGTTGATTTTAAGTGCGAATCGTGGCCGTCCGTTTCCTTATTTCGGGATCCAACGGTTCAGGGCTATTCTTGCTGAGATATACCCGAGAATAGGGCTTAGAAACCCTCATTATATTTGGGTTTTCTCTTTCTAAATCCTAGAGAGAAGGGAGAGCAAGGAGGAAGAAGGAAGAGGGAGATCCGGTGACCGGAGGAGATTCAGAGCGCCAAATCGCAAATCGAGCCCAGATCTGCGGAGGCAAGATCATCGCGTTGCTTTTCATCTGCGTAGTTTTACATGTTACTGAGAAGAAACGCTAGGGTAACGATTCTCATCTTGAGCATGTGACGCTCTGCTTCTTTTACATAGGTAAAACCCTCTCCTGCGAGTGTGTGGTGAGTTGCGGTGTTCCTTGGGGTAGATATGTAAAGTCCTCCTTATTTAGAGTCCGGAATTGTAGTACAGACATAGGCATGGTGTGTGAAGCCTACCCGGACATGTTGGTCTGGATCGGTGATGTTTTGCTATGCATTTTTGCTGAAGAAGACTCCATACCTTTGGTTGTTTTCGGGTGTCTACGTGGTAGATTACAGCAGGGATCCTTGGAGATTAACCCAGAGGCGCACCCGGAAAACTTTGTGGAAATGCATTTCTGCCATCTTGGTGGTCTGGGAGCCAACCTTGAACATAACTGGATTATGTGCTTGTGTGATCGAATTTGGGATTCGGGAGAAGCATGGCCCATGCATACGTCTTAAAGTGACTAGGCGGTGTGAGCAACGAGCAAGTGGAAACAGACCCGGGCTATGTGGTTTGGTGACAGATACCTGAAAATGGGACTGGCCATTAGCAAAGTCATGCGATTCTTATGCTTAGACCGGAATGACTAAAAATGCTCACGAGATTTGTCATCCAAGGGATGGCGGTGAGACCAAGGTTATGACCGGGTTCACCGAGTTAGTGCCCTGAGAGCACGGGGTGTGTGGACGTATGAGCTTGCACCTGTGATGATATGCTTATTCATTATATTACTTGCTATGCTAACAAGTGCAGGGAAGAAGCTTTGCCGCCCCGAGTTTGGGGGCGGATTCGTTATAATTTGGTCAGCTTTAGCTGACCGTTATTCTTGTTTGCCACCGTTGCAGTGATTTGTGCTTGCAGGTGTTGCGGAGCTGAACGGCAAATAGCAGGCCAAAGCCTAAGTTACTGAGCCGGCCCTCGAAGGCCTTGTTTGTTTACTTATTTAAATCATGTGTGGCCGGCCTGCGAGATGAACTTTGTAAGACACTATTTATTTATGTGAACTATTGTAAGGCCATAAGGCCAGTACATTTTTTGTATTTTGTACTTCATTCCTACTGGGTTTTCTGTTAGTGGACATTCATGCTTGTTGGCAAGGTTCTTATTGTTGCAACTTAATAAATTGCTTCCGCTAGATGCTCTGTGTAGGACGTGTGTATTGGTTGAATGGTTTCATCTTGTAACTCGCCGGTCTGTTCGTGGTATATGGCGTCCGGCCCCGGCCGGACCTACTACTATATACTATGTGACGGATAGGGGTGTTACATTAGCCACACAGTGTACATGAACAAGATATTACTGGAAGATAACTTTAAGCCTTAAGCTCAATCACAGCATAGATTGAACCCTATGCTGTAGGAGGTGGTGAAGAACGAGATTATCAAGCTTTTGGATGACGGTATTATATATCCCATAAACGATAGCGAATGGGTGAGTCTGGTGCAGTTGGTGCCCAAAAAGGGAGGAATCATAGTTGTCCGTAATGAGAATGGCGAGCCCCTTACTACAAGGCCTGTCATTGGATGGAGAGTTTGTATCAACTATCAAAAGCTTAATGCGGCAACCAGGAAGGACCACTTCCTGCTGCCGTTCATGGACCAAATGCTGGAAAGGCTGACTGGGCAAGGTTACTACTGCCTCCTGGACAACTACTCGGGCTACTATCAGTTGGTGATTGACCTAGAGGATCTGGAGAAGACGAAATTTACCTACCCGTCAGGGACTTTTGCTTTCCGGCCACTACCTTTTGGGCTGTGTAATGGGGTAGCCACCTTCCAGCGATGCATGACTGCGGTTTTTCGTGAGATGGTTGTGGATTTCTTAGAGGTGTTCATGGATGACTTCTCATTGTTTGGTGATAACTTCGAAGAAGCACTGCACAACCTTGCTTTGGTCTTGCAACGTTGCGAGGATACTAATTTAGTGCTCAATTGGGAGAAGGGACAATTCATGGTGAGAGAGAGGATTGTTCTGGGGCATAAGGTTTCTCAGCAGGGGCTAGAGGTTGATCCAGTGAAGGTAGAGGTGAATAGAAACCTGCCCCTTCCGTCTACACTTCATGGCATTCGTAGTTTTTTAGGTCATGCTAGATTGTACCAGTGCTTTATTATGGACTTCTCGACTATAGCTAAGCCCTTATCTAATCTATTGGCGAAGGATGTCAAGTTTGTGTTCGACGACGATTGCAATCAGACGTTTAATTGCTTGAATGATCGATTGGTTTTAGCCCTGATTCTATCATCCCTGGAATGGACCGTGCATTTCGAGTTGATGTATGATGCTAGTGACGTCGCGGTGGGGGTAGTGTTGGGGCAGCGAAAAAATAAGATCTTTCATACAATTGCCTACACGAGTCGGACGTTGAACGATGCACAACTGAACTATACCATGACCGAGAAGGAGTTTTTAGCTATCATTTTCGCCTTCGAGAAGTACCACTCCTACTTGATTCTTTCCAAGGTGGTGGTGCATTTAGATCATATGGCTATTCATTTTCTCATGCACAAGAAAGATGCTAAGCCGCAGCTCATGCGTTGGATTCTATTGCTGCAAGGATATGATATCGAAATTCGGGATCGTCGTGGAGTTCACAATGTGATTGACGACCATCTATCGATACTTGAAGGGGGAGAAGGCGAGGCTCATGGGGATTCCAATTTCTGATGCTTTTCCGGATGAGGGCCTGTTCGACATTTCTTCTACTGCTTCTACTCCATGGTATGCTGACTTTGCTAACTTCTTGGCGAGCAAGGCGATGCCACCGCATTTAACATATCAACAAAACATGAAATTTTTCTCAGACATCAAGTATTATCTCTGGGAGGATCCTCTATTATTTTGCACCTGCACCGATGGGGTTGTCCAACGTTGTCTCCCCGAGCTTGAAGTTAGAGGCTGGCGGGCATTTTAGTGCCACACGGTCTGCCTGCAAGGTTCCACAGTGCGGTTTGTTTTGGCCTACGCTATTCCGTGACTCTTTTACCCACATCAAAGAGTGCAATGAATGTCAGCAGACGGGGAACATTGCTCAATGAGACGAAATGCCCCTGAATAATATGCTGGTTTGTGAGTTATTTGACGTATGGGGGATTGACTTTATGGGTCTTTTCCCCATGTTGCATTGGAAGTAGTACATCCTAATTGTTGTGGATTATGTGTCAAAATGGGTGAGGCAGAGGCGATCGCATAAATTAATGCTCGCACCATACTCCACTTACTTCATAGGAACATCTTCTCCCGCTTTGGCGCACCGAGAACTATAATTAGCGGCGGGGGTAGCCATTTATGCAACCAGCAGTTCGCGCAACTGCTGAAACGGTTCGGTGTTCACCACAATGTCGCTTTGGCCTACCATCCCCAGATGTGTGTGCATGTGGAGATTTCAAATAGAGAACTAAAGCGGATTTTAAAAAAGTCTATCAACTCCAACCGGAAGGAGTGGGAAAAGAAGGTGGATAATGCTCTTCGGGCTTACCGAAATGCATTCAAGACACCAATAGGGATGTCACCCTTCTAACTCGTATATGTCAAATCATGTCACCTTCCTGTCGAATTGGAGCACAAGACATTGTGGGTCACCAAATTGCTCAACATGGACATTAAAGAGGCTTCTGACAAGCGATGTGGTCAGCTTTGTGAGCTTGACGAATTCTGCTTGTGGGCTTATGAGAGCACGAGCATATATAAGGAAAGAACAAGCGCTGGCATGATAGACATATCTCGCCCAAGGAATTCAAGCTTGATGACCAGGTTCTTTTATACAACTCATGCCTGCGGTTGTTTCCCGGGAAGTTAAAATCAAGATGGAGCGGTCCTTACACAGTTGTAAGTGCCTCTCCAAATGGCGGGATAGAGATTCGAGATGACAAGGACGACACTTTCAAAGTAAACGAGCATCGCTTGAAGCGATTTGAGGGGAATATCATCGATAAAGAAGTGCACTGCATACTGATGCAAGACCCCGATGGATGTTTGCATCCTTTAATTGTTTTGCAACATTTGTTGATTGGATTAGCTTCTTTCTGGGATTGTAAAACTATATATATAACTGCTAATAAGGGTATTTGGTCAACCTTAAGGATGGTAAAGAAAAGTGGCTCATGGGAGACAACCCATTATTTTGTTTTTGTTTTTTTGCATATTCTTTAATATGGATTTATGTGCCCTGAGGTATTTTCTTTTGCAGCTGGAGTTCATTTGGGCCGTGGACTTTTAGCAGAAATTAACGCCAATCTTCTAGTATGCTCATATCTGAGGATTGGGTAACCCCTTCTCCTTACTTGATATTTAATTTCAAGGTCACATTATGGTGTTAGGATGTTTTGGCTAAGTATGGTGGGGAGAGTAATGCAGGGTACTCACGCACGCGCATTAAACCATTGTCATACTAGAAGAATATATTCATTACTGTCTATGATGATTGGCATTGCATACCACTGCAGTACACTTGAGCGCGTACTTAAATAGGAGCACATCGTGAGTTTTATCATCACTAGTGTGCGATTTGAAATATTTCGGCGCTGGCCTAGGATCGTGAGGTAGAGTAAAATGTTGCCTCCATGAGTGCTCCTAATCAAGTGCTCACGTCACATTCAGGATTACGTGTAGAATTAGATTTTTTATGCTCATAGCGTATTTTATTTCTATTGGTGTAAATATTGTTTATTCTACTCGCCTAATTTGAAACCAGAGTGAATCAAACAGTAGAAAAGGGATGTGTGTCGACATTGCTAGCCTCGTATTGCTCGAGTCGGGAGGAAAGATTGTCTTTATCAGTGGCTAAGAACTTGCCCCTAGCTACTCTTGAAGTATGGGGCATGGTTAGTCAAGTGCGCGCGTGATGTAGGCCGTCACTTTGTTATAGTTTGAGCCTTGTACCATTCCCAACGTTTATCCGTTGCTATCCCCGTTGAGCCTGTCCCTTCCTTTGGAATCCTTACGCCTCGCTACCAAATCCATATATCCTTTCCTACTCGCACACCTGAATTTGGTCGCTCGGTTGGTTTGTTTTATTGTAGTTTTGTATCCGTTATGTGTGGCTGTTATGCGGGAGCTTTGTGTCGCTTGTAGTGTTGCCGTGTTTTTGGCTCGTTTTGGTTATTTGGTTAAATAAAAAAAATGAAATTAAATGGAAATGAAAATTCCCAATGTGGAATAAAATAAAAAAGAAAAGAAAAGAAAAATTTGTTATAGAGTTGAGGTTTTAGGGTTGTGAAATTTTGTTGTATTATATTCGTTATGGGCGTACACGCACTGTTAAAATTCCAAGTCTGGTGGTGCACTGCACATGTTTGTCGTTGCGTTAAGCTTTGAGTGTTTCGGCCGGTCTCATTTTGGGTGTGCGTATCCGTCATGTTTATCTTTGTATACCCCGCCTTCGCCTAAGCCTCCATTATACTCCAAGTCCTACAGATTCCCGCTTGAGTCAAACTAGTGTCACGGAAAGAGTGTGAACGGGCGAGCTTATGGTCATCGACATTGGTGGATTCCTTTGGAGGTTATCCCGATCCCTTGCTTTGGCAATGCACAACTCAGTGTTTTTTGCTTTCTCCTTGCACATGACAGAATGATTCTCCTCGATTATATAGTAGAGTAGTAATAATATTTTGATACGCCTTTAGAAATATATAGGCTATTAATGCATAATTAGAAATTCCTTCTACGGTATTTCTATGAGCGTGAGCATGCAATTTTGCATGGTACTCCGCTGTGCAGTTATAGTCCAGCTATGCTATTTTTCTCATCCGTGTTAGGGATGATTTGCTCGAGACGAGCACATGTTTAAGTATGGTGGTGTGATGAGTCCGATTTATATAGGGTTTTTCGGACTCATCTGGGCTTATTATCTTACATGTGTACTACTATTTCAGTAGGAAAAGTCGTATATTTTATTAGGGCTTCACTTAGCCATTGTTGCGTTGTTTCGGCCCATTTTGGTATGTGAATTGCACCGTGATGTCGGGGGTAAGTACTGGGGTACTCTCCGTGCGGATTTGGTAATTTTATGTTGTATATTAGTGTTGGGAGATTTTGCTCCAGCTATAGTTTTTTGCTATGCAGGTGGTCAGTTTTCCCCCAAATCAGGAATTCTGACTTGTGGAAAACGTGTTGGGTACATGGGAAAATGTGTACCTGAATTGAAGAAGCCTCACTTAGTTCAATGATATACATCAAGGTGTATTTGATGTTATTTTGAGTTTATATGTGCAGGTTAAGTATATGCTAATATGCAGGAAAAAGTTTCTAAGTCCATGTGTCGACACTTAAGAAAGCCTGTGTCGACACTTGGAAAAGCTGTGTCGACACCAGAAGCAAATGTTTCGACACACAGAATTTATTAGTCGACATTGACTGTGTCGACACCGGGAGGCAGTGTCAACACACAGAATTTATTAGTCGACATCAACTGTGTCGACACCGGGAGGCAATGTCGACACACAGAAGTATTAGTCGACATCGACTGTGTCGACACCGGGAGGTAGTGTCGACACACAGAATTTATTAGTCGACATCAACTGTGTCGAAACTGGGAGGCAGTGTCGACACACAGAAAGTATTAGTCGACATCAACTGTGTTGACACCTTGAGGTAGTGTCGACACACTAAATTCTTAGACTACATCAAATGTGTCGACACCTGGAGGCAGTGTCAACACACAGAATTCTAAGACTATATCAACTGTGTCGACACAAAGAACCTGTGTCGACACACATCAGAGTTTCAACAATGTTGATTGCTGTGAAGTAAAGAAGTGTCTATATCAACACAAAGAAGCAGTGTCGACACACTCTATAGATGCAGTGTCAAGAAGCAGTATCGACACAAAAGGAGCTATGTCGACATCACCAAAGCTTGTGTCAACACTTAATCTACTTGTGTCGACACCGAATGACAATTAGTCTCGACGCTTTGCTGACAAAGATAAAGGTTCAAGAACTGACTGAATACTTGACAGTTGTGTATTCCAACAAGTTTGCTTAAGTTGTCAGACTTGTCAGAAGTTGGTTAGAAACCGGATCAGCCGGTTACCATGGATGAAGTCTATAAATAGATGGATTCTGTCAACGACAAAAAGTTGAAAGACAATAACAACAACACAAACAACTATTGAAGTATATTGATCATTGATCAAGAAAGTGCACGACACACAGAAGAAGATTTTCATGAGAAGATCTAAGAAGACAATCTGAAGTGGCAATCTACTCAGAATTTGTCTAAGGAGAATTCAAGCTAGAATTCTGAAGAAACTTCAGAAGTTCTGAAGATTGAGAGAGATCTTCAGTTGTTGAAGTAAAGGAGGAGACATCTACAAAGTCTCTTTAAAAGCAGATCTTGAACTAATCTGCTAAGAAGGATTCAGATCTATTCTGAAATCTAAGAAGGAAGCTGCCAGCCAGTCAACTTCAAAGGAGATCAACCCTACTGAGTTCTGATTCAAGAAGCTTTGAAGAAAGCTAAGAATAGGTTGATTTTAGCCATCAGTCTTATCAAGAAGCTGATCAAGAAACCTTTTATCCCTTCTCTCTCAATATGGGTAAGAGTCCATCTAAACACTTATCTAATTTTGTAGGATCTTTTCATTGATCTGAGTTGTAAGCCTATATTATAAAGGCTAAGTGTAGGAGAAATTATTCTCTGAGTTGTTGGCCTTGTGGCAAGGTTGAGGTAGGGCTGTTAGACAGAGCTGTAGGAGTGTGGATACATTCTGAGTTGTAGGAACCTTTCAGGGGTCTAAGCTGTAAGATCTGTGGATCTGAGAAGAAGGAAGAAGTTAGGCCGAATCTAGCACACTGCTAGATAGGTGAAGGGGGAAAGTGGATGTACCCAGACCTTGGGGAACCACTATAAACCTGTGTGAAATCTGTGATGTGTGTGTGATTGTGATTTCTGTGCTGTGATTGCTGTAGAATAATTAGATTCTATTTAAAGAACTGAAATAATATTCTGCCTTAAGTAAAAAAGAAAAGAACCTATTCACCCCCCCTCTAGGTGTTTGGGTTATCTTGAATTCAATTCTATCAAGTGGTATCAGAGGGAGGTTACTCAAAGAAGGACTTAACAGTCTGAGTAAGATCCATAAGGCAGATTCAAGATCAAGAAAATGGGTTCAGTAGAAAATCATAAGGAACTAGGTTCTATGAAATTACCCATATACAGGAACGAGATATTTGGAATATGGAAAGAGAGGGTCAGGCTTTTTATGGAGGCTTCTGATCCAAGGATCTACATTACAGTAATGGAAGGTCCTTATATTCCTATGAAGTTATCAGTTCTAGATGCAAATCAAAGAACTCTCAAGGATTTTTCTAAAATGACTAAGGAAGAAATCATCCTGGCAACTATGGATAAAAGTGCCCAGAATATCATAGTAAGTGTCATAGATGATTCAACCTTTCAAAATTTGATTCACTGCAAGACCTCCAAGGAAATGTGGGACACTTTGATAGTCTACATGGAGGGTTCTGAAGAAGTCAGACAAGATAAAAAATCTATGCTGAACCAGGAATATGAGAGTTTCAGATAAGGAAAGTCAGATGGTATAACTGAGTGTTATAAGAAGTTCTATGAATAAATGAGCTGATGTCCTATGGAAGGATCTTCAGTACATATGAACTGAATGATAAATTTCTAAGATCCTTGACAAAGAATTGGGACACTAAGATCTGTGCCATTAGGGAAGTTGCCAAACTTGCTGATATCTCTCCTCCAACTTTGTTTGGAAAAATGCTGTCATATGAGATGCAACTGATGGATAGGAAAGAGGAAGAGAAAAGTGCAAAAGGGGAGCATAGAGAAAAGTATGTGGCCTTTACGGTGGAGACCACTAGGAAGAATAAGAGGATGTCTCCATCACCTCCTGGGATAGTTGCTGAAATTACTTCAGATAATTCAGACAACCAAAGTACTGACAGCAGTGACTCTGATAAAGACTTTGCTTCCTTCACAAGACAGTTTCAGAGATTCCTGAAGAAAAAGAAATTGAAGTCTAGGACCTCCACATCTCAGCCTGTGGATGACTATTATCACAAGAGGAAGTTATCTAGGAAGGACAGGAGCAGGTCTAAGCCTAGAAAATCTACAACATCAAAGATAGTTTGCTACTACTGTAATAAGCCTGAACATATTGTGGCTGAGTGTCCAGACAAAAGAAAGGAGTCTGCTGATAAAAGGAAGACTCAACAAAAGAGCAAGAAGGAGAAATCCTTTATTGCTAAGAAGGAGAAGAGCTTGATAGACCAATCATCTTCAGAGTCTGAATCTGAAGCTGAGGCATACATTGGTCTATATGAAGTAGATGAAGAAGATTAGTTTATGCAAGTGCTGAACTCTATCTATGAACAAGAAGACCATCAGTGTATGGGACTGATGGCTGGATCAGAAGAAGACAAGTGCCAGGATCAGCCTAGTCCTAGTAAGGTACAATGTATTTCTAGAAATTCAGATTGTAATACCGGTACAGAGTCAGCTACATCTGCATCAAGTGATGTGGATGGGTCTGAGTCTGAAGGTGATATTCATCAGCTGATAGATGAATATGGGGACTTGTTGCAGGCACTAAAGAAAAGCAAAAACCTGGCAAAAACTCAGGCTAAGGAAATTGCAGATCTTAAGATGGCTGCATCTAATTTAGAGAAAGAGTTGGATCAAAAAATGAATGAGGTTGCCAAACTGAAAACTATAACTGTTATTCAGATGGGTACAATCACATACAAAAATGATCTAATTAAAAGTCTGGAAGCCAGACTTCAAAAGGTGAAAGATTTGGTGGCTAGTTATTCCAAGAAAAAATCAGTTTTACCCTTAATAGATGAGTTTGTGGCTCAAAAGGGTAAGACTAGAATAGGCTTTAAAGGTGACACCAGGGCTATCCAATTCAAAAGAAAGGGCAAAGCCTCAGTCCAGCCACTGAATTTAAAGTCCCTGTTGTTTTTAGAAAGGTACAAGTTCCTTCTAACAAGTATGACCTTGAGAATACTCATGATCATAGTAAGACTGAAGTTCTGAATGACAAGAGTGTTTATGTCAATAAGGCAGCCCATGTCCATAAACCCCATGTTCTTAAGAAAACAGTGGGTGTAGCTGCAGTAGTACCAACACAAAATAAATGATTTGTTGTCAACCAGACTGCCAAGAATGTATCTAAAAATAGGTACAACAAGTATGAATGCTGGTGCTGTGGCAAGACAGGCCATTATGCCATAGATTGCTGGCACAACACTAGTGTCAAGAAGAACAACAGTCTACCTGTTAGAAGAGCTGCAGGTAGATTTGTTAAGTATGAAGCTAACTTGAATCAAGAACGCAAGACTTACTTGGGTTCTAAGGAGAGGTAATTCTTTATTGCAGGTGAGTTCAAGTTACCATGCCCCTATATGGTACTTGGACAGTGGATGTTCCAGGCACATGACTGGAATAAAGGGGTTGCTGAAGGAGTACTTACCTATCATAAATGGGTCTAAAGTAATCTTTGGTGGTTCTGAAAAGGGAATCATCAAAGGGTTTGGTAACATTTCTAATAACCAGATTACTATCACTCAAGTTGCCTATGTGAAGGGTTTGAAACACAACCTTATAAGCATAAGTCAGCTGAGTGATTTAGGATATGACATTTCATTTATTAAGAATGGATGTCATATCAAAAGATAAAGTGATCAAAAGATCATTTTGACAGGATATAGAAAAAGAAATGTGTACTGTCTTAATTTTGAGTGTGAGAACAATGTTTCTCCTATTTGTCTTGTAGCTGATGAAAGAGCCTCTCATTGTGTCAAATGGCACAAGAGGCTGGCTCATCTTAACTACAAAACAATTGGCCAACTCTTTAGCAAAGAGTTAGTAAGGAATGGTCCAAAAGTTAAGTGTATAAAAGATGTGATATGCTCAGCTTATCAAAAAGGCAAGCAGACAAAATCATCCTTTAATATCCTTGAAAACAAGGATTTTGTGAGGTGTCTATACCTCTTACATATGGATCTTTTTGGTCCTATGCCAGTTCATAGTCTAGGTAGGAAGGTCTACACTTTTGTGATGGTAGATAACTATTCTAGATATTCCTGGGTGTTCTTTGTGAGACAAAAATTGGAAACCCCAAGTGTTTTATATAGTTTTGTCAAGCAAATTCAGAATGAACATGATAGTACAGTGGTCAAAATCACAAGTGACCATGGCACTGAATTTCCATCTTAGAATATGATAAGACTGTGTGAAGAATTTGGGATTTTTCAAGAATTCTCCTCACCTAGAACACCACAACAAAATGGTATTGCTGAAAGGAAGAATAGAACACTGATTGAGACTGGTAGAACTCTATTGAGTGACACTTCTCTCCCAGAATATTTCTGTGCTGAGGCAATAAACACTTCATGTCATGTGATCAATAGGGCTTCTATCACCAAAAGCCACAAAAAGACTCCCTATGAGATCATGAAGGGTAGAAAACCAAACTTATCCTATTTTAGGATCTTTGGTTGCAAGTGTTATGTCCTTAATAATGGCAAGTCTTATCTAACTAAGTTTGCTGCCAAATCCTGAGATGGGATATTTGTTGGGTACAACAATAATAGTAAGGCTTATAGAGTCTACAACTTGATTACTCAAGTTGTAGAAGAGTCTGTACATGTTGTTTTTGATGAAATAAGACTGATTAACAGTGAGTTGCCTTGTAGATCATGCAGTTCTACATGTATAAATGAGAAAATGGACAAGCTTACCATTACAGAAGAATCAACTGAAGAGCAGGAAGTGGAAAATTATGGCTACTGTCCAGGGGGAGTACAGGACTATCTAGATGCAGATAAAAACCAAGAGGTGCAGCATATTGAAGAGACTGGAGGTGTTCAACCTGAAGATAGTCTACCTCCAGCTGTTAGACACTTAAAGTATCATCCAGCAAATTAGATAATTGGTGATCTAAGACATGGAGTGTAAACAAGAAGCAAGAACTTGAACACAGCGCTTTGCTCAAGCTTCCTATCTCAACTGGAGCTAAAGAGATTTGAAAAATCTATTCTGGACCCACATTGGATTGATGTCATGCAAGAGGAGCTGAATATATTCAGAAGGTGCAAGGTCTGTGAGTTAGTTCCTAAACCAAAAGACCACAACATCATTGGAACAAAGTGGATCTTTAGTAACAAACTGGATGAGAATGGGATCATTGTGAAGAACAAAGCAAGACTTGTTGCAAAAGGATAAAGGCAGGAAGAGGGTATTGACTTTGATGAAACCTTTGCCCCAATAGCAAGACTCGAAGCAATTAGGATGTTCCTTACCTATGCAACATATCAAGGCTTCAAGGTATTCCAAATGGATGTAAAATCAGCATTCCTAAATGGGAATCCAAAAGAAGAAGTCTATGTAGAGCAGCCCTCAGGTTTTGTTGATTCTCTCAAACCTGATTATGTTTATAGACTTAGGAAAGCTTTATATGGGTTAAAGCAAGCCCCAAGGGCTTGGTATGAAACCTTGTCTACTTTCCTTATTGAGAACAAATTCTCAAAGGGGAAAATAGACAAAACTCTATTCCTAAGGGAATCCAAAGGTAAGATAATCTTGGTCCAGATTTATGTAAATGACATAATATTTGGGTCTACAGAAAACAACCTTTGCAAGAAGTTTGCTAAACTTATGCAAGGGAAGTTTGAGATGAGCAGCATGGGAGAACTTAAGTTCTTTTTGGGACTTCAAGTAAGACAGACTGATGATGGCTTGTCCATATCCCAGTCTAAGTTCACCAAGGAGTTAATTAAGAAGTATGGTATGGAATCATCCTCCACCATGAAAACTAATATGGGAACAAGTATGCCTATATGCAAAGAAGATGGAGGTAAACCTGTAGATGAGTCTTTGTATAGAAGAATAATTGGCTCTCTTTCTTATACCTAACTGCTAGTAGACCAGACATTATGTACACAACATGTGTCTGTGCTAGGTACCAATCATGCCCTAAAGAATCTCATTATAATGTAGTAAAAAGGATTTTGAGATATCTAAAGGGCACACCTAATCTAGGCCTTTGGTACCCTAGGAATGGAGATTTTCTACTGACAGGCTATTCAGATGCAGACTTTGCAGGTTGCAAAGAAGATAGAAAAAGCACTACAGGCACCTGTCAATTTCTATAAGGAAGATTGGTGTCTTGGAGCAGTAAGAAGCAGACTAGTGTGACAATTTCCACAGCTGAGTCTGAATATGTGGCAGCAGGAAGTTGCTGTGCACAGCTGTTGTGGATTCAGCACCAGCTAGAAGACTTTGGTATTCAGGTAAGTAGAACACCTTTGTTTTGTGATTCTACTAGTGCCATTTCTATTGCTAATAATCTTGTTTCACATAGTAGGACTAAACATATAGAAATAAGATATCATTTTATTAGAGAACATGCAGAGAAAGAGGACATCTAACAAGAATTTGTCAAAATAGATTATCAAATTGCAGATGTATGTACTAAGCCTCTAGATAAAACTAAATTCAATAAATTTAAAGTTGAATTAGGAATGTTGAACATAGATTAGTCTAATAAATTTGGCTAAGTAAATCTGTGTCGACACATTGAGAGAAGTGATGTCGACACTTTAGTATATCTGTGTCGACACATCCAGAGAAGTGGCGTCGACACTTCAGTTAGTGGTTTCGACACAACCAGAGTAGTGGTATCGACACATCCAGAAATTGTGTCGACACTTGTGATAAGAGTCGACACAGAATTTCTGATGAACTACTAAGTATGTCTAGTGTCGACATATCATCAATTGGTGTCGACACATAGAAGTCAACGCCGTTTTCGAGACAATAGAAGTATGTGTCGACACATTTTAACAGTGTCAACAAATTTAGACAGTTTTTTCCCGCCTTTTGACCTTCTTTTTTAGAAGGGTATAAATAGGTCAAAAACATATTCTGTCGACACGCTCTCCAGATTTTCGAGACAAAAACCCGTATGTCCACAAACTCTCTTCTCTCAATCCATGTTTTCTCACCATCCTAATGACGCCAAATGTAGAAGATAACATCAATAAAGGATATGAGTTGGTTCGTCATGCCTTTGATGATACAGACTCGGAGATTAAATAAGTAATTACCCTAATTACTGACAGTGGTTTGGAGTTTCTGGTATCCGAACCAACCAAGATTTGGAAGAAGGAGGTTTTTGAGTTTTTTGCTGCAGCAACAGTAGACTCAACTGGCCTTAAGATTAAATCAACAGTTCATGGAGCAAGAGTCAAACTGACCTTGAAAAGTTTGAGAAACATTCTTCATCTTCCAAGAATTAAGGATGAAGAAGAAGTACCAGTATCAAAAACAAGGGAGGCACTACAATGGTGTGGATTGGATCACACCATGAAGATTGGATCATTTATAAACAGGAAAAGGATGAATCAGCAAGGTAAATTTCTATCTGAAGTGGTTGGAAAGGTGATTCTGTGTAAGCTAGGGGGACATGATAGGATTTCAGCCTATATATTCAGCCTAATAACAAGGATTATTTTTAAACTAAATACAAATTGGTCCATTGTAATTTTTGAGAAGATTAAGGAAGCAATAAAGAAGCCTAATTTGGCTAGACTGATGAGTCTATACTTGGCTGGAGAAATTCCAGAAGTCATGAACCAGATTCCTGGTTCTAAAATAAACCACATGTGAAGAATGGACATCAGGATTATTTCCAGATGGGATAGGGTCCTATCAAAGGACATACCAGATATAGAAAGACAAGAAGCTGTTGAGAAATCACCAGCACATGACATTACAGATACTGCACAGATGCAGGGGGAGCCAGATTATACTCAGGCTCAGGACAATACTGATAATGCACAGGATCAGGGGGAGCTAAATACTGCCCAGGTACTGGAAGAAGAGCCAATCCACTTGGCAGAGGAAATAGATTCACAAACAATCCTTGAGACATCTTATACCAATATTCTAGCCCTAGATGCTATTATGGAGGATATATCTAGAGCTGCAGCTGCTCCTGAGAAAGTAGTATCACCTATTCATACTCAATAGGAGTTAACTCTTGAAGAATTATTTCCTGATATTGAGGGAGCAGCAGATAAGGAAGTGCAAATAAGGAATGAGGGGGAGCAGGATAACCTTGAGGGGGAGCAGATTGGAACTCAAAAGGAGATTCCTTTTAGTCCTAAAGAAAGAGTTAATATAGCCAGTACGTCTTCTTCAAAATATGAGGAAATTAGAAATGCCAAGAAAAGAAAACTGATGGTCTTTAAGAGAAGGAGCCAGAGCTATAAGAAGGCATTGCAAACTACTACTTCACAACCTGCCCCAGAGGCTGATTACATCTCATTAATGGTGGCTTTGCAAGTTAAAATGGATGAGCAGAGAATGGATCTAAAGAAGTATGTGGATTAAAGCCAGAAATCACTTCAATTTGATTTGGCTCAGGATATTAAATCCATCAGGTTTGAAGTAAATCTTCATGAGAAAGAAATGACAGATTGTTTCCACAAAGGGGGCAATGCTATAGTATTTCTGGCAGAGAATCAAGCAGCAGTAAATACTCAAGTGGATGATATTGCTATTAAACAAGGCTATGTCCTTGAAAATCAGATTAGGATGAATGAAAATTTGACTGAATCTCTGTAACACCCCAAAAAGACCCCAAAAGACTCAACATGAAGTTTGAGTAGCAGGTCAGGTTACACGGCCTGGGACACGGGCGTGTCCCAGGGCGTGTCGGGTGTACACGGCCTGGGACACGGGCGTGTCCCAGGGCGTGTTCGAATTATTTTGCGAATTTGGCCTATTCAAGTCAGAGCCGGACACGGCCTTGAACACGGCCGGGAACACGAGCATGTCAGGCTGGACACGGGCGTGTCAGCTGCCGTGTTCCGACCCGTGTACTGGTTGCAGCTCGATGGAGCAGGAGACACGGGCGTGTCTCAGGTTTGACACGGGCGTGTAAGGTTCGACACGGGCGTGTCGATGACCCGTGTTGTTCAGTCGGTTCAAACTGTGTGCCGCTTAAAGGGTACACGGCCTGTGACACGGGCGTGTCACAGGCCGTGTCGGCCAAAAAATGGGTTTTTGGGAAAATCTTGGCCGTTCAGTTTTCTCTCTTTTGATCCAAGGGTCCAGGTGGTTTCCTGGCTGGGTTATTACGAGAAGTAAGGATGAAGAGTCATTCTTCATTTGTCCTTAAGGAAGAGAGAAAGAGAGAGGAAGAGAGGAAGAAGGAGGAGGAGAGCAAGCCACTGGCAGAGCTCCCGTGGTTCGATTCGTGATCCGAAGCCGGTGTTGTGAAGGCAAGGCTGCTGCGGTTCTTTCTCACCGGCTAGTTTTCGATGGCACCGAAGAGATCGACAAGGGTAACGATCTCCCTCCTTGGACATGTGAAGTCCTTCTTTTCTGCATTGCATAGGGAAAACCCTTCCCCGCGAGTGTGCGGTGGGTTGTGGTGTCCCTTGGGGTAGATATGTGAAGTCCCCCTTGTTAGAGGCCGGAATTGGAGTACGGCTCTAGGCATGCTGTGTGAAGCCCATCTGGATGTAATCTGGATTGGTGATGCTTGTTTGCATATCGGAGAAGGCTCCGTGATAATGGCTTGTGATGCCTATGGCTTGTGATGCCTTGTTCCTACCTGTTGCTTGGTGCGGCAGGAAGTACTGGACGATGTCCAGGAAATGAAGAGGGTTGGAGGCAACTCTTGTGGCCGTGCGTTGCCACTTTGTGAGTGGTTGAGCCGTTGGGCTGCAACTCGATGAAAAGGCAGATTGCCGAAGAGGAAAGGTGAAACCGACCCGCGCCTATAAAAAGCCATGGATACTTCCGTATTCGAGGTGGCTCGGCGACTTGAGCAACGGGGGGTGGCTGATCCGTACCTGCGTTAGGTCCGTCCGACTTGGAAGCCTGGTATAGGTTTTGTTGGAGCGCCTAATGAGAGTCTTAGGCCCGCGCGCCGGAAAGACTAGAAATGCTCAAATACCGTGTAGACGGTGGTGTTGACCCTGGTATTCCGGTACACCGAAAATGTGCCCTGAGTGCACGGACTGTCGGGCCGGGTGGCCGATGGTTGTGATGGCTTGAATGTGCCTGCGCGCACATAATTGCTATTTGATGATGCCATGCTTGCAGGGAAAGAATGCTCATGCCCCGAGAATGGGGTAGGATTGTTATAATTGGGTCAGCTGAATGCTGACCGTTGCATTGTTTGCCACCGGTTGGGTGGTTTGTTCCCGTGCAGGTGCTGGAGAGCCAAGTGGGAAATGATGGGCTGAAGCCCTACTGCTGTTGCTGCTGCTGCTGCGGCTAGCCCTGGAAGGCTAGGCGAATGGCTTTGTTTTGTTTTCTCTTGTACTCATGTATGGCCGGCCTGCGCGCCGAAGTTTGTAAAACATGTTGTATGTACAGAGGAACTGTAAGGCCTTAAGGCCAAACTCTTGTGGTTGTGTACATTCCGTGGTATATATATAAATGTGGTTTTATATATTGGACATTCCAGTTGTGAGTTCAAAGTTGTAACGTAAAGCTTCCGGTAGAATGCTCTGAGTTAGGATTCGTATTTGGTTTGGTATTATCCTGTGACCTCACCGTCTGTTGGTGGCATATAGTGTGGGGCCCCGACCGGACCTTCTACTATACGTCATCTAACGGATGGGGTCGTTACATTTTGGTAT
Source organism: Platanthera zijinensis (assembly GCA_039513925.1). Lineage (NCBI taxonomy): Eukaryota > Viridiplantae > Streptophyta > Magnoliopsida > Asparagales > Orchidaceae > Platanthera > Platanthera zijinensis. Next base: position 65,888,716 of record CM077089.1, on the reverse strand, counting down.
CAGCTTTCGTCGGTCTTCCTCTTTCGAATTCGTGGACGAATTCTTTTGTGGGGTGGCGAGCACGTGTTTGTGCGACCTGCTGTAACGCTAATGAACTCTGGAATGTCCATTAAGGAATGTACAAAATCTTGTTTGAGGAATCTGTGCGTTCCTTTTTGTGTTGTTTTGCTTGCATACGTTCGCTAATATGTGTCTTGTCCACCTATAGGTGACACGTAGTGGTGCTGGGCAGTCTGAGCCCCAGCGTTCTGATGAGAGTGCGGCACCAGCTGAGGTGCCCACACCTCCTCCATCTGCGGAAACTGTTTGCTTAGTGGCTGAGGCGCTATTTGCCATGATTCAGCCGACCGGGCAAGCGCAGCCGGCGGTAGTGCCAGTTCGTGTTGATGTAAGACCCGAGCCGGTTGAGGCTGTAGATCCACGAGCAGCTGACCGACAGTTGAAGCAATTCATGAGCTTCAGTCCTCCTACGTTTGCGGGAATGGGATCCCCAACGCAGGCGGAAGATTGGTTATCGCGTGTTAAGAGGATAATGACAGCGATCAGGGCGGAGGAAACTCTCAAGGTCACCTTAGCCACCTTCATGCTTGAAGGGGAGGCGCGGTTGTGGTGGGATGAGGTTGAGCTACACCATTTGGCGGGCAGGCAATTAACACAAGTGTCGATTGAGGAGTTCTCTCGACTATTTCTGGCGAAACATGTCCCAGCGGCGCAACGTATTGCTATGGAAAATGAGTTCCAACGGTTAAAGCAAGGGGAAGATAGTGTGGATATCTACTTGCATGAGTTTACCAGGTTGGGACGATATGCGGGAACAATCTTCGCGGATGACCAAAGGAAAACGAATCGGTTCTATCAAGGATTGCGGGATGAGTTGAGATTCCTGCTTTCGAGTTCTGTGAGCCAAGGGTTTCAGGCGTTGGTTGATACTGCGTGCGCGTTGGAGAAGGACATGAGGCGAGTGCAAGGGAATAAGGGCTTGGTGGTGTCTAAGCCAGAGTTTCAAGCACCTCGCCCAGGCAAGTCGTTTTACCAGAAGAAAGGGGGCAAGAGGTCCAAGCCATCTGGGCAAGTGACTACGACCGTGGTGTCGGGAGCGACATCAAGGCCGGATGCTCGTACGTGCTATAACTGTGGCCGGGTGGGGCATATAGCTCGTGACTGTCGGGTTGTGCAGCCCAAAGGGGAAAAGAAGACGGGTGCGTCGTATGCTGAGAAGGGCAAAGCGGTGGTGGATTCCTCTACTTCCCAGGCGCAGCCCCGAATCTATCAACTTGGCCAACAGGAAGCGATTAAGCAAAGTGACGTCGTCACAGGTACGAGTTGGATTAGTTTACTTGCTGTGCTTTTGGTTTTGGTTATGTTTAGCTTGTGCATGATGTGTGTGTGCTGCAGGCTTTGTCCTGATTCGGAATAATTTAGCGAGAGCCCTGTTTGATACGGGTGCTTCGCATTCTTTTCTGTCTGAGGATTTTGTATCTCGAATTGGGGTACCAAGTCATGTGATGGTGGATAGTACAAGGGTGCTATTGCCGAATGGCTGTGTGATGCTTGCGGATAGGGCTTGCGATGTGGATGTGCAAATAGGAAGTCGGGATTTCGGTTTGAGTGCAGCTGTGCTACCGTTATCGGAGTTTGATGTGATCTTTGGTATGGACTGGCTCTCGGAGCAGCGTGCCTTTATTGATTGCAACTCCAAAGAGATTACACTGGGCCAGAATACCGGGCTTGTGACGAAGTTCGCTGGTATGCGAGGAGTTGGCGGGACGTTGTTGTCTGCACTCCAAGTCGTCAATGCTATTCGGAAGGGCGCGGAGTTATTCTTCACGCTAATTCAGGCTGTTGAGCCAAAGGCCAGTGTCGGTGAAGTGCCAGTTGTGTCAGAGTTTGCCGACGTGTTTCCTAAAGATCTTCCTGGGTTACCACCCCAGCGGGAGATTGACTTCTCTATTGAGTTGGTGCCAGGTGCGAAACCTGTGGCCCGCTCTCCATATCGCGTCGCGCCAAAAGAGATGGCTGAGTTAAAAGTCCAATTGCAAGAGTTGTTGGAGCAGGGATATATACGCCCAAGTATGTCACCTTGGAGCGCGCCTGTTCTCTTTGTGAAAAAGAAAGACGGTAGCTTACGGTTGTGTATTGACTACCGCGAGTTGAATAAGCTGACGGAGAAAAACAAATATCCGATTCCGAGGATTGATGACCTCTTTGATCAGCTGGCGGGATCAACGGTCTATTCCAAATTGGATTTGAAATCGGGATATTATCAGCTAAGGATTCGGGAAGGTGACATTCCCAAGACAGCGTTTGGAACACGCTACGGTCATTATGAGTTCACGGTAATGCCGTTTGGCCTATGTAATGCGCCTTCGGTATTTATGGACCTAATGCATCGAACGTTCCGAGAGTATTTAGATTTGTTTGTTATTGTGTTTATCGATGACATATTAGTATACTCTCAGTCGGAAGAGGATCACGCAAACCATTTGCGGTTGGTCTTGCATACCCTGCGAAGGAACAAGCTTTTTGCCAAGTTCTCAAAGTGTGAGTTCTGGCTCTCTTCAGTAGCCTTTTTAGGCCATGTGGTAAGCGGAGAGGGTATCGCGGTGGATCCGTTGAAGATAAGTGCCATTCGAGATTGGCCAGTGTTGTCTTCAGTGGTCGAGGTCAGGAGCTTCCTTGGACTTGCGGGCTACTATAGACGGTTTGTGGAAAACTTCTCACGGCTTGCTTTACCTCTCACCACGCTGACGAGAAAAGATCAAAAGTTCATTTGGACGCCGGAGTGCGCGCGAGCTTTTGAAGACTTGAAGAGTCGTTTGACCACGGCGCCTGTGTTGACATCGCCATGTGGTACCGATGGGTATGAGATCTATAGTGATGCATCTGGGAGCGGCTTCGGCTGCGTTCTTCTGCAATTTGGTAAAGTGATTGCTTATGGCTCGCGTCAGTTGAAAGTGCATGAGCGGAATTACCCCGTCCATGATTTGGAGTTGGCGGCGGTAATCTTTGCGCTCAAGTTGTGGCGGCACTATCTATATGGCATCAAAGTGGATATCTATACGGATCACAAGAGCCTAAAGTATTTGTTGGATCAGAAGGATTTGAATATGCGACAACGAAGATGGATGGAGTTCCTCGGGGACTACACCTTCGAGATTCACTATACTCCCGGGAAGGGAAATGTGGTCGCTGATGCTTTGAGTCGGAAGACTCCGGTACGGGCAAGCTGGTTGCAGAGGCATGATCAGCGTTTGATCCAGGAATTGGAAGCAATGGAGATATCGTGTGTTGACAAGGGTGCGTCAACCGATGCGTGCTTGAACTGGACGGAGGTGCAATATGACCTTACGGACAGAGTTCGGCGAGCAACGGAGCTTGATGAAAGTCTCCAGCGCTATGCTAAAGATGGGCCGGATGATCAATTCTTTTGGGATAACGGGTTGTTACGGAGAAATGGTCGAGTGTGCGTCCCAAGTGTGGGTAAATTGAGGGAAGAGTTGATGTACGAAGCTCACTTTGCAAAGTACTCAGTTCACCCTGGGAGCACAAAGATGTACAGGGATATGAAAAAGCTGTTCTGGTGGCCCGGACTAAAGAAAAATGTGGCTCGTTATGTGGCTGAATGCACTACCTGTGCGTTGGTGAAAGCAGAATGCCAGAAGCCTGGCGGGTTTCTGAAGTCGTTACCTATTCCGGAGTGGAAGTTCGACGATATTTCGATGGATTTCGTGCACGGGTTGCCGAGATCTCAACGCGGTCATGATTCAATCTGGGTGATTGTGGACCGGTTGACGAAAGTGGCGCACTTCCTTCCAAACAGAAGAGACGATTCAGTGGAAACCTTGGCCAAGCTGTATGTGGAGCAGGTTGTTCGACTGCACGGTGTTCCTCGGAGCATCGTTAGTGACCGTGATGGGCGGTTCACATCGAATGATTGGCGGCTCGTTCATCAAATGTTGGGTACAAAATTGGCGTTTAGTACGGCCTTTCATCCCCAAACGGATGGCCAGACTGAACGAACCAACAGGACGATGGAGGACATGCTCCGCATGTGCGCCCTAGACTTTGGTAAGAGATGGGAAGATTATATATTTCTCGTCGAATTTGCCTATAACAATAGCTACCAAGCGAGTATTGGTATGGCACCATTCGAAGCGTTGTATGGTCGGAAATGCCGTACACCGTTAGCTTGGGCAGAAGCAGGCGAATCGAAGCTGAATGGGAAAAAGGAAGTCGAAGAAGCTACTTCGCTCATACGCTCTATTCGGGAGAGGCTATTGATAGCCCAAGATCGTCACGCGAAATACTACAATGCCAAGCACCGGAACGTGGAGTTCGCGGTGGGTGATTGGGTATATTTGAAGATCAAACCCTTCAAAGGTGTGTCCAGGATTCGGCGTTTGAAAAAGCTAAGTCCGAGGTATCTTGGTCCGTTTGAGGTGGTGGAGCGAGTTGGGGAAGTTGCTTATCGACTAGCACTTTCAGTGGACTTGGGTGGATTACATGATGTGTTTCACATCTCAGTCCTTCGTAAGGCGGTAAAGGATCCAGCTCAAGTAGTGGAGAATGATCGGGTACCGGTCGAGTATGGGCTAACGACGAGGGTTAGACCCATTCCGATCGAGGATCGAGCCGAGAAACAGTTGCGGAACAAAGTGATTGGGATGGTCAAGGTCCGATGGGACAATTGTGGCCGTGAAGAGCTAATATGGGAGCGAGAGCAGACCATGCGAGCTGAGTTTCCCGAGTTATTTGTATAAACTGTAGACCGTGTATTTTTGTTATAACAGAGTTATAGCATTGCTGGGTTTTGTTTCCTTACCGTGCAAATTTCGGGACGAAATTTTGATAAGGGGGGGGGGGGAGGGTTGTAACACCCCAAAAAGACCCCAAAAGACTCAACATGAAGTTTGAGTAGCAGGTCAGGTTACACGGCCTGGGACACGGGCGTGTCCCAGGGCGTGTCGGGTGTACACGGCCTGGGACACGGGCGTGTCCCAGGGCGTGTTCGAATTATTTTGCGAATTTGGCCTATTCAAGTCAGAGCCGGACACGGCCTTGAACACGGCCGGGAACACGGGCGTGTCAGGCTGGACATGGGCGTGTCAGCTGCCGTGTTCCGACCCGTGTACTGGTTGCAGCTCGATGGAGCAGGAGACACGGGCGTGTCTCAGGTTTGACATGGGCGTGTCAGGTTCGACACGGGCGTGTCGATGACCCGTGTTGTTCAGTCGGTTCAAACTGTGTGCCGCTTAAAGGGTACACGGCCTGTGACACAGGCGTGTCACAGGCCGTGTCGGCCAAAAAAATGGGTTTTTGGGAAAATCTTAGCCGTTCAGTTTTCTCTCTTTTGATCCAAGGGTCCAGGTGGTTTCCTGGCTGGGTTATTACGAGAAGTAAGGATGAAGAGTCATTCTTCATTTGTCCTTAAGGAAGAGAGAAAGAGAGAGGAAGAGAGGAAGAAGGAGGAGGAGAGCAAGCCACCGGCGGAGCTCCCGTGGTTTGATTCGTGATCCGAAGCCGGCGTTGTGAAGGCAAGGCTGCTGCGGTTCTTTCTCACCGGCTAGTTTTCGATGGCACCGAAGAGATCGACAAGGGTAACGATCTCCCTCCTTGGACATGTGAAGTCCTTCTTTTCTGCATTGCATAGGGAAAACCCTTCCCCGCGAGTGTGCGGTGGGTTGTGGTGTCCCTTGGGGTAGATATGTGAAGTCCCCCTTGTTAGAGGCCGGAATTGGAGTACGGCTCTAGGCATGCTGTGTGAAGCCCATCTGGATGTAATCTGGATTGGTGATGCTTGTTTGCATATCGGAGAAGGCTCCGTGATAATGGCTTGTGATGCCTATGGCTTGTGATGCCTTGTTCCTACCTGTTGCTTGGTGCGGCAGGAAGTACTGGACGATGTCCAGGAAATGAAGAGGGTTGGAGGCAACTCTTGTGGCCGTGCATTGCCACTTTGTGAGTAGTTGAGCCGTTGGGCTGCAACTCGATGAAAAGGCAGATTGCCGAACAGGAAAGGTGAAACCGACCCGCGCCTATAAAAAGCCATGGATACTTCCGTATTCGAGGTGGCTCGGCGACTTGAGCAACGGGGGGTGGCTGATCCGTACCTGCGTTAGGTCCGTCCGACTTGGAAGCCTGGTATAGGTTTTGTTGGAGCGCCTAATGAGAGTCTTAGGCCCGCGCGCCGGAAAGACTAGAAATGCTCAAATACCGTGTAGACGGTGGTGTTGACCCTGGTATTCCGGTACACCGAAAATGTGCCCTGAGTGCACGGACTGTCGGGCCGGGTGGCCGATGGTTGTGATGGCTTGAATGTGCCTGCGCGCACATAATTGCTATTTGATGATGCCATGCTTGCAGGGAAAGAATGCTCATGCCCCGAGAAAGGGGTAGGATTGTTATAATTGCGTCAGCTGAATGCTGACCGTTGCATTGTTTGCCACCGGTTGGGTGGTTTGTTCCCGTGCAGGTGCTGGAGAGCCAAGTGGGAAATGATGGGCTGAAGCCCTACTGCTGTTGCTGCTGCTGCTGCGGCTAGCCCTGGAAGGCTAAGCGAATGGCTTTGTTTTGTTTTCTCTTGTACTCATGTATGGCCGGCCTGCGCGCCGAAGTTTGTAAAACATGTTGTATGTACAGAGGAACTGTAAGGCCTTAAAGCCAAACTCTTGTGGTTGTGTACATTCTGTGGTATATATATAAATGTGGTTTTATATATTGGACATTCCGGTTGAGAGTTCAAAGTTGTAACGTAAAGCTTCCGCTAGAATGCTCTGAGTTAGGATTCGTATTTGGTTTGGTATTATCCTGTGACCTCACCGTCTGTTGGTGGCATATAGTGTGGGGCCCCGGCCGGACCTTCTACTATACGTCATCTAACGGATGGGGTCGTTACAATCTCACAATGAGATAGTCACTGAAATTAAGAAAACAGTCACTGCAATGACTGAAGAAAGAGCTAAAGAGAAAGAAGAGTTTGATAAGAAGTTAAAGGATGCCTTAGATTCATTTAAGACAGCCATTACTAATTCTCAGAAAACAATTTCTGATCAGCTTCTTAAGTTAAAATCATTTTATAAAGATGGTGTAAATTTTCTTGATGGACAAGTAAAATTTCAAAAGGATGACTTAAGGGACCACATTGAAAGAGAAGTCATAAAGGGGGAGAGGGTGTTATTCAAAGCAGGCTCAGAACATGCCAAATGGATATCCAATAGCATCAGAGCCACTATGGGATATCCACCCCTTTGTGATGATGATAATATTGCTGAATCTGGTTTGCAACCTGCTTATATTGAAGGAGATCAACCTGAAGTTGCTCAGATTATATACTCTCCACCAGATTTTGATATGATTCAACAATAGGTTCAGTCTATGTACAGTCCTCCACAGGATGTTGATAATGTTATTATAGAGAAAGTTGAAATGCCAGAAGCTGCATGAAAGCTAAGCAGGAAGCTCAACTATCTAAGAAAAGGTTCAGAGAACAGGCTGAGTTAAAGCCTGATTTTGAGCAATGGAGCCCCACTTCTAGGAATATCATTCTGACTGCCTGGAAAGCTGTGAAAGATCAGGTTCATGAAAGGGGAAAATGGTATAATGAACAAGAATAGAAGAAATATGAGGCAAGGCAAGAGGCCATTGTGCAACATAGAAGAAAGGCTAAAATTGGGAAGCTACCTCCTAATGCTCAGGAGCCTAGCAAATATTTCCCTTAGCCTTTTCATTATTTTGAAAGACAGAGAATTAAGGCTGAAGCTCAAAAGAAGGCTGAGTTGAAAGGAAAGAAGCTCATTGATGATGCAGAACCTCCTATTCAAGCTCATATTAAGTTAGAAAAAGGCATAGTCATCAAGGAGCCTGATCAGCCTTAGGATAGATTTACTAGATTTTGTAAGAACAATGTAATTTTTAGTGTTAAAAGAAATCTATGTAATCAGTTGTTAAGAAAATTTTTGATAAGTATAAACAAAACAATGTTTCATGTTCATTGAGATTGTATTATTATTCTGTATTATCATATTGGTGTATGTTTTGTTTATAAGTTGCCCTGTCATATAATGCTTATATACATCATAATGTTTATTTATTATAAATGGTGTATATCATTGACTAAAGGGTTATGACTTCTCCAAATAGGGGGAGATTGTTGGGTACATGGGAAAATGTGTACCTGATTTGAAGAAGCCTCACTTAGTTCAATGATATACATCAAGGTGTATTTGATGTTATTTTGAGATTATATGTGCAGGTAAAGTATATGCTAATATGCAGGAAAAAGTTTCTAAGTCCATGTGTCGACACTTAAGAAAGCCTGTGTCAATACTTGGAAAAGCTATGTCGACACCAGAAGCAAATGTGTCGACACACAGAATTTATTAGTCGACATCGACTGTGTCGACACCGGGAGGCAGTGTCGACACACAGAATTTATTAGTCGACATCAACTGTGTCGACACCGGGAGGCAGTGTCGACACACAGAAGTATTAGTCGACATCGACTATATCGACACCGGGAAGCAGTGTCGACACACAGAATTTATTAGTCAACATCAACTGTGTCGACACCGGGAGGCTGTGTCGACACACAGAAAGTATTAGTCGACATCAACTGTGTCGACACCTGGAGGCAGTGTCAACACAATGAATTCTTAGACTACATCAACTGTATCGACACCTGGAGGCAGTGTCGACACACAAAATTCTCAGACTATATAAACTGTATCGACACACAGGACTTGTGTCGACACACAACAGAGTTTCAACAATGTTGATTACTGTGAAGTAAAGAAGTGTCTGTGTCAACACAAAGAAGCAGTGTCGACACACTCTACAGATGCAGTGTCAAGAAGCAGTGTCGACACCAAAGGAGCTATGTCGACATCACCAAAGCTTGTGTCGACACTTAATCTTCTTGTGTCGATACCTAATGACAATCAGTCTCGACGCTTTGCTGACAAAGACAAAGGTTCAAGAACTGACTGGAGACTTGAAAGCTGTGTATTCCAACAAGTTTGCTGAAGCTGTCTGACTTGTAAGAAGTTGGTTAGAACCCGGATCAGCCGATTATCATGGATGAAGTCTATAAATAGATGGATTGTGTTAACGACAATAAGGTGAACAACAATAACAACAACACAAACAACTATTGAAGTATTGATCATTGATCAAGAAAGTGCACGATACACAGAAGAAGATTTTCGTGAGAAGATCTAAGAAGACAATCTGAAGTGTCAATCTACTCAGAATTTGTCTAAGGAGAATTCAAGCTAGAATTCTGAAGAAACTTCAGTAGTTCTGGAGATTGAGAGAGATCGTCAGCTGTTGAAGAAAAGGAGGAGACATCTACAAAGTCTCTTTAGAAGCAGATCTTGAACTAATCTGCTAAGAAGGATTCAGTTCTATTCTGAAATCTAAGAAGGAAGCTGCCAGCCAGTCAACTTCAAAGGAGATCAACCCTACTGAGTTCAGATTCATGATGTTTTGAGGAAAGCTAAGAACAGGTTGATTTCAGCCATCAGTCTTTTCAAGAAGCTGATCAAGAAACCTTTTATCCCTTCTCTCTCAACAAGGGTAAGAGTCCATCTAAACACTTATCAAATTTTGTAGGATTTTTTTATAAATCTGAGTTGTAAGCCTATATTATAAAGGCTGAGTGTAGTAGAAATTATTCTCTGAGTTGTAGGCCTTGTGGCAAGGCTGAGGTAGGGCTGTTAGCCTGAGATATAGGAGTGTGGATACATTCTGAGTTGTAGGAACCTTTCAGGGTTCTGAGTTGTAAGATCTGTGGATCTGAGAAGAAGGAAGAAGTTAGGCCGAATCTAGCACGCTGCTAGATAGGTGAAGGGGGAAAGTGGATGTACCCAGACCTTGGGGAACCACTATAAACCTGTGTGCAATCTGTGATGTGTGTGTGACTGTGATTTCTGTGCTGTGATTGTAATAGAATAATTAGATTCTATTTAAAGAACTGAAATAATATTCTGCCTTAAGTAAAAAAGAAAAGAACCTATTCACCCCCCCCCTCTAGGTGTTTGGGTTATCTTGAATTCAATTCAATAAAAATGCATGGTCATGCATTTCCTTAGCGCACACTTTCAAACAAATCGTGCGTTTTCTGCATGTTTATCTGGAAGATTGACCAACCTGTGCGATTTATTCATGTATGGTTTATTCTGAACCTTGTGTGATGGATATGCACGGTTTTCTTGTAGCTTTCTAGTTTTATAGCGCTCTGGGGTTAATCGTGCAATTTGTTCATGTACGGGCAGAAGTGCCCGTTCGTGAGTAAAACACACTGTTCCACCTGCTTGATGGGAATTTAAGTGCTCTGTGGTTACCCATGCATTTTCCTTCACGCACGGGCAGAAGAATTCGTGCACGAGTAAAACACATGGTTCAACTCATCTTCCTCCACAAGCTTTGTCCTGGAAGTTAATATAGCAAGGTCATGCTCCAAACCATGTGTGACCATTTTTCTAACCTACTCGTATTTAAGCTTAGGAGTTGACTGGAGAAAGGATGATTCTGCCATTTCCGCTCCTCTGAGCAGGAAAATCTTCCTCCAGCCGTTTTTTCCTCTCTCCTCCTTGGAGAGATCGTCCGGCTATCGTTCTTCCTCCAAACTTCACCGCAAGCGAAGATCTTCTGCTATTTTCTTCATCTCCATTTCAAGAGGAGCATTTGGTCTCCTACTCGCTGCTATTGGAGAGCTTTCCAGCGACTACCAGCCTTCATGAATCGTGAAGAAGACGGGGAAAACACCTTTTAAGTAGGTAACAACACTTCAATCTTCCTCGAACGTCAACTACCGATAGATCTCGGACGCAGACCGACAACCTTCGACTTTGGCCGAGAATCGTGGCTAGCCTTCACGCATTGGGTTATAAATCTCCTCTTTACTCTTATTTGGATGTTGCTTCTATGCTTTTGATGTTAACTAAACTTTTTAGGAACTCTTAACAATGTTCATGGTGGTTTACTATTGCAAATGTTGTTATAGTTCATAGTTTGGCTTTACTTCCTTTGCTTGCTTTGGGTTGTTGCTTGGTGATACACCGCACTAACGAGTGTTAGGGGCTGGTTTGGTGAAGAGGTGTTTTCGGCCCTCAACGTTTATGACCACACACCCTAATACTCATCAGATTATTCCACCATTGCAAAGCGGTGAAGGTGACCCGCATAATTAATTTTATTTATTCTAAAACAAAAAAACTCAACCCCCAAACCTTTATTGTGTTTACAATCACTTTCCAATGATTAAGAACACACTCCCAATCTGCACTCCTCGAGAGATTCGATACTCGAAGAATAACTTCCCCAGTTTATTACTTGACGATGATCAATGCACTTGCTGAGATTGTATCAAGTGTCTACATAAGTCCCTAGTTGCTCCCGTTGTCAGGCTTTAATCTAGCTGGCAAGGAAGGGGCCCTTGCTGGATATTATTCTTACTCTGGGGCCATGTCTCGAGCTGCTCCCATCGCCAGGCTTTCATCTAACGGACATGACAGGGGTCCTTGGTAGACATTGTTGAAACTCTAGATTCAGTTCCCGGGATGCTCTTTCCAATCAACATAAGGCATTTGAGGTTAAAACTTGAGGCCGAGGTCGAAGCGAATAGATCCCAGGGAAAACAAAAGGTAAGATCTAGCAATCTCCAGTCAAGTTGGAAGTGGCGAGCTGCGATCTCGGTAATTATTCTGGGGTAGTACTATCTAAGCAAAGCAATGCCAAAGGAGGCGAGCTGAGATCTCAGCATCTATAAAGGAAGGCGAGCAGAGACTGTCATCATCCAGTGCACTTCATCCCCTCGATATTTTACTTGGGAAAATTTTGGCCTAGCATAAGTCCTTAAAAGGAAAAGAAATCCCGAGGTGAGCTGGGTGGTCTCGTGTCTAGCTCAGCGAGTGGTCTAGTCCTTAATATTAAGGGGTGGTGAGATCTCAAGGCCTCTGCCTAGGTATATATCCGAACTCAACAAACAGTCTAGTGAGGAGTCTGCCCTAGCAAGATCGCTTAACGAAGGGGAGACACATGCGTGCGAGTGCAATACAAGAAATTAAATACAGAAGAATGAGTAAATGTATTTAGTCTTTTCATTAATGAATATATCTCATTACAAAAGCACTCGCCTCAGGGAGGAAACAGAATCGGGGGAAGACCATTACAAATAAAAAAAATGCGAGCTAGCTCTCGCCCACCCCTCTAGAATGGCCATCTTCATATCCGGGAACATCCTTGAATAGTGAGCCGAAGCTATCCTCCTTCTCGCCAGGGGGAAGCGAGGGGTGGGGGTGGGGGGGACAGCTTCAACTCCAGGTCCATTGCAGTCATCTACTCGCAACCCACCGTCAATACCAACATGTTCTGCATAACCTGCAGGGTATAGTCAAAGTGTTGATGGAGTTAACCCGCAACTTATCGGTGACCTCTGGTGATCTCTTTTAATGCTGGAGAAAAGAGAGCCAAACTTGCAATCCAACTAGGCAAGTATACCTATCGAACAATTGCTAGGGGACACAAGTGTTGTATTAAAATCTAGGAACCGTTGAGTAATCCTACACACACGAAAACTATTATCTTATTGAAGGATTGTTTGAGGGTTTAAGAGAAAGCTAATTGAGATTAAGAAAAGAAATATTATGCTAAAAAGAGAACTGCTTGCAGTTAAATAAAGAGCTGTTAAAAGCGATCACAACAAAGGGTTGAAACGATTAAATGGAAAAGCACTTGATCGAGAATCACCTCGGCAAAAGTTGATTAAAAATGCGATAATAAACCTAAGATTAATAGGTAAAGGTCCTTGACCATGGAGGTTCCTAAAGCTTGAAGACGCTTCTCTCAAAGTCAGGCCCAATTGTGTTTAGGAAGGTCCGACCGAACTCTCATCCAAATCGTAGACCTATAGCTCGCTTTATGCGGTGAACCTCACTATTTGATTTCACTCAAATCAGAGAGATTTAATGTCTGCCTCTCTCGAGGGGTGCGTGCAACTCTCTTTAATCTTGAGTGTTCACTTCAAACTACGAGCTTCTCAGCTAGCTAAGAGTTAAAACAAAGATGGAAAATATATATCGATGATATAACTCCAAACATGAATAATCAAGAGTAAATCGAATGCCTAAACTCTAAAAAGAAAAATTAAATTTAAAGCATCATAACTTAATCAACTCGAACCTCGGATCATCAAGATCGAGTACAAGGAGGATTAATTAATCATGGAGAAGTGGAGGAGGAGAGATGAGTGGAAGAACATTAAGAACAGAAAGCAAAAGGGCACTTTATATTAATATTAAAAGAGAGCTACAACTTGGACTAAAGGGTTACACTTGTAATGAAATAAAAACCTATGCTAGCATTAACACTAGGCTACAAATGAAGTTACAAAATCTATAATAAAAGGAGTGCACTAAGCTAGGATTAAGAAAGGCTTAAAATAAGAAAAAGCGAGAGAGAGCATAAAAACACTAAGAAACAAAGGGGCAACACGTCCCCTCTCAACCCAAAACTTCTTGGACACAAGGGGGAACCAGTAAATTTATAGACTTTCTCATGGATTGGTCATGCCCTCTGTCACGCCCAGGGAGGGCGTGTCAGGGGGGTGTATCATGTACGGAGTTGACCTCGGGCTCTGGATTCTAGCGGTAATGATGATTGCTTCTGTACGTCGGTGGACACGCCCTGGGCCATGCCCATGTAGGAGGGGAGTATAAGGCACGTCAAGTCTCAATCATTGGTCGGAAATCCGTCAGTCATCAAAAAATGTGGAACACACCCTGGAGCTACGTGTAACACCCCTACCCGTTACGTGCAACATAGTAGAAGGTCCGACCGGGGCCCCACACCATGTCTTACAAACAGACGGAGACGTTACTAAGTAATACCAAATACGCATCCTATCACAGAGCAGTCTAGCGGAAGTTTAAAGGGTTGCAAGAATGAACTCAAACATCAACACAGAAGTCCACAGCTAAACCAAACATGCCATAATATAAAACCACAACTACGGCCTTATGGACTCTTACAAGTGTTTCTCTTTATACAAGAAGGTAACTTCCATACATCGGCACGCAGGCCGGCCATACATGAGTTCTTACACAAGGTACAAAACTAGCCTTCGAGGGCTAGCACTTAGCAGTAGCAGCTTAGGGTCTTCCACCCTCATCCCTGCTTGGCCCTTCTTGACCTGCACACAAAAGATCCACCAAACAGTGGCAAACAAAGCAACGGTCAGCATTTGGCTGACCATTTATAACGACCCTGTCCCTGGCACGGGACAGCAGAATTCCTTCCCTGCATAACACTTATATACAATCAAAAGGGTATGCTTTAGCACATCACACTTGTATGCCCGTACAAGTCATCATACATCACAAACGTCGGCACGACGGACCAACGTTCCGTGCTCTCAGGGCACATTATTGGTGTACCAGAAAACCAGGGTCCCACCACCGTTCAGATGTTCCAGACATGACGGCAATTCGTGAGCATTCCAATCCTCCATGGCTCAAATAGCCGAAGCGATTCTCATTCTGTGATCCTAACAGGGCCTTAAGCACCCCACGGTTAGACAACAAGAACGCAGTTACAGATCATCCTTTCCCATAGATCACATACGTCAGACGTCGATCAGGACTGACACGGGTACAGCTTCACCTTTCCCGTTCACCACACAGGCTTTTCCATAGTTGCAGCCCCACCGACTCAACAAGTAGCATTCACAACTATAAGGGTTGAGATCACATAGCATCAACCCCCCAAAAGTAGCACTCACAGCTACATGGGCTGAGATCACACAGCTTCAACCCATCCACATAATATCCCGCTGCACCAAGCTGCAGGTGTCCACCAAGAAAATCACACGCATCACAATAATACAGAGTCTTGCTCTGATATGCATACAATCATCACCAATCCGGACTAACCTATCCAGATTGGCTTCACACAACATGCCTACCCGTACTTCTCGCTTCCGGGACTACTCCAACAAGAATCAAGGGATGGAGTTCAACATCTCAAGAGAATTCAACTCTACCTTTGTAGAGGATTCATGCATATGCAAAAAGGAAGGATTTTACATATCCAAGGAGGAAGTCGTTACCCTTGGAGGACGTTTTGGAGCCATAGCAAGCACTGCTTGGAGCTCTGCCTTCCCGAACATGGCCTCCGATCGCGAATCAGAGCTTGGACTAGCTGGATCTCCCTCTCCTTCCTCCTTCTTCTTCCTCCTTCCTTCTCTCACTTAAGAATATAAAGTGAGGATAAGTTTGCTGGTTCGGGGTCTTATAGGGGCTGGGAAAACTTAAGACCACCAAATCTGGAAAGAGGGAAACAAACGGCCGAGATCTGCAGAAAATAACTTTTTCGGCCCTGACACGCCCTGTGACACGCCCGTGTCACAGGCCGTGTCCCGTAAGCAACCCTTAAGCGGTAAAGAACCGCCTCACCACATGGGTTGAACACGCTCGTGACCACCGCTTAACCTGACATGGCCTGAGACACGCCCGTGTCTCTGACTGTGTCGCCTCTCTCGACGAATCTCGTCAATCGCCGAGATTATTCTCGCCGATCGTCGACATGATCTCGCCGATCGTCGAGAAGGACACGCCCTGTGACACGCCCGTGTCACAGGCCGTATCGCCTCTTCTCGTTGATCGTCGATCACGATCCTCAACGATCGTCGAATGCATGACCTGCAGCAACCCGAGGAGGACACGCCCTGGGACACGCCCGTGTCTCAGGCCGTGTCACTCAAAAAAACACCCGAAACCCAACTTTGAAACTTACTTGAGACCAGCTCGAGTATTTGCTTGACACGCCCTGGGACACGCCCGTGTCCCAGGCCGTGTCACTTGGCCTTAAAACCAAAACTGGGTTTTGGGGTATTACAATCCTCTCCTCCTTGCAGAAAATTTTGTCCCGAAATTTGAATGACTGAAAAACTCAATAAAGTCCATATTTATTGATTATTACAAGGTCTAATACACAACCAATTACAAAAATAACTCGGGAAATTCTGTCCGCATGGTTTGCTCACGCTCCCAAGTAAGCTCTTCTCGGCCACAATTATCCCACCGGACTTTGACCATCCTGACTGTTTTGTTCCTCAATTGCTTCTCAGTGGCATCTTCAATCTGAATGGGGCTAACCTTTGTAGTTAGCCCACTATTGACTGATACCTGATCTGTAACTATCAATTGCGATGGCTCTTTTATTGCTCTCCGCAGCACCGATACATGAAACACATCATGTAAACTACTTAACTCAGGCGGTAGCAGTAACCGATAGGCTGCCTCACCGATGCATTCAATCACCTCAAAAGGTCCTAGATACCGCAGGCTCAAATTTTTCAGACGCCGTATCCTGGACACACCTTTAAAAGTCTTGATTTTTAAATATGTCCAATCACCCACCGCAAACTTTACGTCTCGGTGGTTGACATTATAATATTTGTCCTGCCTATCTTGAGCAATTAACAACCTTTCACGAATTGTACGCACCGTTTCATGCATATCAGTCACATCTTACCGCTTGTAAAGCTTCGTTTCACCCGTCTCCGCCAAAGATAATGGTGTGCGGCACTTCCTGCCGTATAAAGCTTCAAAAGGGGCCATCTGAATGCTGGCCTGGTAACTGTTGTTATAGGCAAATTCAATCATGAACAAATGATCTTCCCAGCGACTTCCAAAATCTAGCGTACACATCCGGAGCATATCTTCCAACGTCCTGTTGGTTCTTTCAGTTTGACCGTCCGTCTGGGGATGAAAGGCCGTACTGAAATGCAATTTTGTGCCCAACAGTTGATGAATTAGCCTCCAATCTCCTGATGTGAAGCGTCCATCTCGATCGCTAACAATGCTACGGGGAATTCCGTGCAATCGTACGATCGAATCTACGTACCTTTTAGCCAATTTGTCGACTGGATCATCTCTTCGATTTGGAATAAAATGAGCAACTTTTGTTAACCGATCCACAATCACCCAAACCGCATCATTACCCCGCTGAGATCTCGACAATCCATGCATGAAGTTCATGGAAATATCATCAAATTTCCACACTGGGACCGGTAATGACTTCAGGAATCCTCCTGGCCATTGGCATTCCGCTTTCACCAGAGCACATGTATGGCACTTAGCAACATAACGTGCTATATATTTCTTCATACCCGGCAACCAGAAGTTCTTTTTCAGATCCTTATACATTTTTGAACTCCCAGGATGAATCGAATACCTTGAAAAATGGGCTTCGTACATGATTTCTTCACGAAGATTTCTCTGCGAAGGAACACATACTCGATCGTCTTTTCTCCAAAGTCCATTGTCAAAAGAAAACCAAGAGCTCTTATCTTCCGCTGCATAACGCTGTAAACTATCATCCAATTCCGTCGCTTGGCGGACCCTATCCATTAGGTCATACTGTACCTCTGTCCAATTCAAACACATGGTCGCAGCAGTGTTTTTCTCCACACAAGTAATATCCATTCGTTCTAGCTCATGGATCAACCGTTCATCATGGTATGACAACCAATTCGCCCTTGCTGGAATCCTATGACTCAGGGCATCTGCGACTACATTCCCTTTACCAGGGGTGTAATGAATTTGGAAGGTACAATCACCAAGAAATTCCATCCATCTTCTTTGTCGCATATTTAAGTCTTTTTGATCTAAAAGATATTTCAGACTCTTGTGGTCTGTATAGATATCCACCTTTACACCATATAAATCATGGACTGGATAGTTCCGCTCATGGGCTTTCAATTGGCGCGAACCATATGTTATCACCCTACCACGTTGAAGGAGAATGCAGTCTAAGCCGCTACCCGATGAATCACTTTACACCTCAAAACCATCTATGCCACAAGGTGTTGTCAAAATTGGGGCCGTTGTCAACCGACTCTTTAACGTTTCAAAAGCTCGTGCGCACTCGGGCGACCAAATGAACTTTTGTTCTTTTCGCATTAGGGTAGTGAGAGGCATTGCTATTCTTGAGAAATTTTCCACAAAACGCCTGTAGTAGCCCGCAAGTCCAAGGAAACTCCTGACTTCGGCTACCGACAAAGGAACAGGCCATTCCTGCACAACAACAATTTTGGCAGGATCCACTGCAATGCCTTCTCCACTAACGATATGGCCCAGAAAAGCCACGGATGACAACCAGAAATCACACTTAGCAAACTTGGCATAAATTTTCTTTTCCCTCATGGTTTGCAATACCATCTTCAAATGATTTGCATGCTCTTCTCTGGATCGGGAATACACCAGGATATCATCAATAAAGACGATCACAAAGAGATCCAAATATTGCTTAAACGTTCGGTGCATTAAATCCATAAACACCGAAGGTGCATTAGACAATCCAAAGGGCATCACCGTGAACTTATAATGCCCGTAGCGTGTGCCAAACGCTGTTTTGGGTATGTCACTTTCCCGAACCCTCAGCTGGTAATAACCTGATTTCAAATCCAGCTTAGAATACACCGAAGAGCCCACTAGCTGATCAAACAAATCATCGATCTGTGGGATCGGATACTTATTCTTCTCTATCAGCTTGTTCAGTTCTAGATAATCTATGAATAGACGCAAGCTGCCGTCCTTCTTTTTCACAAAGAGAACCGACGCACACCAAGGTGACTGACTTGGCCTTATAAAACCTTGATCTAGTAATTCTTGCAACTGAACCTTCAGCTTCTCCATTTCCCTTGGCGCTACACAATAGGGGGAACGGGCCACAGGTTTTGCACCCGGTACCAGTTCTATCGTGAAGTCGATTTCTCTTTGGGGTGGTAACCCCAGAAGGTCTATTGGAAACACATCCAGGAATTCCGACACAACAGGTACCTCATTCACACTAGCCTTTGGCTCTACCGCTACTACTAGCATGAAGAACAACTCGGCACCTTTTCTAACGGCCTTCCGAACATGCAGAGCGGATATCAACATCTCATTTATTCCCCGCATGCCGCTAAACCTTATTTCTTGTTCGGTGTTCTGTCCCAACACAACTTCCTATCACAACCTCCCTCTGATACCAATTTGTAACACCCCTACCCGTTACGTGCAACATAGTAGAAGGTCCGGCCGGGGCCCTACACCATGTCTTACAAACAGGCGGAGATGTTACTAAGTAATACCAAATACGCATCCTATCACAGAGCAGTCTAGCGGAAGTTTAAAGGGTTGCAAGAATGAACTCAAACATCAACATAGAAGTCCATAACAAAACCAAACATGCCATAATATAAAACCACAAGTACGGCCTTATGGACTCTTACAAGTGTTTCTCTTTATATAAGAAGGTATCTTCCATACATCGGCACGCAGGCCGACCATACATGAGTTCTTACACAAGGTACAAAACTAGCCTTCGAGGGCTAGCACTTAGCAGCAGCAGCTTATGGTCTTCCACCCTCATCCCTACTTGGCCCTTCTTGACCTGCACGCAAAAGATCCACCAAGAAGTGGCAAACAAAGCAACGGTCAGCATTTGGCTGACCATTTATAACGACCCTGTCCCTGGAACGGGACAACGGAATTCATTCCCTGCATAGCACTTATATACAATCAAAAGGGTATGCTTTAGCACATCACACTTGTACGCCCGTACAAGTCATCATCCATCACAAACGTCGGCACGATGACCCGACGTTCCGTGCTCTCAGGGCACATTATCGGTGTACCGGAAAACCAGGGTCCCACCACCGTTAAGAGGTTCCAGACATGACAGCAATTCATGAGCATTCCAATCCTCCATGGCTCAAATAGCCGGAGCGATTCTCATTCTGTGATCCTAATAGGGCCTTAAGCACCCCACGGTTAGACAACCAGAATGTGGGTACAGATCAGCCTTTCCCGTAGCTCACATACGTCAGACGTCGATCAGGACTGACACGGGTACAGCTTCAACTTGACCGTTCACCACACAGGCTTTTCCACAGTTGGAGCCCCACCGGCTCAACAAGTAGCATTCACAACTACAAGGGTTGAGATCACATAGCATCAACCCCCCAAAAGTAGCACTCACAGTTACATGGGCTGAGATCACACAGCATCAACCCATCCACATAATACCCCGCTACACCAAGCTGTAGGTGTCCCCCAAGAACATCACACGCATCACAATAATACAGAGTCTTGCTCTGATATGCATATAATCATCACCAATCCGGACCAACCTGTCCAGATGGGCTTCACACAGCATGCCTACCCGTACTTCTCGCTTCCAGGACTACTCCAACAAGAATCAAGGGATGGAGTTCAACATCTCAAGAGAATTCAACTCTACCTTTGTAGAGGATTCATGCATATGCAAAAAGAAAGGATTTCACATATCCAAGGAGGAAGTCGTTACCCTTGGAGGACGTTTTGGAGCCATAGCAAGCACTGCTTGGAGCTCTGCCTTCCCGAATATGGCCTCCGATCGCGAATCCGAGCTTGGACTAGCTGGATCTCCCTCTCCTTCCTCCTTCTTCTTCCTCCTTCCTTCTCTCACTTAAGAAGATAAAGTGAGGATAAGTTTGCTGGTTCGGGGTCTTATAGGGGCTGGGAAAACTGAAGACCACCAGATCTGGAAAGAGGGAAACAAACGGCCGAGATCTGCAGAAAATAACTTTTTCGGCCCTGACACGCCCTGTGACACGCCCATGTCAAAGGCCGTGTCCCGTAAGCGGCCCTTAAGCGGCAAAGAACCACCTCACCATACGGGTTGAACACGCCCGTGACCACCGCCTTACCTGACACGGCATGAGACACGCCCGTGTCTCTGGCCGTGTCGCCTCTCTCGACGAATCTCGTCGATCGCCGAGATTATTCTCGCCCCATCGTCGACATGATCTCGCCGATCGTCGAGAAGGACACGCCCTGTGACACGCCCGTATCACAGGCCGTGTCGCCTCTTCTCGTCGATCGTCGATCACGATGCTCAATGATCGTCGAATGCACGACCTGCAGCAACCCTAGGAGGACACGCCCTGGGACACGCCTGTGTCTCAGGACGTGTCACTCCAAAAAACACCTGAAACCCAACTTTGAAACTTACTCGAGACCAGCTCGAGTATTTGCTTGACACGCCCTGGGACACGCCCGTGTCCCAGGCCGTGTCACTTGGCCTGAAAACCAAAACTGGGTTTTGGGGTATTACACTACGCCCGTGTAGGGGGCATCTCAGTACTGTTGACGTGCAACTACGAAAAATCTTTAAATGCGGCAGCAGACTTTGGGATGAGGGTGATATGCCCAGAGACACGCCTAGGGAGGGTGTGTAAGAGGGGCGTGTCAGGTGTTTTTCTCGCGATTTGAGTTCTATCATCAACCTTCCTCGGGATCAGGTTACACGCCCGGTGACACACCCAGGGAGGGCGTGTCAGGGGGGCGTGTCAGGTCATTTTGGCCGAAAGCTGTGAAAACCTACAAAAAGACCAGACAACATTAGTAGCAATAATATGTACAGAAGGAGGTCAATATATAAGCTTATAAGACATGATTTGTGTATTAAAAACCTAAAAATACCGCAATAGTTTAGACTACAAAATGTATTATCAAATTCCCCAAACTTAAGCTTTGCTTGTCCCCAAGCAAATATATAACAACTAACTAACATAAAAAGTGACTAATAAAAATGTTCTAATTTTGCTTACACAAGTACTATGCGAAATTCTAAGTAGGGAGAAGGTGAAACGTAAACCTAAAACAATTACTAAAACATGGTTTAACAATTTATAAACTTCACTAACGAAAATCAATCATCCAAAATTTTAACAAAATTCTTTAAATAAATTTAAGCAAGGCAACGAAATGAAAAAAAACGCATTGAGTTGTTACTAGATCTAAGAGACACATTATAACTATATCAATCAAATAACAAAAATCTAAATTTAAATCCAAAACTTTATTAATTTACTTTTCTTCTTTACCTAGCTAATAAATAAAATTCAAAAACATGAATCAAAAGGGCTTATTAGGACAGAAATGTTTGGTTTAGGATTATGATTAGGAGTGAAATTCAAAGATAAACAAGGTGTCTCAAAAATCACACTAAACTAAAATAAAGAGTTTTAAAAATCAAAAAAAATTTCTTTCTTTTTCTTTTCTATTCTCTTTTTTTTACTTTACAAAATAATGGCGAAAATTAATTTTTCTTTTCATTTTGAAATTGACCAAACAAAAGTAAACACTTTTTTAGAGCATACTTTTTCAAAAAGTTCTCCAAAAATATCACAAAATAACCCAATCATAATAAAAATAATAATTTTTTTGAAACTCAAAAGGTTAGTGTGTTTAGATAGTTTGGAAAATTTTAGCTTTGGTGAACATGAAATGATAAGTGGAGTTTTCAATTGAAATTGAAAAAAACGCTCAAAAGCGGCTAACTAGGGATAAAAAATCTTTGGTTGGCAAGAAGGCTCAAACAAAAACAAAAACGGCCTAAATCATTTTCATGTTTTTAAATTTATCTAAAGGATAAGTTTTGAAAATTTTCAAAAAGCAAATCCTAGATAATAAAAGATAACTAATGAAATTATCTTGAAAATAGAAATAATAGACGACTTGGAGCATTCACATCTACCACGCTAATCAAAAGTTGACATTACAAAAATTATCCAAAAACGAGAAGGAAAATAGTGGATGAAAGATTTTCAAGAAAGTAAAGAAAATAAAGAACGAAAAGTATAATAAAAATATGAGTTTTAGAAAAACATTTCACGTTAACATGCTATCGTGAATTAGAAACACAACATGACCAACATTTTACGTGTGAAATATAATTAAAAAGAACGATTAGAAATATTATAATTAGCGAAGTTATTTATATAGGATTTTGAGAAAAACAAAACAAAAACAAGGGGTACTATTGAAATACCAAAGACCATTTAAACTATTAAAGTAAAAACAAATAAAATATTTTTTTTTTGATTTTGAAATATTTTCTATTTTTTTGGATTTTTAAGATATTCACTTTTTTGGATTTTTAAGATATATAAATAAAATAAAGACAAGAGAAGGAGAAAATCCTCCCCAAAGCTTAAAATGGACATTGTCCTAAATGGAGAAAAGAGGGGAAGGAGAGAGAGAAATTAAAATAAAAAATGAAAGTATAGAATTGAAAAACAGTTACTTCCCCAGATTTATGCACCGCGAATGTTGATTGTTGCCGCTCCCCCATGCTTGCGCTTTGGAACTTTTTGAAATGTCATCAATGGACTTCGTGATGGATTCAACAGCGTTGGAGCAGGCGATCACAGAAGCTTCAGCTTGTCGGAGCCATTTAAGGCAAAAGGTGTGTTGGGTATTGTATCCACAATGTACCTGATTTGAAGAAGCCCTGAACAAGCTAAGTTGAATTGACAATGTATTTCACGATATTGTTCAAGTTGTGCTTGTAGCTATTCCACTTTAAGTACACACCAATGTCAGGGTGCAGTGGGTCAATATACACGGGTCTGCGCAACGTAATCCCCCATTGAGCAGATCAGTGTGTTGACTCATGTGTGCTCTCTCTATTGGAGTTTACTTATTTTCAAGTACAGGGTCGAGATTGATCAAGAGCAGAAGAGGAGCAAAGATGGGTCAAACACCAATTTCATAGGAAGGAAGAGGAAAATCGTCTAAATCAGAATCGACAGGAATCACTAAGTGATCCTCGCCGATACGACGGGAATCACTAGTGATTCTCGCCGAATTGTCGAGAATCAGCCAGTGATTCCCGCCGATTTCATCTGGCTGACTGTTTTCCTTCAAGAATTCTACTAAGGCAGAATCGACGACTGATTCTCGCCGATTCGTCGAGAATGATGTTGCATTCCCGCCGATTTGTCGAGAATGACTTTGCTTTCCCGCCGATTCCCTCCGGATGACAAGAGTTTCAACTAGAATCCTGCCAAGGCAAATTCGAAAGGAATCACAAGTGATTCCCGTCGACTTCGTCGAGAATCACCAATGATTCTCGCCGAATTTGCCTTAGGCAATTTGCTCTGCTCGCTGTACCGAACCAAGATGGGTTATGCTGTTTCGGCCGGGCTAGGGTTTCTCTTTGTGGGTCCCACAAAGGACTTTAGGGTTGGTCTCAGGGTATATATACATGCTTATTTCGAAACTTCAACAGTAATCATTCACGAGAAATCAAAGCCGCCAACGCCGTGCCCTAGCAGATCGCGAAATACCGCCGATCGCTGTCGCCGCTCGGAAGATAGCCGCCGCTGATCTTAGAGGTCCTCTTTGATATTTCGATGACAGGACCAAGGCAAGCCTAGCGTCTCACGCGACTCTTTCGAGATCTATTGTCTCTCGATTTGTTGAACGTGGATCGCTCTTCATTCCGAATCGATTGAGACGACTGATCCGATTGAGATCGTTGGTAGACCTTGCTTGCTTTGTTAAGAAGTTTGGATCTACAGAGCATCGCCACCGCAATCTCTTGCCGCCGTCGATATTGACAAGATCCTCTCCAATAGAGTGCTCTGGTCGTGGACTCTTCGTCTTAATCAAGAACGCTTCAACGAACGAAGAGGGACATCGGGTTCTCCACACGTGTAGTTTGTATTTCTTGTACATTCTATTTTTGTTTTGTTGTAAAGGAATAGTGATTCCTAGTTGTAAGGGTTGGGTGAAACCCATGGTGGAGGAGTAGTGACTCCTTCGGTTGGAAGGGTGCCTTCCGTAGTGTGAGGATTGGATTTCAATCCGTTTGGTGAAGTGACCGAGTCGTCCCTTGGTGGGAGATAGGTCGAAGGGGGAGAGTGGACGTACCCAAATCGGGGAACCACTATAATTGCTTGTGTGTTTTTCTGTGCTGTGTTTATTATCTGTGTAGGTTATTTAAATTCCGCAAAAGACTGCACGAGACCTATTCCCCCCTCCCATAGGTGGACTTAGTTGACACTAGATACTTTCAAGGTGTAATAAATTTTCCAAAATTAAGATCATGCAGAATAACATTAATACAGTTCGGACAAACATCACCACAGAAATACAGTTTAAGACGCTGACATTTACTTTTAAATCGCCCTTATCAGGGTGTGAAATTAAAATAGTACCATATAGAAAAACTTGTTTAATATAAAACGGCCCAGACCAACGAGACTTTAACTTTCTAGGAAATAAACGTAAACATGAATTATATAAAAGAACTTGGTCACCCGATTTGAAGGTTTTTGGGTGACTTAAGTGTTTGTCGTGAAAATGTTTCGTCTGGTCTTTATAAAATTTGTTATTATCGTATGCGTAAGAGCGTCACTCGTCGAGCTCGTTAAGTTGAAATTTTCTAAGGTTGCCGATAGAGTGGGATCAAAATTTAAAAATCGCATGGCCCATAAAGCACGGTGTTCTAATTCTACGGGTAAATTGCACGATTTTCCATAAACCAACCGATACAACGTACATCCGATGGCGCTTTTGTACACTATTCGGTAGGCCCATAGGCATCGTCTAATTTTTTTGACTAGTCTTTTCTAGAAGTTGAAATAGTCTTTTCTAATATTCTTTTTATCTCTCTATTCACTACTTTGACTTGTCCATTAGTTTGGGGGTGGTAGGGAGTACAAAGCTTATGTGTAACGCCGTATTTAATAAGAATTTTTGAAAACCGCGTGTTACAAAAGTGTGAACCCCTATCGCTAACGATGGATTGCGGCGTACCGAATCGAGAAAATAATTTTTTTAAGAACGTAATTATGACTCGGGAGTCGTTAGTAGGAAGAGCTTGGGCTTCACCCCAACATGAAACATATTCTAGGGCAACTAATATGTATTTTTTCCTGAAGTAGACGTATGGGGGACAACAAAATCAATTCCCCATCAGTCGAAAACTTCACATTCGAGGAAATAATTTTGCGGCATTTCATTTTTATTGGAAATATTTACCGACCGTTGGCAACTATCACACCTACTCACAAAAGCTTACGCGTCTCTAAACAGGCTAGGCCAGCAAAAACCCACGCAAAGGACCTTTTGAGCGGTGCGAGTAGCTTGATAGTGACCCCCATTCGATCCTTCATGCAAATGTTTTAAAATATCTATTCCTTCTTCAAAAGAAACACATATCCTTATCACTTGGTCCGCACAAACTCGGAAAAGATGCAGGTCCTCCTAAAAATAGTTCTTCAACTTAGAAAAGAATTTCTTCTTTTGTTGAGATGAGAAATCTTTTGGGAGCACACGGGCCACTAAAAATTATCTATGTGTGCAAACAAAGAAGAAGGGGATGTGTTAATTGAAAGCAGCTTCTCATCAGGAAAATAATCATTAAAATATTTTTCCTCAAAATTTTCTATATACGGATTATCTAATCGTAAGAGATGGTCGGCGTCCAAATTCCTAGCTCCTCGCTTATCAAAGATTTCTAAGTCAAACTCCTGGAGGATTAAAAACAAGAAAATCTGGCGCAGATTGGCATCTGTATTAGCAAGAAGATACAGGAGGGCCGATTGGTCCTTAAAAACGATAATTTTAGAAAGCGTAATATAAGGACGGAATTTATCAAAAGAGAAAACATCAGCTAGGAGCTCCTTATCGGTCATGGTATAATTCTCTTTTACTAATGTAAGTGTTTTACTTGCATAATAGATGGGGTGGAAGTTTTTAGATAATCGTTGTCCTAGTACAGCTCCCACCGCAAAACTACTCGCATCAAACATAATTTCAAAGGGAAGGTCCCACATCGGAGCTATCATAATAGGGGAATTAATTAACTTATCTTTAATTGTTTCAAAGGCAGATATGCAAGGTTCGTAAAAAATAAATGGGGCATCTTTTTCTAAGAGTTGAGAAAGGGGTTTGGTAATTTTGTAGAAGTCTTTTATGAAGCGGCTGTAGAAACCAGCATGTCCTAAGAAACTTCTTGTAGCTTTGACGTTCGTAGGCGGCGGCAGCTTCTCAATAACTTTTATCTTAGCAATATCTACTTCAATTCCTCTCGCAGAGATCTTATGACCCAAAACTAATCCTTCCCTCACCATAAAATGGCATTTTTTCCAATTTAGGGCAAGGTTAGTTTCTTCGCATCTTTCTAAGACTTTTTCGAGGTTTTCTAAACAATAATCAAAGGCATCACCGAACACGAAGAAATCATCCAAAAATACCTCCATTATGCTTTCTACGTACTTGTCGAAGATAACGAGCATATATCGCTGGAATGTAGCCGGCGCATTGCATAATCCAAATGACATTCTTTAGTAAGCGAATGTGCCAAAGGGACAAGTAAACGTAGTTTTCTCGTGGTCCTCGGGAGAGATGGGGATTTGAAAATACCCCGAGAGACCATCGAGAAAACAGTAAAAGCTATGGCTGGATAATCTCTCTAAGATTTGATCGATGAACGACAATGGGAAGTGGTCCTTGCGGGTGGCGTCATTTAACTTACGATAGTCAATACACATTCGCCACCCCATCACCATCCGTGTCGGGATTAAATCATTATTTTCATTGACAACTACAGTTATCCCTCTCTTTTTTTGCACTACCTGGAGAGGTCTAACCCACTTACTATCAGATATAGGATAGATAATTCCTGAGTCTTACCGCTTCATAACCTCGCCCTTTACGACTTCTTTCATGTTCGGATTTATACGACACTGAGATTGGATGGAGTTACGCGAATTTTCTTCCATTAATATTTTGTGGGTGCAGAAAGATGGGCTTATGCCCTTGATATCAGATATCTTCCAGGCCATAGCTCGGCGATGTTTACGTAACACTAGAAGGAGTTTGTCATTTTGTACTTCAGATAAGTAGGCTGAAACTGTCACTTGCAGTTTGGAATTTTTTTCTAGGAAGGCATACTTGAGATGTTCAGGTTGTTCTTTTAATTCTAGGGTAAGGGGTTCTTCATAAGATGTTTTTGAAGTTCTTTCTTTTTCAAAAATAATATCTTCGTAGACTTTTAACTTATATGAAAAATTTGAAGTGGGTGAATCAATGGCCATGGCGGTTTCTTGTAGACTTTTAGTAGGATGAGTTGAGGAAGAACAAAAATCAGAAAATTCATCGTTAGAAATGTTATAGGAAGATTCATCACTTAAGGTATCTAAGAAGAAACAGGAGTCATCATTCTCCAGGGTATTTTTCATTGAAGGGGTGATAGAGAAGGTCACTTCATCATCGCCTACTCGAAGGAAGAGCTTACCATTGCTTACATCAATGATAACTCAGGAGGTGATAAGGAAGGGTTGGACAAGGATCAGGGGAACCTCGACGTCTTCTTCGATGTCTAATATGATGAAATCCACTGGGAAGATGAATTTGTCAAATTTGACTAGAACATCCTCCACTATTCCTAACGGGTACTTAACAGATCTATCAGCGAGCTGGATACTCATATGTATGGGGTTGAGGCTACGAATTCCTAACTTCTTTAATAACAAGACGGGCATCAGGTTGATACTTGACCTAAGTCGGCCAAGCGCTTGACAAAAAGATCACCAAAGACACACAGTATAGAAAAACTGCCCGGATTACTGATCTTCTTTGGGAAACCGTTTGTCAAGATAGAAGAGCACTCAGTGTTTAGCGTGACGTGCGACAAGTTCTATAACTTCTTCTTATTATTAATAAGGTCCTTAAGATACTTAGCGTACTTCATCATCTGGTAGATTGCTTTGTGGAAAGGCAGATTTATGTGGATTTGCTTAAACATTTCTAAGAAGCGGGTATACTGATAATCTAGACATTTTTTGTTAAGTTGGGACGGGTATGGTGGAGTTAGATGATTTTTAAAAATAGGTGGTGGAGCGAGTTATTTTTCTAAAGCAGAGAGCGGAGTGTAACGCCCCAGATTTTTCTGTGACTATTTTATTCTCGTTTGGCATTTCGGTGACGCATTTTTGTGGCTTGTGCCATTTGTGGAGTGTGGTTTAGCTCCTTAGAACTGGGTGGCCTATTTTGTAGCCTATGGGCAAGGTCTCCCTAGCAAGCCGAGTCATTTTGGGTGACCCGGTGTGGCTCTTGGGGGATGCTTGTGTTTTGGCTTTAGATGGGTATAACTTGAGTTGTGTTTGTCGAAAGTTAATTTCGACTTCGCCGTTGTGTTCTTAGCATAGTTATTTAGCTACGGTGCGGATTTCGTCGAATGCCGAGGTAGTTCGGTTTTTGCGTCGTTTTGGGTGTGCTATTAGTAAAATCAAATTGGAAATTTGATTTTAGCTGAGTGAATCGGCATTTTTTTCTTGCAGCTGTTAGGCTGATTAGGCGTGTTAAGACTTATATAAATGCCTTAATTAGAAGTGGCGGGTCCACTTCTCTTTCCTCCTTCTTACTGAGACCAAAAGAAGAAAACCGTCTGCTCCTGTTCGCGGAAAATAGAGGCGGAACGACGGTTAGCCCTAGCTTTCTGACGGTTATTCCGGGAGTGTTCGTGGATGGATTTCGATTCCGAAAGCGGCGTTCTCTTGCTCTCGCTCAGATCTACATTTCGACGGTAAGAAATTCGATTTTCATGGAGTTTTAGGAGATTTGGGATTTCGGTCATGTGGTTTTCCGCCATTAAAGTACAGGAGTGTGCTTTTAGGTGCTGCTGCTGCTAGTGCCAAGTAAAGAGGAGGGAAGGCCATCCAAGCTTTGTTGGAAATCAAGGCAAGTGGTATTCTTTCCCTTGCCATTGTTGTTCTCTTGAAATTCCGAAATTCCCGGTTAGCCCTAGGGTAGAATCCAAGCATGTTCTCTTTTATCCTGCTGAATTTAGGGCTTAGATTCTCCTATGAGCCCCCCTTCTTTGTGCTATTGGTGCTCAACCCGCTGTCATACTACCATCAGTTAAACTCCAGATTGCTGTCTGGTTGGTGGCTTGCGGGTGAAGCCAAGAGTGAGAGGGAGGAGGGGGTGCCATCTTAGTGTTTTGGTATTGAGTGAGTGACCTCACTCAACGCCATTTCGGTTTTGGCATTGAGTGAGGTAGACTCACTCAACACCATCGCTTCTATGCATCCAAGTACTTTGGCGTTGAGTGAGGTGTGCTCACTCAACACCATAGCCTTTTCTGAGGCTAAGTACTTTGACGTTAAGTGAGTTAACCTCACTCAACGCCATTTCTGGTTTGGCATTGAGTGAGGTGGCCTAACTCAACGCCGAAGGCATGTTCGCAGCCAAGTCCCGTGGCGTTGAGTGAGTTGACCTCACTCAACGCCATTTCTGCTTTTGCGTTGAGTGAGGTAGACTCACTCAATGGCACAACCCTTCTTCGCGGCCATAACTTCTGGCATTGAGTGAGACGACCTCACTCAATGCCATTGCTGTTTTGGCATTGAGTGAGGTCAGCTCACTCAATGCTGCAGATTTGCCTTGTTGCGGCTAAGTGCCAGGGCGTTAAGTGAGTGAACCTCACTCAATGTCATTGCTGTTTTGGCGTTGAGTGACGTGGACTCACTCAACGCCTCAGTCTTCTTTTGTGGCTAAGTGGCAGGGCGTTGACTGAGTGAGCTTCACTCAACGCCATTGCTGTTTTTGCATTGAGTGAGGCCAGCTCACTCAATGCCACTTTCTCTGATTGTGGTTAAGTACCAGGGCGTTGAGTGTGTGTACCTCACTCAACGCCATCGCTGTTTTGGCATTGAGTGAGGGTAGCTCACTCAACGCTAGAGTATTCTTGCGGGAGGTGTTGAGTGAGTGAACCTCACTCAACGCCATGCCTGTTTTGGCATTGAGTGAGGCTAGCTTACTCAACACAAGAGTTGTTCTTCTGGAGGGTGTTGAGTGAGTGAACCTCACTCAACGCCAAGGCTGTTCTGGCACTGAGTGAGGCTAACTCACTCAATGCCAAGGTCTGGTTAGGCGTTGAGTGGGTACCACTCAACGCCAAGCCGTGTTGAGTCATTTCAACACTTTTCCCCTCCCTTGATTTTCGTTCCCGAGTGAATTCCTTGTGTATGTTTTGAGTTTCCTTGTCGGCCATGTTTTTCTTTCCTAAAGGCCGAATCGTGGGTCGTGGTTAGTAGTGGTGGTTTGAAGCTCTTCATGGGGGAGGTGTTGTGTAATTTTGTCGTTGCCACCCTTTTCTTCTATCTTGCACCAGGTACGGGCGGGGCAAGGGGGTGGAAGGTCCCTAGTGCTATCACATGTAGACCCTTGAGCTTGTTGGCTTGGAAATGGTGGTTAGGGGACTGAGTGTGCCTCCAAACCGGAACCATGTTGTTTGTTTTTGCTACTACCATCTCCCATAGCTTAGGGTGTTAGATGTTTCTTCCTTGGTAGATTGCAGCACTTTGGGCTCTTGGTAGCTTAGTAGACTCTTCGGGATGTAGTTTCTAGGCAGGGTTGATGTTGTTTCCTCACACGTAGTGCATTTCTTTTGTCTTGCTTTGGGCAGTTTTGACTTTTACTGCTCTGTGTTTTCCTCTTTCATTTATCCTCTGATTGACACTTTCATGCATTTTTTCCTTGTTTTGCTTGCTGAGGTATTCTTTCTTTATTTTGAATGCCTCTGGTGCTGAGCAGTAGCCAATTTGGTGGCTAGGTTGTTGTGGTGTTGTTGGTTGTCTCTTGGGCTTTAGAGATCCTTCTTGATTTGTTTAGTGAGATAGTTTTCTGCACTTTTCTTATAGACATACATATTTGCCAGTGGGTTCGTGTCAGGTTGTTGGCGCTCACTGGTAGTTTTTACCTTTGTACTAGATATATTACTTTTGCTGCTACCATTTTCTGGAGATAGTATACTTGCTCTGAGGAGGATTTATGCTAGGTTGCTAGTTATTTTAAAACTACAATTATTATTATAAGTATAGCTCATGATCAGCATGTTTTATAAAACTCAATCACTATTTTCCAAACAACATATAAAGATCATTTTCTTATATATAATATAAATTAAATGTAGAGTCTTGCATAGCATAAGTGGTCCTCTTGGGGCTCTTATGAACTCCTTAGGATGTAAAACCTGAATAAAGTATTTTTCGCAGCGCATAAGTATAGTTTTTAACAGTGGACTAGGTGATCCACTGAGCCAAGGGATACAACCTCTAAAATATAACTGGTTTTTCTAATCATTTAAACTCATGAATTTCTTTCAAAGGGTAAAGTTGATGGTTTTGCCTGAGCGTCAGAAGTTATCCCCTGCTCGACGTGGCATCATGACGCGTGTTTTCTCATACTCTGATAATTCCTAAATTCGGAGAAAATGCGGGTTGTGACAGTTGGTATCAGAGGGAGGTTGCTTGACAAGTTAGTCGGGCAACCTTCCATTGTTTGAATTTAGTAGTTCAACATCATGTCATTCACACACCGATATGTCATCAACACGTCTTGGCAAAAGCACGAACACTACACTCATAGTATAACATGAAGTATATGGGGCATATTATGTAGTATGGGATGCATAATATGAGTTCGTATATGGATCCACCATAGGGGCAACATGTTAGGGTTATGTAGTATGGGATGCATAACCTCACCACATGGCTGCGACTAGCTCGTTTTCTTTTTCGTTGCATGAGAATGTTATGTAGTATGGGATGCATAACATTTTCATGTATATGCCGCTCATAACATGCATTAGGGCCTTTTTTAGAATGCATAGCACAAACATGCATAGCATAACATTGCATAAGCACAACGTGCCAAGCTAAAGATTGGTAGGATGACATATGTACACACATAAGCTTTCAAGTCAAAAGTAATATAAAGTCATGCATTCCCGATCTAGGCACATGAATTAGTATGGTGGTGGTTAACCATCCTAGGTTAGGGCATAACATCAATTTTTTTAAAAAGATAAACTCCCAGAGCAAGTTTAGCAGCTTTAAGTTTATATATATATATGTATTTTTTGTACTTGTAGTTGGTTCCAGCCGTTGTACTAGGATCTGACTAGTGTTGTTATGTTTTGTTTAGGATGGCGAGACGTCCTTCGACTAGATCGACTCCCCTATCTAAGGGTGAGTCCTCCAGAGCTCAGAATGACGCGGTGATCGAGAGCCTGCGGCAGAGTAGCGATGTCATGAGCAGGCAGATGGTAGAGATGCAGGCCCAGATTCAGTCCCTGGTGGCGGTTGTGGCAGGTCAGACTCAAGGAGTGCAAGGTCCTGCAGGAGGGTTAGCTATCCCTCCTCCTCCTGCACCCTTAAGACCTCCAGTGGTGGTGCCAGCAGAGATGGCCTTCATCTCGCAGTTTCAGAGGCTGAGCCCTCCCACTTATGACCGGAAGGCAGATTTCATGGTGATAGACGATTGACTGATCTCCATGGAGGAGATGTTCTCATACTCAGGGATTGCAGACGATCAGAGGGTGATGATTGCCTCCTATCAACTTAAAGGTTTGGCTAAGAGTTGGTGGCTGAGAGAGAAGGAGAGCTTGGTAGCTGGATGCTCATGGGAGGTGTTCAAGGAGATGCTCTTGAGGAAGTTCTTACCCTCCGTCGAGCTTTACCGCCTCATGAACGACTTCCTCCATCTGAAGCAAAGGCAAGTCACGGTGGGTGAGTATGTGATAGAGTTCAGCAAGTTGAGCTGTTTGGCCCCTGGATTGGTCAGCATTGAGGCTGATCGAGTTAAGCGATTTCTCGGTGGCTTGAGGAGCGAGGTGCAGCAATTGACTAGTTCTTATGGGTCAGACACTTATGCAGGAGTAGTGGAGGCTGCTCTGAAGGTGGAGGCTTTTGAGACTGTGAAGAGAAGAGGCCAGCAAATGAGGAAGGACAAGAGGAAGTTTGTGGAGGAGAAGAAACCCCAGGTACCCGGTGCAGCTTTGGGAAAGAAGAGCAAAGTGGTGTGCAGCTTCTGTGGCCGGTCAGGCCACCCTGTCGAGAGATTTTTCAAGAAGGCAGCAGCTCATAGGAAGGAGCAGGTTAATGCGATTCAGGGTGCTCCTAGGAGAGATGTCTCCTGTTATGTTTGCAAGCGACCCGGGCATGATGCTGCCCAGTGCTGGTCCAAGGATAAAGTCTGCTTTCTGTGTGGGCAAAAGGGACACATCAAGTCAAGGTGTCCTCAGGGCCAGCCTTTTCTTCATGCAGTTCCACTACAGGCATTACCTCCACCTCAGCGTGTGGACAAGGGCAAGGGAAAGCTGAACGTAATCTCTTCCAAGGAGGCTCAAGCTTCGACTCAGGTAATCTCAGGTTAGTTGTCTTTCCAGCCTGAAGGTTTGTTCTTGTTTTGCTAGAATGTTTGTAGTATTGTTGTTGTAGTTCCTTAGTTTTATATGCTCCTATAGGGAAATTTAATGTGAAGAACCGCTGGGTGCGTGTTCTGTTTGACTCCGGCGCTACCCACTCGTTCGTGGCTAGAGCCTTTGTGGAGCGACATCGGTTGACTTTAGATCGAGTTCGGGATACCTTCCTTGTCAAGTTCCCCCCTGGTGAATCTGTGTTGTTAGATTTTGGCATGTTAGATGGCCCTTTTCTGTTGGGGGACTTCCTTGCGAAGGCATACCTGAAGATGATTAATCTGGAAAACTTCGATGTTATTTTGGGCATGGAATGACTGTCTAGGTATGATGCAGTCATTCAGTGCAAAGGAAAGTGCTTGGACTTAATCAGGGACGACGGTCAGCCCGGAAGCGTGTATTCTGATCTATGCCAGGATTCTCCTGTTATCTCTGCAGTATGTGCTCAGAAGCTGTTTCTTCCGGATTGTTTTGCTTGTTTGGTCTCGGTGGTTGAGACCGCTGTTAGTGTACCGCACTTGGAGGAGATTCCAGTTGTTCGTGATTTCGCCGATGTTTTTCCGGATGATCTTCCTGGTCTTTCTCCCGAGCGGGATGTGGAGTTTGTGATTGATTTAAAGCCGGGTACGCGTCCTATTGCTAAGGCGCCGTAACGGATGGCCCCTCGTGAGTTAGAGGAGTTGCGAGTCCAGTTGGATGAGCTGTTGGCAAAGGGATTTATCAGGCAGATTTTGTCTCCTTGGGGTGCTCCTGTGCTATTTGTGAAGAAGAAAGATGGGTCAATGCGGCTTTGCATCGACTATATGGAGTTGAACAAAGTCACCATTAAGAATAGGTACCCTCTGCCGAGGATCAATGATTTATTTGACAAGTTTCACGGTAGTACGGCGTTCTCCAAGATCGATCTTCATTCAGGCTATCATCAGCTCAGGATCCGTGAGGCAGATATTCCACGGACTGCGTTTAGATCAAGGAATGGACATTTTGAGTTCTTGGTGATGTCGTTTGGTTTGACCAATGCACCATCAGCCATCATGGATATGATGAACCGGGTGTTCAAGGATTTCCTGGACAAGTTCGTGGTGGTCTTAATCGATGACGTGTTGGTTTATTCTCGCAGTACTGAGGAGCATGAGCAGCATTTGCGCTTGGTTCTATCGGAGTTGAGGAACCACAAGTTATTCGCCAAGCTGAGCAAGTGCAAATTTTGGTTGCCTAAGGTTTCATTTCTAGGCCACGTGGTGAACAAGGATGGGATCTCGGTCGACCAAGAAAAGGTCACAGCAGTGATGGATTGGAGTAGGTCGAATACGCCTAAGGAGATCAGGAGTTTCCTAGGTTTGGCTGGCTACTACAGGAGGTTTGTGGAGGGTTTCTCTTCCTTAGCTGCACCTTTGACCAAGATGACTCAGAAGAATGTGGCTTTTGTTTGGAGAGAGAAGTGCGAAGAAGCCTTCCTGAAGTTAAAGAGGAGATTGTGCACTGCTCCCGTTCTGACCATGCCTACTTAGGATGTGGATTATGACGTATACGTGGATGCTTTGCATGTAGGTCTGGGTTGCGTATTAATGCAGGTTGGAAAAGTGATTGCCTATGGGTCAAGGCAACTGAAGACTCATGAGAAGAATTATCCTATGCATGACCTCAAGTTCGCAGCGGTTATTTATGCGTTGAAGCTGTGGAGACACCTACTTTATGGGGCTCAGTGCAAGATCTTCACCGACCATAATATCCTGAAGTACGTGTTCACGCAGAAGGAGTTGAATGTGCGCCAGCGGCGGTGGATAGAGTATGTGGCCGATAATGACGTAGAGATCCAGTATCATCCAGGCAAGGCCAATGTGGTGGCCGACGCCTTGAGCCGAAAGATGGGAAAGATCTTTAACCTCACCTCCGATCGTTTAGTGGAGGAGTTCCTCCTTATGGATATATCAGTGGGATGCTGTTTCTTGTGGAGTAGTTTATCAGTGGTAGAGCCGTCCTGGATTTCTTTGACAAGACTGAACCAGAAGGACGATCCGGATCTTCTGTACTTATTCACCAGGACCGAGAAGGGGGAGTTGCCAGGCTTTGCTATCGATGATGCGGGTACTTTGAAGTACCGCGACAGATTTTGCATCCTCGCTGTTGGGGACATTAGAGGTATGATTTGCAGAGAGGCTCATGGATCCAACTTTGCTTACCATCTAGGATCTACGAAGATGTATCGTGACTTAAAGCAAATTGCCTGGTGGTATGGCATGAAAGGTGATATAGCCCGATTTGTTGCTGAGTGCCACACTTGCAAGCATGTGAAGGCCGATCATGGAAGGCCTGGTGGCAAGTTGACTTCGTTAGAGATCCCGACTTTGAAGTGGGAAAGTATATCTATGGATTTCATCACGGGCTTACCGAAATCCCCGATGGGATTTTATTCTGTTTGGGTTATAGTGGATAGACTGACGAAGTGTGCTCACTTCGTGCCATATAAGATTAATTACCCGATGAAGAAGATAGCGGAGTTGTACTTGAATGAAGTCATCCGACTACATGGTGTGCCTGTGAGTATCATTTCTGATCGATACTCCCGGTTTACTTCTCGTTTTTGGCAGAGTCTGTAGGAGGGTTTGGGTACGGATCTGAGGTATTCTACTGCTTACCACCCACAGACAAATGGGCAGACGGAGCGGGTGAACCAGATAGTTGAGGATATGATCCGATGCTACATTTTAGACCACGGTGGAGCGTGGGATGAGCGGCTGCGACTTATGGAATTTGCATATAAAAATAGTTATCAGGAAAGCTTGTAGATGGCTCCTTTTGAAGCCTTGTATGGGAGGAGCTGCAGAACACCGTTGTTTTGGTCTGAGGCTGGTGAGAGGCCTTTATTGGGTCCAGATGCTCTTGAGGAGATGGAAGTCGCAGTGAAGCTTATTTGTGAGAAGCTTCGTATAGCTCAGGAGAGATACGAGAAGAATGCAAATCAGTGTAGGTCTGCCTTGGAGTTTTCTGTAGGGGACCTTATATTTCTTAAGGTTTCCACGATGGTGGGTGTAAAGAGGTTTGGTAAGAATCAGAAATTTAAACCGAGGTATGTGGGCCCGTTTAAGATTTTGGAGCGGATTGGCGTGTCAGCTTATAGATTGGATTTGCCAGCAAACTTCCCAGGTGTTCACAATGTTTTCAATGTAAGCCAATTGCAGAAGTGTGTCCGCAGCAGTGGGCAAGTCTTGGACATTATGCCAAGTTGGAGCCCAAACTCTCTTTTGTTGAAGTGTCGGTCCGTATTTTTGATACTCTGGAACGGGTGCTGCAAAAGAAGTCCATTCTGATGGTGAAAGTTCTTTGGAGGAATCAGGATTTGGAGAGCGCGACTTGGGAGCTAGAGTCGGCCATGAGGAAGGCTTACCCTCACCTGTTTCCCTGATTTGATCGGTATGATTTCCTTCTTGTAACTCCTATTTGTTACTTTTCCTTCTTTAGTAGGAGTGCTGTGCGTAAAGTTTCGGGACGAAACTTTCTTTTAGGGGGAGTGACTGTAACGCCCTCGATTTTTCTGCGACTATTTTATTCTCGTTTGGCGTTACGGTGATGTGTTTTCGGGGCTTGTGCCATTGTGGAGTGTGGTTTAGCTCCTTAGAACTAGGTGGCCTATTTTGTAGCCTATGGGCAAGGTCTCCCTAGCAAGCCGAGTCATTTTGGGTGACCCGGTGTGGCTCTTGGGGGATGCTTGTGTTTTGGCTTTAGGTGGGTATAACTCGAGTTCTGTTCATCAAAAGTTAATTTCGACTTCGCTGTTGTGTTCGTAGCGTGGGTATTTATCTACGGTGCGAATTTCGTCGAATTCCGAGGTAGTTCGGTTTTTGCGTCGTTTTGGGTGTGCTATTAGTAAAATCAAATTGGAAATTTGATTTTAGCTGAGTTAATCGGCATTTTTTCTGGCAGCGGTTAGGCTGATTAGGCGTGTTAAGACTTATATAAAAGCCTTAACTAGAAGTGGCGGGTCCACTTCTCTTTCTTCCTTCTTCCCGAGACCAAAAGAAGAAAACCGTCTGCTCCTGTTCGCGGAAAACAGAGGCGGAACGGCGGTTAGCCCTAGCTTTCAGACAGTGATTCCGGGAGTGTTCATGGACGGATTTCTATTCTGAAAGCGGCATTGTCTTGCTCTCGCTCAGATCTACATTTCGACGGTAAGAAATTTGATTTTCATGGAGTTTTAGGAGATTTGGGATTTCGGACTTGTGGTTTTCCGCCATTAAAGTACGAGAGTGTGCTTTTAGGTGCTGCTGCTGCTAGTGCCATGTAAAGAGGAGTGAAAGCCGTCCAAGCTTCGTCGGAAATCGAGGCAAGTGGTATTCTTGCCCTTGCCATTGTTGTTCTCTTGAAATTCTGAAATTCCCGGTTAGCCCTATGGTAGAAGCCAAGCATGTTCTCTTTTATCTTGCTAAATTTAGGGCTTAGATTCTCCTATGAGCCCCCCTTCTTTGTGTTGTTGGTGCTCAACCCGCTGGCGTAATACCATCAGTTAAACTCCAGATTGCTGTCTGTTTAAGGCTTGCGGGTGAAGCCGAGAGAGAGAGGGAGGAGGGGGTGCCTGCTGTGTTTGTTGGTAAAGCCTATTTTGGATTCTGTCTGCCCGGCGTTGAGTGTGGTGCACACACTCAAAGCCTTTGCGGGTTTGGCGTTGAGTGTGGTGCATACACTCAACGCTATAGCTGTAGCCAGTCAGAATTTTGTTAAGTACTATAGCGTTGAGTGAGGTGGACTCACTCAATGCCATAGCCTTTTCTGAGGCTAAGTACTTTAGCATTGAGTGAGCTAGCGGCTAAGTACTTTGGCATTGAGTGAGTCGACCTCACTCAACGCCATTTCCATTTTGGCATTGAGTGAGGCAAGCTCACTCAATGCCACGGTTTTCCTGAGAAGCTTAGTGTTTTGGCGTTGAGTGAGTTGACCTCACTCAACGCCATTTCGGTTTTGGCGTTGAGTGAGGTAGACTCACTCAACGCCGTCGCTTCTGTGCAGCCAAGTACTTTGGCGTTGAGTGAGGTGTGCTCACTCAACGCCATAGCCTTTTCTGAGGCTAAGTACTTTAGCATTGAGTGAGTTAACCTCATTCAAAGCCATTTCTGGTTTGGCGTTGAGTGAGGTGGCCTCACTCAATGTCGAAGGCAAGTTTACGGCCAAGTCCTGTGGCGTTGAGTGAGTTGACCTCACTCAACGCCATTTCTGCTTTGACGTTGAGTTAGGTAGACTCACTCAACGCCACAGCCCTTCTTCGCGGCCATAACTTCTTGTATTGAGTGAGACGACCTCACTCAATGCCATTGCTATTTTGGCAATGAGTGAGGTCAGCTCACTCAACGCTGCAGATTTGCCTTATTGCGGCTAAGTGCCAGGGCATTGAGTGAGTGAACCTCACTCAACGCCATTGCTGTTTTGGCGTTGAGTGAGGTGGACTCACTCAACGCCACAGTCTTCTTTTGCGGCTAAGTGGTAGGGCATTGAGTGAGTGAGCTTCACTCAATGCCATTGTTGTTTTGGCGTTGAGTGAGGCCAGCTCACTCAACGTCACTTTCTCTGATTGTGGTTAAGTACCAGGGCATTGAGTGAGTGTACCTCACTCAACGCCATCGCTGTTTTGGCATTGAGTGAGGGTAGCTCACTCAACGCCAGAGTATTCTTGCGGGAGGCATTGAGTGAGTGAACCTCACTCAACGCCATGCCTGTTTTGGCGTTGAGTGAGGTTAGCTCACTCAATGCCAAAGTTGTTCTTCTAGAGGGCATTGAGTGAGTGAACCTCACTCAACGCCATGGCTTTTCTAGCGCTGAGTGAGGCTAACTCACTCAACGCCAAGGTCTGGTTAGGAGTTGAGTGGGTCCCACTGAACGCCAAGCCGTGTTGAGTCATTTCAACACTTTTTCCCTACCTTGATTTTCGTTCCCGAGTGAATTCCTTATGTATGTTTTGAGTTTCCTTGTCGGCCATGTTTTTCTTTCCTAAAGGCCGAATCGTTGGTCGTGGTTAGTAGTGCTGGTTTGAAGCTCTTCATGGGGGAGGTGTTGTGTAATTTAGCTGTGGACACCCTTTTCTTCTATCTTGCACCAGGTACGGGCTGGGCAAGGGAGTGGAAGGTCCCTAGTGCTATCACATGTAGACCCTTGAGCTTGTTGGCTTGGAAATGGTGGTTGGGGGACTGAGTTTGCCTCCAACCCGGATCCATGTAGTTTGTTTTTGCTACTACCATCTTCCACAGCTTAGGGTGTTAGATGTTTCTTCCTTGGTAGATTGCAGCACTTTGGGCTCTTGGTAACTTAGTAGACTCTGCAAGATGTAGTTTCTGTGCAAGGTTGATGTTGTTTCCTCGCACGTAGTTCATTTCTTTTGTCTTGTTTTGGGCAGTTGTGACTTTTACCGCTGTGTGTTTTCCTCTTTCATTTATCCTCTTATTGACACTTCCATGCAGTTTTTCATTATTTTGCTTGCTGAGGTATTCTTTCTTTCTTTTGAATGCCTCAGGTCCTGAGCAGTAGCCAGTTTGGTGGCTAGGTTATTGTGGTGTTGCTGGTGGTCTCTTGGGCTTTGGAGATCCCTCTTGATTTGTTTAGTGAGGTAGTTTTCTGCACTTTTCTTACAGACATACATATTTGCCAGTGGGTTCGTGTCAGATTGTTTGTGCCCACTGGTAGTTTTTACCTTTGTACTAGATATATTACTTTTGCTGCTACCATTTTCTGGAGATAGTCAACTTGCTCTGAGGAGGATTTATGCTAGGTTACTAGTTATTTTTAAACTACAATTATTATTATAAGTATAGCTCATGATCAACATGTTTTATAAAACTCAATCACTATTTTCCAAACAACGTATAAAGATCGTTTTCTTATATATAATATAAATTAAATATAGAGTCTTGCATAGCATAAGTGGTCCTCTTGGGGCTCTTATGCACTCCTTAGGATGTCAAACCTGAATAAAGTATTTTCCGCAGTGCATAAGTATAGTTTTTAACAGTGGACTAGGTGATCCACTGAGCCGAGGGATACGGCCTCTAAAATATAACTGGTTTTTCTAATCATTTAAACTCATGAATTTCTTTCAAAGGGTAAAGTAGATGGTTTTGCCTGAGCGTCAGTAGTTATCCCCTGCTCGACGTGGCATCATGACGCGTGTTTTCTCATACTCTGATAATTCCTAAATTCGGAGAAAACGCGGGTTGTGACACAGAGTGATAACTTCTTTTTCAACAGGTAACAGAATATTCAAAACGGGGGCGGAGTATGCCTCAGGCTCTTCACTAACCATACCAGAAACTTGCTTCCCACTCCGTAGAGTTATATATTTCGCTTTCTGTCTCGGTTTGGGCTTGGTATTGGCAGGAAGAGACCCAACGGGTCGCTCAGATATAATTTTAGCTAGTTTTCCAACTTGATTTTCTAGATTTTTAACGGATCCGGCTAGGCTTCTTATAGTTACGTCATTAACATTCTTATATTTTGAAAACATTTCCTCTAAGCTTGGAGGTTTTTGATAATTTTGAAGAGGTGGAGGTGGTGAAGAAAAATCGTTTTGTGGTGGCGGCTGCATTGCGTTCGAAGGGTTACTTTACGAGAAATTTGGGTGGTTTCGTAAAGCGAGATTATAACTATTTGGAAAAGCGAAACACGGAGCAGGAAAATTTGTAGCAGAAAAATTATTAAAAGCATTTTTAGGCATATTATTAACATAATCTAATTGTTCGGGAGCAGGTATTATAGATTCCCATACCTGAGGGGCAGAGGCTGCAGTCATCTCCGTAATTATTTTACTTAATACTTTCACTTGCAGGGCTAGCTGGGAGACATTGTCTACTTTAAAGATACCTGCAGGTTTGTTTTGGAGAGGTATAAGCACATTCCACAGATATGTGTTCATGGCCATGTCCTCGAAAAGCTCAAGAGCTGCTTCCGGGGTTTTGTGGTTTAAAGTACCAACGGAAGATGCGTCTATCTTTTGCATTGTATTTTGATTTAGCCCGTTATAAAACATCTGCACTTGTAACCATACAGGCAGCGCGTGATGGGGGCATCATCTTAGGAGTTCTTTAAATCTGTCCCAAGTTTCATAAAGAGATTTAGAATCCATTTGAAAAAAGGCATAAATATCGTTCCTAAATTTTGCAGTTTTAGCTGGCAGAAAATACTTTGTCAGAAATTTTTTAGTTAGTTGATCCCAAGTGATAATGCTCCATCTTTGCAGAGTCATCAACCACTATTTAGCTTTGGTTCTAAGGGAGAAGGGGAAGAGTCTTAGCCTAATAGCATCATTTGTAACACCATTGATCTTGAAGGTGTCACAAATCTCAAGAAATATTGGTATATGCACGTTTAAATCTTCATCTTGAAGCAAGTCATATTGCACATACTACTGTACCATTTGAATTATGCTAGGCTTAAGTTCAAAATTATTATTAGCTATAGTAGGGCGAACGATTCTTGATTCTGTACCCTCTAGATTCGACCATGCATAATAGGACATAGTTCTATGCAGGGCTTCCTCTACGATGGGCTCTTCCATTCTTTAAGTAGAAAATGACTTGGAATCCTCAAATGGTATTTGAAGAGTAGGGCCTTGAAATTGCGATCTTCTCCGAAGAGTACGCTCAATTTCGTGGTCCAAGTCCAAAATAACCGACGGATTTCCGCGAGTCATGCACTAGGAGAAGAGAAGATAAAGTAAGAGAAAATAAACTAGAAAAAGAGAACTACTAATTTTTTTTTGAAATAGATTTTTTTAATGTTTTAACTCCCGAACATCCCAAGGGCTACCCGATGAAGGGTTCACAAGGTACTAGACAAGATAGTGGGATTTAAGCCACTTTGCCCTTTTCGAGAGAGTTAGGTGGTATAAAAAAATTGTGATGTGGGTTTCTATTAAGAGCATTAATATTTTTTTTGACTTTTTTTTTAATTTTTAAGAAAGAGGTTGAGAAAGAGAAGAGATAAGTGCAA
This sequence comes from Platanthera zijinensis, assembly GCA_039513925.1. Lineage (NCBI taxonomy): Eukaryota > Viridiplantae > Streptophyta > Magnoliopsida > Asparagales > Orchidaceae > Platanthera > Platanthera zijinensis. Next base: position 65,845,663 of record CM077089.1, on the reverse strand, counting down.
TAGGTTCGTGTTTTCAAATTATCAACAAAAGTTGCTCCCCGACAACAATGCCAAAAACTTGGTGATCTCTTTTCGTTCTAGAGAAAAGAGAGCCGAACTAGCAATCCTACTAGGCAAGTATACCTATCGAACTGTAGCTAGGGGACATAAGTGTCGTATTAAAATCCTGGAACCGTTGAGTACTCCTACTCACACGAAAAACTATTATCTTATCGAAGGATTGTTTGAGGGTTTTAGATAAAGCTAATTGCGATTAAGAAAAGAAATATTATGCTGAAAAGAGAACTACCTGCAGTTAAATAAAGAGCTATTAAAAGCGATCACAACGAAGGGTTGAAACGATGAAATTGAAAAGCACTCGATTGAGAATCACCTCGGCAAAAGTTGATTAAAATGTGATAATAAGCCTAAGCTTAATAGGTTAAAGGTCCTTGATCATGGAGGTTCCTAAAGATTGAACATGCTTCTCTCGAAGTCAGGCCCAACTGAGTTTAGGAAGGTCCGACCGAACTCTCGTCCAAATCGAAGACCTAAAGCTCGCTTTACGTAGTGAACCCCACTATTGGATTTCACTCCAATCCGGGAGATTTAACGTCTTCCTCTCTCGAGGGTGCGTGCAACTCTCATTACTCTTGAATGTTCACTTCAAACTACGAGACTCTCGGCTAGCTAAGAGTGAAAACAAAGATGGAAATTATATATCGATGTTTACACCCCATTTATAATAATCAAGAGTAAATCGAAGGCCTAAACCCTAAAAAGAAAAAGTAAATTTAAAGCATCATAACTTAATCAACTCGAATCTCGGATCATAAAGATCAAGTACAAGGAGGATTAGTTAATCATGGAGAAGTGGAGGAGGAGAGATGAGTGGAAGAACATTAAGAACACAAAGCAAAAGGGCAACACCTCCCCTCTCAGTAAGAAAGGCTTAAAATGAAGTTACACTAGGCTACAAATGAATTTACAAAAACTATAATAAAAGGAGTACACTAAGCTAGGATTAAGAAAGGCTTAAAATGAGAAAGAGAGAGAGAGAGAGAAAGAGAGAGAGCATAAAAACACTAAGAAACAATGGGGCAACATCTCCTGTAAGACCCCCCTTTTTTTCTTTTTTCAACCACCGGGGTCTTAGCCCAGAATTGACACTTTGCGGTGGCACCGACTCACGGGAAGTCCGCCACTACAAAACGCCAATTCTGTCGGTCTTTTTCGATCACAAGGAGAGAGAAGTAAGTATACACTGAATGTAAACATGTCCACAGAAACTCATATGAATAAAATCACAACAAGTCCATCAATATATAGAAAGTAATGCAAAGAACAGCTCTAATGAAATAAAGAAACGGGCTCGAGCCCGGTACATTAGAGTCCTCACTACAAATCACTCATCGCGGTAGCTATAAAAATACTAAACACTCATGGAGCTTGTCAATGGCGCTCCGGTACTAGACTGACCCACCTCCATGCGCACCGTACTCCGCTGGTGCTGGTCCCTAGACTACTACTGGTCCCTATCTCCCATCCGGAGCTCCTGTAATGTTGTTGTTCGAAAACCATTTGTCATAAAGACTAAGCCCTATCATCCCCTACCCCTCCCCCCACGGCTCCTAAGCACCGAGCGGAGAGGAGGAAAGGAAAGCTACAAAGATGGAGAATAATCAAACGGATGACGATGGAACTAGTCTAACAATTATTCATTGTGTATAAACAACTAATTAAAATAGAGTACATCTAGCAATTCTATGATAGTGAGCAGTAAAGTAGACATGTGGTAAGTGGTATAATCATTAGAAGACAAATAGAAAGCAAGCAAGTAAGTAAGTAAGTAACCTTAACTTATATGAATGCCCATACAAACTTATAAGTTAAGGGGTCTTTTGAAAGGCTCCCATCGTATAAAAAGTCCCAAACCGATTTATACATTGGGGTGTCGGTTGTATGCAAATATGAGTGTAGTGATATGCTATGCCATGATTCATGCAAGTGCAACTCACGCACACGACTCTATGCGCACAGACCTTTAGTTCCTCCTGTTCGGGCAGCTAGCTTCACTCCCAGGAACCTCCGTAGTGGCAAATGGAGACAGTGGGTCGGGCCCCCCACTCCTAGGCGGGTATCCACACTACCGGGCCTAGCGCTTCCGTACGCCCCTAGAAGAATATAACCTAGAGTATCCGCATACTAGTGCTGGCTATATCCATCAGACTTCTTTGGCTAAGTGTCCCACACGGCCGAGTCAACGTACCGATGTAGGTGTGAACGACAATCAAATACTGAAGACCCACCACCTTATTTTGTATTCAAACCCTCGAGCCCTCGGCTCCCCGGATTGTCCCGTCCGTGCATCTACCTTCAGAGCTATCTTCTGAATGGCAACCAAACCAACTTATTCTATCTCCCTAGCTACCGGGGTGTGTGAATGTACAACCCTAGATATTATAGTTGCTCTTTTAGTTTATTATTCCTATGGTTTATGTTAGCCCAGGACTGCCCCCGGTATTCCCTATGAAGGGCTCTCAAAGGGCACTAGGAACTATGATGGTAGCTGAAGCCCATCGTTCCCTTTCATAAGGCACTTACTTTTATTGGTTATTACCCATTACCCGATCCCATTCAAATTACTTTGGATCTAACCCTAGTGTGTTAAGCCTCTTCCTCTCCCACCGGGAAGGACGATCTTTCGTCGGTCCCGAGCACCTATTATGACTCGACAACCTACCAAACTAACCTCATCTTGGTTTCTTAGGATGCATTCATAACCATTTCCAAACCACTAACCCAATACCCAAATCCTCTAAGCTCATCCTGTAGCCTAATATGATTTCAGCTGTTTTACTAAACGCAGACCATCCTAAGCTATATGTGGTATACAAGGGGAGGTACTCCAAAATGTCTTTCAAATCTCCTATAAAATTTACTGGAGGTCTATCATGACATAATTAACCTAAATCCAGAAATTTATAATTTTCCTAATTAATCTGATATTTATTTAATTTTCCCAAAAGATTAGTCATGGGTAATTTTAAACATGAACTACATGATTTTCTAAAGTAATGGCCACCCAAAAATTATGATCACTAAATAATAGCAAGGTATCATCAAATACTAATTTTCATGATTTTATAGAAAGTATTTAACCTCTAATTAATTTATCCATTATGATTCCATTAATCCTATGTAAAGAAGTAAGTACTGAAATTACTCATCATAAAATTATAGAAAAATTACTGAATATTAATATGGTACAGAAAAGGTCATTGTGCAAAGATCATAATTTTATATGCTTGCTAGACACCAAAATAGATTTAATTAAGTTTTCTTGGGAAACAATACTTAATGAAGCAAGACTTAGAATTAAACTTCTAAAAATCCCATAAAATTCATAGAGCTTTAAAACATAATAAAAAGTCTTCTGCCTAAAGTTCATCAATTTTCAGAAAGTATTTTCTCCATAATTAATTTCTAAGCAAATAATACAAACTACTAAATTGTTAATGAAGTATTCAAAATAAAGATCCTAAATTCATAATAAAATCTCCAGAGCTTGTACTAACCTTAAAAACTACTATACCCAAATCTCATCACTGTTCAGTGAGTTTTAGTGACATTTTCTATCTGTACAAGTTGTGCCCTAAACTAGGGTTAGGGTTTTGAGATACTTATTTACTTTAAAATCCATTTAGATTTCTACAAGAAGATTCTAGCTACCCTAGAATTCTATCTACCAAGTTTCAGATCATAACCAGGTCATTTGACCACTTGCCCTTCACAAACCACCAAGAACCATTCTTAGGGTTTGACCTTGGGTCCTAGGGCAAATTTACCCCAATCCACCTCAAATTCAATGAGAGGGTGCTATGCATCATGCCTAGTCAGTGGAAAAAATCTCAGCCTCTATTGAGGTGATCTGGCCACTCCAATCTCAAAGTGCACTTTTGACCCAAAAACCCCTTAATAGGGCAAAGCTTAGGTTTGTCCATTTCTAATCTAAAACATCTCGAAATGAGATGAAAAATTATACAGAGCCTCATGATGCACCCAGGGACCACTCACCAAAATTTGGGAGGGTTTGGAAGTCATTAAGCCATCTAATTAATTTACCCTAAGATTATTAAATTTTTCTAAAAACTATAGAAAAACATTTTGAAAAATTCCTATTTTTGGACAGGCCCTATATATAGTTAGGGTAGACTCCCTGCCCAAATTTCAGATCATTTGGTCAAGGTATGAAGGGTGGGCAAACCTTTTAGTCTCTGCCTAGCTCTAGGTATAGATCCCATTAAAAGAGGTGCCCTGGTCAAACAAGTTGACCAAATTGACCCAAATCAATTTTAAAATAAAGTAGACCCATAGGGCTAAAAATTATATGTTGACCATTTCTTCATATAAAGCTTCTAAGTAATTTTAATAAATTTTCTTAAGTGACTGATATTCTAGTACAGAAAATTCATATAAAAGAAAAAGATTAATTAAACAGCACAAATCTTGAAGCAGATCCAACAGTGCTGGGTCTTCTTCTTACTCCAGCCAAGGGCCGAGATTAGCTCGACCTGGAGTGCAATCCAGACGCTGCCGCAGGCCATCCAGCCTCCTCCCTGGCCGGCCACCGCCACCACCACCTCCGTTGAGGTGGTGTCCATCGCCGGGCGGCGGCGCGCCCGCCGGAGAGGCGGAATCCGGCGAACCCGAGCACTAAAATTTTGCGAGAAACTAGGAAGAGAAGCTCCCCCCCGATCGGGCTCAGTTGAGCCCGATTCTTAATCCTAAAGAAGGCTAAGATCTACCCGTAGAGAGAGAGGATGGGAGGACCATGTTCGCGGGCTAGAGGCGTGCAGATCGACGGAAAGCCATTTCTGATGGTTACGCCGCTCGGCTTCTGCAATAGAACAGTGTTAGGGCTAAAAAAGCTTCAGGTAAGGGCTGGGAAACGTTCCTTTTGGGCCTCTGATGGTGTTTAAAGGCTCGGTTAAGGAGGGGAGAGGCCAGAACTTCAATGGCCATTAATGCCATTGAAAGTTTGGCTCGACCATGGAGGTGGGGGGCTGAACCTAGCGCAATCTAGCCAAGTAACGGCTAGAAACTGCTCCTCTTCCCTAGAGGAGTTGATTCCAGCAATTAAAGAGTAGGGGAAAAGGCCACGGTTTCAAGTGCCATTGATGGCCATGAGAGCAGGTTCTCGGCCAAGGCCGAAACTATTCTGCATTTCAAAACCGACGACCACGTGGCCTACCTCCATTTGACCGGTCAGAATTGATTTAAATAAGACTCAATTAGGTCTTAATATAGGAACGACTAATTAACACTCCCTGGCCCACTTCCCGAAATGGCCCGGTTCAACTGAACCAGTACCCAGCCAAAATCTGTCAGAAAAATTCTAAGTAAAATGGCGTTGAGTGAGCTCTGCTCACTCAACACCATACATGTTGCGGTGTTGAGTGAGCTCTGCTCACTCAACGCCATCCCAGATACGGCGTTGAGTGATCTCTGCTCACTCAACGCCATCTAGAATGGCCCTCCAAGACTATGGCGTTGAGTGAGCTCAGCTTACTCAACGCCATCCAGATTATGGAATCTGCTCACTCAACGCCATCCAGCATACTCAAGGTGGCGTTGAGTGCAGTCTGTGCACTCAACGCCGTCTACCTTATGGCATTGAGTGAGGTAAGCTCACTCAACGCCATCCAAACTACGGCGTTGAGTGAGCTCAGCTCACTCAACGTAATTCCAGGCCTCAGCAGACGGCGTTGAGTGCAGTCCGTTCACTCAACGCTGTCTAGTTTATGGCGTTGAGTGAGCTAAGCTCACTCAATGCCATCCAGTCTACTTAAGATGGCGTTGAGTGCAGTCTGTGCACTCCATTCCGTCTAGCTTATGTCGTTGAGTGAGCTCTTCTCACTCAACACTATCCAGCCTACTTAAGATGGTGTTGAGTGCAGTTTGTGCACTCAACGCCGTCTAGCTTATGGCGTTGAGTGAGCTATGCTCACTCAATTCCATCCATACTATGGCGTTGAGTGAGCTCAGCTCACTCAACGCCATTCTAGGGTTACGGGCGTGACGGATCGGTCACGGGTGTGCCAGGCCCATGTTGAAATTTCTGAGCTCGCCGATCGTCTTTCTGAGGACGACGATCGTCGAAGGGGTCATGCCCTAGGTCATGGGCATGACGCGTCGGTCATGGGCGTGACCAACCCGTGACTCGAAATCTTGGTCGATAGACTTCAATTCTTGGGTTTTCTAGGGTTCTGTTATGACAAAACCACCTCTAGGGGTCTAGTTGGAAATGGGATGTTACAAATCCCAATAAACAAAACAAAGATTTCATTCCCGAAATCAAGGTTAAGCCTACGGGGGCTCCTATCGGGGAGAAAGAAACTTGTAACATCCCATGAGAAGTGAAAGATCGCATCGCGACGCCATGTTTGCTATGTAATGTTTAAAGGCGATTGTCAAATCAAAGACCGATTCGGCCAATTGGCAAAGTCTAAACCTCAATAAACAAAAGATTAGCCCCTATTCTTGAAATTTCAGCCCTATTGGTTTAAACTGGAAAGCAAATTGATTGTTCGGAGGGGTTGTGAGGTATACCTGACTGAAAAGCTCCGGATACTTTTGTCGCATCAAGTCCTGTGGCTCCCATGTATGATCCTCCTGCCCATGATTGTTCCACAGAACCTTGACTAGCGGAACCTTCTTACGTCGCAAGACCCATACTGCCGTGTCATCGATCCTGATAGGCTCCAAGTTGACTGACCGATTCGAGGCCACTGGGCCATCTGCCGAGGAAATCAGCTGTTTAGGGTGTAGCAGAGCCCTCCGTAGTGAGGAGATGTGGAAGACGTCATACAATCCCGCTAACTCCGACGGTAGCTCCAGTCTATAAGCCAAGGGGCCAATCTGCTCCAGGATCCTATAAGGCCCCATATATCTCGGACTGTGCTTCTTCCACCCGCGAACCCGCGAGACTCCGTGCATCGGCCGTATATTCAAGAAAACTCGGTCTCCCACCTGGAACTCCACCCGACAATGCCTCGCATCGTAGTATTTGGCCTGCCTGCTCTGGGCTTCCAACATCCTGTCCCGGATCAATCTAATTTGAGCATCTGTATCCCCCACAAACTCCGAGCCCAGTGCCCGCGGATCCTCATCCTGAACCCATGATAGTCGGGTCCTGCACCTCCTTCCATACAATGCCTCGTATGGAGACATGGCTATGCTGGACTAATGTGCGTTGTTGTACGAAAACTAGACCAGTGGCAGCAATATCTCCCAAGGCTCGCCGCGGTCCAAAATACACAGGCGCAAAAGATCTTCCAGTGTACGGTTGGTGCGCTCCGTCTTCCCGTCGTTCTGAGGGTGAAAAGCTGTGTTGAATATCAACCGAGAACTCAGATGGGCCTGGACTGACCTCCACTCCATGGATTTAATCCGTCCATCCCGATCTGAAACGATAGTCTTGGGCACCTCATGATAACGCACAAACTGCTCAAGGAACCTCCGTACTAATACACTAACCAGGGCGTCCTTCTCCACTGGAATGAATCTGGCCACCTTTGTTAGCCTGTCCACTATCACCCAGATCGAGTCATTTCCCGCACGGGATCGAGGTAGCCCATGTATGAAGTCCATGGCTATATCCTCAAATTTCCACTCAGGCACTGGAAGTGGCTGCAGCAAGCATGCCGGGTTCCTACACTCTGCCTTTACGAGTTGGTAGGCCTCGCAATGTGTCACAAAGTACGTAATGTCCTTCTTCATACCTGGCCAGTACATTGTCCTCTTCAAATCTTTTACCATCTTGGTGATCCCCGGGTGTACCGAGTATCGGCTGTAGTGAGCTTCTGTCATGATGTCCTCCCGGATCTGGCCTCCTGCCGGTATGTAGACCCTGCCTCTAAAACACAGGAGCCCGTCCCTCTAAGAGTAATCTCCTGCCGTGCCTTCCTCAAGGCCCTGAATATCGGCTCAGCTTTCACATCTAGCTTCTGCCCATCTCTAATTCGGTCCCGAATATCATCGGTGGTAATCATCGATCCTAGGTACTCCATGTATAACTTCAGATCATCCTCGGACACTAGTGAAATTTGCATCTCTTCAAATGACTTAGCCAACTCCAAGGCCATCAGCTGCGGGCATACTCCTAATGTACTCGCTCTCCAACTCAGAGCATCTGCGACCACATTTGCTTTCCCGGGATGGTAGTGCACGGTGTACTGGTAGTCTAACAGAAACTCCACCCAGTGTCTTTGCCAGATGTTCAGCTCCTTCTATGTGTCTACGTATCACAGGTTCTTGTGGTTTGAGAAGATATCGCAGTGAACTCCGTAAAGGTAGTGTCGCCAGATCTTAAGAGCGAAAACAACAGCCCCCATCTCTAAGTCGTGTACAGGGTAGTTCTGCTCATGCTTCTTCAGCTGTCGGGAGGCATTGGCTATTACGTGTCCGTTCTCCATCAGAACGACACCCATCCCCCGATAGGAAGCATCTGTGTACACCTAGAATCCTTCCTTCCCTGACGAAAGAGCAAGGATGGGAGCCGAGGTAAGTCGGTCCTTCAGCTCCTGCAAAGCAGATTCGCATCGTGGTGTCAAAATAAAAGGGGACTCCTTCTTCGTCACATACGTAAGAGGGAGGGCAATCTGAGGGAACCCCTGTACGAACTTCCGGTAATAACTGGCAAGTCCCAAGAAACTTCGAACATCCGAGGCCGATTTTAGTGGTGTCCAATCCCGTACTGCCTGGACCTTCACCAGCTTTACTGCCAGACCTGCTCCACTAATCACATGGCCCAAAAAGGCCACATCCTTTAGCCATAACTAGCACTTGCTAAACTTTGCATACATCTTATGCTCCCGCAGCTTCTCCAAGGTCAAGGCTATATGTCTCGCGTGCTCCTCCTCCGTCCTTGAATAGATAAGGATGTCGTCGATGAATACGATAACAAAGACATCCAGATACTCTTCGAACACCCAGTTCATCAAGGTCATGAATGCTGAGGGTGCATTTGTGAGATCGAAAGGCATCACGATAAACTCGTAAAAACCATATCTACTGCTGAAATCCGTCTTCGGGATGTCCTCCTCTCGAATGCGAAGCTGGTAGTACCCCGACCTCAGATCCAGCTTTGAGAACCAATGGGCTCCCTCCACCTGGTCAAATAGCTCGTCTATCCTTGGCAAGGGATATGTAATCCGGACCGTCAACCTGTTCAGGGCCCGGTAATCTATACACAGTCGAAGGGTTCCGTCCTTTTTCTTAACGAATAACACCGGAGCTCCCTATGGTGAAGAGCTAGGCCGAACGAACCCGGCCTCCACGAACTCCTGAAGCTGGCTTCGAAATTCCACCAACTCCTTTGGGGCCATTCGATAGGGAGCTCTGGATACCGGCTTAGCCCCTTGTACGAGCTGAATCTAAATGTCCTTCTCTCGGTGCGGGGGTAGCCCTGGTAGCTTCTACGGAAATACGTCGGTGAAGTCCCGCACTAATGGAATATTTGAAATGGAGCCCTTGGCCACGACCGCCTCAAAAAGAACCTGATAAACCTCTTCCCCCTGCAGATGGGCCTTAACGGCCTGCACAGATGATAATAAGGTGCGGGGTGCTGGTATAATACCTTCGATAACAATAAAGGATTCCCCGTGCCTCACGGTGATCCTCTTCGCCACGCAGTCGATCTAGGCATGGTTACAACATAGCCAAGTCATGCCCAGGATCAGATCGTAATTTGGCCCCTTCAGAATCATTGCTGGTGCCTCAAACGCCTTCCTGCCGATCACCGCTTCCATATTACAATGAGCCGAGGTCATTAGTTCTGATCCATCAGGTAGGCGCACCCTCATCATCTTTTCGGTGAACGGCTCCACGCCTAGCAATCCTTTCACGAAATCTTCCGACACAAATGTGTGCGAAGCACCAGTGTCGAAGAGCGTGTGAGCGGGCTTGCCGCTAATGAAGACTATGACTGAGGTAATTAAATGTCTTAGTATTCTTGTTATAGTTGTCTCTCTTAATTTCTAACTAGGTTATGTCTAGAAAACTAGTTCATAGGAAGAAATTAAAAGTACTGCCATACCTGCGATAACCTGCTCCTGGTTCCGGGGCTGTGTCAGGTCTAGAGCACACACTTGCTCCCTCGCTGGCCTGTGGCCTCGGCCCTAATATCCTCGTCCTCGATCATGTCCTCGGCCGCCAAATTGCTGGGGAGGTGGGGCGCCCTGATGTGCTGGTAGGGGTGCTCGCCTCATAGGGCAGTTCCTCTTGATATGCCCCGACTGATTGCACTGAAAGCATACCGGTGCCTGCTCTGCTGTCCTTGGCATCTCCAGCATCTGTAAAGGATGGGGAGCTAATACCCCCTGACTCCTCTGCTCCTGCCAAATCTCCTGATGAGGTTGATCCCTGTTCCTTCTCTCCCCAATAACCTGGCCTCGAGGACGGTCTCTACGACCTCCAATCACTACATCGTCAGCCGGTCTCTTCCGGCTCTTGACTGTAAGCTGATCCGCTTCTCTCTTTTTAGCCATCTCCAGAATCCTGGCCAAACTCCCCTTTGAGATGAAGAGGAGGGCCTGTCTTATGTCATCTTGCATCCCCATATAAAACCTCCTGGCATAGTCAGCATCGGCCAACTGATAAGCGTACGCATAGCAGGCCAGGTGAGTAAACTCCTTATAGTACTCTAGCACCGTCCTGTTCCCCTGCCTCAACCGCAGGAATCTATCCTCCAACTCGTCCCTCGCCGACTGAGGTACTAAATGTCCCATGAGTGCTGCTCTGAACTCCTCCCAAGTAATATCAGCGCAATCCATACCCGCAAAAGTGGTGTCCAGCTGTGATTTCCACCACCTCTTTCCGTGTGACTCCAGGAAGGAGACTTCCAAAGCAACTGCCTCCTCAGTGGGGCATCGGATCCCCGCAAGCATCTCGTAAATGGTATATAACCACTCCTCAGTGCCTACTGTCGATTCCGTCCCCAGGTAGGATGGAGGGGAAAGTCCCCGGAAAATGCTCATCCAGTTGGCCCCGGGGGTTGGCTGTGGATCCGGGCCTTGCTGAGCTCTGAAGGCCTCCAGAATGGCCGTCATTGTTTGCCCCATCTCCGTTTGCTGGAGCGGAGCTTGAGGCGGCAGAGGCGGGACCACATTCAGAGCCTTAGGTGTCCCATGCTGTGATGTTGGGTTCGTCGCAGGCTACGTGGGAAGATTCCATTTGTTAGAGAACATATGAATGGAATATAAGAAAGGGGGTAGGATGGACTTTCACATGTGATTTCCCTTATGGGCACACAACTGCTTCCGCTGCTAGTTTGTCCGCAAACTAAGCTCGCACGTGGGTGGCCCAAGGTTTTGTGGACTACTTCTCTTCTGATCGAGGTCTGCTCTGATACCACTTGTAAGACCCTTTTTTTCTTTTTTTCAATCACCAGGATCTTAGCCCAGAATTGCCGCTTTGCGGTAGCACCGACTCACGGGAAGGCCGCCACTACAAAACGCCAATTCTGTCGGCCTTTTTCGATCACAAGGAGAGAGAAGTAAGTATACACTGAATGTAAACATGTACACAGAAACTCATATGAATAAAATCACAACAAGTCCATCAATATATAGAAAGTACTGCAAAGAACAACTCAGATGAAATAAAGAAACGGGCTCGAGCCCGGTACATCAGAGTTCTCACTACAAATCACTCATCGCGGAAGCTATAAAAATACTAAACACTAACAGAACTGGTCACAGGCACTCTGGTGCTAGACTCGCCCACCTCTATGCGCACCGTACTCCGCTGGTGCTGGTCCCTGGTCTGCTGGTCCCTGTCTCCCATCAGGAGCTCCTGTAATGTTGTGGTTCAAAAACCATTAGTCTTAAAGACTAAGCCCTATCATCCCATACTCCTCCCCCACGGCTCCTAAGCACCGAGCGAAGAGTAGGAAAGGGAAGCTACAAAGGTGGAGAATAATTAAATGGATGATGGTGGAACTAGTGTAATAATTATTCATGCTGTATAAACAACTAATAAAAATAGAGTACATCTAGCAATTCTACGATAGTGAGCAGTAAAGTAGACATGTGGTAAGTTGTATAATCATAAGAAGACAAATAGAAAACAAGTAAGTAAGTAACCTTAACTTATATGAATGCCCATACAAACTTATAAGTTAAGGGGTCTTTTGTAAGTCTCCCAATTTATAAAAAGTCCCATACCGATTTATATGTTGCGGTGTCGGTTGTATGCAAATATGAGTGTAGTGATATGCTATGCCATGATTCATGCAAGTGCAAGTCACGCACACGACTCTATGCGCACAGACCTTTAGTTCCCCCTATTCGGGCAGCTACCTTCACTCCAGGAACCTCCGTAGTGGCAAATGGAGACAGTGGGTCGGGCTCCCCACTCCTAGGCGGGTATTTACACTACCAGGCCTAGCCCTTCCGTACGCCCCTAGAAGAACACAACCTAGAGTATTTGCATACTAGTGCTGGACATTTCCACGAGACTTCTTTGGCTAAGTGTCCCACACCGCCGAGTCAACGTACCGATGTCGGTGTGAACGACTGTTGGAACCTTAGGTTCTGATTTGGGTTAGGATCACTATTAGGGTGATTAGTTTGACCCAAAATGTATAGTCTAAGGGTCATAGGTCTTTCCAGGTATTCCTCAGAAAGAATCCCAGAAGAAGTGCAGAAGAATTCCAGAGAAAATCAGTTTTGAAGTTCAGAAATTGCAGTCCAGAAATAGTCGAACGGAGTTTAACTATTGCAGTCCAGAAATAGTCGAACGGAGTTCAACTATTGCAGTCCAAAAATAGTCAAACGGAGTTCAACTATTGTAGTCCAGAAATAGTAGAACGGAGTTCAACTATTGCAGTCCAGAAATAGTCGAACAGAGTTCAACTATTGCAGTCCAGAAATAGTCGAACGGAGTTCAACTATTGCAGTCCAGAGTTCAGCTATTGCAGTCCAGAAATAGTCGAACGGAGTTCAACTATTGCAGTCCAGAAATAGTCGAACGGAGTTCAACTATTGCAGTCCAGAAATAGTCGAACGGAGTTCAACTATTGCAGTCCAGAAATAGTCGAACGGAGTTCAACTATTGCAGTCCAGAAATAGTCGAACGGAGTTCAACTATTTCTGTGCAGTTTTTCAGGAAGCTTTAAAAGATTCATTTTTTGCATTTTCCTGTGCAGTTTTTTTCAGACAGAATTATTTACAGCTGGCAGATTTAATTAAGGCTATTGAGGCAATTACAGCTAATATATTTAATGCTAAATATTCTTATGAATATAGCCGTTGGGAGGCTGCATTAAATATGAATCAATTCAGAGGTTTATTGTCAGTTACCTTTCCAAGACAGTTTCCTTTCTTGGAAATGTCTCTGCCGCATCAGACAAGAATTCAAATGACTTTCCTCAGGCCAGTGGATACATATATATATTATATACAGAAGATAGATGAGAAAAAAAGGAGAAGAGATAGATATACAGGAATTAGAGTTTCAAGAAGAACTCAACATCACCTGTACAACCAGTGCTCTTCTCAGATCTACTGTTCCAGGAAGCCTGAAGAGACAACTACTCTACTTCAGTCTGAAGGCTTATTGGAAGATCAACATCATCAAGGCTTCTTCATTCACACTCCAAGACAACTCACATTTCAGCCTTTGCTGAAATCATCATTTGCTGGAGCAGTCATTCATTGAAGACCTATCACCCTTTGCAAAGCTTCCACTCCTGAACCTACTGCTAATCTCAGGGGGAGCTTTGACAACATCATCAAAATCCACTTGTGCTTCTCTTTGATTGTTGAACAGAGAAGACAACATCTACTCTCCCTTCCCCACTGTAAAAGGGTTTATCAAAACTCACTTCAAAAGTTTTGAGGCTGGTTCTGAGACCCTTGTCAAAACTCAGTGGTGGCAAGACACCTTATCAAAAAATCTAGATCTGGTTTTTGAGCACCTTATCAAAAGCTCATTGGTGCCCAGGACACCTGATCAACTCTTCCTGCAGTGGATTCCTACCTAGGGTGATAGAAGAGTGGATGTACCCAAGTTTAGGGGAACCACTATAAAATTCTTGTGTCGTCTGGTTTGCCTTTATTTCTTTTCTTTATTATTCTTGTTCTGTGTTTGCTCTGATCTCTAGGATAGATCTCCCTTTCAATTGGTATCAGAGGGAGGTTGGTTATACAACAACTAAAACATCACTAGGTTGGTTGTTTATACAGGCTAACACCTGAACCAAAAGATCTCTCTTTTGATCCATCCTAGTTAGATTAATTATTCTGTTTTTCACATAGCAAGAATATGGAATATTCTAGCACCAGACCTCCTAAGTGCAACATTAACAAATTTGCACTTTGGAAGACACGAATTAAGTCATTTATGGACAATATTGATGAAGAAATATTTTATGCCATTATGACAGGTCTCCCAACCTCAACAACAACAAAAAGTGCCAGGCTAGCTGATGCCAGAGCCATGAATATCCTAGCACAGTCATTATCTGATGACTTGTTCCAGGAAGTTGTTGAATGCTCAACAGCTAAGGAGATATGGGATTCTCTTCATCAAATGGCTTCTGAACCAGCGGATGGAACAACAGAAAGAAGCCACAACATCTTATTTAAAGGAGGAGAATCAATATCCCTAGATGTTATTTGGGATGTATCAGATGATGAATCATCATTTGAAGATGAAGAGGAGGAAGCAAGGGCCAAAAAATTCTGCATAATGGCCATCAATACTTCCTGCAGCAGTTTAGAGGCTGAACAAACAGAAGGAAAATCAAAACCTGAAGAGGATCAGGTATTATCTAACTTTGTTTTCAGTTTATTTAACTTAGAACTTCAATTTGGCTTCCAAGATTCAATAAAGCCCGAGGAGGAAACAAAACTTCTCAAAGGAATGTTTTCAGAATATATTCAAAGGAAGAAGAAACATGTTAATCGACGAAATGAGTTTAGACCGTCGAACTCAGATCGACGATCCTATATAAAATCGTCGAACTCAGATCGACGATCCTATATAAAATCGTCGAACTCAGTCTGCTTTTTCATAAATTAGATTTTTAATTATAAGGATAAACCTTTTAAAATATTTTCAAATCCTTCTCTTATTTGGAACAAATTTATTAGGAAATATCTTTTCTTAGGGCTGCTTCCATCTTTTTGATATCTTGTTCAAAATTATGTTAGGACTTCTATATAAGAATTCTCTGTCAGATAACTCTATATTTCTTATAGATCTTTTTCTAAATTCATCTAGATTCAGTCCTCTACTCTAGTTGCATTGGTTAGCAGTGATCATGACACTGAGTTTGAATCTCTTTTGATGAAAAGAAATTATATAGGAAGGAAGATATCAGACTTTGTTTTTCAGATTCAGAACCCTAATTTTTGCTGGACAAATATCATTTTTCTGCTAACATATTCTTTTCAAGGAGAGAGCAATCTCTACCATAGCTTTCTGCAGGTACCATCTATAAAAGTTAGCTGGATGACTCAATCAAAATCCAATTTTCAAAGTCATCCCAGCCTCCTCCAATCACAGTTACTGCATCAACTATAGGGGGAGATTATCAGAATCTCAGAATGAAAATGAACAGAAGTGCAGCTGTCACTTTATTAGATTCTATGCAGCTGCCCCTTAGTTTCTGTTTGTATTTCTTTTATTTTGAATCCCTTTTTAACAAAGCATCCATGTACATCTGCTATCATATTATAATTCAGGCAGATCTTTTTGCTTTGTATTTTGTTTTTATGTAAATAGTATCCTCACCTAAATAGGTGGAGATTGTTGGAACCTTAGGTTCTGATTTGGGTTAGGATCACTATTAGGGTGATTAGTTTGACCCAAAATGTATAGTCTAAGGGTCATAGGTCTTTCCAGGTATTCCTCAGAAAGAATCCCAGAAGAAGTGCAGAAGAATTCCAGAGAAAATCAGTTTTGAAGTTCAGAAATTGCAGTCCAGAAATAGTCGAACGGAGTTCAACTATTGCAGTCCAGAAATAGTCGAACGGAGTTCAACTATTGCAGTCCAAAAATAGTCGAATGGAGTTCAACTATTGTAGTCCAGAAATAGTCGAACAGAGTTCAACTATTGCAGTCCAGAAATAGTCGAACAGAGTTCAACTATTGCAGTCCAGAAATAGTCGAACGGAGTTCAACTATTGCAGTCCAGAGTTCAGCTATTGCAGTCCAGAAATAGTCGAACGGAGTTCAACTATTGCAGTCCAGAAATAGTCGAACGGAGTTCAACTATTGCAGTCCAGAAATAGTCGAACGGAGTTCAACTATTGCAGTCCAGAAATAGTCGAACGGAGTTCAACTATTGCAGTCCAGAAATAGTCGAACGGAGTTCAACTATTTCTGTGTAGTTTTTCAGGAAGCTTTAAAAGATTCATTTTTTGCATTTTCCTGTGCAGTTTTTTCAGACAGAATTATTTACAGCTGGCAGATTTAATTAAGGCTATTGAGGCAATTACAGCTAATATATTTAATGCTAAATATTCTTATGAATATAGCCGTTGGGAGGCTGCATTAAATATGAATCAATTCAGAGGTTTATTGTCAGTTACCTTTCCAAGACTGTTTCCTTTCTTGGAAATGTCTCTGCCGCATCAGACAAGAATTCAAATGACTTTCCTCAGCCCAGTGGATACATATATATATTATATACAGAAGATAGATGAGAAAAAAAAGGAGAAGAGATAGATATACAGGAATTAGAGTTCCAGGAAGAACTCAACATCACCTGTACAGCCAGTGCTCATCTCAGATCTACTATTCCAGGAAGCCTGAAGAGACAACTACTCTTCTTCAGTCTGAAGGCTTACTGGAAGATCAACATCATCAAGGCTTCTTCATTCACACTCCAAGACAACTCACATTTCAGCCTTTGCTGAAATCATCATTTGCTGGAGCAGTCATTCATTGAAGACCTATCACCCTTTGCAAAGCTTCCACTCCTGAACCTACTGCTAATCTCAGGGGGAGCTTTGACAACATTATCAAAATCCACTTGTGCTTCTCTTTAATTGTTGAACAGAGAAGACAACATCTACTCTCCCTTCCCCACTGTAAAAGGGTTTATCAAAACTCCCTTCAAAAGTTTTGAGGCTGGTTCTGAGACCCTTGTCAAAACTCAGTGGTGGCAAGACACCTTATCAAAAAATCTAGATCTGGTTTTTAAGCACCTTATCAAAAGCTCATTGGTGCCCAGGACACCTGATCAACTCTTCCTGCAGTGGATTCTACCTAGGGTGGTAGAAGAGTGGATGTACCCAAGTTTAGGGGAACCACTATAAAATTCTTGTGTCGTCTGGTTTGCCTTTATTTCTTTTCTTTATTATTCTTGTTGTGTGTTTGCTCTGATCTCTAGGATAGATCTCACTTTCAACGACAATAAAATACCGAAGACCCACCACCTTATTCTGTATTCGAACCCTCGAGGCCTCGGCTCCCCGGACTGTCCCGTCCGTGCATCTACCTTCAGAGCTACCATCTGAATGGAAACCAAACCAACTTATTCTACCTCTCTAGCTACCGAGGTGTGTGAATGTGCAACCCTAGATATTCTAGTTGCTCTTTTAGTTTATTATTCCTATGGTTTACGTTAGCCCAGGACTGCCCTCGGTATTCCCTGTGAAGGGCTCTCAAAGGGCACTAAGAACTTTGATGGTAGCTGAAGCTCATCGTTCCCTTTTGCAAGGAACTTACTTTTATTGGTTATTACCCATTACCCGATCCCATTCAAATTACTTTGGATCTAACCCTAGTGTGTTAAGCCTCTTCCTCTCCCACCGGGAAGGACGATCTTTCGTCTGTCCCGAGCACCTCTTATGACTTGACAACCTACCAACCTAACCTCATCTTGGTTACTGAGGATGCATTCATACACATTTCCAAACCACTAACCCAATACCCAAATCCTATAAGTTCATCATGTAGCCTAATATGATTTTAGCTGTTTTACTAAACGCAGACCATCCTAAGCTATATGAGGTATACAAGGGGAGATACTCCAAATTGTCTTCCATATCTCCTATAAAATTTACTGGAGGTCTATCATGACATATTTAGCATAAATCCAGAAATTTATAATTTTCCTAATTAATCTGATATTTATTTAATTTTCCCAAAAGATTGTCCATGGGTAATTTTAAACATGAACTACATGATTTTCTCAAGTAATGGACACCCAAAAATTATGATCACTAAATAACAGCAATGTATCATCAAATACTAATTTTCATGATTTTATAGAAAGTATTTAACCTCTAATTAATTTATCCATTATAATCCCATTAATCCTATGTAAAGAAGGAAGTACTGAAATTACTCATCATAAAATTATAGAAAATTACTGAATATTAATATGGTATAGAAAAGGTCATTGTGCAAAGATCATAATTTTACAGGCTTGCTAGACACAAAAATAGATTTAATTAAGTTTTCATGGGAAACAACACTTTATGAAGCAAGCCTTAGAATTAAACTTCTAAAAATCCCATAAAATTCATAGAGCTTTAAAACATAATAAAAAGTCCTCTGCCTAAAGTTCATCAATTTTAAGAAAGTATTTTCTCCATAATAAATTTATAAGCAAATAATACAAACTACTAAATTGTTAATGAAGTATCCAAAATAATGATCCTAAATTCATAATAAAATCTTCAAGGCTTGTACTAACCTTAAAAACTATTCTACCCAAATTCCATCACTGTTCAGTGAGTTTTAGTGACATTTTCTAACTGTACAAGTTGTGCCCTAAACTAGGGTTAGGGTTTTGAGGGACTCATTTACTTTAAAATCCATTTAGATTTCTACAAGTGGATTCGAGCTACCCTAGAATTTTATCTACCAAGTTTCAGATCATAACCAGGTCATTTGACCACTTGCCCTTCACAAACCACCAAGAACCATCCTTAGGGTTTGACCTTGGGTCCTAGGGCAAATTTTCCCCAATCCACCTCAAAATCCATTAGTGGGTGCTAGGCATCATGCCTAGTCCGTTGCCAAATCTCAGCCTCTGTTGAGGTGATCTGGCCACTCCAATCTCAAAGTGCACTTTTGACCCAAAAACCCCTTAATAGGGCAAAGCTTAGGTTTGTCCATTTCCAATATAAAACATCTCTAAATGAGATGAAATATTATACAGAGCCTTAAGATGCACCCAGGGACCACTCACCAAAATTTGGGAGGGTTTGGAAGTCATTAAGCCATCTAATTAATTTACCCTAAGATTATTAAATTTTTCTAAAAACTATAGAAAAACATTCTCGAAAAATTCCCATTTTTGGAAAGGCTCTAGGTATAGGTAGGGTAGACTCCCTGCCAAAATTTCAGATCATTTGGTCATGGGATGAAGGGTGGGCACACCTTTTAGCCTCTGCCTAGCTCTAAGTATAGATCCCACCAAAATAGGTGCCCTGGTCAAACCAGTTGACCA
This sequence comes from Platanthera zijinensis, assembly GCA_039513925.1. Taxonomy (NCBI): domain Eukaryota; kingdom Viridiplantae; phylum Streptophyta; class Magnoliopsida; order Asparagales; family Orchidaceae; genus Platanthera; species Platanthera zijinensis. The sequence continues at coordinate 65,826,210 of CM077089.1, read as the reverse complement.
AATTGACCCAAATTAGTTTTAAAATAAAGTAGCCCCTATAAGGCTACAAATTTTATGTTGATCATTTCTTCATATAAATCCTCCAAGTATTTTTCATAAATTTTCTAAAGTGATTGATATTCTAGTACAGAAAATTCATATAAAAGAAAAAGAATAATTAAACAGCACAAATCTTGAAGCAGATCCAACAGTGCTGGGTCTTCTTCTTCCTCAAGCCAAGGGCCGAGATTAGCCCGACTTGGAGTGCATTCCAGACGCTGCCGCAGGCCATCTAGCCTCCTCCCTGGCCGGCCACCGCCACCACCACCTCCGTTGAGGTTGTGGCCATCGCCGGGCGGCGGCGCGGCCGCCGGAGAGGCGGAATCCGGCGAACCTGAGCACTAAAATTTTGCGGGAAACTAGGAAGAGAAGCTCCCCCTCGATCGGTCTCAGTTGAGCCCGATTCTTAATCCTAAAGAAGGCTAAGATTTACCCGTAGAGAGAGAGAGGAGGGGAGGACCTTGCTCGTGGGCTGGAGGCGTGCAGATCGATGGAATGCCATTTCCAATGGTGGTTCCGCTTGGCTTCTGCAATAGCATGGTGGGAGGGCTCGAAAAGCTTCAGTTAAGGGCTGGGAAACGTTCTTTTTGGGCCTCTGATGGTGTTTAAAGGCTCGGTTAAGGAGGGGAGAGGCCAGAACTTCAATGGCCATTAATGCCATTGAAAGCTTGGCTCAGCCATGGAAGTGGGGGGATGAACCTGGCTCAATCTAGAGAAGTAACGGTTGGAAACTCCTCCTCTTCCCTAGAGGAGTTGAGTCAAGCCATTAAAGAGGAGGGGAAAAGTCCACGACATCAAGTGCTATTGATGGCCATGAGAGTAGGTTCTCGGCCATGGCCGAAACTATTCTGCATTTCAAAACCGACGTCCACGTGGATTACCTCCATTTCACCGGTCAGAATTGATTTAAATAAGACTCAATTAGGTCTTAATAGAGGAACGACTAATTAACACCCCCTGACCCACTTCGCGAAACGGCCCGGTTCAACTGAACCAGCACCCAGCCAAAATCTGCCAGAAAAAATCAAAGTAAAATGGCGTTGAGTGAGCTCTGCTCACTCAACACCATCCATGCTACGGCATTGAGTGAGCTCTGCTCACTCAACGCCATCCCAGATACGGTATTGAGTGAGCTCTGCTCACTCAACGCCATCACGAATGGCCCTCCCAGACTATGGCATTGAGTGAGCTCAGCTCACTCAACGCGATCCAGATTATGGCGTTGAGTGAGCTCTGCTCACTCAACGCGATCCAGCCTACTCAAGGTGGCATTGAGTGCAGTCTGTGCACTCAATGTCGTCTAGCTTATGGCGTTGAGTGAGGTAAGCTCACTCAACTCCATCCAAACTACGGCGTTGAGTTAACTCAGCTCACTCAACGCTATTCCAAGCCTCAGCAGACGGCATTGAGTGCAGTCCGTGCACTCAACACTATTTAGTTTATGGCGTTGAGTGATCTAAGCTCACTCAACGCCATTCAGTCAACTTAAGATGGCGTTGAGTGCAGTCTGTGCACTCAACGCCGTCTAGCTTATGGCGTTGAGTGAGCTCTGCTCACTCACCGCCATCCAGCCTACTTAAGATGGCATTGAGTGCAGTCTGTGCACTCAACGCCATCTAGCTTATGGTTTTGAGTGAGCTAAGCTCACTCAACACCATCTAGACTATGGCATTGAGTGAGCTCAGCTCACTTAATGCCATTCCAGGGTCACGGGCGTGACGGATTGGTTATGGGCGTGCCAAACCCATGTTGAAATTTCTGAGCTCGCTGATCGTCTTTCTGAGGTCAACGATCGTCGAAGGGGTCACGCCCTAGGTCACGAGCGTGACGGGTCAGTCACGGGCATGACCAACCCGTGACTCGAAATCTTGGTCGATAGACTTCAATTCTTGGGTTTCCTAGGGTTCTGTTATGACAAAACCACATCTAGGGGTCTAGTTGGAAATTGGATGTTACATCTCCCCTCTCAACCCAAAACTTATTGGACACAAGGGGGAGCCACTGAATTTATAGACCATCTCACGGGTTGGTCGCGCCATCTATCACGCCAAGGGAGGGTGTGTCAGGGGGGTATGTCATGTATAGAGTTGACCTCAGGCTCTAGATTCTAGCGGGAATGATGATTGCTTCTGTACGTCGGTGGACACGCCCTGGGCCATGCCCTTGTAGGAGGGGTGTATAGGGCACGTTAAGTCTCAATCATTGGTCGGAAATCCATTAGTCATCGAAAAAGGTGGAACACGCCCCAGGTCCATGCCCATGTAGGGGGCGTGTCAATACTATTGACATGCAGCAATGGAAAATCTTTAGATTTTACAGCAGGCTTCGGGATGAGGGTGACACGCCCAGATACATGCCTAGGGAGGGCGTGTAAGAGGGGCTTGTCAGGTGTTTTTCTTGGGATTTGTGTTCTGGCATCAACCTTCCTCGAGATCAGGTTACAGGCCTTGTTACACACCTAGGGAGGGCGTGTCAGTGGGGCGTGTAAGTTCAGTTTGGCCGAAAGTTGTGAAAACCTGCAAAAAGAAAAGAAAACATTAGTGGCAATAATATGTACAAAAAGAGGTCAATATATAAGCTTACAAGACATGATTTGTGTATTAAAACCTAAAAATACCATAATAGTTTAGACTACAAAACGTATTATCAAGCTCTGCCTCCCTGAACACCTTCAGCCTCTTGGCTGGGATGCCCAGCTCTCCGATAGAGGGGGAAAGAAGATATCCATTAGGCGAGCGAGTTCTCCCTAGAGTCTCTTATTCTGCTCCTCCAACTTTTTGTTCTTCTCTTCCAGCTCGGCAGCACAAGCGTGCATGCGGTTTGCAGTCTTGGCATCCTACAAGGCAAGAAAGATAAGAGTAGAAGTCGTGATAGTACTAAGCAAATTGAAGAGGGGTTAGCTAACACATACCACCCAACCTAAATTTTTACTAAGGATGTCCTCGATAATTCCCAGCCGCCTCGCCAAGTCGGCGAAATCATCCTTGGCGACATCTTGCTCCCGCTCAGCCTTCACCAAGTTTTGGATAAGATGGAAGCTGGGGCGAGACGACATATGTACGAGCTCAAGTGCGTGCATCTGAGCTTGCGAGCACTCATGGGCGAGTCGCTGGAGGCTCAAACCCTCGCGACTATTTTGCCCAAACCCAAGGGCGTAAGCGTGCTCGCTGGGAGGGCAGCGCTCTGACTAGGAGGGGAGGAGGGATGAGATGGAGACTCAGAGATCCTTTTCATCCCATTGGACCATCGGCTCACCGGGCTTGTCCTTTGCCTTCCCGCTGAGGACAAAATTTTGGTGGTCCTTCGGTTGGCCCGGCTTGAAGGGCTAGGAATTCTGCGATAGCTGGGTGAAAGTGGAGGATAAGATCAGTCTGACTCTAGAGGAGGGGTGAATAGAGATTATTAAAATAATTTTTCAAAATAAAACTTTGCAGAGGAATAGTTATGTTAATACAGTATATGTATTGTGCTGCAGCAATAAAATAGAAGTAATAATAAAAAGAAAACAAAAGATTCATAGTACACAGCAAAGAATACACACAAGCAACCAAACACAAGAAGCTATAGTGGTTCCCCAATCAACCTGGGTACATCCACTCTTCTACCACCCTTAGTAGAAATCCACTCAGGATGAGTTAATCAGGTGTCCTGGCACCAATGAGCTTTTGATAAGGTGCTCAAAAACTAGATCTAGATTTTTTGATAAGGTGTCTTGCCACCACTGAGTTTTGACAAGGCTCTCAGAACCAGATTCAGAACTTTTGAAGGGAGTTTTGATAACCCTTTTACAGCAGGAAAAGAAAAGGGAAGAGGTGAAGTTGTATTCTCTGTCTCAATCACTGAGAGAAGACTTAGTGGATTGATTGTGTTGTCAAAGCTCCCCCTGAGATGTAGATGGTTCAGGAGTGAGAGCTTTGCTAGGGTTATAAGCCTTCAGAAGCTTCAGATCTCCAGCAGATGATGATTTTAGCAGAGGCTGAAATATGAGTTGTCTGGAGTCTTTGATGTTGAAGCTATGAACACTTTTCAGTATGCTAATTTTCAATCTAACTCTTCAGGATTGATCACTTGATTTTTCTCTGAGTTGATCTCACTATCTGTGTATGTCTGTATTGTGTAATTCTTCTCTTGATCTGCTATTGTGTATTTTATTCTCTGATGATCCTCTGTCCAAGATAGCCGTTAGCAGACATAAATGTCTTCCATAAATATTTTGTCTTCTGGAGGAAAGTCCAATAAACATTCTCTGAGAAATCCCTTGAAACTTGTTCCAGAATAAATGAAAACGGCTAACAAATCTCTTTAAATAAATGCTGAGAGAATTTGAAAAACATTCCAAAGGCCGACTGAATTTGAATCCTTAAAGTCGTCGATCTCTCAGAAAAACGTCGATCTGAGCTCTACGATCGTCGAACTGAGCTCAGAGATTGGATTGAACATCAGACAGAAAACGTCGAACTGAGCTCTACGATCGTCGAACTGAGCTCAGCAATCTGGAAACAAACTAGAGACAAGATCGTCGACCTGAGCTCGAAGATCGTCGACCTGAGCTCGACGAAATGCCTTGGTCTCTGAACAAAACTCTCTGGCTTGAGGGTCTTTAGGGCAGCTACCAAACCTAGTTACTAACCCTTAGACTCAAACTAATTGACCTTTAAATCTATACAGGAAGGTCAAGATAAATGTCCTAAAGCATATAGTGATCCTAGCCCAAATTAGTAATAGGGTATTCCAACAATCTCCCCCTATTTGGGTTAGGATTACTATTTATAGAGCTCAGTAATAAATACAAAAGCAAATACAGAAAAGAAAAAAAAATATTAAAGCAATAGAGCAGAATATGCAGCATAGCAGCATTCAGATAGAATATCAGCAAGTGTTTTAAAATGAATGTACTGTCTGCTTACAGAGATCACTTCTTTTCATATCCTTTCTTAAATAAGATTTCCCTGTTGGGATTGAGAGCCTCTTTCTTTGACCTTCTGTCATCATCTGCACCTAAGGAGGTTTGAGATCTTGGCCTGGGAACCATAGCCTTAGGATGCAGTTTCATGTAATCAACTGGGTCAAAGAACTTCCATGAAGCATATCTTTCCAGTTCTGCCTTCCTTTGCTCTAGCAAGGTAGTGATGTTGGAAGTGTCTTTTCCTTGCTCTCTTGCCTTCTTCAACTGATCTAAGGCAGCAAGTTCTTTCATCCTAGCAGTCCATGATAAAGGATTATTCTCTGGATCTTCAAAAGGGATTGCAGGTTCATATCTATTATTTGTTTCTGAAGCAGTAGAAGTCCTTGTATCAACAGTTTCTCAGAGTTTATAAGGGAAAGGACCTTGAGTTGAGTCCACATGTCTTTGTCCTTCCCTTTGATGTCTTGATTTAATTCCATGTTCTCTCTGTTTACCTCTGTATTTTCCCCTTCTAGACTGATAACCTCTTTGATATTGCCCTCTGAGATGATATCTCTGTGAAGATTGGGAGGAGCTTTGCTTTGGAGCAGAGGTTTGAGAAGCTGAGCCTCCACCTGATCCTGAATCTGGAGGAGGAGGAGGCTGAAACTGGGATGATCCTTTCTCATACTTATCCAACTTTCTTCTTTTCTTCGTGGCCTTTAGCTGGTTTTTAGAATACTGCATCCAAGGTTCAGTTATCTGGCAGTCATGTAGAATATAATAGGGAATTCCATTAACATCCTTGGCCTTTGCAGGAGGGACCTTCATCATGGCCTTACTTCTAGCTTTCCTTTTCCTAGCAATAGTGCCAGCAGAGTCATCAGATTCTGTATTGAATTGATCACTTTCAGAACTCTGTGGTCTGTCATACAAATCATCTATACTTTTGATGTATTCCTCTTGAACTTTTGATTTCTCAATATCAATAGGGGCAGGAGGTGTTGATACAATAGCAGTAATCACAGCAGTACTCTCAGCAGGAGCAAATGAAATAGCAGGAGTCTCAGATACTTGTACTTCCAAATATTTGGCCAATTCTTCATCAGCAGTATTATCAATATCAGCAGGCATATCAACAGGCAGCATTTCAATATCAGTGGATATAAGCACAGCAGCAGCAACAGCAGTAGTCGCCTTGTCCTCAGCTTGGACAGATTCTATAAAAGAAGCTAACAAAATTGGCTCACATACTGAAACAGGCACAATTGCCTTGGAGAGATCTTCACACTGTTGAACTGGTAGATAGTTGAAGTAGACAGCATAAAAAATTGAAAGCAGGCTCTGGAGATCCACTGCAAACACTGGAGTAGCAACTGAGGCTTCAGCAGCAGGCAATTCTAGAGCTTCATTAGGCATCTCCCCCTGCCTGGATTCAGTAAGAACTGGATCAAGGCACCCAGAGGAAGGGATTGCCTGAGAAGAGAGGAATGAAGATAGCCTGTCAGACAGCTCCTAAACATGTTTCAGAAGTGGATCCATTGTGGTCTCCAGCAATAAGGATAGCTTGGGGGCTAGCAGCTCATACAGCCTATCTGCCAGTGCAGGAAGATCTACATGCTCAAGATGGGCTTGAGTATAGGAGAAGTTGATATTGCTGGCATAATGTTGGATGGTGTGGTGGTAGGAGGTATAGGGATGGATGGCTCAGTAGTAGAGATTGTGGAGATGGATGGTACTGGAAAGGAGATGGATGATATGCGAGTGGAAATGGATGGAGTAAAGGATGGTTGTGAGAGTATGTCCTGAAGGAGTTGTCTGTAGGAGGAGGTACATAGAATCTCAGAAGGAGAGGAAGGAGAATCATCCATGAAGGAGTCTTCCAAGAGGTTGAATGATGGAATGGTGAGAGGTGGATAATAGTGTAGTGGGTGGAATGATTCTGAAGTGGCTGGAGGAGATAAGGGTGATGAAATGGTAATGGGGGAAGAGATAGATAAGGTTGAGGTGATTGTTGTTATTGTTGATGTGGAGATGGTTGTAGAAACAGGTGGAGAGGAAGCAGGAAAATCTTCTGCTGGTGCAAAGACCTGAGGGGAAGTGACTGTAGTAGTCCTTGTGCCTGAAGATGGAGTTGTTGTAGGTCTGCTGGGCTTGACTATCTGTCTATCCCATTTGCCAAATAAGGCACAAGTTAGCCTCTTGGAAGCATTGATATGCATTTCACTTGAAACTAACAATTCAGGGCACTTAGCATGAAGAAATAGCCCAATTATTCTACCAAAATTAACAAAATTCTTGTTTAATTTCTTTTTGATAAAATCAAAAAATAGTTCTCCCCAGTTTAGGTGCTTTTTGTCCACAAGAGCTCCCATCAAACAGAGCTGATACCTGGAAATTGTATCATGGGCAGAGTGCTTGGCTAACAGCACTTTCCCTACCACATCTGCCAAAAATCTGTATTCCACTGACAGATTTTTCTTTAAAAGCTTGTTGGGGTTAACTGCTGTATGCCCCATCCTCTCAAGCATATTGGAGAATTCTTCTCTAGACAAATCAATGCTATCTTCTCATGTACTCAACTGAAAAACTTCTGATAAAACCTCAGGTGAAAGAGATACCTGATTTTCTGAGATCGTGCCGACGATGGTGTTGTTATTCAGATTTTGTGATGTATATACCAATTCTTTGATTTCATCTGCTGCTATCTTAATTCTTGTTGTCATGATGTTCTCTAGTTGCTGTTCTTTGAAGAGCTCGAGTATGTCTTTGAATATTTGATCACTACTTTCAACGGAATCCATATCGATGTCAAATCCGGTGTCGAATTTCATTGCCGACAGAGCTGCAACTGAAATGGCCATTTGATCCTGCAAAGATGAACAAACAAAGAACAAGTGCAGCAAGAGTTTGGAGGGAAAAAGAGTTTTTCTGCAGAAACTATTAACGCGCAAAGGAGAACGACGGCCGAAAAATGATTTTTATATTCGGGTTCGACGCAAAAAAGGAAGGATCGTCGATCTCCGTTCGACGATCGGGGCTCCTAAGGGAAGATGAAAGGTCTTCAACATCGTCGATCTCAGTTCGACGATCTTAAGAGCGTCGATCTACGTTCGACGATCGTTGACCTGAAAGAGATAGTATAAAACTATCTAACAAGCGCTGAACTCCGGTCGACGTTTTGGGAAAACGTCGATCTCCGTTCGACGATCTTGAGGAAAATCGTCGAGCGCAGTTCAGAAATAGAAACTATCCTACAGACACAAAAAGAAATAAGTTTTTAGCCTAATCTTGGTCTATTTTTAGCTTTTGAGATCTTGTAATTTATTTTAGGCTTCATCCATCTAACATGCCTAACTGATTTAGGAAGAATGTATGTTTCTTCTCATCCAAGGGTTTGGTGAAAATATCTCCCCTTTGCAAATCAGTTGGGATATATTGAAGTTCAATTTTATTTTTCTCAACATTATCCTTTAGAAAATGATGCCTAATTTCTATGTGTTTTGTCCTACTATGGAGGACTGGATTTTGTGCAATGGAAATAGCACTGGTGTTGTCAAAAAATATTTTAGACTTCTCTAAGTTGTAACCATAGTGTAGGAGTTTATTTTGTATCCACAATATTTGTGAGCAACAACTACCTGCAGACATATATTCAGCTTCAGCAGTTGAGGTTGACACAGATGTTTGTTTCTTACAAAACCATGAGACAAGTCTATCACCAAGAAACTGACAAGTTCCACTGGTGCTTTTCCTGTCTATTCTGCATCAAGCATAATCAGCATCTGAGAATCCAGTTAAGTAAAATGCTAAATCTTTTGGATACAAGAGACCTAGATTTGGACAACCTTTAACATACCTAAGAATCCTCTTTAGTAAAGTTAAGTGTGACTCTCTAGGGCTTACTTGGAACCTAGCACATATACATGTAGCAAACATTATATCGGGCCTACTAGCTGTAAGGTATAATAAAGAGCCAATCATTGCTCTATATGTTGTCTGATCAACTGTTTTCCCATGTTCATCAGCATCCAATACAACATTGGTAGGCATGGGTGTTTTCATAAATGATGCATCAGACATACCAAATTTCTTAACCAGCTCTTTTGCATACTTGGTTTGGGAAAAAAATATGCCTTCAACATGTTGTTTTACTTGCAATCCTAAGAAGAAGGAGAGCTCACCCATGCTACTCATTTCAAATTTAGAGTGCATCAGCTTGGAAAACTTTTTGCACAATTTTGAATCAGTAGAACAAAAGATAATGTCATCAACTTATATTTGTACTAGTAGTGTATGGGACTTATGGGTTCTAATAAAAAGAGTTTGGTCTACTCTACCCCTTATAAAATCATTTTCAAGAAGAAAGCATGCTAAGGTCTCATATCATGCTCTAGGAGCTTGCTTTAGACCATATAATGCTTTATGTAGTTTGAAAACATAATCAGGATGAGTTAGAGAGATAAAACCTGGGGGTTTTCTGACATAGACTTCTTCTTTGATCTCCCCATTGAGAAAAGCACTCTTTACATCCATTTGGTAGACTTTGAATCCCTTGTGAGCAGCATAAGCTAGGAAGATTCTTATGGCCTCTAACCTTGCAACTGGTGCAAAGGTCTGGTCATAGTCTATCCCCTCTTCTTGAGAATATCCTTGAGCAACTAGCCTTGCCTTGTTCCTTACAATAATTCCTTGATCATCCAATTTGTTTCTGAACACCCATTTTGTTCCAACAATGGAATGATCCTTTGTCTTAGGCACTAGTTCCCAAACTTTTTTTCTTTCAAATTGATGCAACTCCTCTTGCATTGCAATGATCCAGTGGGGATCTTGCTCTGCATCTTGAATGGATTGAGGTTCAATTTGAGAGAGAAAGAAAGTGTTCATCAGGTTTTGGTTGACCTGATTTCTGGTTTGCACACCAGCTGAGATGTTTCCAATCACTTGGGAGATTGGATGATCTCTTGATGTTACTAAATCAACAGGGGTTGTTGATTGTTAACCAACCTGTGTTGTTGTTTCCTCTTATGGAACAGCAATTGGCTCTTCAAGATGATTTTCTTCCAGATGTTGAGCAACTTCTTCATCTTCACTACTTTCATCCTTTTGAGTAACTAGCAATCTGTCCAAGTCTTCAGCTAGAGAGTGTACCTGCAAATGTTCTATGGTAGAAGTATTCTTCTCCTTGAAAGACATATTAGTTTCATCAAAGGAAATATGAACAGATTCTTCTATTTTTAGAGTAGTTTTATTATAAACCCTATAAGCTTTACTGATCATGGAGTATCCCAGAAACACTCCTTCATCAGCTTTTGCTTGAAATTTTGCTAAATATCTCTTGTCATTATTGGGAATATAACAAATGCAACCAAAAATTTTGAAGTAATCTACTTTAGGTTTCTTCCCTTTGAGTAATTCATAGGGAGTCTTGCCCTTCAGTTTATGTATCAAACTTCTATTCAACACATAGTTGGAGGTGCTCACTGCTTCTGCCCAAAAAGATAGAGGAAGGTGAGCATCTGTCAATAATGTAGTTGCAGATTCAATTAGGGTTCTATTTTTCCTTTCTGCTACCCCATTTTGTTGAGGAGTTCTAGGAGCTGAGAAAGTATGCTTGATCCCTTCACTCTGACAGAACTCTTGCATAAGAAGAGAATCAAACTCTGTCCCATGATCACTTCTGATCAGGGCAATGTGAGTATTAAACTCAATCTGTATACATTTGAGAAACTCTGTCAGACACTTCAAGTTATCAGACTTATTCCTCAGAAAGAATACCCAAGTGAATCTGGATAAGTCATCTACAATCACCAAAGTATAAGATTTCCCTCCTAAGCTTTGTACTGTAATGGGTCCAAAAAGATCCATGTGTAACAGATACAAAATCCTAGGTGAATCACTCTTATTAAGTGACTTAAAACTATTTTTAGTTTGCTTGCCTAATTGACAAGCCTTGCAAAGTCCTTCCTTCTTGTAGGGGCCAGAAGGTAGTCCTCTAACAAGGTTGTCCTTGGATAGCCTAGCAATAGTTCTAAGGTTAATATGCCCTAGTCTTTAATGCCACAGTATATTAGGTCTAGATATGGAATTGAACAAGCATATATCTACTTTAGATGAATGAAAATCTACTAAGTAAATGTTACCTTTTCTGTTACCTGTCAACACAGTTATGTTGTCTTCTGACTTTACCTTGCATATAGCTTTGTTGAAAGTCACTTGATATCCTTCATCACAAAGTTGACTGATACTTATCAAGTTGTGCTTGAGTCCTTCAACATAAGCTACTTTCTTGAAGGTGACTATTCCAATTTGGACTGGACCATATCCTTTTGTTATTCCAAAGTTTGAATCACCAAAAATTACTTTGGGTCCAAGCTTGGCTTTAAAGGATGTGAAGTTATCCTTGTTCCTTGTCATGTGCTTTGAGCACCCACTATCCAGATACCATTGTTGGTTTGATGTTGGATAGGTCTTCACCTGTACATACAAGAATTTACATGTTTTTGACCCAGTTTACCTTGGGCCTAGGTTGATATTGTTTAAATTCAGAAATGAAAGACATCCCAGGTTGACTCTTATAACCTTCACGATGGTATATCCTAAGAGGTACTATCCATTAAGTATAGGGGTTGAAACCTTGGGATGTAGGACTTCTAGGATTGAATCTAGATGTACCTTTGAAAGATTGTTCAAAGCCCTGATCTCTGTTCGATGATCGTCGATCTGAAGTCGACGATCTTGGGTCAGATCGTCGAGCTCTATTCGAAGATCGACTATCCTGGATTTCAGAGTTCAGGTGTCATCGAGCTGAGTTCGATGATTTTTTTCTTGGATCGTCGAGCGCCATTCGACGATCGTCGACCTCTGTTCGACGCATTCTGTTGAACTATAACTTTCTTTGGCAAATCTGCATTTTTCCTAGCTACCTCTACAACTTCCTTCCCTTTATCAAAGATAAATTTGATTGGAGTTGTCAGAACTATAGGCTGGCTGGATGAAGCTCCCAAGCCCAGTGTACTATTAATTTTAGAGTTCACTGTGCTTGTGATATCAATCAGTTTGATGCTTCTCCCATTAAAGGATTCTTCAAACTGCTTGGCCTTGGATAGTTCACTTTTCAGTGAAGCTATCTTCTCCCTATAGCATTCTAACTCTTCAGAGAGTTTGAGGTTCTCTGATTTTAAAGTGCTATACACAGACAGTTGTTTTCTGAGGGAAATGATTTCCTTTTCAAACTCTAATAGATCTAGGCATAGTACTTTAAACTCATGTTTAAAGTCCTCAGAACTTAAATCAAATGAATTGATTACCTTGTCTTCTTCTAGTTGAATTTCTGAATCCGGCTCTGACTCTTCTACTTCTGAATCTGATTGAGAGGCATTGATAGACATCATGCAAAATTCCTTTTCATCAGCATCATCCTCATCATAACTGGAGCTTGATGAAGCTTCAGAATCCTCTTCAGTTTCACTCCATGTCTCAGCAAGAAATCCCTTCCTGTATGTTTGTTCTTGGTGGAGGAGGGTTTGTCTGAGCTGTTCTTCTTAAAGTCTTTCTCCTTTCTTCTTTCTCTTCTATCCTTCTTGTCCTTGTATTTGTTTTCTGGACAGTCAGGCACAATATGGCCTGGTTTCCTTTTTCTGAAATCTTTTCTGGCCATTTTGTAGAATATTTTGGCCAATAGGCTGACTAGCTCCTTATTGCCTGTGACCTTTTCTTCAGGCTGGTCCTTAATAGCTTTGAAGGCTATTTACTTATTTTTCCTTGTGGCTGGTGAGGCAGCCTTCTGTTCTTCTTCTCTATTCTTAATGAGCAGCTCATAAAATTTTAGCTTGCCCAGTAGGGCTTCAGTTGTGATTTCATTTAGACTTCTGACATCTTTGATTGGCCAGATTCTTGAATCCCAGGTGCTGGGGAAACACATTTGGATTTTGTCATTCATCTCAGTCAATGAGATTTCTTTATCCAGAGTCTTTAACTCATTGACAATAAGACTTAATCTGTTGTACATGTCTGCTACTGACTCAGCTTCTCCCTTTTTGAAATTCTAATATTGGGTTATGAGATGGGATCTTCTGTCTTTTCTTTCATCAGCAGATCCTGAGATAATTTCAGAAAGTTTGTCCCAAATTTCTTTAGCTGAGTTGCATTCAGCTACCTTCTGAAATATCTCATAAGACATTGTCTGAGCTAAGATATTCATGGCCTTGGCATCTGTAGTCTTCTACTTCTTTATTTCAGCAGCTGTTCCTGAAGGAGGTGGAACAACATTTGTACTTGAGTTTGCTGGTGGACATGGGCACACTATCAAAATAGAATTAAATATATCTTCATCAATACAATTCATATAAAGTTTAATCCTAGCTTTCCAAAGTGCAAACTTGGATAGATTACACACTGGAGGCCTGGTGCTTGCATAATCTTTATTCTGTGCCATGTCTTTATATAAAATTAAATATAATGAATATAACCCTCTTAAAGGATTGATCTTATCAAGGATCTTTTGGTTCAGGTGTTAGCCTGTATGAACAACCAACCTGGCTCTGATACCAATTGAAAGTGGAGGATAAGATCAGTCTAACTCTAGAGGGGGGGTGAATAGAGTTTATTAAAATAATTTTTCAAAATAAAACTTTGCAGAGGAAGAGTTAAGTAAATACAGTATGTGTATTGTGCTGTAGCAATAAAACAGAAGTAATAATAAAAAGAAAACAAAAGATTCACAGCACACAGCAAATAATACACACAAGCAACCAAACACAAGAAGCTATAGTGGTTCCCCAATCAACCTGGGTACATCCACTCTTCTACCACCCTTGGTAGGAATCCACTCAAGATGAGTTGATCAGGTGTCCTGGCACCAATAAACTTTTGATAAGGTGCTCAAAAACCAGATCTATATTTTTTGATAAGGTGTCTTGCCACCACTGAGTTTTGACAAGGCTCTCAGAACCAGATTCAGAACTTTTGAAGGGAGTTTTGATAACCCTTTTACAGCAAGAAAAGAAAAAGGAAGAGGTGAAGTTGTCTTCTCTGTCTCAATCACTGAGAGAAGACTTAGTGGATTGATTGTGTTGTCAAAGCTCCCCCTGAGATGTAGATGGTTCAGGAGTGAGAGCTTTGCTAGGGTGATAGGCCTTCAGAAGCTTCAGATCTCTAGCAGAAGATGATTTCAGCAGAGGCTGAAATATGAGTTGTCTGGAGTCTTTGATGTTGAAGCTATGAACACTTTTCAGTATGCTAATTTTCAATCTAACTCTTCAGTATTGATCACTTGATTTTTCTCTGAGTTGATCTCACTATCTGTGTATGTCTGTATTGTGTAATTCTTCTCTTGATCTGTTGTTGTGAATTTTATTCTCTGATGATCCTCTGTCCAAGATAGCCGTTAGCAGTCATAAATGTCTTCCATAAATATTTTGTCTTCTGGAGGAAAGTCCAATAAACATTCTCTGAGAAATCCCTGTAAACTTGCTCCATAATAAATGAAAACGGCTAACAAATCTCTTGAAATAAATGCTGAGAGAATTTGAAAAACATTCCAAAGGCCGACTGAATTTGAATCCTTATAGTCGTCGATCTCTCAGAAAAATGTCGATCGCACACTTGGACTGTCCATCAGCATCTGGTCGCATCTTGCAAATCTTTCAAAGATCTTGATGCGAGTGCAATTAGCTAGAAGGGCAACAGAAGGGGGTGTGAGTCTGCAGTAAAGGCGATCGTATAGGGTAGGTGAGGGGTCCTATTTATAGAAAACAAATTAATTATTAAGTCAACTGGTCAATCCGGCTCGCAATCCCCGACTCGTCAAGCCCTGCGACCTGCACTATCCTAACGCGAGCCGAGTCTAAAGTGCAGCATCATTTATGGATCACACGCATTGGAAATTAAATCTAGAAAAACAGTTAAGTTATTACACACCAATGTCAAAAATTTAGTTCAACGAAATTATTATAATAAGCGAGCCAGGTGCCTGGGGGTGAGTGTCAGTAAGCTCAGCTAGGGAGCCATTTCCATTTACCCCGGCCTCGCATCCACATCCCCGGAGGTTGTTGCGGGTTGTTGAACTCGCGGACCCGCTCCAAGTCTTGGTGTATGAACCGCATATTCTCTTTGATTCGATCCATAAGTGGGGTGGGAGAGGTCATCCCACTCGCCAAACAACGCCCATCCTCGTCTGCCAGTAACATATAGTCTCACTCCAGTGCCTCCAGCTCTTCTCGTCGAGAGCATTCTCCTCCTGGATCTGGGGCAGTGCGATTCTCTACTTCTTGAAGACTTCCACAGTTCACCTCCTCAGCTCGGTATGGTCCATCGAGGCATCCAGAAAATTCTATATTACATTTGTCCAAGGAGATGGCGAGTGGCGAGCTAGATCGGAAGATTCTCTGACTTCGAAGTGGTCAGGAAGGCCTGCGAGAACAAAAAATCCAGATGAGCTGAGTTTTGTAGAAATGATGAATGTTATAGACTAACTTCGCGAGATGATCCTACCAAGGTGGAGTTAGCGAGAATAACTTGGTTGAACCTGAAAGGGACGAGCGAGAGGAGGCTGAAGGCACTTGCCATGACCCGGAACTTGAGAGTTTGGGGAAATCAGATTGAAGTTCGGGTTGGGGATGTCCCCAGCACCTCCCTCTGCCAGTACAAGCTTTGGGGTAGGAATTCGAGGCGACTCGCGAGCCAGATACTTCGTTAGTAGCGAGCCCATCCTAGTGGCACCAAAGGGAGGCGGTGGATATCTTGTGCGGACTTCAAGAGATGATCGGTCGCGGAGTCCTGCGAGGAGAATCTACTCGCGACACTAAAGCTTTGGTACCGTTCTGATGAGTGTTCGAGTTGGCAGGAAGGTCATTGATCTCTTTTAATTTTGGCCCAGCCTCTAACTTAGAGTAAGAAGCAAGACCATGATCTAGGGTTGAGGCCAGATCATGGTAGACCAACTCGGCAACTTTCTAGACAGATTTTTCCTTCTTGGCGGGCTGGTGTTTTGGCGACTCGCATTGTACAGGGTTCGACGACAAGGAGATCAGCTCGGCAGTGCAAGCAGCATTGAGCTCCCAGGCGCCGCTAAGCCTCTCTTAGAGCTCCTTGGAGTGAGGCATCTTGGCAAAATCTGAGTAAGGGGAAATGGAAAGGGTCTCCTAGGTAGGGGGCGTATATTTATAGTGGCTTGTAGACCCCATCAAAAGATTCCATCCTGCTCCCGCAATGCTCATCAAATACTTGGGGTTTGATGTTTCTTTCTGAACTTCACGAATGCTCGCAAAGAGAAGGGATTGTGAATATTCCCGTATTTGATGATCGGGTTCCCCTCCAAGATCAGTGTTTTGTGAGATATTCAAGAGCGAAGTCACTTAAGAAGCGAGCCACCCAAGTATTAGTCAAGCTGACCGCACGAACCGGAATCTTGGCGTCGAGTTGGGTGAGTTCACTCGATGCCTTAAACCCTTGGCTTTGTGTGAGGCAAGTTCTGTCGGTGCCTTCCATCTTTGGCATTGACTAAGGTGAGTGGGATCGACAGGAGCCAGATCTGCCAAATCAGGAAGTCCAAGTTCCAGGTGAGTCAAGAGGGAGGCGAGAGCTCGGCAGCCTCATAAACTCGCCCAAGCAGGGTAGAATGGAAGTAGGGCGAGTGGAGCAAGTGGTCTTGCACTCTCCACTAACTCTTGGCAACAGCAGGTGAGTGGGTTAGGTCAAGCCCGCACTCGCACAGGGCCCTAGAGAGACGGCGAGTGCCAGCCCCATCGAGCACTCTCCACCTGAGGCAAGTGGAGATTTTTGGGGGCCACTGGCCTAGTGATCTATGTCATATTTTTACCGTTTCAACCCTGATGGCCTGTCCATAGCCTTTCCAAACAGCAGAGGTACATTGTTGGCAGACCAACTTCAAAAAAACTATAAATAGACCCAAGAGGGTACCTTAGAACACAAGCTTTCAAGAATTCAAATCTTCTTATTCTCTGATCTTCTAGTGCTTTCTGAGGTTCCCTTAGCTCAGCACATGCTAAGGAGGGGGAGCACTCTAAGATCTTCCAGGTGTGTGCGGGGACCTCCGTCAAGGAGCCTTATGCACGTTCCTGGTTCTGAGTTTTTGTTCAATAGAGCTTGTGAGGAGAAGTAAGTGTGCGATCACCCCTTCCCCAAGGGTCGAACTCCACAAGAAGCCGAATTTTGGTTTCAACATAAAGGCAATGTAACCTGGCATAGATGTTAGTAATTATTCTGAAAGGATAATAAGATATAATAAGGATAAATTCAAAGGAGAAGGTGTTGTAGGTAGACAACCATTAGTAAACAATAAACAAAGATCATAAGTTTTAGTAAATCAGTAACATGCGTCGACTTCATATTGATGCAATACCTGTGAAAATCCAACTTCAAATCGATGCATCCAGAAAGTTATGTCGACTCCAAATCGACGTATATCCTTGAATAATAGTTTTTCTTCATCTATAAATGTGTTTGTACAAAATATTTTACCAAGGGAAATAAAACTGTAAGTTGTTCGTTTAATAGACCAACACTCTTTTATCCCAATGGGTATTATGAAAGGCCATCATATTCTTTTAGCATTTCTTATAATGAAAAAAGAAGTAATGGGTCCAAGGTAACTTGGATCCCAATTAATGTTTGATTTCATGTGCAGGAGAAAGAATGTCCTTATGCAAACCAGCTATGGTATTTGGAGAGCGGTTGCTCCAGGCATACGACTAGATATAAAAAAATTGCTAGATAATTTCAAGGCCAAAAATGGCCCAAAGGTAATTTTTGGTGATTCCAATTATAGTCAAACCAAAGATTATGGAATGATGAAAATTTGATATATCACTTTCTTTGAAGTAGCTTATGATGAAGGGATTTAACATAATCTAATTAGTATTAGTCAGCTAAGTGATGGTGAATATAAAGTTTTATTCACTAACAACCTCTGTCAAATAGTCAACTCCATAACTAACATTGTAGTATTTTCTATTTTAGAAAAGGTAATAGTTATATAATTGATTTCAACTCAACCAAAAATGAGATATGTCTATTTAATGTTGAATTAGATAGAATTTTCTATGACACAGGAGGCTTAGTCATGTCAATCACAAGACAATAGTTAAGCTTACAAAGTATAGTTTTGTAAGAGGATCACCAAAAGGTAAGTATAAAAAAATGTAACACTTGTAATGCATGTAAGTAGGGTATGCAAGTCAAATTATCATTCAAACCAATTAATAAGAATGATTTCCCTAGGATTTTATATCTATTGCCTATGGATTTATTTGGTTCACTTACCACTCATAGTTTAAGAGGTATGTCTTATACTTTGGTCATAGTGGATAAAAACTCAAGATTTAGCTGGGTTTTCTTCCTAAGAGCTAAGTCTAAAACCTTTTTAACCCTCTCAAGATTCATCAAATAGATTCAATATGAGTTTGATACTAAAGTGTCTTTGATAAAAAGACATCATGACGCTGTGTTTGAAAATCAATTAATTTGTAGATTCTATGAGGGTAAAGGAATTAGACAATGCTTTTCATCGCCTAAAACTCCTCAACAAAATGGCGTAGCTGAAAGGAAAAATAGAACACTTATTAAATCTAGTATAACCTTATTAGTAAAGTCAAATATGCCTATGTCTTTTTGGGTTAAAGCAGTAAACACAACTAATTATGTTCTCAAGAGAAGTCTCATTCACAAAACCAAGTTAAAGACCACTTATGAACTTTTGAATGGTAAAACACCTTTAGTCTCTTATTTTAGAATATTTGGCTGTGTTTATTACATACTTAATAATGGGAAAAGCCATCTTGCCAAATTTGATAAGAAGCTGATTTTGGAATTTTTTAGGATATTCCTTATCAGGCAAAACTTATAGGTATTATAAATAAAGGACCCTTAGAATTGAAGAATCCATGCATGTAGTATTCCATGAAACTCTTTTTTGTTCTAAGGGGAGGAAACTTCCACCAAAAATCTTTTGTAGGAACAGATTACTTTAAATGACGGTTTTAAAGAGCTAAAAATAAAAAAGAATTTAGAAACTAGTCTAAGAAGCTTATCCATCAGTCAGAAGATATTATAGAAAGCTGTGATGATGAAGTGCCAATTGAAGGAGTATTCAGTCCACCTGTTGTCACTAATAAAAATAATGAACAAGTAGCTGACTTTCAACATATAGAAGAAATTATAGAACATTAAAGATATCATCATCAAATTATTCAATCTAGAAAAGATCCAGAGAGATCAATTCTCAGTAATCATCCATCAATCCAAGTAATTAGAGATATGAATCAAGGAGTAAAAACTAAAAAGTAATTATCAACATAAATCATGTTGCAATGCTTTCTATCACAGTATAAACCTATGAAATTTGAAGAAGTAGCTAATCATCCATATTGGATTGTTGCTATGCAAGAGGAGCTTGCACAATTTGAAATAAATGAAGTTTGGACACTAGAGGAGAGACCAAATAATTACCCAATTTTTGAAAAAAAGTGGGTGTTCACAAATAAAATGGATTCTAATGGAGTGATTGTATGAAATAAGGCTAGGCTTGTTGCTCAAGGCTATAAAAAGGAAGAAGGAAATGATTATAAAAAAACATTTGCACCAGTAGCCAGGCTTGAAGCAATCAGATTATTTCAAGCCTATGGAGTTCATAAAAGAATCAAAGTATATCAAATGGATATAAAGAGTGCTATTCTTAATGGAACTCTTCAATAGGAAGTATATGTTGAACAACCACCAAGTTTTGTCAATCCAACTTCCCCATCATATGTTTATAAACTAAATAAAACACTTTATGGTTTAAAGCCAACTCCAAGAGCTTGGTATGAGTCCTTATCCAATTTTCTCTTAGATCACTCTTTCATAAGCGGAAAGATGGATACAATACTTTTCACAAAAAAACATATAAAGAAAAGCTGTTAATTATTTAAATTTATGTGGATGATATTATTTTTTGCTCAACAGGCTCTAGACTTTGCAAAAGGTTTGCTGATTTAATGCAATCGAGGTTTGAAATGAGTCGCATGGGAGAATTATCTTTTTTCCTTAGATTGCAAGTGAAGCAAAATGATAAAGACAATTTTATATCACAATCCAAGTATACAAAGGAGCTGATAAAGAGATTTTGTATGGAAACTGGCTCCATCATGAAAACTCATATGGCTATTAATACTGTTCTAGATAAAGATTTTTCTAGAAAATCTGTTTATCAAAAAATATATAGAGTAATTATTGGATCTCTTTTTTATCTTACAGCTAATAGGACAGACATAATGTCTGTCATAGTTGTTTGTGCAAGATTTCAGGTAGATCGTAAAAAATCTCATCTTAGTTCTGTAAAAAGAATTTTAAGATATCTTAAGGTTACACCCGAGATGGGATTATGGTATCCAGCAGATTCAGAGTTTAAATTATATGGATACTCTGATGTTGATTATGCAAGATGTAGTTTGGATAGAAAAGTACCTCAGGAACATTTCAATTCCTAGGTACTAAATTGATATCTTGGTTCAATAAAAAGTAAACATCAGTCTCCACTTCTATAGTAGAAGCTAAGTATATTGTTGTTGGAAGCTGTTGTTCATAAATATTGTTGATGTAGAATTAATTGCTTGATTATAACTTGAATTTCACTAATTCCACAATATTTTGTGATAGCTCAAATGATATTCCAATTGCCTCAAATCCTATCTTACATTGTAGGACAATGTGGAAAAAGGAAAATTTCCCCCCGAAGATATGACTGGGGAGATATTTTCACAAAGCATGTTGATGAAATAGGGAACAAATACTTTATCAATATTTTGGGCATACTTGATAATGTTCAGTAAATTATTTTATAACATGCAATTTTCATTAAAATTATTGTTGGGAAAAACCTACAAAAGGCTTAAAAATTTAAGTTTATACTAGACATAACGTTGAATACAAGTCAACGGAACATCTACTTTTATTCAACGCAATGTCTAGAGACGGTGCCTATGAAGATTTTTGGATCTTGTCAACGTAACGTCGACATCACTATATACATGCACTGACTATGATATTTTTTGCATGCATCAAAAATAAATGGATGTCACGTCGACTAAGGAAATATTTATGCCCTAATTTCTCGATGTTTTGTTTATTTATTAAGACTTCATATTTTGTCTAATCCCTTCATCTTCCCGACTCTATTTTTCCCTCAACTTTTTCTCTCCTATTTTTCTTGTAATTTTCATAGGAATTCAAATGGAAACCAAGATAAACAATGGTTTCATATTGATCTAGAATCTTTTGCTGTTGTGGCAGATTCTATTAAAGGAATTTTGAAACTCTTCACAGATACAAGGCTAAACAAGTCGATCATAACAAGATGTCTACTCTATTTTATAGAGTTAAAAGTGTTTATTTACAATGTTATAATAGACTATAATGGAACAATGATTGGGCAAATAAGTCGTCAGATGTTCATATAGTTTCATTGCTTTTTCAGACAACTTTTGATCTACCTTCTGGAGAAGGAGAAGCAAAACTAAAAAATGAAGAGATAAAAGAAGCTTTAAACAAGATGAATTTCTCCAAAGACAAACCAATTCATTTGAAAAAGAAAGATTTTTCTGAAGAATACAAGTTTCAAGCTGACTTAGTAGAATGGGTACTGATGTGCAAAATATCAGCACATAATCCAGTTCCTAAAGCTCAACTACATTTGATGGGGGTTCTGGTACTAGGAAAGAAGATTAATTGGAGTAAGTGTATGTTTAATCTTATAATTCATAAGTATAGTCATAAGAATAATGCATATATTACCTTTATGAGTTAGATATTAAGACAGCATTACCCTACTCTATGCAAATCAAATGCAGTATGCATACATCTTGTAAAAAGACTCACTATAGCTTTTTTTCAAGAAGACAAGACAAATACTTAATCCTGGTTCGAAGAAAGATCTTTCACCCTCATCCTCACCATTACCCAATGAGTTAGCTTTACCATAAGAAACTACATTACTCGATGTTCCTTGTGAATTAATTCTACCAACAGATACACCATTATCTCCATCATAAATTTTAGTTCAAGAACCAAGTCTTTCATAGACTATAGACATTGACTTCCCTGCTACAGACATACAAAATGACAATGATCAACCCTTATTTTCTGTTGCTCATAATAGTCAAGTTGTTATATCTTCGTCTGTTTCATTTGACATTAATTAAGTTATTCTCCAAGCAGTATAGTAAACTACTGTTTCATTAACTACCTTTATAGATAAGCATGCTCTATATTATAAATCTTTAATTGGGAATATATTAAAACAAATTTTTGATGTTCAATCTTCTATAAGAAAAATTCAAGATAAACTGACTTCCTCAGAATTGACCAAGTCTTTCTTAACCTCCTTGGCTCGTGAGGTTAAGAAGTGGGAGATATCTAAGGAAGACTAGTTCAAGGAACCTTTAGAAATGGATGAGCCTCTTTTTCAAAAAGCCCAAAAGATCTATTAAGCAGAGATGAAGAATAGAATAATGACAAGTTTCTCAAACACCTGATGCATCAGACTAGGGGGAAACATAACAAAGTAATTTTGCTGATATTTTCATAATAGCTAAAGAAGCTATTAATGATGTTATGTTAGTTAAGGGAGAGCATCAAGACTTTCCTATAGAAGAGCATCAAGTGCATACAAGGGAGAAGGGTATGTATATGATGTTCTCTAGAAAAAAATCTCAATATTAGAACAAATATATTTTGAAGGTATACTTTTGAGAACTATGTTGGCATTTTATGAATTTCATTTTAAAGTCTCATATATTCAGTTGCCTCTCATATTTCCTACTAATTTGTCTTTGTAAATTTACCTTTTAAATTTTGTAAAATTTGTTATGCTAAATAAGGTGAGATAGTTGGAAAAACCCCTTATGATTTACCTTAATAAATTACTCTAAGTGATTTTACATCCTATGTTTATTACTCATGATGTATAGAGAGGGTAATATGGTTTTAGAAGTCCTAGGATGTCATTGGTATACAGGACATGAGAAAGGCACATTGAATTTAAGAGGAAAGTCATGAAATGCCAACATGCATCGACTAGAAGTCAATGCAACTTCAACTAGAAGTCGACACTACTTCGAGTACTAGTCACAGTAAATGAACATGAAAAGTTGATGTTAATTAAAGGATTAAATTGATGCATACTATGATTGGATATCGATGCAATGTCGATTACATAACTTAATTGACATATTTTTTTAAATGAATCTAGAACTCGTTGCTACGTCTATATGAACTCAACACTACGTCGAATAGTTTTCTGAATGAGAATTGTTTTGAAGATTAATTCAGAATTTTTTTAAGAAAGGTTTGAATTGAATAAGTAATTCTTGGAGACATTAGATTACCTAGAAAAAAAATATATATATATATATATATAAGACAGAGAGATTGAACAATAATGATTTCAAATGATCATTAAAGAAAAATTAGATCTTGGTTTTGGGAGTTCGATTTAGACAGAGAAGGATAAGAAGATTATCATCTATAATTGAAGTTCTTACTTGAATTAGTCAATCATCATCTTTGTTCCTGAATATAAAAAGAGAATCAGTTCTTCTTCTTCTAAAGGGCTTATCAATTGCTACATCAGATTTAGAGAAATTTAAAGAATAATCTGGATTAAGGGCTTATAATCTTTGAAATCTTCTTATTCAAGGATTCATCAAAATTAAAGATATTAATTCACAAAATGCCATATAGTCCTAAGGATTCTATTTAGAGGACTCAACAAAAAGATAAAAAAATCCTCTGATCTTTTTTCTATTTGTATTTTATTAAATTTTCAATTTGTGAAAAGAGTTTTGAGAATCTCATTTCGAAGGATTCAGTTTGAGGTTCTGAGAGTCTACTTGGGAAAAGACTCGGATTGTATTGGTTCAAGATCTCCTTATCAAAAGATATGGTGATTAGTTCTAAGAGTTTCCTTATTAAAATGCTTAGACATTGAGATAGTGAATTCCTATAAAGGGGGTAGAAGAGTTGATGTACCCAGATTTGTGGGAACTATTATATTTCTTATGTCTTATTCAACTGTGTATTATTTTGTGAATTAATTTTTTTTATGTTGTGATTATAATTAATAATTTTAATTCTACTTAAAATCCCGTGTAAATGCAAATTCTGTGAATTGTATAGTTAGTTTAAAATAAATTTTAATCTTTATTCACTCCCCTCTAGAGAAATCTCTAAGGAATTAGTCAACTGTTCTTTCATTTCACAAATGACATAGATAATAATCTAAACTATGTAGTCAATACAGCTGATACAGAAGACAAAACACTTAGATAAAAATCTGAACTATGTAGTCGATGCAGCCGACAAAAGACTTAGTTGAAAAATTTGAACTGTACATGTTGGGTCCATTGTTCCGGATGTCCCTGATTTGTAAGAAGTCAAACAGGTCAATATCACACACATCAACTGTATTTGATGTGTATTTGAGGTCATGAGTGCAGGTTAGTCCATATCATATTGATGGGACAAGTGGACATAACAATTGGCTGCTAGACATAGCAAAAATCCACTACGTCCACAAACATTGAGTAGAGCAAGCTCACTCAATGCCAAAGGTAAGGAATCAATATTATCTAGCTGGAAATTTGCCTAAGTCCACAAGCATTGAGTGTAGCTTACTCACTTAATGCCATGATAGAAAAGCGGTCTAAGTAGTAAGGCGTTAAGTGTAGCTTACTTGCTCAACCCCATGGAGCAATAACATTAACTGTATCCTTGCTTATGTGTTTTAAAACCCAGATATTTGGCTAAGTCCAAAAGCATTGAGTGTAGCTTACTCACTCAATGCCATATAATAGAGAAATTCAGTTATGTAGTTTGGCGTTGAGTGGAGCTTACTCTCTCATCGCCAAGGCAAAAAAAATTTAGCTAAGTCCAAATTCATTGATTAATTTTAATTTCGTCGAACTGAGCTCTGAGTTTGTCGAACTGAGCTTTCACTTTTCGTCGAGCCGAGATTTGAGTTCGTCGAACTGATCTCTGAGTTCGTCGAACTGAGCTTTCACTTTTTGTCGAGCTGAGCTCTGAGTTCATCGAACAGAGTTCTGAGTTCGTCGAGTTGCATTTTAAGTACTTTGTCATTGAGTGGTGCTTACTCACTCAATGCCTAGTGATAGAATTTCTGTCTAAGTATTTTGGCTCTGAGTGATGGTCATTCACTCAACGCCTTCGCTTCTAATGCTTGAATTTTTTCTAAGTCCAAAGATGTTGAGTCATGATGACGTCAGCAAAGTCCAAAAGTCAACAAAAATTCAAATGTTGCGGGAATGCTGCCAGAGGTGCTGGCGGCCAGCTGTCATCATCATCTGTACTTGAAAAGATATATTTTCGTCTTTAAGTGTTGGGGCCCACACACAGCAAAGAGCTATTGAATCAAGAGTAAACGGAAAGATTGTGCTGTATAGCTAAATCCCAGCCATCAATCCTTGTGGTGGGCCCACTTCTCGATTGGTCGTCAAATAAAAATAAGAAAATCGGCTCGAGCAAAGAATAGAATTCTTGTCTAGGTTTTCTTAAAACCAAAGTGCGACCGAACTTCATCTTCTTCCTCGCCTTTCTTGTCAATCCTGAAGAAGCTATTCTGCACGAAAAACTTAGCAGAGGAAATAGATAGCTGAAGCAATCACCATCTGCAATAGTAGGTTTAGAAGCAATTCTGTGATAGTAGATCTACAAGCTCTACAAAGAACTGATAGTTGTTTTAAGAAATATTCAACAGCCGACTTCATTGTCTTCAACACCAAAAGCTTGGGCTTATATCTGCTCAGTCCAGGAAGAAGTAGACACAGATTTCTTGCTCTGGTATCTAATCAAATCACCTTTTATTTCTTATGTATAGATTTTTTGTGAGTCTGAAGTTGTAAGCTTGTGTTATAAAGGCTGAGGTCTTTGTGACCTGTGGTTTGACTTAGTACAAAGTGAAAGATCTTTGTGACCTGTGGTTTGTCTTAGTGCTTAAGTGGTAGGTCTGTGTAACCTGTTTGGTCCTGCGGGATCTGTGCTGTAAGATCTTAAGGAGCTGAGTTTTTGGGGAAGAGCCTAGTCTAACACACTATTAGAAAGGCACAAAGGGACAATAGAGGTACCCAAGATTGGAGAACTACAATAAAATTGTTATGTCATCTGTGATTGTTCTTGAAAGCTAAAACTAACCTAATCACTAAGCATAGAAATCAGCTAACAATTAAGAAGATTTAAATAGATATAAAAACCTATTCACCCCGCCATTAGGTGTTTAGCTAGCCTTAAAAACAAGACTTTCAAGTGGTATCAGAGGAAGGTTACTCTTTAAAGGCTTAATAGTCTTAGTAGATCCTCAAGGTTAGCTAGAAGTCTGTATCTATGGGTTCAGGAATGAATAATAATGGGCTGACTGTTGTGAGTCTTCTAATATATAGGAAGGAAGGCTTCAGCATCTGGAAATCATGGGTGAGGCAATTCAAAAAAGCTGTTGACCCTATGATGTATACTATAATCGAAGAGGGACTATTCATCCCAATGAAGGTCTCAGAACTAGATGCAAAGGTCCAGAAACCCCAGACATATGATGAGATACCTAAGGATGAGCTTGTCCGGGCCTCAATAGACAAGAGAGCAAAGAATTTAATTATGACTATTGTCGATGACTCTACACTTCAGAACCTAATCCATTGCACAATAGTAATGGAAATGTGGGACACACTTGTGACCTACATGGAGGGGACATATGAAGTTCGAGATGATAGGAAGTCCATGCTCAACCAAGAGTATGAAGCTTTCAGGCAATCCAAGGGGGACAACATAACCACCAGTTATGAAAAGTTCTTTAGGATTGTGAATGATCTGAAGACTTATGGAAGGGTATTCAGTCACTATGAACTGAATGACAAGTTCTTTAGATCACTCACTAGAGATTGGGACACAAAGATCTATGCCATCAGAGAAGTGGCAAAACTGGGTGACACTGCTCCTCACACCCTCTTTGGGAAGCTGCTATCATATGAGATGCAACTTGCTGTCAGGAAAGAAGAGGAGAACCACAGCAAGTCTTAGGCAAGAGATAAGGTTGTAGAATTCAAAGCTGAAGGATCCAACAAAAGCAGAAGAAAGTCTCCTTATCCACCAAGGAGAGATGCTGAATCTAATTCTGGAAGATTAGAGAAAAGCACATCAGACTGTCAATGGTCTGATGAAGATTTTGCTACCTTCTCTAGGAAATTCCAGAAGTTCATGAAGAAGAAGCACTAGAGAGGCCAACCTTCCTCCTCCTCTCATCCCAAGGATGACTACTTTAAGGGCATGAGGAAATCCTCTATAGAGGATAGGTATGGTTCCAAAACTAGTAAACAGGTTTCATCTAACAAGACTTGTTATCATTGTAGAAAGCATGGGCATGTAATAGCCGACTGCCCAATCAAAAGAAGGCAACATGGTGAGAAAAAGGACCACCAGCAAAAAGGCAAGAAGGAGAAATCCCTTATTTCAAAGAAGCAAAGAAGCTGGACTGACACCTACTCATCATAGTCAGAAGAAGAAGAAGGAGAAGAAGAAGAAGCTGTTGGAACACCCTATTACTAATTTGGGTAAGGATCACTATGCTTGTCTTAGGAATCTCAGTTGACCTAGTTGTATAGTTGAAAAGGTCAACATTAGAATGAGTCTAGGGCTTAGAACTTAGGTTTGAAGCTGCCCCCAGGATCATTCCAAGATCAAGGTTGAAGAGCTTAGTCTAAGGCAATTTTCGTCGAGCTAAGGTCGACGAATCGTCGAACTCCGTTCGACACTCTCTGAGCTCATCTTCAATAAAACGTCGAACTCCGGTCGACGATCTTCGAGCTCAGATCGACTATCTGCTTTTGCCTAGCTTCTGCTGAGTCGTCGAACTCCCCTCGACTATCTTCTAGCTCAGTTCGACGATCCCTCCCTAAAGTTATTTCTCAGATCTCTGAGCTCAGTTCGACGATCGTAGAGCTCAGATCGACGTTTTCTGTCTGCTTGTCCATTTAATCTCTGAGCTCAGTTCGACGATCGTAGAGCTCAGATCGACGTTTTCTTTGAAGAGATCGACGCTTTCAGGAATTCAAATGCTGCTGTTCTTTGGAATGTTTTTGAATATTATCAGCATTTATGTCAGAAGATCTCCCAGTCGTTTGTCTTTATTTCTGGAGCAAGTTTTAAGGAATTATTCAGAGAATGTTTGCTGGACTTTCCTCTAGAAGACAAGACTATTTTTGGAAGACATTTATGACTCCCAACGGCTAATTTTGGACAAAAAATCGTCAGAAAACTATTATTCCTTTCTTCTGTGTTATTAAGATTTAGAGCATACACAAGAAGAAGATACACAGAAGTGAACACACAGAATAGAATATACTGATAGCAGAAGAACAACAGAAGAACTGTGACTCCAAAAATCTTCTTGCTGACTGAAAAGTGTTCACAATCTCATCACTCCAGACACCTTACCTTCAGCCTTCTTGCTGAAACCATCCTGTGCTGGAGATCAAAGTTCTGAAGACCTATCACCCTAGAGCAAAGCTTCTTTTCCTAAACCTTTCTACATCTCAGGGGGAGCTTTGACATAATCAATCCACTTATGCTTCTCTCATTTGATTGAGAACAGAGAAGACACCCTTCATTCTTATTTTTCTTTTCCTGCTGTAAAAGGGTTCTTGAACTCCCTTCAAAAGTTCTGTCTGGTTCTGAGAGCCTTATCAAAACTCAGTGGTGGCAAGACACCTGATCAAAAAATCTAGTTTTGGTTTTTGGGCACCTTATCAAAAGCTCATTGGTGTCAGGACACCTGATCAACTCATCCTGAGTGGATTCCTACCAAGGGTGGTAGAAGAGTGGATGTACCCAGGTTTTTGGGGAACCACTATAATTCCTTATGTCTTCTGGTTTGTTTGTATGATTTGTTTGCTGTGTGCTGTGCTTTTTACTTATAGTTTTTAACTTTTTGCTAGCACTCTACACTATATCATAAATTGAATTATATATGTGCTGTTTATTTCAACTGTGAAAAATTATTTTAAAATACTCTATTCACCCCCCCCCCCCTCTAGAGTTGAGATAGATCTTAGCCTCACTTTCAATTGGTATCAGAGGAAGGTTGGTTGCTCACACAGGCTAACACCTGAACCAAAAGATCCTTGATAAGATCAATCTCTTAAGGGGATTATTTTCTCTACATCTTCCTTTTTATTTAAAGACATGGCACAGAACAAAGATTATGCAAGCACCAGACCACCAGTGTGCAACCTTTCTAAGTTTGCACTCTGGAAGGCAAGGATTAGATTATACATGAATTCTATTGATGAAGACATTTTCAATTCTATTTTGACAGTTTGTCCAACTCCACCAGCAAGCTCAAGTACAAATGCTGTCCCACCTCCTTCTGGAACAGATGCAGATATAAAGAAGTGGAAGACTGCAGATGCTAAGGCTATGAACATCTTAGCCCAAACAATGTCTGATGAAATCTTTCAGAAGGTAGCTGAATGCCACTCAGCCAAAGAAATCTGGGACAAACTCTCTGAAATTGTCTTAGGATCTGGTGATGAAAGGAAAGATAGAAGATCTCATCTGATAAGCCAATATGAGAACTTCAAAAAGGGAGAAGCTGAATCAGTGGCTGACATGTACAATAGACTAAGTCTAATTGTCAATGAGCTAAAAACCCTAGACAAAGAAATCTCACTGACTGAGCTGAATGACAAAATCCTGATGTGCTTCCCCAGCACTTGGGATTCAAGAATCTGGCCAATTAAGGATGCCAGAAGTTTAAATGAGATTACTACTGAAGCTCTCCTGGGCAAGCTCAAATCCCATGAGCTGCTCATTAAAAATAGAGAAGAAGAACAAAAGGCTATCTCTCCAGCTACAAGGAAAGAAAAGACCATAGCCTTCAAAGCTGTAGAAGAGGAGCCTGAAGATAAAGCTACAGGAAATGATGAGCTCATAAGTCTACTGGCCAAAAGATTCTACAAGATGGCCAGAAAAGACTTCAGAAAGAAACCATACAAGGGTCATGATAAACCAAGGTATGATAAATCAAATAACAATAAAGAAATCATATGCTTTGGTTGCAGGAAACCAGGCCACATTGTGCCTGACTGTCCAGAAAACAAGAATAAGGACAAAAGGGAAAGAAGAGAAAGAAGAAAAGAAAAGGATTACAAGAAGAATAGCTCAGACAAAGCCTCCTCCAGCAAGAACAAACATACAAGGAAGGGCTTTGTTGCTGAGACATGGAGTGAGACTGAAGAGGAATCTGAAGCCTCATCCAGCTCCAGTGATGATGAGGATGATGCAGATGAAAAAGAATTTTGCATGATGGCTATCAATGCATCACAGCAAAACTCTGATGAAGAATCAGATTCAGATTCAGAAAGTCAACCAGATGAGGATCAGGTAATCAACTCTTTTGATTTTAATTCTGAAGACTTCAAAGATGAATTTAAGACACTATGTCTAGATCTATTAAAATCTGAGAAGGAGATAATCTCTCTCAGGAATCAATTATCTGAGCATAGTGTCCTAAACTCAAAGAACCTCAAACTCTCTGAGGAGTTAGAATGTTGTAGGGAGGAGATAGCTTCACTGAAAAATGAACTATCAAAGGCCAAAAAGTTTGAAGAATCCCTAAATGGGAGAAGTATCAGACTGATGGACATCACAAGCACAGTGAACTCTAGATTTAATAGCACACTGGGCTTGGGTGCTTCATCCAGCCAACCTATAATTTTGACAACTCCAATCAAGTTTGTCTCTGACAAAGGAAAGGGAGTAATAGAGGTACCCAGGAAGAATACAGATCTGTCAGAGAAGAACTCAGTTCAACAGATGGCGTCGAGCAGAGCTCGACGATCATCGAACAGAGCTCGACGATCTAACTACAGATCGTCGACCTCAGCTCGACGATATCCAAACTCTGAACCTCAGCATAATCGATCTTCGAACGGAGATCGACGATCTGACCCAAGATCGTCGACCTCAGTTCGACGATCGTCGAACAGAGTTCAGGCTTGTGAACACACCTTCAATGGCACATTCAGATTCAATCCTAGAAGCTCCACATCCCAAGGCTTTAATCCCTATACTGAATGGATAGTACCTCCTAGGAGTTACCATCCTGAAGGTTATAAGGATCAACCTGGGATGTCCTTTATTTCAGAATTCAAGGGATATCAACCTAGGCCCAAGGTTAACTGGGTCAAAAACAAATAAGCTATTTTTGTGTAGGTGAAGACCTATCCAGCATCAAACCATCAATGGTATCTGGATAGTGGGTGCTCAAAGCACATGACAGGGGACAAGGACAACTTCACTTCCTTCAAAGCCAAGCTTGGACCCAAAGTAATTTTTGGAGACTCAAGCTTTGGAACTACAAAAGGATATGGTGCAGTCAAAATTGGCCCAGTCACATTCAAAAAGGTGGTATATGTTGAAGGACTCAAGCACAACTTGATAAGTATCAGTCAACTGTGTGATGAAGGATATCAAGTGACCTTCAACAAAGCCATATGCAAAGTCAAGTCAGTGGACAACACAACTGTGTTGACAGGTATATTCTCTAGCTGAAGACTTGAACAAACTACAAGTTGCTGAAAAGAATGAGAGCAGTGATGATGAAGAAGAAGTTCAACATCTTGAAGAAAATCATCCTGAAGAGCCAGTTGCTGCTCCACTAGAGGAGACAACAACACAGGCTGGTGAACAATCAACACTCCCTGTTGACTTAGTAACAACAAGAGATCATCCAATCACCCAAGTAATTGGAGAGATCTCAGCTGGTGTGCAAACTAGAAGTCAGGTCAACCAAAACCTGATGCACACTTGCTTCCTATCTCAAATTGAGCCTCGATCCATTCAAGATGCAGAGCAAGATCCACACTGGATCATTGCAATGCAAGAGGAGTTGCATCAATTTGAAAGGAACAAGGTTTGGGAGCTAGTGCCTAAGCCAAAGGATCATCCCATTGTTGGAACAAAGTGGGTATTCAGGAACAAGCTGGATGATCAAGGAGTTATAGTCAGAAACAAGGCAAGGCTAGTTTCTCAAGGGTACTCTCAACAAGAAGGAATAGACTATGATCAGACATTTGCACCAGTTGCAAGGCTGGAAGCCATCAGGATATTCCTAGCCTATGCTGCCCACAAAGGTTTCAAAGTGTATCAAATGGATGTAAAAAGTGCATTTCTCAATGGGGACATCAAAGAGGAAGTCTATGTTAGACAACCTCCAGGTTTTATCTCTCTAACTCACCCTGATTATGTTTACAAATTGCATAAAGCATTATATGGTCTCAAGCAAGCCCCTAGAGCATGGTATGAGACCCTAGCATGCTTTCTTCTGGAAAATGATTTTGTTAGGGGGAGAGTAGACCAAACTCTTTTTATTAGAACCCATAAGTCCCATACCCTGCTAGTGCAAATTTATGTAGATGACATTATTTTTGGTTCTACTGATTCAAAATTGTGCAAAAAGTTTTCCAAGCTTATGCACTCTAAATTTGAAATGAGTAGCATGGGTGAGCTGTCCTTCTTCTTAGGACTGCAAGTCAAGCAACATGCTGAAGGCATATTTATTTCTTAAACCAAGTATGCAAAAGAGCTGGTTAAGAAATTTGGTATGTCTGATGCATCATGTATGAAAACACCCATGCCCTCAAATGCTGTAATAGATGCTGATGAACATGGGAAACCTGTTGATCAGACAACATATAGAGCAATAATTGGCTCTTTATTGTACCTTACAGCTAGTAGGCCTGATATAATGTTTGCCACATGTATTTGTGCTAGATTCCAAGTTAGCCCTAGAGAGTCACATTTAATCTTAGTTAAGAGAATTCTTAGGTATGTTAAAAGTTGTCCAAATCTAGGTCTCTGGTATCCAAAAGATTCAGCATTTGATTTAACTGGATTCTCAGATGCTGATTATGCTGGATGCAGAATAGACAGGAAAAGCACCAGTGGAACTTGTCAGTTCCTTGGTGATAGACTTGTCTCTTGGTTCTGTAAGAAACAAACATCTGTATCAACTTCAACTGCTGAAGCTGAGTATATGGCTGCAGGCAGTTGCTGTTCACAAATATTGTGGATACAGAATCAGCTCTTAGACTATGGCTACCACTTAGAGAAGTCTAAAATTTTCTGTGACAATACTAGTGCTATCTCTATAGCACAAAATCCAGTCCTCAATAGTAGGACAAAACACATAGAAATTAGGCATCATTTTCTAAGAGATAATGTAGAGAAAAATAAAATTGAACTTCAATATATTCCTACTGATTTGCAAAGGGGAGATATTTTCACCAAACCTTTGGATGAAAAGAAACACAGTTTCTTCCTAAATCAGTTAGGTATGTTAGATGGAGGAAGCCTTAATTAAATTACAAGATTTTGAAAAGCTAAAACAGACCAAGACTAGGCCAAAAATCCTTCTTTTTGTGTCTGTAGAATGAGTTGAGACTCTGAACTGCGCTCAACGTTTTCCCCAAAATCGTCGAACAGAGATCGACGATTTTCCAAAAATCGTCGACCAGAGATCGACGCTTTTGCAGTCGTCGATCTGAGTTCAGAGCCCTCGCTAGAGCTAGGCTTTCTCTCCTTCTGATCAGAGGCCGTCGAGCTGAGCTCGACGTTTTTCAACATCGTCGAACGAAGATCGCCGATTTTGAAGACTCTTCAGATTCCCTCTGTAGACCAAATCGTCGAGCTAAGCTCGACGTTTCGTCGAGCTGAGCTCCACGATTTTCCTTTTTCGCGTCGAACCCTAATATAAAATCTTTCTTTCAGCCGTCGTTCTCCCTTTGCGCTTTCATACTCTGCAACTCTCTTTCTTTTCCCTCCAAATTCTCTACGCTTGGTCGTTTTTGGTTTTCTGTTGCAGGTGAATATGGCTGAATCAAGTGGTGCTATTGCTAAGATGAAGTTCGACACAGGCTTTGACATCGACATAAACTCCTTCGACGGAAGCGACCAGTGCTTCAAGGACATCCTAAACTTATTCCGAGAACAACAGCTGACTCCATTAATGACTACAAGGATGAAGATCGCCTCAGAAGAAATTAAAGAGTGGTGTTTTACCGCAACAGACGAGACTGAGAATTCTGTTGTCGGCACCATTAAGGGGACTCAGGTATTTCTATCCCCGGCTCTTTTAACAGAAGTCTTTCAACTCAGTACTGGAGAAGACTCCATTGAACTGTCTGGAGAGGTGTTTGACACCATGCTGTATAGGATGGGTCACAATGCAGTAAACCCTAATAAGCTACTGAAGAAAAATCTGGCTATAGAATTTCAATTCCTGGCTGATGTAGTTGGGAAGGTGCTGTTGGCCAAGCATTCAGCCCATGACACCATTTCCAGATATCAGTTCTGCCTGATGGGAGCTTTATTAGATAAGAAACACCTGGACTGGGGCTCCATCTTCTTCACTCTGATTAAGAAGAAGATCAACAAGAATGCAGTTAGTTATGGGAGAATCTTAGGGGTCTTTCTGCACAACAGGTGCCCTGACCTATTAACCTCCTCTGGCATGTTTATCAATGCATCCAAGAGGCTTTCCTGTGCCCTCTTCAGTAAATGGGACAGGCAGATCATAAACCCCTCCAGGGCTGCTGCAACACTTCATTCAGGCACAAGGACTATCTCAGTCACTCCTTCAGCAGAAGAGCTGCCTGCTTCCTCCCCTCCTCCAGCCATATCCACCCAAGTTGTCACCTCCTCACCACCAGTCACCACCATAATCATCTCATCCCCAATTACCATTTCCTCACCTATGTCATCCCCTCCTTTATCCACCTCAGAGGAATTCCATCCTCTCTTCTCCTATTCAACCTTCACCCTTCCATCCTTCTCACTTACAGATGATTCCTTCATGGATGATTCACCCTCTACTCCTCCTGAGCCACCCTCAACTTCCTCCTTTCAACAACTGCTCCATGACATTCTCTCTCAACCCTCCTTCACACCATCTCTTACTTCCCCTATCTCCACCTCAACCTCCTCTATCTCCATTATTCCATCTTCTGAACCAACCATTCCCTCTCCTCCTTTCTCCACATTTTTAGTTTCAGCCATCATCCCTCCATCCACCTTTGCCTCTACCTCTGCTCAAGCCCCACTTGAGCATGTAGATCTTCCTAGTTTGGCAGACAGGCTGTATGAGTTGCTAGCTCCCAAGCTGACATCTCTACTGGAGTCTTCCCTGGCTCCACTCCTGAAGCAAGTACAGGAGTTGTCTACCAAGCTTGCCTCCCTCTCCTCCTCCCTGGCTATCACATCCTCTGTGTGCCTTGATTCACCTCTCTCTGAACCAAGGCAGGGGGAGATGCCTTATGAAGAAGTGGATGTGCCAGCTGCTGATATTATGTCTGCTCTAGCTCCAGCTCTTGGATGTGCTTTTGCACTGAATCTGCAAAGGCTGCTATCTATATTTGATACAGTCCATTTCAGCTATCTGCCTGCAACTCCTGCTGAAGATTTGTCTAAGGCCATTGTGCCTGTATCTACCTGTGATCCCAGCCATATTGATTCCTACATCACATCCTGGAAGGCTGTGGATATCTCTGATGCTGATACTAAGGCCACTATGCCTCTTTCTGTTGAAATTGCTGCTGCTGCTACTGCTGACATAGAAATGATTCCAGCAACTGATGCTGATGAAATTGCTGCTCCTGCTCCAGTGTCTGCTCCTGTTTCTGCCTGCTCTGCTGTTGCTCTCTCTCCTCCTGCTCCTGATGTCTCTGCAAAACTTAAAGCTCAAGAAGAGCTTATCAGAAGAATTGATGATCTGTATGATCAACATCAAAGTTCTGAGAGTGACCAATACAGGACTGATTCTGATGATTCTACTAGAACTATTGCCAAGAAGAGAAAAGCCAGAAGTAAAGCAATGATGTCAGTCCCTCCTGCCAAAGCCAAAGACTCCAATGATATTCCATACTACATCCTGCATGACTGCCCCATCTCTGAGCCTTGGATGCAATATTCCAAAAATCAACTGAAAGCTATGAAGAAGAAGAGGAAGCTTGACAAATATGAAAAAGGATCTTCTCAATATCAGCCTCCTCCTCCTCCTCCTCTAGATTCTGGCTCAGGTTCAGCCCCTCAAGCTCCAGTATCCAGCCATAGTTCTTCCCAGTATTATCAAAGATCATATCAAAGGGGACAGCATCAAAGAGGATATCAACCCAGAAGGGGTAATTACAGAGGAAATCAAAGAGGACAAAGATCCTATCAAAGGGAAGGACAAGGTCACCCTGACCCTTCTTCAGGTCCTTTTCCTTACAAGCTGAAAGACACAATTGTTTCCAGGACTCCTTCTACTGTTTCTGAAATCATCAACAGATATGAATCTCCTATTCCCTTTGAAGATCCTGAGAACAACCCTGTATCCTGGACAGCCAGAATGAAAGAATTGGCTGCCCTTGATCAAATAAAAAAGGCCAGAGAACAAGGCAAGGATACTTCAAACATAACTACCTTATCAGAGCAGAGAAAGAAAGAACTGGAAAGATATACATCAAGGAAATTTTTCAATCTAGAAGACTATATGAAGCTGCACCCTGAGGCTGTTGTTACAAGGCCCAAATCTCAAACTTCTCTAGGTGCAGAGGATGACAGAAGGTCAAAGAAAGAAAGTCAGAATCCAAATAGAGAAATTTTATTTAAAAAGGGATCTGAAAGGAAGTGAACTGTGTAAGCTAAACATTTCATCCACCTTTGGATATCTGCTGATATTTATCTGTGATCTGCTTTACTGCTATATATCTTCTCTGCATTTTGTATTAGCTTATGTATTGTTGTATGCTTTTCATTTCCTATGATTGTCTGTAAATAGTAATCCTAACCCAAATAGGGGGAGATTGTTGGAACACCCTATTACTAATTTGGGTAAGGATCACTATGCTTGTCTTAGGAATCTCAGTTGACCTAGTTGTATAGTTGAAAAGGTCAACATTAGAATGAGTCTAGGGCTTAGAACTTAGGTTTGAAGCTGCCCCCAGGATCATTCCAAGATCAAGGTTGAAGAGCTTAGTCTAAGGCAATTTTCGTCGAGCTAAGGTCGACGAATCGTCGAACTCCGTTCGACGCTCTCTGAGCTCATCTTCAATAAAACGTCGAACTCCGGTCGACGATCTTCGAGCTCAGATCAACTATCTGCTTTTGCCTAGCTTCTGCTGAGTCGTCGAACTCCCCTCGACTATCTTATAGCTCAGTTCGACGATCCCTCCCTAAAGTTATTTCTCAGATCTCTGAGCTCAGTTCGACGATCGTAGAGCTCAGATCGACGTTTTCTGTCTGCTTGTCCATTTAATCTCTGAGCTCAGTTCGACGATCGTAGAGCTCAGATCGACGTTTTCTTTGAAGAGATCGACGCTTTCAGGAATTCAAATGCTGCTGTTCTTTGGAATGTTTTTGAATATTATCAGCATTTATGTCAGAAGATCTCCCAGCCATTTGTCTTTATTTCTGGAGCAAGTTTCAAGGAATTATTCAGAGAATGTTTGCTGGACTTTCCTCTAGAAGACAAGACTATTTTTGGAAGACATTTATGACTCCCAACGGCTAATTTTGGACAAAAAAACGTCAGAAAACTATTATTCCTTTCTTCTGTGTTATTAAGATTTAGAGCATACACAAGAAGAAGATACACAGAAGTGAACACACAGAATAGAATATACTGATAGCAGAAGAACAACAGAAGAACTGTGACTCCAAAAATCTTCTTGCTGACTGAAAAGTGTTCACAATCTCATCACTCCAGACACCTTACCTTCAGCCTTCTTGCTGAAACCATCCTGTGCTGGAGATCAAAGTTCTGAAGACCTATCACCCTAGAGCAAAGCTTCTTTTCCTGAACCTTTCTACATCTCAGGGGGAGCTTTGATATCATCAATCCACTTGTGCTTCTCTCATTTGATTGAGAACAGAGAAGACACCCTTCATTCTTATTTTTCTTTTCCTGCTGTAAAAGGGTTCTTGAACTCCCTTCAAAAGTTCTGTCTGGTTCTGAGAGCCTTGTCAAAACTCAGTGGTGGCAAGACACCTGATCAAAAAAATCTAGTTTTGGTTTTTGGGCACCTTATCAAAAGCTCATTGGTGTCAGGACACCTGATCAACTCATCCTGAGTGGATTCCTACCAAGGGTGGTAGAAGAGTGGATGTACCCAGGTTTTTGGGGAACCACTATAATTCCTTGTGTCTTCTGGTTTGTTTGTGTGATTTGTTTGCTGTGTGCTGTGCTTTTTACTTCTTAGTTTTTAACTTCTTGCTAGCACTCTACACTATATCATAAATTGAATTATATATGTGTTGTTTATTTCAACTGTGAAAAATTATTTTAAAATACTCTATTCACCCCCCCTCTAGAGTTGAGATAGATCTTAGCCTCACTTTCAGAAGCCTACATAGGTCTATACTCTACTGAAGATGGAGCTGTAGAAGCAGATAAGATTAAAAGGCTGGCTGCTATAGAAGAAGAAGCTAAGAAGGTTCTTCCTGCTGCCAGGGTTAAATTCAGGGGCCCTCTATCACAGTGTGATGGTGAATAAGAGGTAGATTATGAAGAAGACAGCTACTGCCTTGGGCTGATGGCTAGGTCTGATGAAGAACTCAACCATGATTGGCCTGGTCCAAGCAATGTAATCTCTGTTACTTGCTCTTCTATATTAGATTATGAATCATTTACAGATTCTTGTGCCTCTACAATAAATGATGATGATGGCTTAGTATCTGAATGAGACATCAATCAATTGATTGATTACTATAGTGCACTCCTAAAAACTCTAATGTAAAGAAAGCTCCTGACTAAACAACAGGCTTAGGAAATTGCTTCTCTTCAGCTTCCTATTTTAGAGTCAACAAAATAGCTGGATTTGAAGATCCAAGAAGTCAGCAAACAGAAGAATGTAACAATTATTCAAATGGGCACCATAACCTTCAAGAATAACCATATTAGGGCTCTTGAAGCAAAGCTCCAAAAAGAGAGGGAACAGGTGGCCAGCCACTCCAAGATGAGCACGGTGTTGGCCTTGATAGACTCCTTCTCCTCCCAAAAGGGAAAGAAAGGGTTGGGGTTTAAGGGAAGGACAAGAGCTGTTAATCCCAAGGGAAAGGGAAAAGCTCAAGTTTAGCCACTAGCCTCTTAGCCTCCAGTTAAATTTAATCAAGTGCAAGTACCTTCTAATAGGCATGACCATGAGAGTATTTATGGTCACTGGAAGAATGCTAGACCCTCTAGTGTGAACAATGATGTTCTACACTATGGTGGTAGATACATCAAGGGTGCAACTGCCTTTAAGGCAGCCTATGAGGAAATACAAATGGCCCATCATGGACCATTTATGTTTGGTGCACCAACCACTTCAGTCAAGGCTAAAGCTGCGACTGTTCTCCAATTCTTCCAGCCCACTCTAATACAAAGGGCAAGGCTGTCAGTAGAGTAGACCTGGGCATCTCTAAGGCCATCAAGAGTATGCTTTCTGAAAAGAAATCAGTTGCTAGAAGGGCTCAAGATATCCCAAGCACTTCTACTGCAAGACCCACCACTTGTTAGACTGTGGCTGGGAAACTAAAGAACAGGACTACTGCTGCTCCTTCTAGAACAAGAGCTGCTATTAACACAGCTACTAGACTAGCTCTGAAAAGAAGGTACAACATCCATGAGTGTTGGTGCTGTATCAAGGTACCCCCCCTTTGATGTTGATTCCTAGTACAATCATAGTGTGTGGAGAGCCAATGTTAGCTTGCCTGTCATAAAAGCTGCAAATAGGCATAGTCATTGTCAGTCTAACCTGCACCTAGGACCCAATATAAATTAGAGTCATAAGGTTAACTGATTTGTGTCCTGCATATTAGTCCGAATGCCCATACTCCTAAATGGTACTTGGATAGTGGATGTTCCAAGCACATGACTAGAATAAGGAGTATGTTGAAGGATTACGCTCCAATAAGGAATGGATCAAAGGTTATCTTTAGTGGGTCAGAAAATTGGGTGAATAGAGGTTATGTATTGTAGGTACAGAGTATATAATGGACAAGCTGACCATCAAGGAAGCTACCCCCACAGTACAAAATAATGATGATGGAATATCCATTCCAAGAGAAGGGCAAGAAATACCTGAAGAAATTGAAGACCAGCTAGCTAAAAACCCTGAAGATCAGCAAGCTACTGTTGGATTTCCTCCAGCTACCAGACATCTAAGGGACAATCCAGCACAACAAATCATTGGTAATGCAAATCATGGAGTCTAGAGTAGAAGCAAGAGCATGAATACAACTCTCTACTTAAACTTTTTATCTCAAGAAGAGCCTAAGAAGTTTGAAGAAGAAATCAAGGACTAGTTCTGGATTGGAGCAATGCAAG
Source organism: Platanthera zijinensis (assembly GCA_039513925.1). Lineage (NCBI taxonomy): Eukaryota > Viridiplantae > Streptophyta > Magnoliopsida > Asparagales > Orchidaceae > Platanthera > Platanthera zijinensis. Next base: position 65,785,879 of record CM077089.1, on the reverse strand, counting down.
AATAATTGGACAAATTTGTGATATGTAAGGTCTGGAATTTGGTTCCCAGACCAGAAGGACAAAATGTCATAGGGACTATATGGATCTACAAGAACAAGTTGGATCAAGATGGCATTTTGTCAAGAATAAGGCTAGACTGGTTGCTAAAGTCTATAGGCAAGAAGATGGCATAGACTTTGACTAGACCTTTATCCTAGTAGCCATATTGGAAGCAATAAGGATATTCCTTACATTTGCTGCCTATCAGGAATTCAGAGTCTACCAGATGGATGTTAAGTCAGCATTCCTAAATGGGGACTTAAAAGAGGAAGTATATGTTGATCAGCCACAAGGTTTTGTAGATCTAACTCTCCAAACTTTGTTTATAAGCTTAGGAAAGCACTATATGGGCTAAAGCAATCCCCTAGGGCTTGGTATGAAACCTTTTCCAGCTTCCTCATTGAGAACAAATTCTCTAGCAAGAAGATATACAAGACCCAATTCCTATGGGAATCAAAGGGCAAGCTTATCCTAGTCCAGATATATGTCGATGACATTATCTTTGGATCCACTTGTGACAACCTTTGTAGGAAGTTTTCTAAACTTATATAAGGGAAGTTTGAAATGAGCAGCATGGGTGAGCTCAAGTTCTTCTTGGGACTCCAAGTAAGATAGACAAATGATGGCTTATCCACATCCCAGTCCAAGTTCACTAGGGAGCTAATCAAGAAATATGGTATGGAGAATGAATCCACCATGATAACTCCCATGGGGTCAAGTATGCCTATAGGTAAAGATGAGAGAGGGAAACCTATTAATGAGTCTTTGTATGGAGGGATAATTGGCTCCCTTCTATACCTGACTGCTAGTAGGCTTGACATCATGTATGTTACATGTATCTGTGCTAGGTATCAGGCCTGCCCTAAAGAATCTCATTACTCTGATGCAAAGAGAATCTTTAGGTATCTTATGAGCATACCAGATCTTGGCTAATGGTACCCTAGAAAAAGGGATTTTGATCTAACAGGATTTTCAGATGAAGATTTTGTAGGCTGCAAAGAAGATAGGACAAGCATTATTGGAACCTGAAAGTTCTTAGGAAGAAGGCTAGTATCATGGAGCAGTAAGAAGCAAACTACTGTGGCTATATCCACTGCTGAGTCAGAATACATATCAGTAAGAAGCTGCTGTGCTTAGCTACTATGGATCCAACATCAGCTCCAGGATTATAACCTTTAGGTAAGTAGAACTCCTGTATATAGTGATTCTATAAGTGTTATTTCTATTGCTAGGAATCCTGTCTCACATAGTAGGACTAAGCACATATAAATAAGATATCATTTTATTAGGGAGCATGTGGAGAAGGAACATATCAGTCTTGAGTTTGTCCCCACAGACAAGCAAGTGGCTGATATCTTCACTAAGCCATTAGATGAAGCCAAGTTCAACAACTTCAAATTTGAGTCACGTATGTTGAACTTGGCCTAGCTTCATGCACTCCCTTTTGCATTTTTTATGGTGTAGGTATTGTTCCTCTTGCTAGAGATAAAGACTCCCCAATGGTATCAGTTAACTGAATCTTCTATTGAGGGGGAGTTAGTTACTCTTGAATGGCCAGCCCCTATCTGCCTATTCTGTAGAATTCAAAAAGGGGGAGAGATTGCAAGGGGGAGACAAGGACATATCCAATCATCTAGAGAAGGACATATGGAAACTAAGGGATAAGGAGATGATCACTATCATGCAGCAAACCCAAGGGGAGAAAGATTTGTTCCCATACAGAGGAGAGAGTGATCAAGGAACTCGAGTAACGACAAACACCTTGCAGCAAAATAGGGGGAGTAAGTGATGCTCACCATATATGCAAGAAATGAGTTACACTTCCTTATGATGCTATGTCAGAATAAAAAATTTATTTTGTTGTATAGGTTGTGTGTGTCATTGACCAAGGAAAGAAAAGAATTTGGATAAGGGTTTTGACTTCTTCAAATAGGGGGAGATTGTTGGGTCCATTGTTCCTAATGTCCCTGAATTATAAGAAGTCAAATAGGTCAATGTCACACATATCAACTGTATTTGATGTGTATTTGAGGTCATGAGTGCAAGTTAGTCCATATCACATTGATTGGACAAGTGGACACAACAATTGGCTGGTGGACATAGCAAAAATCCACTAAATCCACAGGCGTTGAGTGGACTAAGCTTACTCAATGTCAGAGGTAAGGAATCAATATTATCTAGCTAGAAATTTGCCTAAGTCCACAGGCATTGAGTGAGTAGAGCTCACTCAACGCCATCTAATAAATGGCACTGAGTCTATCTTAGCCTAACTGGTAGATAGCCAAAAATATGGGTAAGTACAAAGTCATTGAGTGTAGTCTACGCTCTCAATGCCATACAACAAAAAGCTTTGAGTCAGTCTGAGTCAGTCAAAGCCTAGAGAAATTGGCTGAAAATGTGGCTAAGTCCACAGGCATTGAGTGTGGTAAACTCACTCAAGGCCATACATCTTTTAGCGTTGAGTGTTGTTGTGCCTGTCAACACCACAGAAAAGTTGGGAAAAATTTTAGCCAAGTCCACTGGTATTGAGTGTAGCTTACTCACTCAACGCCATGGAGCAATAACGTTGATTGTATACTTGCTTATATGTTTTCAGACACAGATATTTGGCTAAGTCCAAAAGCGTTGAGTGTAGCTTACTCACTCAACGCCAGATAATAGAGAAATTCTATTAAGTAGTTTGGCATTGAGTGGAGCTTACTCTCTCAGCGCCAAGGCTCATAAAATTTGGCTAAGTCCAAATTCATTGATTGCTTTTACTTTCGTCAAACAGAGCTCTGAGTTCGTCGAACTGAGCATTCACTTTTCATCGAGCTGAGCTCTGAGTTCGTGATATTGAGCTCTTAGTTCGTCGAACAGAGCTTTCACTTTTTGTCGAGCTAAGTTCAGAGTTCATCAAACTGAGTTCTGGGTTCATCGAACTGCTTTCTAAGTGTTTTGGCGTTGAGTGGTGCTTACTCACTCAACGCCTAGTGACAGAATTTCTGTCCATGTCTTTTGGCACTGAGTGATGTTCATTCACTCAACCCCTTTACTTCTAATGCTTGAAATTTTTCTAAGTCCATAGATGTTGAGTCATACTGACGTCAGCAAAGTCAAAAAGTCAACCAAAATTCAAATGTTGCGGGAATGCTGCTAGAGTAGCTAGCGGCCAGCTGTCATCATCCTCTGCACTTGGAAAGATATATTTTCATCTTTATGTGTAGGGGTCCACACACAGCAAAGAGTCGTTGAATCAAGAATAAATGGAAATAATCTGTTATATGGCTAAATTTTAGCCATCAATCCTGGTGGAGGACACATTATTCGATTGGCTGTCAAATAAAAAGAAGCAAATCAGCCAGATCAAAGAATAAAATCCTTGTCTATGTTTTCTGAAAACAAAAGTGCGGCCGAACTTCATATTCTTCCTCGCCTTTCTTATCTAGCCTTAAGAAGCTATTCAGCACAGAAAACTTAGTAGAGGAAAGAGATAGCTGAAGCAATCACCATCTGCAACAGCAGGTTCAGAAGCAATTCTGAGGAAGCAGATCTTCAAGCTCTATAAAGAAACGGAAAGACTTATTTTAAGAGCCTAGACACCTAGAGGGGGGGGGGGTGAATAGGTTCCAATTTTCTTTTATAATTCAAGCAATTTAACTAGTTCTTACTTAGCACAAAAAATGCCAATCACAGCACAGAAAACACAGCACATCATACACCAGATTTATATTGGTTCCCCAAGGCATGGGTACATCCACTTTCCCCCTTCACCTATCCAGTAGAGAGTTGGATTTAGCCCAAATTCCTTCCACTATCTCAGATCCACAGATCTTACAACTCAGAACCAGATTGGTTCCTACAGCTCAGACTTATACAAGTCTTACCTCAGATTCTCCCCAAGAATCCTACCTCAGGCCACAATCCTACCTCAGCCTTTATAACTAGGCTTACAACTCAGACTATCACAAGTCCTATACTTCAGGCACACAACCCTACCTCAGCCTTTATAATTACAGGCTTACGAATCAGATCTTACAAAAGATCCTAAAAGAAATTAAGTATTTAAAGATACAGAAATATCACCAGATAGATCACTCTATAGGTGTTTGCTTCTTGATCAGTTCTTTAATAAACTGAATCTTTAGATCCAAACTGACTTAGCTATTTCAAAGCTTCTTGATAGAACAAAATAAGGTTGAACTTTACTTGATGTAGAAGTTGATCTCCTGTCAACTCCTTCCTTGAATTAAGAATAAGATCTGAATCTTCTCTGCAGACTGTTCAGAATTTGCCTTCTTAAGGGTCTCCCCTTTTCTTGTTATTGAATTCTCACGTAGGATTATTAACTTTTTTTATCTCTGTATTAGTTGTTTTTTTAAGTTGTTACGGATCAGTCCTTTATATAGAGTTTTATCCTGATTACCGGCTGATCCGGTTTCTAACAATCTTTTGACAGTTCTGACAAAGGTGTCAGACCTGTTGGTAATGATAGCTATCGAGTCACCAGTCATGACAGTTGATTCCTTAATGACTTTACAAGTAAGCATGAACCACTCAGCAAACTGCTATATATGTGTCGACATAAATAGACTAAGTGTCGACACAAGTCTTGGTGATGTCAACAGAACACTCCAAGTGTTGACATAGTCATACTTCTGCTACTCGACACAGCTTCTGTTTGTATATGTCGACACAAGTCCTGTGTGTTGACACAACTGCTCCTAGTCTTGACATAATTGCTGCAGACAAATGGCGTTGAGTGTATGTCCAGCTGGCATTGAGTGTGTGTCGACACAAGTCCTGTTTGTCGACACAACTGCTTCTAGTCTTGACATAATTGATGCAGACAAATGGCGTTGAGTGTATGTCTAGCTGTCGTTGAGTGTGTGTCTACATAAGTCCTGTGTGTCGACACAAGCCTTCAGACTCAGAATAGCTGTTGCTCCAAGATGGCATTGAGTGTGTGTCGACACAAACCTTCTTCAGGTGTCGACACTATTCCTGAGTGTAGACACATGCCTTTCTTCTGGTGTCGACATAACTCCTGGTGTCGACACAGCTTCTGCTTTAGATGTCGGCACAATTCCATGCTTAGGTGTTGACAAAATTCTGGGTGTCGGCACAATTCCATGCTTAGGTGTTGACAAAATTTGCTTCTTCAGGTGTCTACACAATGCCTGGGTATCGGCACAGCTTTGCTTCTAGTGTCGACACAACTTCTGAGTGTCGACACAACTTTGCTTCTAGTGTCGACACAACTTCTGGGTATCGACACAATTCTTCACAAGTGTCGACACTTGTACTTAGAGAATTTCTTTATAAACCTTACACCTGCACAATGAAACTCAAACATCCATCAAATACAAATTGATGTATATCATTGACTAAGATGAGACTTCTCAAAATCTGGTACATATTTTTCAGTGTACCCAACAATCTCCCTCTATTTGGAGAGCTCATAACCCTTAGTCAAAGATATACATCACTCGTAATAAAGCACATAAAAATAGATGTACATATATTTCAGTGCAAGATAACATACAAAAAATGTAAACAACTACAATAAATAGTGAAGCTGATTTTTTTTATTAATTAGAAAATTCTGGGTTTACATGTTTTTCCTTAGAAACAAAGAAAAAAAGTTACATTGTTCTATACATAAGCCTATCTATCCTATGATTGACTAGGCTCCTTAATTACAATGCCTTTTCAGGATTGAATCTTTGCCTGCACAGTAGGGTATGTATCATCAGCAGGTTTCTTCCCTTTGAGATCCTTTTTCTTCTGTTCTTCAGCCTTTATCCTTTACCTTTCAAAATAGTGAAAGGGGTTGGAAAAGTACCTGCTAGGCTCCAGAGCATTAGTAGTTAACTTCCCAGCTTTTGCACTCCTTCTGAACTGAAGAATGGCTTCTTGCCTGGCTTGATATTTGTTCCATTCTTGCTCAGAATACCATTTACCCCTGTCATGGGTCCTATCCTTTACAACCATCCAGGAAGTCAAAATATATTCCTTGAAGTAGGGATCCATTGCTCAAAATCTTGCTTCAACTTATCCTGTTCTCTGAACCTTTTCTTGGATAATTATGCCTCCTTTTGAGCTTGCTTGGCAGCCTCTAACATTTCTAGTTTTTAATAATCACCTTTGATGCCTCCTGTGAAGGACTATACATTGTCTGTAATTCTTGTTGAACCATGTCAAAGTCAGCAGGAGGGTAAATAACCTGTGCAACTTAGGGTTGATCTCATTCAATATTAGCAGGTTGCACTCCAGACTCAGCAATATTGTCATCATCACACAAAGGAGGAAAGCCAAGTGTAGCTCTGATGGAATTAGAGACCCATTTTGCATGGTCAGAGCTAGCTTTGACTAACAATCTCTCCCCCTTTATGACTTCTCAAGTTATATGATCCCTTAGATCATTCTTTTGAAACCTTATCTGATCAGCTAGATATTCTGTACCTTATTTGTAATAGTCTTTGAACTTAATCATGGTATTAGAAATTGTCTTTTGAGAGGCTCCAATAACTGTTTGGACAGCAGCTAGATCTTCTTGTATTTGCTTTGATATTTCAGATTTCAAATCAGTGGAAATACTTCCCAGTTTTTTGATGATTTCTTCATGGGAGTCTTTGAGGTTTTCATTAGACCTGAATTGATTTTCTAAAACATACAATTACTTTATGGCAATGTCCTTAACCTCAGTCATTATGAGCTGTCGTTGCTCAGCAAAATATACCACAGCCTTGCCTCCCTTATGGAAAAAATCTGTCATCTGTTTCTTATGCAGATTGACTTCAAATCTGATTGATTTAATATCTTGTGCTAGTTGGAACTGCATGTATTTATTTGACTCATCCACATACTTTTCTAAAGAGTACCTTTGTTCATCCAACTTAACTTGCAATTGGACTAGTAATGAACTGAAATCCATACTTGGAGCAGATGGTTGAGTGACTGATTACAATGCTTTCTTGTAGCCTGAGCTCCTCTTCATAATTGCAACAATCTTCCTCTTCTTTTCCATAGAGGCTTCCTCATCATCAGAGGGTTGAGAGGAGCTTTCTATATCAACAGTTTGCTTATTAGATGGGCATATAATAGCTCCTCCCCCTAAGTCCCTGACAGTTCCTTTTCAATCTGTGATTGCTCCCCCTCAGTCCTTGCAATTGGGAAATCAGAAAATAGCTCTTCCATAGTGAACTCTTGCTGCACCTGTATAAGAGGAACATGATTAGTTTGAAAAACCAAAGGTTCTCCCTGGACATCCAGATCTTTGTCCAGGGACCTCTCTAGAAAGGAGATACTTATTTGCTCATCCTAAGTAATATCTTTCAATTGCACATCTTGTGCCTCTTTCTCCACATTTAGCAGTGCTTCTTTATTGATATCTGATACAATATCCATTACTGTATCAGTTGCAAGGTCACTCTCTAGAGTAACTATATCAATTGCTCCCCCTTGAGCAGGCAGCTCAGAAAGTATAGTATCTTGAGCTGCTAGTTCGGGATTTTCTCCCCCTAGAGTAGTGACTATCTGTTTCTCGTGGAGCACACTGCTCTCTACTATTTCTTGAGTATCTTTTTGTTGTCTGTCTTCATCTGAACTGAAGACCACTTCCTCTTCAGAATCACTAGAGGATTTTGTTTGCTAAAAAACTTCCTTCTTCTTCTGTTCTTTCTTGGTTCGTTTTTGCGGAGTAGAAACCTCCTTGGTTAATACTCTATCCCACCTAGACAGAATTCTGGTGTCCATTCTCCTCATATGGTTGATTTTTGTTCCTGGAAGTTGGCTCATTATATCTGGTAGCTCTCTAGAGTAACTATATCAATTGCTCCCCCTTGAGCAGGCAGCTTAGAAAGTATAGTATCTTGAGCTTCTAGTTCGGGATTTTCTCCTCCTAGAGTAGTGACTATCTGTTTCTCGTGGAGCACACTGCTCTCTACTTTTTCTTGAGCATCTTTTTGTTGTCTGTCTTCATCTGAACTGAAGACCACTTCCTCTTCAGAATCACTAGAGGATTCTGTTTGCTAAAAAACTTCCTTCTTCTTCTGTTCTTTCTTGGTTCGTTTTTGCGGAGTATAAACCTCCTTGGTTAATACTCTATCCCACCTAGATAGAATTCTGGTGTTCATTCTCCTCATATGGTTGATTTTTGTTCCTGGAAGTTGGCTCATTATATCTGGTATAGCTGAAGAAAAACATAAACTCAAAATCCTTCCCATATTTGGTTTCTTGATACCTTCTTGTATTTTGTCAAAGACTATTGATGCCCAGTCTGTTTTTAGCTTGAAAATTATTCTTGTCATTAGATGGAACATAGAGGCTGAAATTCGGTCATGTCCACCTATTTTACATAAAATCACCTTGCCTACTATTTCAGACAGGAACTTCCATTGTGAATTCAACCCTTTCCTAGTGATGGATGATCCAACCTTGGTATTAGGGTTTATCCCGCACTAGCTTAAAGAATCTTTTGTCATTGATGGAATAATATCATCTTCATCCTTAACCTTAGGAAGTTGGAGTGATTTCGTAATCGTCTTCAGTGTATGTTTCACTCGGGAATCTTGTACCGTGGCTTTGATCTTCTTCCCATATATGTCCACAGTGGCTGATGAATAAAATTCCATGACTTCTTTCTTCCAGATCTTAGTCGGTTCTAAGACCAAGAATTCCAAACCGTTTTAAGAAATTATGGTAATTACACCTTGGATTACTGACGACGCTGACGTGAATCCACCACGAACTAGCTCATAGCCTTCGTTCACTTTGTCATCCTGATGCAGCGCCATTGTCGGGAGAGAGAGAGAGATGGAAGTGAAAAGAAGAGAGGATCTTTGTCGATACAAGGTGCAGAGCCAAGAATTTGGAGAGCGTAGTCGACCAGATTTTGGCTTAAAATATTTATAGTCTCGGTGTAAAAGGAAGTTCAAAAGACGCGCCTTAGTAATAATACTAGGTCTCGACAATACTTAGGTTTAGTTGACACATCTATGTGTCGACATACTTATGTCAGTGTCGACATGGACTGCTTATGTCTCAACACAGAGTGTCGACTTTGATTTTTATGTGTCGACACAAAAATCAGCTAACTTAAAGTCTCGATAGAGTTGTGTCGACACCTATACTTCTTTCGACACAGATACTATTTCTGTGTCGACACATCCTTTTTCTTTGTCAACACAATATACTGAGTGTGTCGACATAAAGTCTGTTTGTGTCGACACAAACTTGGTACTTAGACAAATTTCCAGAGAAATTTTGTACTGACATATTCTACTTAGGAATGCTTATGCTGACCTATTCTAGGTTCAACATACCTAATTCAATTTTAAAATAATTGAATTTAGTTTCATCCAGAGGTTTTGTAAAAATATCAGCAAATTGATTATTTGTATTTACAAATTCTAGACTAATATCTTCCTTCTCCACATGTTCTCTAATGAAATGAAACTTTATTTATATAATCTTGGTTCTACTGTGTGATACAAGATTCTTAGTAATAAATATAGAACTTGTAAAATCACAAAACAGTGGAATTCTACTTACCTTGATGTCATAATCTTCAAGTTCGTGCTTTATCCACAATAATTGTGCACAACAACTACTTGCAGCTATATATTAAGACTTAGTTGTTGATATAGCTACACTGGTCTGCATCTTGCTGCACCATGACACCATCCTTCCACCTAGGAATTGACAGGTTCCTGTAGTACTCTTCTTGTCTTCTTTGCATCCTGCAAAGTTTGCATCTGAGAAACCTGTTTGTATGAAATCTCTATTCTTAGGGTACCAAAGACCTAGATTAGGTGTGCCCTTAAGATATCTCAAGATTCTTTTAACTACAGTATAATGAGATTCCTTTAGGCAAGCTTGGTACCTAGCACAGACATATGTAGCATACATGATGTCAGGTCTACTAGCAGTTAAGTAGAGTAGGGAGCCAATTATCCCTCTATACAAAGACTCATCAACAGGTTTCCCTGTCTCATCTTTGCCTATAGGCATACTTATTCCCATTGGAGTTTTCATGATGGAGGCCGAGTCCATACCATATTTCTTAATCAACTCCTTGGTGAACTTAGACTAGGATATGGACAATCCATCATCAGTCTGTCTTACTTGAAGTCCCAAGAAGAACTTCAGCTTACCCATACTGCTCATCTCAAACTTCCCTTGCATAAGTTTGGCAAACTTTCTACAAATGTTATTTTCAGTAGATCCAAAGATAATGTCATCAACATATATCTGGACTAGGATTATCTTACCTTTAGATTGCCAAAAGAATAGAGTTTTGTATATCTTTCCTCTAGAGAATTTATTCTCAATAAGAAAAGCAGACAAGGTTTCATACCAAGCCCTAGGGGCTTTTTTCAAACCATATAGATCTTTCCTAAGCTTATCTACATAATCAGGATAATGAGAATCTACAAAACCTGAGGGTTGTTCAACATAGACTTCCTCTTTTAAGTCACCATTTAAAAATGCTGACTTTACATCCATCTGATATACCTTGAACCCTTGATAGGCAGCATAGGCCAAGAACAACCTTATAGCCTCTAGCCATGCCACTAGGGCAAAGGTTAGATCAAAGTCAATCCCTTCCTCTTGCCTGTAGCCTTTTGATACCAACCTGGCCTTATTCTTGATAATAGTGCCATTTTCATCAAGTTTGTTTCTATAGATCCACTTGGTTCCTATAATGTTGTGATCCTTTAGTTTAGGAACTAGTTCCCATACTTTGCACCTTCTGAATTGATTCATTTCTTCTTGCATAGCATTAATCCAGTTTGTGTATAGCATGGCTTCTTCAAACTTCTTAGGTTCTATTTATGCCAAGAAGCTAGAACATAGAACTGTATTCATGCTCTTACTCCTTATTAGAACACCTTGACTTGCATTATCAATGATTTGGTGAGCTGGATGATCCTTCAGGTGTCTTCTAGATGGAGGAAACCTAACAACCTCATGGCCTTCTTCATTTTCCTCAAACTGATGCTCCTCATTATCTTCATTATCCAGTGAGTCTTGTTCTTCCCCTGGATAGCATGCATCTTTTTCTTCATCCATCCTAGCAGGAGCTTCATCATTGATGGTCAGCTTGTCCAGCCTATCTATTAGACCTGTAGAACTAACTGAAGAACTAGACAATTCACTATTAATCAATTTAGACTCATTAAATACAACATGAACTGATTCTTCTACAACTTGGGTAGTCAAGTTGTAGAACCTGTATGCCCTACTGTTATTGCTGTACCTAACAAATATCCCTTCTAGGGATTTGGCAGTAAACTTTGTTTGGTAGTGCTTACCATTAACTAGGACATAATACTTGCTACCAAAGATTCTAAAGTAGGAAATATTTGGTTTTCTACATTTCAAAATCTGATAGGGAGTCATCTTATTTTTATTATTGATGGAGGCTCTATTGAGTACATGACATGCAGTATTTACTCCCTCAGCTCAAAAGTACTCAGGGAGAGTAGTGTCACTAAGTAGTGTTCTACTTGCCTCAATTAGAGTCCTATTCTTTCTTTCAGCAACAACATTTTGCTGAGGTGTTTTAGGTGAGTAGAACTCCTGATGAATCCCAAGTCCTTCACAGAACTTTGTCAAACATTAAGATTGAAATTAAGTTCCATGGTCACTTCTGATTTTTGCCACTGAATTGTTAAATTCATACTGAATTTGTCTTACAAAGGTCTTGAAAACAGTAGGAGTTTCAGATTTCTGCCTCAAGAAGAAAACCCATGTGAATCTCGAATAGTCATCCACAATAACTAATGTATATACTTTCCTACAAAGACTATGAACTGGCATAGGACCAAACAAATACATATGCAAGAGATATAAATATCTCATTGAATCTTTTGTATCAAGTGCATAGAAAGAGGACTTAGTCTGTTTGCCATTTTGGCAAGTAGAACACACCCCCTCTTTGAAGCACTTGACTTGAGGACCATTCCTCACTAACCCCATGCTGAACAGCTGTCCTATTGATTTATAGTTCAGATGAGCTAGCCTCTTGTGTCATTTGACACATAGTGAATCTTTCTCTCCTGCAACTAGACAAATGGGTGAGATGTTAAACTCACAATCTAGGTTAAGACAATATACATTCCCTTTCCTAGTGCCAGTCAAAATGATCTCTTGATCACTTGAACTCCTTATTTGGCACTCCCCTTTGAGGAAAGAGATGTCATAACCTAGATCACTAAGTTGACTTATGCTAATCAGGTTATGTTTTAGACCGTTCACATAAGCCACTTTTGTGATAGTAATTGAATCACTAGAAATGTTACCAAATCCTTTGATGATTCCTTTTTCTTATCCACCAAAGATTACTTTGGGTCCATTCTCTATGGGTGCATAGTCCCTCAATATTCTTCTTGTTCTAGTCATATGTTTGGAACATCAACTATCCAAGTACCATATAGGGGTATGGCCACTTGGATTCACCAGCATCAAATAAAGAATCACTCATCCTTTGAACCCAAATTATTATTGGGTCCTAGGTCCTTGTTAGTTTGAAATCCTGCAGCTGTTCTGATAGGTGCTAAACTTGATTTTAACACTTGTGTTAAACCAGCAGTCCTTGGAAAAGTGCCCTACCTTGCCACAACACCAACACTCAAATCTGTTGTACCTTCTCTTAGGTACAGACTTCACAACCTTGTTGCCAGCAGTCTTATTAAGTGTAGGTGCTGGAGCAGCAAACCCCAAGAATTCTTTTTGAACCAGATGGGCTTACCTATAGAGTGGCCTACTGGCATTTGCACACTTTCCAATGTGATCTCCATACTCACAGTGACCATGAGTAATTCATGATCATACCTGTTTGTAGGTTGCATCACCTTCCTTAAGAAAATAGGGGGCTTAGAGGCTAGTGGCTGAACTGCGGCCTTACCTTTTCTATGAGAATTGGTGGCCCTAGTTCTTCCCTTAAAACCTAGACCAGTCTTTCCTTTCTATGAAATGAAATTGTCTATTAAGGGCAAGACAGATTTTGGCTTAGAGAATTTAGCCACTAACTCTCTTTCTTTCTCGAGTCTTGCCTCCAGATTCTTGATATGATTTTCCTTGAAAGAGATTGTTCCCATCTTAATAACAATTATTTTCATCAGTTTGGCATCCTCTTTTAGTTTCAAATCAATCAGCTTGGCTGATTTTGATGCTGCCTACTTAAGAGATTCAATTTCCTTGGCCTGATCCTTGATAAGAAGCTTGCTTCTCTTTAGAGCTTGCAACAACCCACCATACTCATCAATGAGGTTATGCACATCCCCTTCAGACTTAGAACCATCCACATCTCTTTATGCAGATGCTTCTGATTCTGATCTAGTGAAATAATCAGAAGCTGAGGGAGAACTGTATACCTTGCTTGGACCAGGCTGATCCTGGCACTGATCATTTTCTGACTGAGCCATCAGCCCTCTACAATAATAATCTTTCACTCCATTTATGGAGTCTTGCATTTATAGGAATTCTAGTTCCCTAGAATCCACTTCTCTTGAGAACATCCCAACATATGCTTCTGCATCATCTTCTTCTCCTGATCCTTAAGATGAAGAGTCTGTCCAACTCTTCTGCTTTTGATCAACAAAGGATTTCTCCTTCTTGCCTTTCACTTGATGCTTCTTCTTGTCTTTAGATTCAGTCCTCTTGTCTAGACAGTCAGCTATGACATGCCCGAGCACGTTGCAATAATAGAAAATAATCTTAGAATTAGTTTTTTTTACTAGGTTTTGAGGCATACCTATCCTCCTTGGGAGTCTTCTTTTTCTTGTAATACTCATCCTTGGAAAAGGATGTTGATGGTCTGGTTCTCCACTTCTTCTTTTTCATGAACCTTTGGAAATTTCTTGTAAAGGAAGCAAAGTCCTCATCAGAGGTGTGGCTATCTGATGTACAGTTGTCAGGAATTCCTTCTTCTGCCTCAACACTCCTTCTGGGTTGAGAAGGAGATTTTCTCCTGCCATTTCTTGTGCCTTCAGCATTGAGGACAACTGACTTATCCTTGTACTCAGACCTGCTGTTCTTCTCTTCCTCCTTTCTGGCAGTGAGCTGCATTTCATATGATAACAACTTTCTAAACAGTGTGTGAGGAGGTGTATCAACAAGCTTATCCACCTCTCTGATGACACAAATCTTGGTGTCCCAGTCCTTTGTCAGAGACCTGAGAAACTTGTCATTCAGTTTATATGTGCTGAAGACTCTTCCATATGTCATCGGCTTATTAACTATCCTGAAGAACTTTTTGTAACATTCAGCTATCCTGTCAGACTTAGCTTGTCTAAATATCTCATATTCATGATTCAGCATAGACTTCCTATCCTCTCTAACTTCTTCTGTTCCATTCATGTAGACAATCACGGTGTCCCACATTTCCTTGGAGGTTTTACAATGCACCAGATTCTGAAATGTGGCATCATCTAAAACACTTACAATAATATTCTGTGCTCTTTTGTCTTATATTGCCAGGATGATCTCATCCTTTGTCATTTCAGAATAACTCTTTGGGGTTCTAATATTTGCATCCAAAACTGATACCTTCATTAGAATGAAGGGGCCTTCTTGTACTGTGATGTTGATTCTTTGATCAGAAGCTTCCATAAACAATCTAACCCTTTCCTTCCACATGCCAAAGCATTCTTTCCTGTAGAAAGGCAGTTTCATAGATCAAAATTCCTTTTGATTATCATTTGAACCCATTCTTGAAATCTGTTAATTGCCTTGGAGATTCACTCAGACTGTTAGTTCAATCTTTGAGTAACCTGCCTCTGATACCACTTGAAAGACTTATTTTAAGAGCCTAGACATCTAGAGGGGGTGGGGTGAATAGGTTCCAATTTTCTTTTATAATTCAGGAAATTTAACTAGTTCTTACTTAGCACAAAAAATGCAAATCACAGCACAGAAAACACAGCACAACATACACCAGATTTATAGTGGTTCCCCAAGGTATGTGTACATCCACTTTCCCCCTTCGCCTATCCAGTAGAGAACTGGATTTAGCCTAACTTCCTTCCACTAACTCAGATCCACATGTCTTACAACTCAGAACCAGATTGGTTCCTAAAGCTCAGACTTATACAAGTCTTGCCTCAGATTCTCCCCAAGAATCCTACCTCAGGCCACAGCCCTACCTCAGCCTTTATTACTAGGCTTATAACTCAGACTATAATAAGTCCTACATCTCAGGCACACAACCCTACCTCATCCTTTATAATTACAGGCTTACAACTCAGATCTTATAAAAGATCCTACAAGAAATTGAGTATTTAAAAGATAAAGAAATATCACCAGATAGATAACTCTATAGGTGTGAGATTCTTGATCAGTTCTTGAAAAAATTGAATCTTCAGATCCTACCTGACTTAGCTATTTCAAAGCTTCTTGATAGAACAAAATAAGGTTGAACTTTACTTGATTTAGAAGTTGATCTCCTGTCAGCTCCTTCCTTGAATTCAGAATATGATCTGAATCTTCTCTGGACACTGTTTAGAATCTTCCTTCTTAAGGGTCTCCCCTTTTCTTGTTGTTGAATTCTCACGTAGGATGATTCACTTTTTTATCTCTATATCAGTTGTTTTTTAAAGTTGTCACGGATCAGTCTTTTATATAGAGTTTTCTCCTGATTACTGACTGATTTGTTTTGTAACAATCTTCTGATAGTTTTGACAAAGGTGTCAGACCTGTTAGTAATGAAAGTGTCGAGTCACCAGTCTTGACTGTTGAATCCTTAATGACTTTACAACTCAGCATGAGCCACTCAGCAAACTATTTCATATGTGTCGACACAAATAGACTAAGTGTCGACACAAATCTTGGTTATGTCGACACAACACTCCAAGTGTTAACATAGACATACTTCTGCTACTCGACACAACTTCTGTTTGTATATGTCGACACAAGTCCTGTGTGTCGACACAACTGATCCTGGTCTCGACATAACTGCTGCAGACAGATGGCATTGAGTGTATGTCTAGCTGTCATTGAGTGTGTGTCAACACAAGTCCTGTGTGTCGACACAACTACTTCTGGTCATGACATAGCTGATGCAGACAAATGGCATTGAGTGTATGTCTAGTTGTCATTGAGTGTGTGTCGACATAAGCCTTCAGACTCAAAATAGTTGTTGCTGCAAGATGGAATTGAGTGTGTGTCGACACAAGTCCTGTGTGTCGACACAAACCTTCTTTAGGTGTCAACACAATTCCTGAGTGTCGACACATCCCTTTTTCTGGTGTCGACATAACTCCTGGGTGTCGACACAGCTTCTCCTTTAGGTATCGACACAATTCCTGGCTTTGGTGTCGACACAATTCTGAGTGTCGACACAACTTCTTCTTCAGGTGTAGACACAATGCATGGGTGTCGACACAGCTTTGCTTCTAGTGCCGACAGAACTTCTAGGTGTCGACACAACTTTACATCTAGTGTTGACACAACTTCTGGGTGTCGACACAATTCTTCTCAAGTGTCGACACTTGTACTTAGAGAATTTCTTTATAAACCTTACACCTACACAATGAAACTCAAACATCCATCAAATACAAATTGATGTATATTATTGAGTAAGATGAGGCTTCTCCAAATCTGGTACATATTTTTCAGTGTACCCAAATTAAACGATAGCTGTTTGAAGAAAGATTCAACTGCCAACTTCATTATCTTCAATAGCAAAAGCTTGGGCTTATATTCGCTCAGTTTAGGAAGAAGTTGACATAGAGTTCTTGCTCTAGTGTCTAATCAAATCACCTTTTTTTTCTTCTATATAGATTCTTTGTGAGTCTGAAGTTGTAAACCTGTGTTATAAAGGCTAATGTCTTTATGACCTGTGGTTTGGCTTAGTGCCGAGTGAAAGGTCTTTATGATATGTGGTTTGGCTTAGTGCCTAAGTAATAGGTATGTATGACCTATGAGGTCCTGCAGGATCTGTACTGTAAGCTCTTAAGGAGCCATGTTTTGGAGGAAGAGCCTAGTCTAATACACTGTTTGATAGGCGCAGAGGGACAGTTGGCGCACCCAAGATTGGGGAACCACTATAAAATTGTTGTGTCATCTGTGATTGTTCATGAAAGCTAAAACTAACCTAATCACTAAACACAAAAATTGGCTAACAATTAAGAAGATTTAAATAGAGACAAAAACATATTCACCCCCCCTCTAGGTGTTTAGGTAGCCTTGAAAACAAGACTTTCAATTGATATCAGAGGATGCAACAGATGCAGTTGACAAAAGAGTTAGATGAAAAATCAGAATAATGTAATCGATGTAGTTGACAAAAGACTTTGACTCTGTGGAGACAACAAAAGTGACTTAATTTATGCATGAAATTTTAGGCGGTAACTTAACAAGATTTCTAGAAGGAAAAATTAGCAAAGTGTTACCATTCCTACAATTTACACTGACAAATTCTTAAGAAAAGAAATAAAAGTAATAGCACAAGCCATACATAAAAATCCAAAATGACATATAAAGAAAATAATATAATTTAAGGGAGGACAAGCAAGGGGAGCAAACCACCACTATCCTTGACCCTAAAATCACCCGATTTCGATCTTTAAAGCACTCCACACTGGGGTTTGGCCCAAACTAATGCTGGACAAGAGGATCTAGGAAGATTTTTGAAAGAAGCAACAGTTAGGACCGCTTACCCAAATGCTAAAACTCCACAAAATGAAAAATACTTACAACGCACGCGAAGAGCTCAACGAGAGCTTTCCGAATCTAGGCTCTGTCGAGAATTTTGGGCACCAGAGATTGCGAACGAGTGACAAGGAAGCTTTTGAGGACAATTTCTCTGCCTCTCTCACTATCTGGTTTCAGGTTGGCTTGAGGGAGAAGAAAAGCTTGTATAAATGAAGAGAAACAACTAAACTCATTAACTTAATAAAGGAATGTATTAGTTTCTGAGGTAGGTTTTTAATTTATTTGTTTTTTCCGAGACTAAGCTTTGTTTTATTGATCTGAAGAACAAAAAAAGTTTTTTCATTAATTAAGTCTGTTATAATTAAGGCTTAAGAATTCTGATTACATTATACAAAATCTTAAAATCTCAATTGACGACCGATGACTAAACCCACTCTTATTTCGAGCAAATTCACACCAAAGACAAAAGTTGACTGCAAAAAATTTGACGGTCACTTAAAATTAGTTTATTAAAATTTCTACAGTGTAAAATCTAAATTTCTACAAGCTTGAAATTTTGTCGTTTTGACCAAACGGACATGAAAACACACTAAGGATGATGCTCCGTTAACTCCGCATTAACGCAACGCCCATACTCCAAAATTACCTAAATTTGAAGATTAAAATAAATTATCAGAAACTCAAGGGTGTTACAGTCAGCACTTCTTTATAAGAAGAGCAATAATTTTGTTATTTGTTTCTTTTTCTCCATTCTTGAGCATTTAGATACAATACTCTCTTTTGAAAAGTTTACGGTAGAAAGGTTCTTTTTTATTTATATATCGATTCGGGTTTACAGATTGTTGGAGCGAAGGTTCACATATCCTTATTTTGACAATATCAATTCACATGTTGTATTTGATCACATCTTATATTTGGTATAGTGTGCATGTTTACAAGTTCAAGCGAAGTGAAGAATTCCAATCTATGACCTACCATCACGTTCTAGCGCTGGCCTGGTTTGATCACACTAGATTGATGTGAGCATTTGACCGCATTGGAATGTGAAAGGGTGTAAGGGATTGAGTATTTGACCACACTGGATCGATATGATGATAATGGACTCTGTGTGGATCACTTGAGTGTTATTGAGCACTAGAATGGTTATAATAAGAAGGAACTCGGTTAGAGCCCTTGGATGTGATAGCATGGCTAAGTGAAATTACATGCAGTGTGAGTTGACACGTGGTGTCATAATCCTGGGTTAAGGATAGTATGGCATGTCTATGGGGTCACCAATCATCACACTGAAGGGTTTGATAGATAAACTTTGGGCGATTTGGCTTGTTCCTCGGTTCTCACTCACAAGGCTCCTTCCATGCCAAGTAGACGATTGGGCTTTGTCCTTTGGTGATACGCTCCCAAAGGCTCCTTCCTACCCACACCTATAGGCCAGTTTTGGTTGTGTTCATGGTGCACATCTAACCAAGACCCCTCAAATCCATAGTACGTATGGGCTCCGCTGTTGTGTTCTTAGCGTTGAGGCGTACGGAAGCCTATGCCAGGTAGTGTGGATACCAGTATAGTAGTGGAGACACTTGCTCTACTATCACTGTCTGGCCAAGATGGATGATGCCTGAGAGGTTAGCTACCTGCTCAAAAAGTTTGAACTAAAAGAATGTGTCAACATCGCAGTGTGGGTGTGTGCATGGGTGAGTCATTATGTTGCATTCATAACATTGCATTGCATTACATTACACAAGATCCTTATCGTATAAGATTGTATGGGAACTCTTATATGATGAGTTACTTTATTGTTAAGCCGATCCTTAACATATAAATCGATATGGACATTTTTATAAGTTAAGTTACCTTCCTGTATTAGAAGTAGATATGTTATGGTTGAATGATATTATACTCTTGCTTAATTCCTATGATTGAATGATGTTACTACTGTTATTCACTACTGTTGTTAATACTCATGATTTGTAAACATATGCCATCTTGCTTGTACTTACTGCCTATGTAATTATATATTGTACCGTTACTCCTTCTACCGCTCGGCGCCTAAGAGCCACCGGGGTGAGTGGATGTGATAGCCAATTAGTCTTTTTGACTAACGATTGTTACGTCTACCATTTTAGGAGGAAACCCAGCAGATAGAGCAGTACCAGGTCATACAGGATGGCATCCTGTCCGGGGTGATGTGGACTGATACGACGATACCTTCAGTGTCATCGGTGACTGATGTGAGTTTTGAGAAACTCATGTTGTAGCCCTTTGGGCAATTTTGTGTACTCTAATATTAAAGAAGCTTGTAGCTTCGTATTATTGTACTTGATTAGACTTATACTAGTGTGTAATTTTGACTTCTATTTATATTCTTTATGTTGGGTTGGCAGGAATGATATTGGTTTAGCTGCCAGGATAGGTGTCTTATGTTACAGGTTAGCCCGTGTGCTAACGCTACCGCAAGGCGAATATTCTGGGCATAAGACTCCCCTCATCCGTATATTGTGTTATGAGGGGGTCTTACACGTGCATGGAACCACTCACCAAAGGATGAAGAAAAGGGTGGTTTCTAGCGGGTAGATCGTTGTGATCCCTTAAAGAAATTACATATAGAATCTGGAATAAAAGTACGAAATAGGCCCTCTGTGTGAAGCCCATCTGGACAGGTTGGTTTGTCTTGGTGATTGTTAATTTTCGTGCCGGAGAAGACTCCATGGATAAACATGTAATTTTGGGGGTCAAGGGTGTGCAAGATGTTGTAGTGATAGTACTAGAGGTTGCCTCTAGGAAAACACCCAAAAGTGGTTAAGAAATGCAATTATGTCCCCTACTGTGCGGTGGTAGTGCTACCACTAGCGATAGCTCCTAGTGAGCAATGAGAGGAATGTATCTTGGAGACTTGGGGGTCATTATTTGAAGGTAAGTGCCTTATGAGCCGAACTAAGGTGGCCATGAGAGTCATCCTGATTGTGTTTTCGAAGCCTGTGTCTACGAGACAAGGTGAGTAGTATGGGAAGCTATTGAGCCTAGAGAGCCCAGCTATTATGACTATGAGAGCCATTGATGTAACGTCCCGATTCGTGCTACACTCCTCGCATGCATTTTTGAGTCAAGAGAATTGACTCGGGCTCAGGGTGCACTGGTAAGAAAGTGGGAAAAGGGATAGGCCACTTGTAAGCTGTGAGGAAAGTACAATTCATCGAATATCGTCGAGATTTACTCCACGAATTCGTCAGATTTACATTGAAGACTTCGATTCATCGAGAGTGTACAGAGATTCCCTACATTTCGTCGGATATCGTCCAATGATAATCGACACATATGACGCATTTACTTAGAGGATTTTTGGCCAGTGGAATTTCACAGGATTTCGTCGGATATACCCGACAAATTCGTTGAGTCATACTCGACAAAATTCGTCGAGAATGACATGGGTAATTTCGGTGAAACAAGTGTAATTCATCAGATATCTCCAAGGATATCTGATGAATTCATCGAGAATGACTGGGACACTTCCAATGAGATAAATACAATTCGTCGAATATCATCGAGTTGGATTCGACGAATTCGCCGGATTTACTTAGAAGATTTAGTCGATTTGTCGAGATTATAAGGAGATTCCCAACGATTCGTCCAATATCTTCAAGTGATACTCGACGCATACGATGCTTTGACTTGGAAGATCCAGAGTAACTGGAATCAACGAATTCGTTGGATTTAATTCGAATGCTTAGACCATTCATCGAGTATGTATATGTATATTCGATGAAATTGACTTAGCAGATTTTTCCGTCGGGCTGTGTTTGCTGACTTATATGTATGGGTTGAACTGAGTTTCAGGATCTGTGATAAGTGACTATTAGGACCATTCTTTTCAACAAAGACTTGTTTAATGTAATAATGGGCGGTCCAATGAGGAAGTAACACATGGCGAAATAATCTTAACCCTATTGCTTCCTTATAAAAAGGAATGATCGAAACCATTGACTTCTTCATTATTTCTGGTCGAATCATGCCCAGAGTGACTAGGACGGTGAAGGCTGACAGAGTGGTTGATTTTCGGGAAGGACGGGTGCGAGATTCGATGTCATTCCCCTTGGTATTCCTTGTCTCCCGAGAACAATCCAAAAAAAAGTCGGACACAGCCATGTCGCTAAGAAGAAGAACCCGATCTATGGACAGAAATGAGGTGAGCTGCCTACACTCTCCCTTGGTGCTAAATCTTTAGATATATTAAAGGTGAGATGTTCGCTTAAGGGAGCGTGACTTTGGGGCGTAATGAAGCTCTCCTAATAAAAGACCACGCTAGGACCTTTGTTCTAGGATTTTGTTATCTTCAACCTTTCCTCTCTTCATTATGAAGAAGATGAACTTGGTTTCGTGAATAATAGTGGTCTATTGAGGGTGTATAAGGGAGGAGGAACAATTGAAGGAAACTTTGTAGGAATTGATTGAGGAAGAAGACGAATCGATGTTGTTCGTTCGACTTTGTGATGCGTGCAGAAATCTGATTTATGTAAAAATCAGGCTTCATGCTCGATTTACTCCATGATCCGAGTACTTCCGGGTCTTGGGATGAACACGAAAGTTGTAGCCCCGGAAATACCTTTCCAACAGATTGTTGAATGTTTTTTGGTGAGTAATGTTGCTCCAGCAAAGTGTGATAGAATTTGCTGCATTTAATTAACATAAGGACAGAATAGCCTTTCTGTTTAAGTAAGTGATGTGTTAGCCGCGCATCCAAAATTTTGGGTTCATTAGGAAGATCGTAGCCAAGTGATATATTAAATTTGGTGAATTTATTATATATGGTTTTGGATGAACCTTGGTTGTACAAATGATTGATTCATGAAATTCGGTAAAGATGCCTTTAATAACAATGCGATGAATGATGTATGTTTTGGACGAGTTTGTGATGCTTGATACATGAATGTGTAATTTATAATATTTGGTAGAACATGTGATGAATTTCTTATAAATTTTTGCTGATCAAGTAGGAGCGTAATTGTCATGATGAATGTTTAAAGATATAAAGTTTGGGGAAGATGAATAATTTGATATACATGTGCATGCTAAAGTTTGAAAAAAGGCTAGATGAATATTATTCCGGTGGTCATGCTATGTGCTTATTGAACTTATGAATTGAAAGTATGATTGGAAATAGTCCACCTCTTAGAGTTATGTTAACTCCCTATGGGTAGCGGTGAGGATCATATAGTGGTCAAAGGGATTTGATATCCTAGGTTATGATTGAAACTTGCGTGCTTTTGAGTACGGGATTGTTATGAAGAGAAGGGACTCGGTTGTAGCCCTTGGATGTTTGATGACATGGATAAGTGTAATTGTATGCGGTGTGTGTTAACATACGATGTCATAATATTGGGTTAAGGTTGGTGTGGTAGGTCTACAGGCACGACAATCGTCACACCGAGGGGATTTGGCAGATATACCTTGGTGGTTAGGCTTGGTCCTTGGTGCACATTCCCGAGGCTCCTTCTATGCTAGTGGATGGATGGGATTGGTCCTTTGGTGTTACTCTCCCAGAGGCTCCTTTCGTACCATGAAGTTAGGCCAGTTGGGCTGTGGTCTTGGTGCACATCTACCCAACACACCTTCTAAGCCGTAGTACGTAGAGGCTCCAGTGTTGTGCTCTTTGTATTGAGGTATATGAAGGCCTAGGTATGGTTGTGTGGATACCCGCCTAGTAGTGGAGATGCCCTCTCTATTGTTACAGTTTGTCCATGATGGATGACGCCTGAGAGGTTAGCTACCTGCTCGAAAAGTGGGAACTAGAGGACTATGTCGACATAACAAAATAGAGTGCGTGAGTTGCATGGGTACATCATTAACCATCATTGCATTGCATTGTATAAGATCCTCATCATATAAATTTGTATGTGCACTTTTATCTGATGAGTTACTTTCTGTTAAGCTGATCCTTAACTTATAAATTTGTATTGGCATTTTTATAAGTTAAGTTCTAATTTTGTTATTAAATTATATGTTGTTGTTGATTGTTGTACCTTTACTGAATTGCTAGTGTAGAATGATGATATCACCTATTATACATTTATTTTGTTACTCTTATGATGTGTAGTGATATACCACCTTCTTGTACTTACTGTTATATATATATATATTGTACCTCCTTTCTTTCTCTCGCCAGGTGCCAAAGACCAGTTGGGGTAAGAGAATGAGATAGCAACTTAGTCTTTATGACTAACGGTTGCTACGATGACCTTTTTAGGAGGACACCCAGCTGATAGAGAATCAGCAGCAGCAGGTTATGCAGGAGGGTAGCCAGGCCAGGGAGACAGGGTCTGGTATAATGAGACACTCACTTCCATCGGTTAATGAGGTGTGAGATTTTTGAGAGACTCTTGTTGTAGCCTTCAGGAAATTTTGTTGTACTCTGATATTAAAGGAACTGATGTAGTTACTTATTATTATTATACTGCGCTATGGACATTTACATTTTATGATGTTTTGACTTCTGTTTATTATCTTTATATTTGGTTGACAGCGATTATATTGTGAGAGCCGGCAGAATAGGCGTCTTGTAGTATCGGTAAACCTTTATGTTAACGTTACTGCAATGCGGCTATTCTGGGCATAAGACCTCCATTGGAAGTGTGTTGTGTTCTGGGAGGAGGGGTCTTACAATTTATGTGATCAATACATGCTTAGGTCATGGGGTCAATATGAGCGGCAATTGAATTTGAGATCCTGAAGTACCCAGCCAAATGGCCAGAGAGCCGAACGGGAAAGGGTAGGTTGACCCACGCCTTATCGTTCGCTATGATTGCTTTGACCGTTAGCGTTGGCTTAGTTATTTGAACATCGGGCTGTAGCGGAACTGTACCCACATTATATTGTTCATACTAGATTGCCTAAAGTAACTGGATTTCGTCATTGGCATAATGAGAGTCTTAGGCTACTAGTTGGAATGACTAGAATGCTCAAGTGTGAACCATCAAATATGGGACTATGGATGGTGGTGGGACCCAGAGAATTCTGGTACACCGAGAATGTTCCCTAAGTGCCTGGCGCGTGTGGCCATATGATCCTGCATCTGTGGAAAATGGTGATTAAATGCACATTTTTGTTGCCAAAAGATATATATGATGTATCTTGCAATGAAGGAGAACCGCCGCCCCGAGTGAGGGTTGAGGTTGTTATATTTGGTCAGCTAATGCTGACCGTTGTGTTGTTTTGTAACGTTTTGGTGGGCCGTGCTATGAAGGAGAGGGAGAGCCAAGTCAAAAGTAGCGGAATGAAGTCCCTTGTGGTGCAATTGGCTAGCACATGAAAAACTAAAGGTGAACATTTACTTTTTTCATGTGTGGCCGACATGTGTGCTGATTTATGAAGGACATATTTTGTAAAGGAAATAGTGTAAGGCCTTAAGACCAGAACTTATTGCATGTTTATATACATTCCTATCTTTATAGTGGACATTCCTGGCATGTGGGTTATACAACTAAAATAACTACTTCCGCTAGAATGCACTCTGAGTTAGGATGTGTGAAAAAAATTGGTCTCAATGAGTAACTCTGTTAATAGTTTATAGAATATGGTGTGGGGCACCGACCGGACCTTCTATTATTTTCTACATGATGGATGGAGGTGTTACAAACTGTGCACATATTGATGGATTCAGAGATTTCCCAGTGAGATTGAGCTTTAGGCTGGACTGCAGCCAACTATTTAACTCGTAGGGAGTTGAAGTTGATGCTTCCTTATCCTTGTGTGATGGGGCTGAGATACCAAATACAAATGGTCTAGGATGGTCTATCTGTATTTCCTTATATTGGGCCTTAAAGTCACTCAAGCCCATTCCCTTCCTTCCACTATAGCTGTGAATGTTTTTGTTCACACTATTGGATCTTTCATTCAACCAATGACCATACTTACTCTCTTGGTCATACTTGTTGGATGGCAATATAACTTTCTCAAAAGAGATAGCAGGCTAGATTGGAGCCTTGACCTTGCTCTTATTCCTTCTTCTAGTATTTCTCTCAATGTACCCCAGCCCCTTCTTATTAATTTGGTAGGTGAAGGTATCAATGAGTGGTAATACTGATTTGGATTTGGAGAATTGAGCCACTAGCATCTTCTCTTTGAGATTCTTATCTTCCAACTCTTAAATTAAAGAATTCTTACTGTTTATGTTTGAGACTTGGATAATGGAGATTGTTTTAAGTTGGGATATTTCTTTGCTAATTTGACTCAGCTGTGAATGTGACTCAGTGTGCAAGGAGATATCTTTTCTTAAGGAGACAATCTCCTTAGTTTGTCTTTTGACAAGCAACATACTCTTCTTCAGGACTTCTTAGATTAAACCAAAATTGACAAACAATTGATGGACATCTTCCTCAGTTTCTGATCCATATTTATCACAATATGAAAGTGCTTTAGAATCAAGACTTTTTTCATAATCCAATTCAGAGAAGGAGATGGAATGAATTAATTACTCATCTAGATCAGACTGATCCTGGCTAGATTTACCTTCTATCATGGACAAAAGTCCATAACAGCCAGTGACATCTTCATCCTCCTCATTGTCACTATTTGAGTGTGATAGAAGGGCCCTAATTCCTATCCTAGCAGCTGGATAGTCCTCATCCCCTTCAGCAGCAGCAGCAAATAACCTTATATAGGATTCATCTTCTTCTTCAGAATCAGAAGATGCTGAGTCCGTTTGACTCCAGCTCTTCTCATTCTTGGCAATGAAGCTATTTTCCATCTTGCCCTTATGGTGATGGTTCTTCTTCTCACCAAAATCTTTTCTTTTTACTAGGTAGTCAGCAATGATATGCTCAGGCTTGCTACAATAATAACATATTATGTTAGAAGAAATATGTTTACTGGGTTTAGCATCATAACTGTCTCCTTTGGAGAACTTCTTCACAGATTTGTTGTGATCCTTATTATAATGTGAGGAGGAGAAAGGTATGTTCTTCCACTGATTAATCTTCATCATCTTCTAGAATTACCTTGAGAAGGCAACAAACTCCCAATCTGACATGTTACTGTCAGATGAGTTGGATTCAGAGCTTTCTAAATCTGCTGTCCTTCTTGGAGGAGATGCAATTCTCATCTTGCTCTTCTTATAGATCTCATACTTGAGATCCACTATCCTCTCCTTGGCATGGGACCTGATGGTTGTCTCCTCCTCCTTCCTGGAAGATAAATGTATCTCATAGAAAAGAAGATTTCTAAATAAAGTGTGAGGAGGAGTTTCAGCAAGCTTGGCCACTTCCATGATAACACATATCTTTATGTCCAAATCTCTTGTTTGAGATCTAAGAACTTATCATTCAGCTCATAATTGCTGAAGACCCTCCCATAGGTCCTCATCTCATTAACCACTCTGAAAATATTTCATAGCACTCAGCTATGATGTCTTAATTATTTTGTGTGAAGGCCTCATATTCTTGATTAAGTAGGGTTTTCCTATCATCCCTAACATCTTTAATGCCCTCCGTGTACATAATCAGGGTATCCAACATCTCCTTGGTTTTCTTATAATGCACAAAATTCTGGAAAATGGAATGATCAATAGCACTTACTATGATGTTTTTAACTCTTTTATCCATAGTAGCAATTGTTACTTCATCCTTAGTCATTTTTGTATAGGCCTTGTGCAATCTTAGGTTAGGATCAATGGTGGAGTACTTTTGGAAGATAAAAGGTCCCTCCTAGACTATTATATAAATCCTAGGTTTAGAGGCTTCCATAAATAGCCTGTCCCTTTGCTTCCATATGGTAAAGGCCTCCTTCCTACATATTAGCAGCTTCATAGAGCTCATCTCCTTATGAACCTCTCCAGCAGACATGTTGGAATAACTAAACTACCCTTTATAGGATTTTGTCATACTGTTAAGTACTTTTTGATCAACCTCCCTCTTATATCTCTTGATAGTTAATAGGGTACAAGTTTAAATCACCTAGAGGGGGTAAATAGGTTGTTGGTTACTTTCTTGTTTTTACTAGATTATTTTAGGATTAATCAACCAAACACAGAAAGCACACAATTATTTATAGTAGTTCCCCAAGGTATGCGTACATCCACTCTCCCTCCCACCATTCTAACAGTGTGTTAGACAAGGCAAACTACTCCAAACTCAGCTCAAAGAGCTTATAACATAGGTCCCTCTGGAACTCTCAGGCTTCCTCCAAATCCTACCTCAGGCCACTACCCTATACATTCAGAGAAAGCTTTACTCCTACAGCTCAGTGACCCTCCAGGTCATCTACCTTAGGACTATCAAGGAGCTCTATAACTAAGGTTAAGAGGATAGCCCTACCTTAGGCATGCATGCCCTAAAATCTCAGGCACTCAATCCCTACACTCAAAACACAAATGTTCTAACAGAGAAATAGTGTTTAGTTTACAACGAAAGACATTAATGAATTTAACCTTAAGCTTTTTGGTCTTCTGTTAATAATGAACATTAGAAATCTGTCCTGGAGCAGGGCAGGAGATTTGATCTTCAGCTTTAGCCCTTACTCTATCTTGATCTTTTGTATTTAATAGAAGGGGGGAAGATCAACCTCTGAGCCCAGATGGGCTCAACTTGTTCTCCTTAGATCAGATCTGGGAACAACTACCGAGAGCACAAAGCTTTAGCTCATTCACAACACTTATAGTTCTTAGCAATAGTCTAGCACTTATTAACACTTAGTAGTAGCTTTTACAATGATCCATCACTTCTCTGTGTTTTTATTTAACCTAGAGTATGCTTTTATATTCCTCACAACTCTACAATGGCTCTTTAGTTGATTTCACATCACATGGCCGAGAATGGAAAAAGTTGTCCTACTTTATAAGCTTTCCACCAAAAATGGATCGCCCAAGTCAACTGCTTGTTATGAATTGGCTCGATTGGGCTGAGACAGGCTTATGTCTCAGTGGTAGATTAACTGTCTTAATGGTTCTGTTGAGACCAATCTTCTTTCTTAGCACGCCTAAGATAGGCAATTGTCTCAATGACAGATGGATGCATCCCAATGGTTCCGCTGAGACCAGACAATCTTCTCAACGAATTTTCACAGAAGAGCTGAGACAGTTACAACAACTTTTAGGATTGTTCTAACCATGTTTAGAACAACTTAAACCTATAGATAATTGAAGTAGAAGGTTTATCAAATACACTATGCACTTAGCTTGGATGGTGATGCCTCTTCAAATCCAAGGAACATTAAAGGGCAATATTCCCAACAACTTTGCATCACTTCTATAATTTCTTCACATAAATTTTCGTTAGTAGCACTTCATATTATATCATCGACATATTTTTGCATGATCATTAAATATAAATCACTATGTTTTACAAACATCGTAGTATCCACACTACCCATCCTAAAACATGTTTAATAAGAAAATCCATAAACCTACCATACCTGGCATAAGGTTCTTGCTTTAATTTGTACATGGCTTTTATGAGTTTATAAACATGATTTGGATCATTAATATTTTTAAAACTAGGTGGTCTCTCTACATACACCTCTTCTTTAATAAAACCATTTAGAAGCGCACTCTTGACGACTATTTGATATAATTTTATTCTTTTAAAACAAGCAAATGCTATAAACATCTTAATGGACTCAAGGCGAGCTACATGTGCAAAAGACTCCTCAAAATCCACCCCCTCGATCTTTGAGTATCCCTGGGCAACCAACCTAGCCTTATTTCAGGTTATCCTGGACTCACCATCAAGCTTATTTATGTACATCCACTTAACACCTATAACTGGATGGTTACTAGGGCGCTCCACTAATGTCCACACTCTATTCCTTTCAAATTTATTAAGTTACTCATTCATGGCCAAAAACCAAGACTCGTCATTTAGTGTTTAAAAAATAATCTTTGGTTTGATTTCAAATATAAAACATAAGTTTGAGAATGGTTCATGTAAGGATGAACGAGCTCTAATTCCATGTGAAGGCTTTCTGGTTACTAATTCTCGAGGATTATTTTTTGAAAACTTTAGTTCATTTGGAGGTTTATATCCTTCAGTAGGACCTAATACTTCACCTACTACTTCCTCTCTCTTCACACTCTCCTCTTCTTGATAAGTGACATCATCATCAACTTCATTTGATTTAGAGTCTTCTTTGGTGTATTTTTGTTAAAGTGAACATGTATTGATTCTTCTACAACCAAGGTTCTTTTATTATGGACCCTATAGGCACGACTCGTTGAGGAATATCCTAAAAAGATGCCTAGGTCAGATTTTTCATCAAGTTTTCCCAAATTATCCTTGGTGTTAAAACTGAAGCACGAGAAGACGAAGACACTTAAGTAAGATACACTCGGCTTCTTTTCAAAATAGAGATCCTATGGAGTACTCTTCAGAATTGGTCAAAGCATGGTATGGTTCATTACATAGCATGATATACTAACCATTTCAGCCCATAGGTAATTGGGTAAGCTATACTCAGAAAGTAGAGTTCGAGATATTTCTTGTAGCGTCTGATTTTTTCTTTCCACTACACCATTTTGTTGTGTAGTGAATGGAGAAAAGAACTTGTATCAAATGCCTAAGTAATTACACAAAGAGGTAAAATTTTTATTCTCAAATTCTCCCCCATGATCTGACCATATACATTTAATTTTTAATTCCATTTCATTCTGAATTATAGTGCACATGATGGAGAATTCAGTGAAAGCATCAGATTTACTTGCAAGAAAAAATAGTCTAGCAAAAACGCGAGTAATTGTCTATTAACACAAATGTGTAATGTTTCCCACATAGACTACGAGTACTAAGAGGGACAAACAAATCCATGTGAATTAATTGTAGTGGTCTAGAAGAGGTAATATCATTTTTTCTTTTAAAATATGATTTTGAGAATTTTCCCTTTTGGCAAGGAGCGCATAAAGAAGTCAAACTACCGCTTAGTTGTGGAAGTCCACGAATTAGTTTTTCTTTTGATAGTATGACTATTAATTTACTCCTAGAATGATTGAGTATCCTATGTCAAAGTTCTATCACTGCATTTTTAGCGACTAAGAATTTTAAATTTGAAGAGAATAAATCATCAAACATGATAGTGTAAACATTGTGTTTACTAGGTGCGTTTGGCAATATATTTTGAGATTTTGCATCAATGATTTTGCACATGCTTGTAGAGGTTTCAAATAAGAAGTTCATGTATTTATCACACAGTTGACTAATGGATATTAAGTTATGCATTAAATCATCTACTAATAGTACGTTTGAAATAGAAAAGTGAATGTTACATACAGTGTCGACACCTAGAATTCTTCATTTACTGTTGTCGATAAATGTCACAATGCCAACTCTTCTCTTTTCTAGGCTAAGGAACTTGTCTTCATCTCCCATCATGTGCTTGGAACACTCGGAGTCCAAGTACAATATATTCTTGTATTCCTTATCCTGCCAACACACCTAAAAATAGGATGAGGGTAAAGTTATGGTTACCCAAGTTGTTTCACCCACAGTATAGGCAGTCAACTTTGGCATCTAGATTTGTGAAATTTTATTTAATCATTTCTTCAAGAACGAGACAGAAGTGTGATAAAACTTGTTAAATTTGGCACACTTGGTATAGGGGGTGGATGCCACCTTTTGCGTTTTATTTGGTCTCATGCTGGAAGATGGAAATAGGCTTCCAATTTTAACATAGTTCACTTTAATTTTTTGAGTTTTTTTTCGATTTGCTAGAGAAGATCTATCATTAGCGATAGTGATATCATGGGGCGATCGCTTCGCATGTTTGTATCCCAGCCCAAAATTTCTAGATCCCAGACACTGATAGCCCTACATCTTATTCAGTGATTTTTTGCCTATTCTAAGCTTTTGGATGTACAGTTCAGGTCATGGATCTTGTCCTTCAATGCAGTGTTTTCCTTGGTAAGCATCACACATCGGTTTGCGAATTGTTACTTTCCTTTGTCAAAATTGCTAAGAGAAGTCTGTAGCTTCTTCCCCAAGGCCTTTGTCACTTTGGTAAGTGTTTTATTTTTTGAGGAAGTCTTGGAGAGGCTCTCTTTCAATTCATTTATCATGATCATGGAGTGAAAACATTCTTGGCACTCGACTTTCTCTTTCCAACATTTGATTAGTTCATTATTAAGACATTTCAAATCCTTTTTCATTTGCTTATTTTTAGATTTTAAGAAATTATTTTTATCATGCAAATCATTTATTTATCACGTATTTTTTCATATAAATCATAAAGTTTTTCATAAGTAGGAGGGGTTGCCTCAATGTTGCTATGGACATTAGATTCGCTATTAGACTCATCTTGGTGCTTCCCCATGAGGCACAGATTTGCCTCTTCATCACTTCTCGACCTTGAGGTGTTTGACTCATCTACTGATGTATCATTTCAGGTTGACACCTTTAACACCTTTTTCTTCTCCTTACCACGGGTCTTCCTTTCCCTTTCCTCCTTCAAAAGCATAGGAAAGTCATGCTTGAAGTGTCCAGATTTTTCGTAGTGGAAGCACTCCAGGGCGGCTTCTTCTTCATTACTCTTTGCCATTTTTGATGGCTTGCTCCACCCCTTTTTCTCTTTCATTATATTCTTCATGATTCTTCGAAACTTTTCTTGCCTCTTTGGATTCCTCAAGAACTTTTTTAAGTCGCAGGCGTACCGGCTCTCCTCTTCATTAGTCTCCCCAGTCACCTCCTTTTCCTTGCCCGCCTTTAGTGCTAGTGCCTTCTTTTTTATTCCCTGGATACTTCTCGACTTGAATCATCATTTCGAGCTCATGGGTTTTCATGTTCGTAATGAGACTCTCTATCTGTAGGGTATGTGATTCAGTAATGGGGGTCACATTCAGACTGAATCGCGGAGGCAGGGATTACAGGATCTTCTTTACCATGTCCCCATTTGAAAAGGTCTCTATAACAGATCTAGAGGCTTTGATGATCTTTGTGAAGCGAATGTACATGTTGTCTACCTCCTTGTAGATATCCATCTAGAACTGTTCATATTCAGACTCTAGTTGAAACAACTTTGACTCCTTTTCCTTCGAGGTACCTTCATGAGCCAAATCAATTAAACGCCAAATATCATAAGCAGTTTCACAATTATAGATTCTATTAAATTCAGTCTTATCTAAAGCACAAAATAAAGAATTCATGGCTTTGGCATTATTGGTACACTTCAGCTTATCTATTTCATCCCATTTATTATGAGGTTTTTTCCACAAACTGGTCATATACAGTAATATTAGGTGCAGTGTATTTCGTTCTGTTCATGGCCCATACATTCATGCTTTGTGTCTTCAAGAGAATTTTCATGTGAGTTCACTAATGGCTATAATCATTCCCTTTAAATAATGGAGTCCAACTCACTCCTTGTCACTCAAGAAAGTCGTTATTACTGTTGGTCGTCTATTTAATATCCCTAAGACAACAATACCTCAAGGAGTGGTTTTGTCATGAATAGGTCATTACAAAACCCTAGGAAGACCAAGTGGACCTAGGAATATAGGTGAGATCACTATGGTCTGTAAATAGCAGATTTATAAACACTAGGTTGGGATGATCATGGAGCTTCACCGTGACTCCAAGACATCACCACAACCTCACAAACCAATTGGAAGGTCCATTAGAGCCCTAAGGGTCCATTGGAGTCAACTCTAGGAGGCCAAGTTGACCTAGAATCATCCTAGTCCTAAACTGGGCAAGTTACCCTAACTAAGGGCAATGTGCCCCTAAGGATCCCAACCAACCCTACCTAGGTCTTTTTAGACTTAAGGTGAAGTCAAACGGTCACCAAAGATCCATTGGGTTCAACCTTAGAGCCTGAGTTGAGCCAAGTCAACCCTAGCCCTAATTTGGTCAAGGTACCCTTCCTAAGTGTCAAGTGACCCCCAAAGTGCCAAGTCAACCCTACCCAGCCCTACCTTGACTTTAGGGTATACCAATGGATCACCAAGGACCCATTGGGGTCAACCCAAAAGGTCAAATTGACAAATGTCAACCCTAGTCTAAGTTAGGTCAAACTTAGCTCAAATGGGCTAACCCAAGCTCAAGCCCTTTTCCATTTGGGCTAACCACCTCCGAATTATATGATGGTATGATTTATTGGTCTACAAATAGGCCAAAGGGATGAGCAAGTCAGCCTTGATGACTAGGAGAGAGAGAGCTCACCTTACCCTTTAATGGAGGGGAGAGAAAGGGGGAGGAAGAAGCCATTCATGGCATAGGGAGGCCAAGGGCGACCTTTGATGGCTGGATTCAACTCCTCTGGGGAAGAGGAGGAGTTTACAGCCATTTTCTGTCCACTCCAAGACAGGCTCACCCCCCCCCCCCCCACCACTTGGCCGAAAGCTCCATTGAAGGCCATTAATGGCCATTGGTGCTTGGTCCTTCCTCTTCCCCCTTTAGTGATCCTAAAAGCACCACTGGACTCAGGGGATTCATTTACACACTTCAACTGAAGGATATAAGGCATTCCCATATGCTGTTGTAGAAACCCGATCGGCGGGACCACCACCTTGGCAACCCGATGATCAACGTGACTTCAAGCCTCTAATAAGTTCCTCCCCTTCTCATATCTCTGTGGGTAGATCGTAGGGATCATTAGGGATGAAAATCGGGCTCAATTGATCCCGATCGGGAATGGCATTTTCCCAATTTTTTCATGAAAATTCCATCTTACGGGATCGCCGGAGACGGCCTCTCCGGCGGCTGTTCCACCGCCTGGAGATAGCCACCACCTCGACGGAGGTGGTGGTGGAGGTGGCTGGCCAGGGAGATGGCTTGGTGGCCGACAACAGCGGCTTGAAGATGGCCCAGGAAGATTCAATCTGGACTGTTGGCGCACTGGAGAAGATGACCAGATATCATCCATCCCTGCTTCGAGATTCGCGCTGCATCATTTTAATATTAGGTTTAATATTTCATTTCATTTGATTATTGTCACAGGAAATTATATTAATGATATTAATTATTAAAAATACGTAAACACCTATAGTAAACAAATGGTAAACATAAAAGTTGTATCCCTAGGGGTGTACTTTAATTTAAAATTTGTTTGAACTAATTTGGATGTCTGGTTTGACTAGGGCACTCATTTTGGTGGGGTCTATACCTAGGGTTAGTCAGAGACTAAAATGAGTGCCCCCACTTCATCTCATGTCCAAATGACCTGAAATTTTGACAGGGAGTCAATCTAACCTATACCTTAGTTATGTCCAAAAATAGGAATTTTTGGAAATACATTTTCTATAGTTTTAGGAAAAATTTAATAAATCATTTATAAATTAATTAGGTGTCTTAAACCCCTCAAAACCCCCAAAATTTTGGTGGGTGATATTGGGGGATATTATAAGGCTCTAGTAGAAATTTTACCCCTTTTGGGTTTGATTACATAAGGTATTTGTGTAGGCAAAGATTGACCCTTTTAGGTCAAATTAGGGCTAAGTGCCCTAAGTGCACTTGAGTTGACCAACCTCATCCAAAGGTGGTTGAACTTGGCACACAGTATTTTTAGAACATAAAATACCCCCTCCACTGATATTGGGTGGAATTTGAAGGGTGGAGCCCTAAAACTCAAGGGTAGGTCCTAGATGTGCAAATCTAGGGTTTGAGAGTCAAGGGGTCATGTAACCTTGAAATGACTTGGAACTTGGTGGAGAGGACTTTAAGGTAGTTAAGGTCCTTTAGTAAAAATATTATTGGATTTGGATGATGTTAAACTCCCCAAAACCCTAGTCCTAGTTTAGGGCACAAATATTACACTTGTAAGTTAGGGCATCAAAACTCTGTGCAAAGTTGTGCAACTTGGGTAGTGGAGTCATCGGGTTAATATGAGACTCTAGGAATTTTACTGGAAATTTTGGAATAATAATCTTAGTACCTCCTTTGTAATATATTTATTAGCCCTTGATAATCATTAGTTTAGTATGACCTCACTGTTCCTTGGAAAATTATGAAAATTGGGTTGAGGAAGTTTTAGGTCATTATGATCATACCTAAATTTTATTATAATTTTTAGATGTATATTTTCAGTACTTACCTCACAAGGTTATGAATATGCAAATATGTTCAATAATAGATTCAGATCTCAATGCTTGTTAGAAATTTGTGAAACATATTCACTGGTGTTCTTAGGTCAATATTCTCATGATAAAATTTTATAATAATTTTTAGGTGTATATTTTCTATAGTTAATTCATTAATTTATGAAAGACGAATATCGTACAAATTTAAAATTAGAGTTCATTATTTACTGAAAAGTTTGGAAAGTTGGTCAAGAGTATTTTTAGGACATTTCAGTCATGTTTTAATTTTCTCATAATTTTTGAATGTCTATTTGTAGCACTTGTTTCTTTAATTGATAAATATGTGTTTACATTTAAAATTTCGGATCTGAGGCCTAAACCTTGCAAAAAAATTGAGAGATTTGAATTTACTGTCTATTAGTGGCCTAGTATTTATCATAATTTTGTGGAGCATTTTTCATGACTATAGAAGACACTTCATATTCAAAACTAGGGCATTTGGATTTTTAGGGAAAATAAATAAAATATCAGTTTAATTAGGAAAATTTCATGTTTCTGGATTTAGACTAAATATGTCATGATAGGCCCCCATTAATTATCTTAGGATTATTGGATAAAGATTTGGAGTACCTCATATCATGTACATCATATAGCATAGGGTGGTCTACATACAGTAAATCTATAGAAAATCAGATAGCAGTTGAATTGGGCTTATGGATTGGGGTTAGTGGTTTGTTGGTTTGGATAAAGTGAAATTGAGTACATCCATGGAAGTTGGGATGAGTAGAAGGTTAGTTTGACTATGATTAGGTGGTGCTCAGGATCGACGAAAGATCGTTTTTCCTGTGGAGGGAGAGAGAGGGTCAAAACACACTAGGGTGTTGAAGTATGAGACCGGGAAGTCTGGCAGTCTGTCTTGGTGGATTGAAAACCACGCGGTCTGGTAGTTTCACTTCAATAGTTTGGTTGTTGTACTGTTGCTGTCTGGAGTCCGAGCGGTCTAGTGGTTTGTCATTGACGGCTTGGAGACCGAGCAGTCTAGCGGTCTCCCATGACGATCTCTCTTTCCTCTCTGGTGGTAGGCGAGCAGTTAGCCTTTACATCTAACCGTGCGGCTTGTGCGGGTTGTTTCTGTATACACCGCTTAGTCATGTAATTTTTTTGTCCCACATCTCTTGTTTGTATTCTCTCTTCTCTCCTCCATTCTATAAAAGGGAGGCCATACTGTTGGGTACATTGGAAACTGTGTACCTGATTTGAAGAAGCCTAACTTAGCTTAATGATATACATCAAGGTGTATTTGATGTTATTTTAAGTTGACATGTACAGGTGAAGAAGTATTAAAGAATACAGGAAATTATTCTAAGTCCATGTGTCGCCACCTGAAGAAACTGGGTCGACACTTCAGAATAATTGTGTCGACACTTGAAGGAAGCTGTGTCGACACAGAGAAAGATAGTCGACCACATTTGTGTCGACACTGGGAAGCAGTGTCGACTCACAGAAAGATAGTCGACCTCAACTATGTCGACACCTGAAGGCAGAGTCGACACATACTGAGTTCTGAATCTACAACAACTGTGTCGACACAAAGGACTTGTGTCGACACACTGCAAAGTCAAGACCAAGTTATTTTCTGAAGAAAGATGAAGTGTTGTGT
This sequence comes from Platanthera zijinensis, assembly GCA_039513925.1. Lineage (NCBI taxonomy): Eukaryota > Viridiplantae > Streptophyta > Magnoliopsida > Asparagales > Orchidaceae > Platanthera > Platanthera zijinensis. The sequence continues at coordinate 65,748,557 of CM077089.1, read as the reverse complement.
CGACACAAATTCTCTGTGTCGACTCATTCTCAAGATGAAGTTCTGAAGAAGCAGTGTCGACTTAAAGGCAAACTAGTCGACATCATCAAAGGCTGTGTCAACACCAAAGTCACTTATGTCGACACATATAGATAGTTGGTCTCGACACTTTCTGACAGTCTGTCTCAACACTTTGTTGTCCAAGACTAAGGCACAGGATCTGTTTGAAGACTTGATAGCTGTGGGTTATGACAGGTTAACTGAAGCTATCAGACTTGTCAGAAGTCAGTTAGAAACCGGATCAGCCGGTTACCATGAAGAAGATCTATAAATAGACAGATTCAGAAGAAGAAAAAAAAGGAGATATACAAGAGGAAATTAATTCTTAATCAACACATCAGTTGAGAGACAAGTCCTCTCTTCAATAAAGTGCAAGGCATTAAAGAATATCTTCATCAGAAGATCTAAGAAGACAATCTAGGGATCAGTCTAAGAAGAGTTCTTTCAATAATTCAGAAGTATCTTCAAAGGTGTTGGATAGAGAGGGATCCAGCCACTTGAAGAAGAAGAAGGATGTCATCATTGGTTTCTCAAGAAGCTGTTTGAAAATCAACTCAGCTAAGTTCAGATTCAAGAAGCTTTGAAGAAAGCTCAGATTCAGTTGATTTCATCAGCTGATCAAGAATTGTCTTGTTCTTTTCTCTCTCAACAAAGGCAAGACATTAAAAACTTCTTTTCTAATTTCTGTAGGATCTGTCAATACAAATCTGAGTTGTAAGCCTGTGTTATAAAGGCTGAGTGTAGGAGAGTTGATCTCTGAGTGATAGGGCTGTTTGCCTGAGTGTAGGAGAAGGTTCTTCTCTGAGTTGTAGGCTTTGTGATAAGGCTGAGGTAGGGCTATTGAGCCTGAGTTGTAGGAACCTTTTCAGGTTCTGAGCTGTAGGATCTGTGGATCTAAGTTAAGAGGAAGTTTGGCCGAATCTAGCATACTGCTAGATAGGTGAAGGGGGAAAGTGGATGTACCCAGACCTTGGGGAACCACTATAAAATAGTGTGCAATCTATGATGGTTAAATTTCTGTGACTACTGTGCTGTGTGTTTTAATTCTGTAATTGAATTCTGCCAAAAAAAGTGTTAACAAGCATTAGAACCTATTCACCCCCCCCCCTCTAGGTGTTTAGGTTGCCTTGAAAGTAAAACTATCAAGTGGTATCAGAGGGAGGTTCCTCAAAAAGGACTTAACAGTCTGAGGTAGATCTGAAAGGCAGAATCAAGATTCAAGAAGATGGGTTCTGGAGAAAATCACAAGGAGTTAGGGTCAATGAAGTTACCCATCTGCAGGAAGGAAATCTTTAGAATTTGGAAAGAAAGAGTCAGATTGTTCATGGAAGCATCTGACCCAAGGATATACATCACAGTTCAGGAAGGACCCTTCATTCTAATGAAGGTATCAGTTCTTGATGCTAATATTCAAACTCCAAAGAGTTATTCTGAAATGAATAAAGATGAAATCATTTTGGCAACCATGGACAAGAGAGCTCAGAATATTATTGTGAGTGCCATAGATGATTCTACATTTCAGAATCTGATTCACTACAAGACCACCAAAGAAATGTAGGACACCTTGATTGTCTACATGGAGGGATCTGAAGAAGTAAGACAGGATAGGAAGTCTATGCTCAACCAGGAATATGAAAGTTTTAGACAAGGAAAAACTGATAGCATAACTGAATGCTATAAGAAATTCTATAAAATTGTGAATGAGTTAATGTCCTATGGAAGAGTCTTTAGTGCCAATGAACTGAATGACAAATTCTTAAGATCCTTGACAAAGTATTGGGATACAAAGATCTGTGCCATAAGAGAAGTGGCTAAACTGGCAGAGATTTCTCCTCCAACCTTGTTTGGAAAGTTGCTATCCTATGAAATGCAACTTATGGTGAGGAAGGAGGAGGAAAAGAATTCAAAAGGAGAGCATAGAGAGAAGACAGTGGCCTTCAAGGCAGAAGCCACTAGAAAGAATAGGAGGATATCATCATCTCCTCCTAAGGAAGTTGCAGAAGTTAGTTTTGAAAATTCAGATAATCAGGGTTCAGAAAGCTGTGAGTAAGATGCAGATTTTGCTGCATTTACAAGGCAATTCCAGAGATTCTTAAAGAAGAAGCAGTGGAAGTCTAGGCCCTCCTCATCACAGCAAGTTGATAACTATTATCAGAAGAAAAAGTCATCAAGGAAAGAGAAGAGCAGAACAAAGCCCAGCAAGGCCACTACTTCAAAGATTGTCTGTTATTGTTGCAGTAGGCCTGGACATGTAGTGGCTGACTGTCCTGATAAGAGAAAGGAGTCATCAGACAAGAAGAAGACTTATCAAAAGGGCAAGAAGGAAAAATCCTTTGTTGCAAAGAAGGAAAAGAGCCTAATAGATCAATCAACTTCAGAATCAGAATCTGAAGCTGAAGCATATATTGGACTATATGCTGCTACTGAAGAAGAGGAGTTCATGCAATTGCTAGACTCCATCTATGAACAAGAAGATCATCAGTGCATGGGACTGATGGCAGGATTAGAAGAAGACATGTGCCAGAATCAGTCTGGTCCTAGTAAGGTACTATGTCCTTCAATAAAATCTGTTTGTAGTACAAGTGCATAATCAGCTATATCTGCATCAAGTGATGTAGATGCATCTGAATCTGAAGGAGATGTCTATCAATTGATAGATAAGTATGGGGACTTGTTGTAGGCCCTTAAGAAAAGCAAGAACCTGGTTAAATCTTAGGCTCAGGAAATTGCTGATCTAAAGGTAGCTGCAACTGAGTTTGAAATAGTAATTGATCAGAAGTTAAATGAAATTGCCAAACTGAAGAATGTAACTATTATTCAGATGGGCACAATCAATTATACCAATGATCAAGTGAAGAGTCTGGAGGCCAGACTAAGAATTGAAAAGGAGTTAGTGGCTAGTTACTCTAAGCCAAAGTCTGTCTTACCCTTGATAGATGAATTTGTGAATCAAAAGGGTAAGGCAGGATTAGGATTCAAAGGTAACCCCAGGGCAGCCCAATTCAAGAGGAAAGGCAAAGCTCCTGTCAAGCCACTGAACCTTTCAGTCCCTATTAAGTTTAGAAAGGTGCAAGTGCCTTCTAACCAATATGATCATGAAAATATTCATGGTCATTTTAAGACTAATGTTCTGATAAACAAGGGTGTAAATGCCAACAGGCCTATCCATGATCATAAACCCAATGGTTATGAGAAATCAGTGGGTGAAGCTGCTGTAGCACCAGCAATGGACAGAAATTCTTCTGTCAAGGGTGTATCTAGATCTAGATACAATAAGTTTGAATGTTGGTGCTGTGGCAAGAGAGACAATTTTCCTTAAGCCTGCTGGCATAACACAAATGTTAGAAAGAACAATAGTCTACCTGTTAGAAGAGATAATGGTAGCTTTGTTAATGCTAACCTGAACCAAGGACCCAAGACTTACTTGGGTTCTAAGGGTAAGTAAATCTGTGTTGCAGGAAAGTCCAAGTGGCCATGCCCCTATATGGTACTTGGACAGTGGTTGTTCTAGGCACATGACTGGAACAAAGGGGCTGCTGAAGGAATATACATCTGTCAAAGATGGACCTAAAGTGATCTTTGGTGGATCTAAAAAAAAAAATCATCAAAGGGTTTGGTAACATTTCTACTAACCTAATTACTATCACCCAAGTGGCTTATGTAAAAGGTTTGAAACATAATCTAATAAGCATAAGCCAGCTGAGTGATTTAGGATATGACATTTCATTTGTTAAGGATGGATGTCATATCAAAAGGTCAAGTGATCAAAAGATCATATTGACTGGGTATAGGAAGAGAAATGTCTATTGTCTTAATTTTGTATGTGAGAACAAGGCTTCTTCCATCTATCTTGTAGCTGATGATAATGCTTCTCATTGTGTCAAGTGGCACAAGAGATTGGCTCATCTTAACTATAATACAATTGGCCAACTCTTTAGCAAAGAGTTAGTGAGGAATGGTCCTCAAGTTAAGTGTATAAAGGAAGAAATATGCTCAGCTTGTCAAAAGGGAAAGCAGACAAAATCCTCCTTTCAAAGCCTTGAAAACAAGGATTCTGTGAGGTGCCTATACCTCTTACATATGGATCTTTGTGGTCCTATGCCAGTTCATAGTCTAGGTAGGAAAGTCTATACTTTTTTGGTGGTAGATGACTATTCTAGATTTACATGGGTGTTCTTTCTGAGACAGAAATCAGAAACCCCAAGTGTATTACTTAGTTTTGTAAAGCAAATTCAGAATGAACTGAATAGTACAGTGGTCAAAATCAGAAGTGACCATGGTACTGAGTTTCAATCTGAAAGCATGACAAAATTATGTGAAGACTTTGGGATTTTCCAAGAGTTCTCCTCACCTAGAACACCACAGCAAAATGACATTGCTGAAAGAAAGAATAGAACATTAATTGAAGCTGGCAAAACTCTATTGAGTGACACCTCTCTCCCAGAATATTTCTGGGCTGAGGCAGTTAACACTGCATGTCATGTGATCTATAGGGCTTCTATCACCAAGAACCACAAAAAGACTCCCTATGAGATTATGAAAGGTAGGAAACCAAATCTATCCTACTTCAGGATCTTTGGTTGTAAATGCTATATACTTAACAATGGCAAGTCATACCTAACTAAGTTTGCTGCCAAATCCCAAGATGGGATATATGTTGGGTACAGCATAAATAGTAAGGCCTATAGAATCTACAACTTGACTACTCAAGTTGTTGAAGAATCTGTACATGTTGTGTTTGATGAAACAAGATTAATCAACTGTGAGTTGTCTTGTAGATCAAATGATTCAACAGGTATAAGCAAAAGAATGGATAAGCTCTCCATTGCTGAAGCATCAAAGGAAGATGGAGCATTGGAAAATGAAGGCTACTGTCCAGGGGAAGTACAAGACTCAATAGATGCTGATGAAAACCAAGAGGTTCAGCATGAAGAAGGAGCTGGAGATGTTCAACCAGAAAGGAATCTTCCTCCAGCTATAAGACATTTAAGAGATCATCCAGCTGATCAGATTATAGGTGATCCAAGACAGGGAGTGCAGAATAGAAGCAGAAATCAAAGCACAGACTTGCATTCAAGTTTCCTGTCTCAAATGGAGCCTAAGAAGTTTGAAGAAGCCATCCAAGACCAGCACTGGATTGATGTTATGCAAGAGGAGCTGAATCAATTCAGAAGGTGCAATATCTGGGAGCTTGTTCCTAAACCAAGAGGCCACAACATAATTGGCACAAAGTGGATTTATAGGAACAAATTGGATGAGAGTGGAATAATAGTGAAGAATAAAGCAAGATTGGTTGCAAAAGGATACAAGCAGGAAGAAGGGATTGACTTTGATCAAACCTTTGCCCCAGTAGCAAGGCTGGAGGCAACCAGAATGTTCGTTGCCTATGTAGGCTATCAAGACTTCAAAGTGTACCAGATGGATGTGAAATCAGCATTCCTGAATGGTGATTTAAAAGACGAAGTCTATGTAGAGCAGCCATCAGGTTTTGTAGATCCTCTTAAACCTGATTATGTCTATAAGCTTAGGAAAGCTTTGTATGGGTTAAAGCAAGCCCCAAGGGCTTGGTATGAAACCCTGTCTACTTTCCTTATTGAGAATAAATTCTCAAGAGGAAAAATAGACAAAACTCTATTCCTTAGGGAATCCAAAGGTAAGATCATCTTAGTTCAGATCCATGTTGATGACATAATCTTTGGATCTACTGAAAACAACCTTTGTAAAAAGTTTGCCAAACTTATGCAAGGGAAGTTTGAGATGAGCAGTATGGGGGAACTTAAGTTCTTCTTGGGACTCCAAGTAAGACAGACTGATGATGGCCTGTCCATATCCCAGTCTAAGTTCACCAAAGAATTAATTAAGAAGTATGGTATGGAGTCATCCTCCACTATGAGAACTCCTATGGGAACAAGTATGCCTATATGCAAAGATGATGCAGGTAAACCTATTGATGAATCTTTGTATAGAGGAATAGTTGGCTCTCTTCTATATCTCACTGCTAGTAGACCAGATATTATGTATGCTACATGTGTCTGTGCTAGGTACCAAGCCTGCCCTAAAGAATCTCATTATACTGCAGTCAAAAGGATTCTGAGATATCTTAAGGGCACACCTAATGTAGACCTTTGGTACCCCAAAAATAAAGATTTTCTACTAACAGGTTATTCAGATGCAGACTTTGCAGGCTGTAGAGAGGATAGAAAGAGTACAACAGGTACTTGTCAATTCTTGGGAGGAAGATTGATATCATGGAGTAGTAAGAAGCAGGCCAGTGTGACAATATCCACAGCTGAGTCAGAATATGTTGCTGCTGGCAGCTACTGTGCACAGCTATTGTGGATACAGCATCAGTTGAAAGACTATGGTATTCAAGTAAGTAGAACACCTTTATTTTGTGATTCTAAAAGTGCTATTTCTATTGCTAATAATCCTGTTTCTCACAATAGAACTAAGCATATAGAAATTAAATACCATTTTCTTAGAGAGCATGTAGAAAGAGAAGACATCTCATTGGAATTTGTTAAAACAGATTATCAAATAACAGATGTATTTACTAAGCCACTGGATGAAACAAAATTCAATAAATTTAAAATTGAATTAGGCATGCTGACCATTGATTAGTTTATCAACAAAACTTACATGTGACATTAGATTATCAAGTGGTATTGACAAAAACAGAAATTGGCTAAGAACAATAGTGTCTACACATTCAGTGATAATGTGTCGACTTAGTGAAGTCATGTCGACTAGTCAGAGAATATGTGTCGACACAGAGAATTTGTGTCGACACTTAAGAATCAAATAGTCGACTCATCCAGGAATGTAGTGTCGACTTCACCAGAATAGTGGTGTCGACACTTACAGATTTTGTGTCGACACTTATCCTAAAAGTCGACACAGAATTTCTAATGCTCTACTATGTCTCTCAGGTGTCGACATATCCACAATTGGTGTCGACACATAGTAGACAGACTTGCTGTCAAGACAATAAAAGTTTGTGTCGACACACTCCATCTGTGTCGACACATATAGACTGTTTTTGCTCGACTTTTGATCTTCTTTCCCTAGAAGGTATAAATAAGTCAAGAACTTATTCTGTCGACACGCTTACAAGGTTTTGGAGACTGAAACCCTGTGTCGACAATCTCTCTCTCTTCTCTCTCAAGATTTCTCGTCTGATCAATGGCGCCAAAGGTTGCAGATAACGTCAACGAAGGATATGAGTTGGTGCGTAATGCCTTTGCGGATGCCCCGACAGATGTTCAAAGGGTTGTCACTCTAATTTCTGAATCTGGGTTAGAATTTCTAGTTTCTGAACCATCAAAGATCTGGAAGAAGGAGGTGATTGAATTCTTTACCTCTGCATCAGTGGATTCAGCTGGTCTCAAGATAAAATCCACTGTTCATGGGACGAAGGTAAAACTAACACCAAGAAATTTAAGAAAAATACTTCAATTATCAAACATTGAGAATAAAGAAGAGGTTCCAGCCTCTAAGACCAGGGAGGCTCTCCAATGGTGTGGATTGGATCCAACCCTGAAGATTAGAGCAGCTATCAACAGGAAGGGCATGAATCAACAGGGCAAGTTTCTGTCAGAAGTAGTTGGGAAGGTAATTTTGTGCAAACCAGGTGGACATGATAGGATTTCAGCCTATATGTTCAGCCTAATGACCAAAATTGTGTTTACAATTCCAACTGACTGGTCAGCTGTAGTATTTGATAAGATCAAGGAAGGAATCAAGAAGCCAAATCTGGCTAGAATTATGAGTTTATACCTGACTGGAGTGATCCCTGAGGTTATGCAACAACTGCCTGGGACAAAGATTAATCACATGAGGAAAATGGATATAAGATTATTTTCAAGGTGGGATAGGGTCCTGTCTAAAGATGTGCCAGATGAGAACAGGCAGGACACCCCTGAGAGATCCCCTGCACATGATTTAGGCACTGCCCAGCATCCAGAAGAGCAAGTGAGAAAGCAGGTTGAAGATCAGCCTGAGTCTACTCAAGTTCAGAAAGCAACCATTCCTGCACAGATGCAGGGGGAGAAAGCTCACTCTCCTGCCCAGAATGTATCTACTCCTGACCAGGTATAGGTACAGGGAGAGCAAGTGTATTTTCTTGCCAAGGACATTACTAATATTTCTATTCCTGCACAGGTGCAGGGGGAGCAAGTGTATTCACCTGCCCAGGATATTCCAAATACTGAACAAGTGCAGGGGGAGCAGATGTCTGAAACAGTGCAGGAGAAAGAACAAATTGATTTATCAAAAGATTTGAATATTGCAGATCTGGATGATTCAACATCTGTTCAAGCTCAGAAGGAATACACTCTAGATGAGTTATTTCCTAATGTTGAAATTGCTACTGATAGAGTAGAGGAGGAGCAAGACAATGAAAAGGCACTACACATGGAGATAGAGCAAGAAGCTGAGAAGGAACAAGGAGTTGAGGAGGAGCAAGTAGTTGAGGGGGAGCCTATGAATGTTGAGGCTGAGCAACATGTCACTGAAAATAATATTTCTCCTACTCCTCCTGAAAGAGTTCAAATAGAAAGTTCATCAGACTCTGAGACTGAAGAAGCCAGAATGGCTAAGAAGAGAAAGCTCATAGTCTTCAACTGAAGGAGCCAAAGTTATAAGCAGGCACTCCAAACTTCAACTCACCAATCTCCATCTAAATTTAACTACAACAAGTTCATGGTAGATTTGCAAGTTAAGTTGGATGAGCAGAGATTAGCAATGGAGAAGTATGTTGATGAGAGCAATAAATCCCTTCAATTTGACTTGGCTCAAGATATTACGTCTATTAGATTTGAAGTAAATATGAATAAGAAGGAGATGACAGATTGCTTCCATAAGGGAGGTAATGTTGTAGTGTTTTTGGCTAAACAACAGCAGCCTATCCTCACTAAAGTGGATGATATTGCTTTGAAGCAAGGTTATGTTTTGGAGAATCAGCTGAGGATGAATGATAATTTGGCTGAATCTCACCATGAAATTCTTGAAGAGTTCTAAAAAGCTACTGCAGGGATGACTGAAGCAAGAGCAAAAGAGATGAAAGCTTTTGATCCGAAACTAAAGGAGGCTATAGCTTCAGTTCAATCTGCCATCACTACATCTCAGAAGGAAATATCTGACAAACTTCAAAAATTGAAACCATATTTTAAAGAAGGTGTGAATTATCTAGATGGCCAGATCAGATTTCAGAAGGATGATCTAAGAGATCATATTACCAGAGAAGTCATAAAGGGGGAGAGGTTGTTAGTTCATGCTTGCTCAGAGCACACCAAATGGGTGACAAATAGTATTCGAGCCACATTGGGATATCCACCTTTGTGTGATGATGATATGGTGGCTAAGTCCGGAATTCAAACAGGTCTACTTGAAGGCAATCAACCTGAGATTGCCCAAGTCATTTACCCTCCTCCAGATTTTGATATGATTAATCAGCAAGTTCAGGATATGTATAGTCCTCCAAAGGAGGTTACCAAGGTTGTCATTGAAAAAGTTGATAAGCCTGATGCCAACTTGAAAGAACAGCAAGATGCTCTACTATCCAAGAAAAGATTTAGAGAGCAGGCTGAACTTAAGCCATATTTTGAGCAGTGGAGCCCTACTTCAAGAAATATTATACTAACTGCATGGAAGGCTGTAAAGGACCAAGTACATGAAAGAGGAAAGTGGTATAATGAAATGGAATGGCAAAAGTATGATGCTAGGCAGGAAGCCATAGTACAGTTCAGGAGAAAAGCCAAGTTGGGAAGGCTGCCACTAGATGCTCAGGAGCCGAGCAAGTACTTTCCAAAGCCCTTTCATTACTTTGAAAGGCAAAGGCTAAAGGAAGAAGCTCAGAAGAAAGCTGAGCTAAAAGGCAAGAAGCCTGCTGAAGTTGCTGAAGCTCCTGTGAAGGCTCAAATCCAATCTGGCAAAGGAATTGTTATAAGAGAGCCTGATCAGTCTTAGTTCTAAGTTCTTTCAAATGTTTTGTAATGTTTTGATCATTCAATGTAAACATCTGTAATCAAACATTATCAAGTTATAAACAAAATTTTGTTTGGAATCATATATTCATGTTCACTCTGTGATGAATTGTTAATATTTTGTTTATATAAAATATTCCTGTAATGTCATACATCATCATATTATTTTTGTTATAAATGGTGTATATCATTAACTAAAAGGGTTATGACTTCTCCAAATAGGGGGAGATTGTTGGGTACATTGGAAACTGTGTACCTGATTTGAAGAAGCCTAACTTAGCTTAATGATATACATCAAGGTGTATTTGATGTTGTTTTAAGTTGACATGTGCAGATGAAGAAGTATTAAAGAATACAGGAAATTATTCTAAGTCCATGTGTCGCCATCTGAAGAAACTGGGTCGACACTTCAGAATAATTGTGTCGACACTTGAAGGAAGCTGTGTCGACACAGAGAAAGATAGTCGACCACATTTGTGTCGACACTGGGAAGCAGTGTCGACTCACAGAAAGATAGTCGACCTCAACTATGTTGACACCTGAAGGAAGAGTCGACACATACTGAGTTCTGAATCTACAACAACTGTGTCGACACACAGGACTTGTGTCGACACACTGCAAAGTCAAGACCAAGTTATTTTCTGAAGAAAGATGAAGTGTTGAGTCGACGCAAATTCTCTGTGTCGACTCAATCTCAAGATGAAGTTCTGAAGAAGCAGTGTCGACTTAAAGGCAAACTAGTCGACATCATCAAAGGCTGTGTCGACACTAAAGTCACTTATGTCGACACATATAGACAGTTGGTCTCGACACTTTCTGACAGTCTGTCTCAACACTTTGTTGTCCAAGACTAAGGCACAGGATCTGTTTGAAGACTTGACAGCTGTGGGTTATGACAGGTTAACTGAAGCTGTCATACTTGTCAGAAGTCAGTTAGAAACAGCATCAGCCGGTTACCATGAAGAAGATCTATAAATAAACAGATTCAAAAGAAGAAAAAAAAGAGATATACAAGAGGAAATTAATTCTTAATCAACACATCAGTTGAGAGACAAGTCCTCTCTTCAAGAAAGTGCAAGGCATTAAAAAAGATCTTCATCAGAAGATCTAAGAAGACGATCTCAGGATCAGTCTAAGAAGAGTTCTTTCAAGAATTCAGAAGTATCTTCAAAGGTGTTGGATAGAGAGGGATCCAGCCACTTGAAGAAGAAGAAGGAAGCCGTCATTGGTTTCTCAAGAAGCTGTTTGGAAATCAACTCAGCTAAGTTCAGATTCAAGAAGCTTTGAAGAAAGCTCAGATTCAGTTGATTTCATCAGCTGATCAAGAATTGTCTTGTTCTTTTCTCTCTCAACAAATACAAGACATTAAAAACTTCTTTTCTAATTTCTGTAGGATCTGTCAATACAGATCTGAGTTGTAAGCCTGTGTTATAAAGGCTGAGTGTAGGAGAGTTGATCTCTGAGTGATAGGGCTGTTTGCCTGAGTGTAGGAGAAGGTTCTTCTCTGAGTTGTAGGCTTTGTGATAAGGCTGAGGTAGGGCTGTTGAGCCTGAGTTGTAGGAACCTTTTCAGGTTCTGAGCTGTAGGATCTGTGGATCTGAGTAAAGAGGAAGTTTGGCTGAATCTAGCATAATGCTAGATAGGTGAAGGGGGAAAGTGGATGTACCCAGACCTTGGGGAACCACTATAAAACAGTGTGCAATCTGTGATGGTTAAATTTATGTGACTGTTATGCTGTGTGTTTTAATTCTGTAATTGAATTCTGCCAAAAAAAGTGTTAACAAGCATTAGAACCTATTCACCCCCCCTCTAGGTGTTTAGGTTGTTTTGAAAGTAAAACTATCACATACCTTTGTAATAGATACCTTTTTTAGATAATAAAATTTCTATTATACTCCTTCCGGTTTGTTTTTTGTTCGTTTTCTACATGGTATCAGAAAACTCGATCTACTCCTCCTGATTCTGTGTGCATTCTCAGACTGCGCGACCTGTCCGCGCAGCTTGCTTCTTCTTCACGCGACCTGGCCTCGCGACTTGTTTCTTCTGCCTGCTTGTGACCTGTTTGCGTGTCTTCTTCCTCTCCTTGCCATTGCCCTTTTTGTGTGTGACCTTTTCTTCTCTTAGCGACATCTTCTTTAGTCGCCGCGATCTATTGCCTTAACCAGTTAGCCTTGTTCGCCTTGTTTGTCTTCCCGCAGAATTTTCTCTATTCGCGCGGTCTTCTCTTTCTTCTGTTCGCGCGGGATGCTTTATAACCACTCGAATTCTTTCCCTCTACTTGGTTCTGTGGCTTGGTCGTGGCTTTTCTGGTCGTTGGTGTCTGTCATCGTGATCGTCGCAGATCTCTTTCTCCTAACCGCTGTGATTTATCCCTATTCGCGCGGCTTATTTCATAACCGCACAGTTTGTTTACTAACCGCACAGTTTGTCTCCTTTAGTCGCGCAGTTTCCTCTCTTTTGCACGAACTCTGCTTGTTCGCACGGCCTGCCTTACTTCATGCGATCTCCTTTGTTCGCACGACTTCTTCTTCCCTTCTGCTTTTCTAGTCACGCAGTTTGGTCGTGGCTTCTCTGTCCACTGGTTTGTTAACACATTGACTGCTGTGTTCTCCTTGATTGTCCGTTGTGGCTTTTGTCGAATCCGCTTTGGTTTCTCTTGCTCTTGCGGTTTCTTTCTATTTGACCGCCTCTCGCTTGTCGCCGCGATCTGTTCAGCTTTCCGCGACCTGGTCTGCTTCCTGGTCATGGCCCTTCTTGCCACTGGTGTGCTGACACCGTGACCGTTGCAGCTTCTTCTTCTCTTAGCCCATTGTGGTTTCTTTCTTTTCTGTCGCGGCCTCCTCTTTTGTCCGCGCGGCCTCCTCTTTTGTCCGCGTGGCCTCCTCGCTTTCTATCCGCGCGACCTCACTTCTACTCGTGCGGTTTAGTGTGTTTCTTTATGGACAATTCTGATATCTCTACCTCCGCCTCCTCTCGGCCGTCTGCCTCTATGGCCACCACTTCTGGTAGTGCCCATGTCGTTACCCAAGGTAAGTTGCCGATTAACTCTGGTGCTACAAATCACATGACCGATAATCCTCAATTCTTCTCTCTCCAAGAAATGCATGATCGGTTGCCTCCAGTTCTTGTTGTAGATGGTTCACCTTCCCCTGTTCATGGGACGGGCGTGGTTCAAGTAACCTCGTCGCTTCGCTTTCTGGACACCCTCTATGTCCCGAAGTTCCCTTGCAACTTATTATCTGTTACTACTTTATGCAAGCAACTTCAGTGCTCTGTCATATTCACTCCAACTTCTTGCTCTTTTCAGGACCCGATGACCCAACGGACGATTGCTACTGGGACTGAGAGCGGCAGCCTCTACTTTCTTGACAATGTTTCCTCTCTGTCTGCCTTCTCCTCCTCTTCTACAGATCTGCTTCAATGACATCTTCGCCTTGGACATCCTCCTCCTCTGATTCTTCATCAGCTTTTGCCCCACTTACATCCTATCAGTCCTTTTCTCAACTGTGATGCATGTCAGCTTGGCAAACATCACTGCTCCTCCTTCCTGCCGAAGCAAGACCATGGCTCTTCTTGCCCGTTTGATCTCACTCATTCTGATGTCAAGGGTCCTGCTCCTACTCTCACCGTTGGTCGGGGTAGTTCTTACTTTGTAACCTTTATTGATGATTTCTCCAGATGTACATGGGTATATCTCTTAAAAGATCGCTCTGAACTCCTTTCTGTATGGCAATCCTTTTATTATATGATTAAAACTCACTTTGATATTTTTATTAAAATATTACGCTCTGATAATGCTAAGGAATATCTTAGTCATGAGTTTTCCTCCTTTTGTATGCTACATGGTCTTATCCATCAGACCACCTGTGTTTACACCTCCCAACAAAATGGGGTGATGGAGCATAAAAACCGTCATCTCCTCTATATCGCTCGCACTTTTATGACGCAGATGCAGGTACCTCGCTCCTACTGGGGCTATGCTATTCTCCTCGCCTGCTATCTGATCAATCGCCTTCCCTCTACGATTCTCCACGGCCAGACCCCCTTCTCCATTCTCTATCCGGGCAAGGAACCATTTCCTCTCCCTCGTCGCATTTTTGGGTGTACAACTTTTGTGCATGCTCCGTCTGCTACTCGTGACAAGCATTCCCCCCGTTCCACCAAGTGTGTCTTTTTGGGTTACTCGACAACTCAAAAAGGATATTGTTGCTTTAACCCCGTTCTACGCAATCAGTTTGTCTATGCGGATTTAACCTTCTTCGAAAATGCATCCTACATCTCTCCTTAATCCCCTCCTTCTGATGTCTCTGACTCTCCACCATGTCTCTCTATTCTTTCCACGCATATCGACGTCTCAACTCTTATCTCATCTCCTCCTCCGTCTCCTTATCTTTTCGTTATACCCCCTCCACCTCCCCCCTCCACCTCCCCCTCCTCTCCGCAGCCGTCTCTCTCCAGTCTCGGGCAAGATTTCTCCCCTACGGACGCTCCGGTCACTGAGGCACGAGATGACCTGGATCTTCCCATTGCTCTTCGCAAATGGGTGTGGGCATGTACCCAACACTCGCTTGCGGCAGTTGTTTCCTATGATCGGCTTACTCCCTCTCACAGGTGTTTTGCTTTGGCTATCTCAGCTACTACCACTCCCCGCACCTACCAGGAGGCTCTTGCTATTTCTCATTAGAAATCTGCCATGGATGAGGAAATCGCCACTCTTACTGAATGGGGTACCTGGACCCTCGTTCCTCCACTAATAGGTACTAATGTGGTCGGCTGTCGCTGGGTGTTTTTTGTGAAGTTTCGCCCGGACGGTACTGTGGAGCGCTAAAAGGCCCGGTTGGTGGCCAAAGGCTTTACTCAGACTTATGGAGTTGACTACTTTGATACTTTCTCTCTGGTTGCTCGCCTCAGCACCATCCGGGTTCTTCTCTCTATGGCCGTCAACCGGGATTGGGCTATTTCCCAGCTTGATGTAAAGATTGCCTTTCTCTATGGGGATCTTCAGGAGGACGTCTACATGGAACAACCTCCTGGGTATGTTGCTCAGGGGGAGACACGAGTATGCCAGTTGAAGAAGGCCATCTATGGCCAAAAATAGAGCCCTCGGGCATGGTTCGATAAGTTCAGTGGCATTGTGGCTGCCATCGGCTTTACAAGAAGTTCGACCGATCACTCCTTGTTTATTTGCAAAACCGCATCAGGACTGGTGGTTTTGGCGGTGTATGTGGATGATATTCTTCTTACCGGCGATGATCAGGCTGGGGTGGACTTGAAAAAGAAACACCTATGTCAACACCTGGTCACGAAGGATATGGGCTCCCCAAATACTTTTTGGAGATAAAAATCTCTCGGAAGCCCAACTCGTTGGTTCTCTCCAAATGGAAGTATGCTCTCGATCTTCTACGAGAGGCAGGATTGACTGGTGTGAAACCGTCCCGGTATCCCATGGCTACTGGAGAAGACAAAACATGGACAGATGACTCGCCTCGTATATTCGATGCCACGAGGTACAGACGTCTGGTAGGCAAACACATTTATCTCACGGTGACCAGACCCGACATCGCCTATGCTGTAGGCAAGGTTAGTCAGTTCATGCAAGCTCCTATGGAATGCCATCTTTAGTCTGGCTTGAAGATATTAGAGTATGTCAAAGCAGCACCAGGAAAAGGGCTACTCTTTCAGAATAATGGTCATCTGAGGGTTGAAGCGTACTCAGATTCAAGCTATACGGATGATAAAGGTGACCGTAAATCTACATCTGGCTTTTGCACATTCGTAGGAGGAAATCTTATGAGCTGGAAGAGCAAGAAATAATCTGTTTTCTCCAAGTCCAGTGCAGAAGCCGAATATCGAAGTATGGCATCAACCATGTGTGAGTTAAAATGGTTTCGTGCTCTCATGCTTGACCAAGGAGAGGTCTACGACTATCCTCTTCCTATGTTCTGTGACAACAAGGCCGCTATATACATATCCAAAAATCCAGTCTTCCATGAGAGAATGAAACATATAGAAGTCGACTGCCATTTCATTAGGGAAAAGGTCTTGAAGAGACAGATTTGCACTCTGTTCGTCACCTCCGACAAAGAGTTGGCAGATATCTTCACCAAGCCAGTTTCTACTTCCTACTTCCACATTTGTAACAAGCTGGGCATGATGGATATCTATGCTATAGCTTGAGGGGGAGTGTTGAAGTATGAGACGGGGCGGTCTGGCGGTCTATCTTGGCAGATTGAAGACCGCGCGGTCTGGAGGTTTCCCTTCAGCGGTTTGGTTGTTGTACTATTGTTGTCTGGAGTCCGAACGGTCTAGCTGTTTTTCTTTGATGTCTTGGAGATCGGGCAGTCTAGCGGTCTCCCATGGCGATCTCTCCTTCCTCTCTGGTGGTAGCTGAGCGATATGCCCTTCAATCTAACCGCGCGGCTTGTGCGGGTTGTTTTTGTATAGACCGCTGAGTCCTGTAATTTTTTAGTCTCACATTTCTTTTTTGTATTCTCACTTCTCTCCTCCATTCTATAAAAGGGAGGTCATACCTTTGTAATTAGCTTTTTCAGATAATAAAATTTCTGTTATACCTTAGTATGTCCTCACTATTCCATGGAAAATTATGAAAATTGGGTAGAGGAAGTTTTAGGTCATTATACTCATACCTAAATTTTATTATAATTTTTAGATGTATATTTTCATTATTTACCTCACAAGCTTATAAATATGCAAATATGTTCAATAATATATTCAGATCTCAATGCTTGTTAGAAAATTGTGAAACATATTCACTTGTGTTCTTAGGTTAATATTCTCATAATAAAATTTTATCATAATTTTTAGGTGTATATTTTCTATAGTTAATTCATTAATTTATGAAAGACAAATATTGTACAAAATTAAAATTAGAGTTCATTATTCATTGAAAAGTTTGGAAAGTTGGTCAAGAGTATTTTTAGGACATTTCAGTCATGTTTGAATTTTATCATAATTTTTGGATGTCTATTTGTATCACTTGTTTCTTTAATTGATAAATATGTGTTTACATTTAAAATTTTGGATCTGAGGCCTAAACCTTGCAGAAAAATTACGAGATTTGAATTTACTG
This sequence comes from Platanthera zijinensis, assembly GCA_039513925.1. Classification (NCBI taxonomy): domain Eukaryota; kingdom Viridiplantae; phylum Streptophyta; class Magnoliopsida; order Asparagales; family Orchidaceae; genus Platanthera; species Platanthera zijinensis. The sequence continues at coordinate 65,731,445 of CM077089.1, read as the reverse complement.
TCTATTAGCTGCCTAGTATTTATCATAATTTTGTGGAGCATTTTGCATGATTATAAAAGCCACTTCATATTCAAAACAAGGGCATTTGGATTTTTAGGGAAAATAAATAAAATATCAGTTTAATTAGGAAAATTCTAAGTTTCTGGATTTAGACTAAATATGTCATTATAGGCCCCCATTAATTATCTTAGGGTTATTGGATAAAGATTTGGAGTACCTCCTATCATGTACATCATATAGCATAGGGTGGTCTACATGTAGTAAATCTACAGAAAATCGGATAACAGTTGAATTGGGCTTATGGATTGGGGTTAGTGGTTTGTTTGTTTGGATAAAGTGAAATTGAGTACATCCATGGAAGTTGAGATTAGTAGAAGGTTAGTTTGACTAGGATTAGGTGGTGCTCGGGATCGACGAAAGATCGTCTTTCCTGTGGAGGGAGAGAGAGGGTCAAAACACACTAGGGTTAGATCTATAGTAACATTAAAGGGATCAGGAATCGGGTATTAAACAATAATAGTAAGTTCTTTGCGAAAGAGAGCTTTGGGCTTCAACCCATTGTAGTTCCTAGTGCACTCGAGATCCCTTCACGGGGAATGCCTTAGGAAGTCCTAGGCTAACCTAAACTGTAGGCTTAATAAACTTCAAGAGCAACTAGAATAACTAAGGGTTCACTTTCATACAGCCTAGTGTCTCGGTAAGTTATGTTGGGTCACACGGGCAGTAGGCTCGGTGGTTATGGAAACGGACTGGTTAGTCCGGGGAGCTTTGGCTCGGTTGTTGGTTGTGACGAACCGGTTAGTCTGGGGAGCTTTGGCTCGGTGGCTGATACATTAAGATTGCATGTGCATAAATTATAACGTGGTGGATCTTTGGTATTGGAGGGTCGATGCACCGACGCCAATATGTTTACTCGATAAGTGTGGTTTTGCACTTCGCCAAATTAAGTCCGGTGGACTAACCGACGAAGAGTATGCAGGAGCTTCGCCTTGTGAACCAACATCGAGGTATATGATAGGTCTTACTGGTAGTGCAATTACCATTTTAGAGGTGCGCGAGTCCCAACCCACCACTTCCGTTTGTCACTACGGAGGTATCCTGGGAGGTTAGGCTCTGGAAAGGGGAAACTAAAGGTCTGTGTGTACAGAGTCATGTGGGTGTGTTGCATTTGCATGACTCACATCGTAGAATACTTGAATGACATAGCATAATCATTGCATTTAACCCTTAACACCTATTGTATAAATTGGTATGAGACTCTTTATACAATAGGCCCTGAACACAACCCCTTGGTTTATAAGCTCGCGTGAGCGTGCTTATAAGTTAATGTTTTTATTCTATGGACATATATATGCTTGCTTGAAAACCGAAACCCTATCATATAAATTGGTATGGGACTCTTTATAAGATAGGAGTCTTGTAGAAGATCCCTTAGCTTATGTGTTTTCATATAAGTTAAGGTTACTTATTTCCTATTCTGTCTTACATACTTTTATTATTACTACTTATTCTCACAAAACTGCTAGATTAGTTCCGCCATCACCTACTATTTTGCTTATTCCCCACCCTCATTACCTCTCCATTCCTTCTCCCTGCTCGGTGTCTAGGAGCCATGGAGGGAGGGGTAAGGGATGATAGGACTTAGTCTTGTAGACTAACGATTTTCAAACCACATCATTTTAGTGGATCGTGGAGCCCAGCACGGAGGTGCAGCCACGGAGGACGACACGCTTGGAGACATGACAGTCTAGTCTCGGAGTTCAGACAGCTGGGATAGTGAGTCCCGATTGTTAATAGATGTTTTAGTTTTGCTTTCGCGATGAGTGACATGTAATGAGGACTTGATGTATCGGGCATGAGCCCTATTTACAGTACCTTTCTTATTATTGTTGTGGACTCTCCCTTCGTGGAGATGTATTATTTTATATGTGATTGTTGTGGACATGTGTAGAGTTCTACTTTTATGTACTATCATATTTTGCTACTGTTCTGTAATCAATTTGGCCGACAGGATCGGCATTTTGTAGTGACGACCTTCACGAGCATTAAGGTGTTACTACAAAGTGGCAGTTCAAGGTCTAAAACCCTGTGGTTTTGAAAGAAAAAAAAGGGGGTCTTACAGTCTACTTCAGGATTTTAATCACTTTTGAAGTAACCTCCCTCTTATACTAGTCCTGAAGTACCGCAACTTCCTATAGACTTTGAGTAATGAATACATTGAGTACGAAATTCATCAAGTCCATTTATCGAGTGCTCTAAACAATTTGTCAAGATCATTCTATGATTCGTCGGGAAAGAAAGAAGGTTTATTCGAGTCCTTTAGATCAGTACAAGTCCTTTTGACGATTGATCGAGTCCTTTTACTGAGTTTTTAGAGTCTTTTCGATGAGTTCGTTGAGCCCTTTAGATGAGTTCATTGAGTAAGTAATCAAGACAGGATAAATGAATCCCGCCAAGTCCATTCGTCGTGTGCTAACGACGATTCGTCTGTATCATTTGACGATTCGTCGAGTGTACACGAAGGGTTTGTTGATTCTAATTATGATTCTCTCATTTTGTCCAGGCCCACCAGCCACTCAAGATGACACAACTTGCATGTGGGGTCTGGGTCAAAATGGGACGTTACAAATCCTATAAACAAATGAAAGGATTTCTTCCTTGAAATTTGAGGTTAAGTCTATGGCTAACAAAGTGCAGGGTATACAAGATAACTATTTAAAGTTACCTTGGGGGAACAACTTCTGGTAGCGCTGCTGTATAAGGTCCATAGGCTCCCAAGTGTACTCTTTCCCATGGTTGGACCATAAGACCTTTACAAAAGGATAACATTTTCGGCTCAATCTTCGTACTTCAGTATCTACTACCTATACAGGCTCTAGCAGAACAGATCTAACAGATGCCACGGAGCGAGATGTAGTGGTGACAAACTGCTCATGCCAAAATAGCGCCTTCCTAAGTGAAGACACATGAAAGACATCGTGTAAGTTCTCCAATTCCTGTGGTAGATCCACCTATAAGCCAAGGGACCGATCTTTTCCAAAATAATATAAGACCCCATGTATCGCGGGCTGAGTTTCTTCCTTCCTTGAATACGTGATACCCCATGCATCGCCCTAATCTTTAAAAATACTTTGTCATCCACTTAGAATTCCACCATCATGTGTTTTGCATCATAGCACTTTGCCTGCTGACTCTGATCCTCTAGCAAGAGATATAGGATCAACCTAATTATAGAATTGGTGTCATCGATGTACTCCACTCCCAACAACTTAGGATCCTCATCTTGAACACATGATAATGGAGTTCTGCACCTCCAACCATGCAGTGCTTCATAAGATGTCATTAAAATGCTTGCTTGGTGGCTATTAATATACAAAAACTCTACCAATGGTAGGAGTCTCTCAAACAGCTCTCCCCTATCCAAAATGCATAGCCCAATAAGTCCTCTATAATTATGATTGTTTTCTCTGATTAGCCATTAGTCTGAGGGTGAAAAGTCATATTTAAAGTAAGGCGGGAGCACAAATATGTCTGAAATGCCTTCCATTACTTTAAGGTGAAGTGACCATCATTGTCCGAGACTATTATCTTGCGCACCCCATGGTACTGAATGAACTTCTCCACAAAGAGACGCACCAACACATCAACATGTGCTTCCTTCCTCATCGGGATAAACCTGGCAACCTTTGTCAAGAAATTCACAATCACGCAAACTGAATCATTCCCTAAGCGTGATCGGGGAAGACCGTGAACAAAATCCATGGAAATATCCTCAAACATCCACTCTGGGATGGTCAATGACTACAATAATCCACCAGGGCTTTTGCACTCCACCTTTATCTTTGGACAAGCATCGTAGTGTGTAACATAGTACATGACACCTCTTTTCATTCCTGGCAAAAACATAGTCCTCCGCAAGTTAGTGTACATCTTCAAAATTCCGAGATGCACCAAATACTTGGTACAATAGGCCTCTCTCAAGATGTCTTCCCGAATCTCACCACATGCGGGAATGTAAAGTCTGCCATGGAAATGAATGAGGCCTTCATTTAGTGTGTATCCCTCAGTTTATCCTCCCATAATTGCTTGGAACATAGGGGCCAAAGAAGAATCATTACTTTGCTCTGCCCAAATTTATTCTCGGATGTAATAAAAAATTCTTCTTAGGCCTCGGGATAAGCCTTAAACACCAGTGTAATATCAATCTCTTCAAGTACTCTAGCCAACTTCATAGTCATTAATTAGGATGCAGGGCTCCACTTGGGTGCCTTCCTGCTTAGGGAATCCGCCGCCGAGTTCGCCTTCCAGGAATTGTTGTTCAATGTAAACTCATAATCATATAGAAACTCCATCCTCCGCCGCTGCATCAAGTTCAGATCTTTTTGGGTGTGGATATTCAAATCGAAAACCACTTCTCCCAACTCTAAATCATGCACTGGGTAATTTAATTCATGCCCTCACTTAAGTTGTCTAAAAGCATATGAAATCACATGCTCGTTCTGCATCAATACCGCCCCCATGTCTTGATAGGACGCACCAATATAAATCTGAAATTCTTCCTTCCCTAATGGGAGGGCGAGGATTGGCGTGGAGGTGAGGCGGTCCTTTAGCTCTTGAAATAAAGCTTCACATTTGGGTGTCCACACAAAAGGTACACCCTTATTTGTCAGAGCAGTGAGGGGAAGGGCGATCTTCGAAAACCCTTCCACAAATATGTGATAGTACCCAGCAAGTCCGTGAAAACTTCGCACATCGACCATTGTCCTCAAAGGCAACCACTCCTTCACGACAAGCACCTTGTCCGGATCTACTCCTAGTCCAGCTCCACTACCAAAATGGCCCAAGAAAGCAACTTCTCAAAGAAAAAACTCGCACTTGCTGAACTTAGCAAGCAAACTGTGCTCCTTTAGTTTATTTAAAGGAGCACTTACTTAACTTGCACTTGCTGAACAAAGGCATTGTGCTCTGCATGTTCCTCCACATTTCTCTAGTAGACCAAAATGTCATCAATAAATATGATGAAAAAAGCATCCAAATATGGCTCAAACAACCTATTCATCAAACTCGTGAACGCAGAAGGGCATTTGTGAGTCCAAGCGGTATCATAGTGAATTCATATAAGCCATATCTCGAGCTGAACGCTATTTTTTTGATATGTTCTTCTTATATCCTTAACTGATAGTACCTCGACCGCAAATCAGCCTTGGATAACCAATGTTCTCCCACCATATAGTCGAATAAATCATCGATTTGGGGCGAAGTATAGGTGTTCTACACCGTCATTTGGTTGAGCACTCGGTAGTCTATGCACAACCGCAGTAACCCATAATTCTTCTTAATTTACAAAATAGGTGGTCCCCAGGGTGATGAACTGGGAAGAACAATCTCTGATTCCACTAACTCTTGTAACTGAACCCTAAACTTTGCTAGTTCCTTTAGAGCCATCCTATAGGGGGTCCAAGAGATGGGCTTGGCACCCGGCACTTGCCTAATCTGGAAGTCTACTTTCATGGGCGGGGGCAATCCAGGTAGCTTTTCGGGAGAAACCTTAGGAAAATCCCTCACCACTAGTACGTCCTTCATGTTAGTTTCCATCTCTTTCAGCTCAAAACATATTATGAACACCTCATCCCCTTTATACAACCCAGTATTCGTTGAGTGCCCCCCACTGGCCAAGCCAAAGATCCTCAGGCTCAGGCCGGTCAAGGTAGGCGAGTGGGGTAGGTAGACCCACACTCTCCTAGAGAGAGTGAAGGCCTTTTGCTAAGTCGGGTGGAAGGGCTCTTTCCCAGGCAGGCGGAAGGATTATAGGGTTAGGCGAAAGGCTCTTGCCAAATCAGTCGGATTGTATAAGGATCCCGCGCTCGCTTTTTGAGGAGCTGTGAGAGGTAATGCTCGGCTCGCCTAGCATTCGCTTCTTCATGCGAGAGGTGCCTTCATGGGCCACTCGCCCGATAGGGTCCAGAGGTAAAATTACCTAGATGCCCATGAAGGCCTGTAAAAAGCCTTTCAGAATAGTGGTGTTACGTTGTCGGCAGAACCAATTGGGCTCCATATAATAGAGTGGATTAGTGGAGTTATGCTGTTGGAAGACCAAGTCTTGGAATTCAATAAATAGACCCTGTGGGCACCTTTGGAGGGGATCCAGTTCATTCTTGGCTTGCTCCTCCTTGGGTTATTTTGGTCTGGCTGCATAAGCCCTCTAAGGTGCCCAGCTCAGCTTTTGGCTTGGGAGGGGAAGCACTCTAAAGATGTTCCGAGTGTGTGGTGCGACCTCTATATTGTAGCCTAGGGTTAGTTTTTCAATTCCTACTGACTGGTCAGTAGCCCAAGTTTAGGAGAAGTGAGCACAAGATACCCCCTTAGGTCTCAACTCTTGTTGAGACCAAGTTTTTACATCAATATTTTTGTCACTCGGTGGTGGTTGGAAATGTTGACCCCGAGAAGATCCTGCTGACCAGGCTCACATGAGCTGGTAGGGATGGAAGTCACTCGGTGGTGGTTGAAAATGTTGACCCCGAGAAGATCCCGCTGAACAGGCTCCCATTAGATGGAAGGGCTGGAAGTCACTCGGTGGTGGTTGGAAATGTTGATCCCGAGAAGATCCCGCTGACCAAGCTCACATCAGCTGGCAGGTCTACAAGTCACTCGATGGTTGTAGGAAATGTTGACCTCGAGAATATTCCACTGACCAGGCTGCCATTAGCTGGCAGGGCTAGAAGTCACTCTGCAGTAGTTTGAAATGGTAACCCTGAGAAGATCCCGCTGACCAGGCTCCAATTAGCTAGCCGGGCTGCTACTTACTCGGTAATGGTTGGAAATGTAAGACCCTATTTTTTTTCTTTTAAACCACCGGGGTCTTATGCACAGAATCGTCATTTTTTGGTGACAGTGACACTCGGGAAGGTCTCCAGTACAAAACGTCGATCCTGCCGGCCATTACGATCACAAAAGAGAAAGAAGCTTATATACAGTTCAGATAAAACTAAGTCCACAATCACATAAAATATGAAATAGAAGAAATCACATCAAGTCCATAAGATAATAAAAGTACTGAAATAAAACAATACATAGAAATATAAATGGGCTCAAGCCTGGTACATCAAATCCTCAGCACAAACTCTCGCGCAAGCTAAGTAAACTAATCACTCACGGAGCCAGTAGTCGGTGCTCTTGTGCTAGACAGACCCACCTCCATGAGCACCATACTCTACTGGTGTTGTATCCCCTGTTGCTACTCCCTGTCTCTAATTCGGAGCCCTTGAAATGTTGTGGTCATCGACAATTAGTGAAAAAGTCTAAGTCCTATCATCCCCTACCCTTCCTCCATAGCTCCTAGGTACCGAGCGGGGAGAAGGAAAGGGAAGGTAATGAAGGTGGGGAGTACAAAGAAAGCAGGTGGTGGTGAAGCTACTCTAGTAGTTGTTTATAATGGTTGTAGAATTAATGAAGAGAAGTACAAGCTAGCAGTTCTATAATAGCAAGCAATAAGTATAAAAGAAAAAGTGCATTGCAAGGCAGGTAATAAATATCCATAAGAATATAACCATAACTTATAAGCATGCCCACACAAGCTTATAAACTAAGGGATCGTTTTGCAAGGCCTAACGTATAAAAAGTCCCATATTAATTTATACGTTAGGGGTAGGGGTTGAATGATGATGTCATGGTATGCTATGTTATGTGGGTTTAATGATATGTTTATGCAGTACAACACACACGCACGACTCTATGCGCACAGACCTTTAGTTCCCCATATTTGGGAAGCTAGATTCACTCCTAGGAACCTCCGTAGTGGCAAAAGGAGATAATGGGTTGGGCCCCCGACTCCTAGGTTGGTATCCACACTACCAAGCCTAGCCCTTACGTATGCCTCTCGAAGGACACAACCCAGAGTTACCACGTACTAATTCTGGCCATATCCACCAGACTTCCTTTGGCTAAGTGTAAACCACACCTGCCGAGTCAGCGTATTGACGTTAGTGTGAATAACAGTCTAATACCGAATACCCACAAATTTTGCTCATGTATCTAAGAACTCCCAAGCCATCGGCTCCCCGGGCTAACCCGTCCGTTATAACTACCCCTGAGCCTACCGCTTGGATAACTCAACAAACTAACCTCCCGGGTCAACGGGGTGTATAAAGATAAATCACTAGTTATACTAAATGCTCTTTAACATTGATTATCCTTACGGTTTAGGTTAGCCCAGGACTGCCCCCCCCCCCCCGATATACCCGGTGAAGGGTTCTCAAAGGGCACTAGGAACTATAATGTTAGCAGAATCCCACTGTTCCCTTTCGCAAGGAACTTACTATTATTGGTTATTACCCAATCCTCGGTCCACTTTTTATTATACTAGATCTAACCCTCGTGTTTTTTGTCTCTCTCTCCACAGGAAAGACGATCGTTCGTCGATCCCAAACACCACCTTCTCTACTCACCCCAACACATTCCACATAAAGATTCCTAATGATGAACTCATTTCTAATTCACCATTATTAGTAAACAAATAACCCCAACTCCCTATGTCCATTTCACATCCTACCACAATTTCTACAGTTTTATTATATGCAGACCAATCTAAGCTATATGTTGTACATGATATAAGCTACTCCAAATTTTCATCCAAAAGCCCTAATATATTTATTGTGGGTCTATCACAACATTTTTAGCCTAAATACAGAAACTTGTAATTTTTCAAAATAATTTGACATTTATTTAATTTTCCCAAAAGTTAGTCCATGGGTGATTTGAACATGAAGTACTAAATTTCCTTAAGTTATAACCATACAAAAATTATGAACACTAAATGATAGCTAAATATCAATGAATACAAAATTTCATAGATTTTCATAAATGTATTATCCTCTGAATAATTAATCCATAATAAATCTAATAATTATGGGTAAAGAAGGAAGCACTAAAATTTATCATCAGAAAATTATGGCAAAATTACTGAATCTTAAGGGTGACCAGAAAGGACCTCTAACCAAAGATCCTATTTTATCAAGCTCATTAGGTACCAAAATAAAATCGATTAAGTTTACTTAGAGACAAACACCTTGTGAAGCAACCCCTATAAACGGACTTCCAAAAATTTCAGAAAATTTTACAGTGCTTTATAATGTCATAAAAGATCCTCTGACTAAATTTCATGAGTTTCCCGTAAGATGTTAAACCATAAGAAATTCCTAAATAGATAGAGCAACTGATGGGTTGTGAATGAAGTACTCCAATTATTGATCTAAAATTCATACTAAAATTTCTAGAGCTTTGTTATAGTCCTAAAACATAACCCACTAAATCTCATGCAAATTCATAGTTAGAAAGTCATATATAAAAATTCTTCATGAAAACCTATGATAATGCACTTTAAAAAGGAACCTACTTGTAAACTCATCCCAACAACATGTACAATATTCCAGAGATTAATATGACTATAAAAATGACTCCTACCATTATCCCATGGAAGTCCAAGGTCCTAGGACCCCTAAATTATTCTTTAAGGTGCAAGAGTCCAACTACCACCTACAATATCCCTAGGGCATTACTCCACCCTAGAAACTCATAAGGTAAACTCTAAGTCCAAACAAGGACTAAACACCTCAAGTCCTTCAAAAACACTAAAAATCTTAATCTAAGGCTTGAACTTGGGCACTAGGGCTAAAGCACCCTAACCCACCCCAAACTATAATAGAGGGTTACCCTACTATGCTTGGGACTCTTGCCAGAGTCACAACCCCTTGGGTGAGGATTGGCCCCTCCATGCCCCCAAGAATCCTAAACCCTAAACTCACCCTTAAGGGCCCAAACCTTACTCACATCAAAACACAATCAAATCATACTCAAATGGGTTGATATTTTAACCAGTGACTCATGATGACCCATAAGAACATCCACCAATGTTTTGTGTGTTTGTGAGGTCATTAGACCCATTAATTAATAAATTCATGAAAAATGAAATGTTTACCAAAACTTTAGAAAAATATTATCCAAAAATTCCCATTTTTGGATATGATGTAGGTCTAGGTATGAATGGATCATGCTCCAAATTCCAAGTCATTTGGATTTCAGGATTGATGGGGGAACTCCAATCAACCTATGTTCAGCCCTATATATAGAGCTCACCAAAATGAGTGTTGAGGTCTGCCCCAAACTTTAAATTGGTTCGAATCAATTTTGAATTAACTAAACGCATAGACCTACAAGTTTCATGTTGACCATATTTTCAGAATAGGCCACTAAGTATTTTTAATTTAATTCCTAAGGTAAGTGATTTTCTGTGACAGAAATGCAGATAAAATACATTTACAATATTTTGATATGCACAGATCTAAAAGCAAATCGAACGATTGTGGGATTTCTTCTTTCTCTAGTAAACGTACTGGAACTACCCGACCTGGAGCCACTTCCAATAGCTACCACTAGCCACCCGACCACCTCCCTGGCTGGCCACCGCCACCACCACCTCCATTGAGGTGGTGGATATTGCTGGGCGTCGGCACAACCACCGGAGGGGCCGTTTCCGATGAACCCGGCATTTTGTTTTTCTCAAAAAAACCAGGGGAAATCTCCACCTGATCGGGCATAATTGAGCCCAATTCTTATCCCTGAAGATTCCTAAGATCTATCCATAGAAGGAGTAGAGGAGGACGTTGGTGGGCTAGAGTCAGGCCGATCGTCGGGTTGCCATGCCTGGATCTTGAGCTTGCAGGTGTTTTGCAACAACACTGTCAAAGGCCTTGGCTCTTTCAGGTAAAGTGTGGAAACAGAAACTCTTGGCCTAGGGAAGCTTTTGAAATCATCAAATGGGGGAGGGGAAGGGTCTAGCATGTAATGACCATTAATGGCCACTAAATGCTCATTCCGGCCAAGGTGGGTTCTCCTTCCCTAGGCATGAATCCATCAAAAAACCTCCCATAACTGATAGAGGGAGTGAATCTCCATCAATTGGGAGCAGAAATGAGGATTTAATGGCATTCAATCACCATGAATGGACATTTTCTCCCTCTCTCTCTCCTCCATTAAAGGGGAAGAATTCTTTTCTCTCTCCTAGTCATCAAGGCTAAATTCGATGAATAATCAAGCCTAATAGCAGCCCATTAGCTCATAATATTAAATAAAATAAAGTTAGCCCAAGTGGATAGGGCTTGAGCTTGGGTTAGCCCATTTGGGCTAATTTGACTAAATACTAGGGTGGAGTTGAACTTGGCCAAATTGACCTTTTGGGATGCCATAAATGGGTCTCTGGTGACCCATTGGCCTCCCCTAAGGCATAGGCAGGGTTGGGTAGGGTTGGCTTGGCACTTTAGAGGTCCCTTGCCCATTAGTTAGGGCACTTTGACCACTTTAGGGCTAGGGTTGTCTTGGGTCAACTTAGCCTCTTGAGTTGACACCAATGGGTCCTTAATGACCCATTGACCTCACTTTAGGGTTAGGAAGGCCTGTGTGGGGTCCATTTAGTTAAGGGAAGTTCAATTGACCCTAAGTAGGCTAGTTTGACCCATTTAGGGTTAGGGTAAACTTAGGTCAACTTAACCAATTTGATTACCGCCAATGGCTCCTTAGTGACCGAATGAACAACCCAAGGGGTTAGGGGTGTTGTGGTGGTGTCATGGAGTCAAGTTGAACCCCTAAGGTCAAACCTTAGGTCTGGTGGTGAGGCTGTGCTATAGGAAGACCAAGGTGATCTTCTCCTTGGCCATTATTTACTTGGTCCTTTGAGCTTCTTATGGTTTTGTCATGACCTAGTCTTGACAAAACCACTCCTAGGGGTCTTGTTGTTTGAGGGATGTTCCAGGAAATATTGACCCCGAGAAGATCCCACTGACCAGGCTCCTATTAGCTGGCAGGGCTGGAACTCACTCGGTGGTGGTTGGAAATATTGACCCCGAGAAGATCCTGCTGACCAGGCTCCCATTAGCTAGTAGTGCTTGAAGTCACTCAGAGGTGGTTGGAAATGATGACCCCGAGAAGATCCCGCTGACCAGACTCTTATTATCTGAAAAGGCTGGAAGTCACTCGGTTGTGGTTAGAAATGATTACCTCGAGAAGATCCCGCTGACTAGGATCCCATTAGCTGGCAGGGCTAGAAGTCACTCGGTGGTGGTTGAAAATGTTGACCCCGAGAAGATCCTACTGACCAGGCTCCCATTAGCTGGCATGGCTAGAAGTCACTCGATGGTCGTTGGAAATGTTTACCCCAAGAAGATCCCGTTGACTAGGCTCCCATTAGCAGACAATGCTAGAACTCACTCGGTGGTGGTTTGAAATGTTGACCTCGAGAAGATCCCGTTGACCAGGCTCCCAAAAGCCGACAGGCTGGAAGTCACTCGGTGCTGGTTGGAAATGTTGACCCCGAGAAGATCTTGCTGACATGGCTCTCATTAGCCAGCAGGGCTAGAAGTCACTCGGTGGTGGTTGGAAATGTTGACCCTGAGAAGATCCCAATTACCAGGCTCCCATTACCTGATAGGGCTTGAAGTCACTCTGTGGTGGTTAGAAATGTTGAACCCGAGAAGTTCCTGCAGACTAGGCTCCCATTATCTGGCAGGGCTAGAAGTCACTCTGTGGTGGTTTGAAATGTTGACCCTGAGAAGGTCCTGCTAACCAGGCTCCCATTAGCAGGCAGGGCTGGAAGTCACTCGGTAGTGGTTGGAAATGTTGACCCTGAGAAGAGCCCACTGACCAGGCTCCCATTAGGCAGCAGGGCTGAAAGTCACTCGGTGGTGGTTGGAAATGTTGATGCCGAGAAGATCCCGCTGACCAGGCTCCTATTAAATGACAGGGCTGGAAGTCACTCGGTGGTGGTTGGAAATGTTGACCCCGAGAAGATCCTGCTGACAAGGCTCACATTAGCTTGCATGGATGGAAGTCACTCATTGGTGGCTGGAAATGTAGACTCTAGTAAAATTTTGTTATTAGGCTCTCACCAAGCTGACTGGGTTGGAAGTCCCTCGGTGGAGGTCATGAAATATCATGGAGTAAGTCCCAAGGTGATCCCACTCTCAGGCTCTCACCTAGCTGGTGGGTTTAGAAGGCCAACAATGGACATGGGGAAACACTTTAGAAGAGGTTGTTCCAAAAAGAATGACACAAATTCAAAGTATGGAAGGCGGGACCTATGTGCATGAGTGGGCTCTGTATAGCGCAAAGATCCACTCGGCAAATACCTACTCGACAAGCAGAATCGATGGGTTGGCCTCTTAGAGTGGGGAATTAAGGTCGTCTCGCCCCAGATTGTCCACACGTGTGAGGACATTGCAGTCACCACCTAAGAGCCTAAGTAAAGCGAGAATGTTCATAGTGGAGATCAGACTTTTGCTAAAATCTCTCTTTGGGGGCGGGAGCGATCCGGTCGCAACCTAGGAACTAAGGGTCAGCGACGAGTGAATGCGCAAAAGCATTTGCGAATGGAAAGAAATAAAAAACAAGAAAAATTAACAATAATAACCATTTCCATAGAGACAAGAAACTTAGGAAATTTGTATTTATATCTCAAAAAGTGTTCTTACAAGTGGGGGTCTCGCCCCTAGCAAGAATGACCGAGAAAAACAAAATACATTTAAAAAAGGAAAAGTGGGAGGTCTTCAGGAAGAGTCGTAGAGCTTCTCGCTAGATGATCCTTCACTCTCGCGGAGGGGAGAATCATCGTCGTTCCCGCACTGGAGGTCCCCATCGTCGGGCGCGTTGATTGGGACTAAAATCTAGGGGAGGATGCTCTGCATCGTGAGTCTTTCGTCGCCTTCCCTGAGAAGTTTGGCCTCTCGCAACACATTAATCGCATGCCTAGCCGCCCCTGGGAATTTCCTACATCATCACCTAAATCTCATGGTTGGTGTTTTGATGTTGTTTACCCTTCTTGCTTGGAGGTGGTGGGACGAGCAGCTCTTGTGGGCCCATATTCTCAGCCTTCAACCCTGTGCCCTCACATTCAAAGGAAGCCACCCATGTGTGTAGCAGTTTGGCATTCGCGGGGTCCTGCATAAAAGATTACAAAAGTTAGTATAAAATAAAATACGAGAGTGCGAAAGACTAACGAGGCTTCACTCCCTTGGATCGGGCAGCTAGCGAGAAGAGTCTTGGAGGCATTCAGCTTGCCCTTCAAGGAGGCAACCTCCGCCGAGGCCAGATCCTACAACCTCTATACATCGTCTAAGTTCCGATCAATGCTGAGGCTACATCGCAATGACATATGCGCAAGTTTAAGGGCTCGAAGCTGGGCCCACGTAGCCTCATGCGTAAGAGTCCGGGTCGACTTCGCATCAAAAATACTGCCATCCTCTCGGCTATATTGGCCAAAGGAGAATGTAAAGGCATCGCCGCAGGTGGAATCTTGTTCGATCAATGAGTGGAGGAGAGTGGAGATGGAGGCCCAATTGGCCTTGTGGTCCCACTGGAGTAAAGGTTGGCCTGCCTCATCCAGGTACTTCACACTGTGGCTGAAATTCTGATGCCCTCTTAGAACTGGCCCTACAGGAGCCTTCTCTGTCACAATAATGATCTTGGAGTAGTGCTCGCCGTATCTGTCATGGCAGAGGTCTTGGCGGGGGCTTCGACGACAGACTTGCCCTTGTCTAGTGCTGATGTTTTGGTTTTCTTAGAGTATATTGGGGGAGGAGCATCCGGCTTCCACATCAGGGCACTCGGCTGTGATAAAGTACCCGACACCCAGCTATAGTATATGGCTGTGGATAAGGCGAGAGATGAACTATGGGCGAGAACTTTGGTTTCCTCATACGGTTGCCGAAGGGTGACCTCTCGCTCACCTGTGAGGATAATGAGGGTAAGCTTTACAAATCCAAGGTGTGAATTCAAAAGTAGAGGATAGAATGGTACATTACCCGACAAGAATGGGCTGGAGAGAATCCAGGTTCCGCCGCAGATACCTAACGTAGAAGTTCTTTGTGACGAAGAAGGCAAGCAATGAGGTCTCATGGCCCTCGAGTGAGGGTGGCATGTAAGTCACCTCATCATACTTGAACTGGCGAGAGGATAACGTTGCCATTGTTTCCTCACAAGAAGATGAACTTCTAGGTCTATAAGTAGTTCTTATTGGCAAGACCACTGGTCTTAATCGTCTTGCCTGAGAAGAAAACGATCCCTCTCTTGCCTCTGAAATTGAACAGATTCCGAAAGACTGAGAGGTTGAACTCGATTCGTTCCTCGTGCATGCACCAGGGAATGTTACCAGGATGGCGACGGAATTCGGATTCAGTTGGGCGGGAACCACTCTGAAGTACCGAAGGGTCTAGCGCACCTTCGGCCAAAGGGGGAGGCAAAATCCTACCTTGAAGTGTTCCAGGAAGATAACGAGAACCCCCTACGGTAGGAAATTAATTTTATCAAAGCTATCAAGATGGCACGCGATGAACCCCGACAGCACGTAGTTAACAATGACAGAAATATACTACTCTTCAGTTAGCATGCAGGGGAAGTCGTGGTCGATGAAGCCTTGCGCACACCGAGTATGGTTGTCGGTCTCTTTAGGCATCATGTGAATGTAAGAGGGAGGTTGGGTTTGATCAGATGTGTGGCCTCGAAGTTGTGAGTGTATGATAAAGCAGGATGAAGACTCGGAGTTGAAATGATAGTAAATTCGGTATGAGAAGTGCCTATTTAAAGAAAAATGTCAAATGTGGCCCGACCAGTGACAATGGAAACAACCTTCCCTGATGGGCTCCCTGGGATGTTGGTATACCTGATTCTGCTGGAATGGGGATAGTGTTAACTATTGGGTCGGACGCTCCATCCAAATATTATGGTGGAAACGCCTGCCACTTCCTCCTCAGCTTCCCCCACTACCTCTAGCAAGCTGCCTCCTCCTACTAGGCCCTATCTCCATTACTCCTTCTGCTGGTCTCTTACCACTAGCCTGGACCCCAAGATGGTCTGCCTCCAATCTTTTTGCCATGTATATTATCTTAGCAAGGCTCTAGTCAGCTATAAACAAAAGAGCCTGTCTCATGGGATCTCGTAAACTTTTGTAGAATCGCTCCGCATACTCGCAATCATCCAAATCATAAGAGTCAGCAAACCTGGTAAGGTGCTAAAACTCCTGTTGGTACTCCACAACTGATTTAGATCCCTATTTTAGTTGCAGGAACCTTTCTTCGAGTTCATCTCGACCAGTAAAGGGAACGAAATGCTCTAAGAAAGCATCAAAGAACTCATTCCAACTGATGTCTATGTATACTCATCCTTCAAAAGTAGAGCCCATAAGGGACTTTTACCACCTCTTTGTGTGCGATTCTAGGAAGGATAATGCTAAGCTAACAACCATATTGGCTGGACATTAGATTCTAGCCATCAACTTCTGCACAGAATCTAACCACTCCTCCGTGTGAACAGCCGACTCAGTCTTATGGTAAGCGGGTGGAGAAAGAACTTGGAAGGTACACAGCCAATTGTAGCCCGGGGCCTGTTGTGGCATCGGGACCTACTAAGACTTGAAGTCATCTAAAATTGTAGTTAGGGTCTAGCCCAGGTCCAACTATTTGAATGGACTAGGGATCAATGGAACGGGAATGTCTGTTATTGGATCTATATGTACGAAAATCTATGTATAGAATACGAATTTAGGGTTAGGTTGGCTAAACGTAGGGTAATGGGTGGACATGCTTAGTGTGAATCACAAATGTGCATAACACTGCTTTCGCAAATTCAGTTTTTCTGCAAACCAAATAAACGAGCAGGGATAACGCCATGTTCAATGACTTTATTATCGTAGGATCAGTGCAATCTAATACCAATTGTAAAATCCACTCTCGTAACACAAGACATGACCGAGGGGGTTTTATACCCAGAACAGCTGCCTTGTGGTAGCATCAACATACGAGCTAATCTGTACAAAAGTCACCTATTTTGTTGGCTAATTTCCAATATCACAAATGCCAACCCAACCAAAAAGAAGAACATAGAAGTCATAATTATAACGCCCATGGTTTTCCTGTGATTTATATAATATTTGTTTGGTGTTACGATGACGCGTTGTCGGCCTTTGTCGTTGTTAGAGCGTGGTATTAGCTCTTTTAGGTTCTCTGAGCGACTTGTTTGTAGACTGTTTGCAAGGTTCCCCAGCTAGCCGGAGACTGTTTTGGTGACTCGGTGGAGCCTCTTCGGGAATGCTTGTGTTTTGGCTTCGGATGATGTTAGCCCGAGTTTTGATCGTCGGATGTTGATTTCAACTTTGTAGTTATTTTAGTAGCATGGGTGTTTAGCTACGGCGCGAGTTTTGTCGAATTCCGAGATCATTGTTTTCGGATCATTTGGGCGTTTTAATTTTTAGCTGGTGATTTGTTACCCTGCTATTGTTGCTCTATTTTGCTAAAAGGCTGAGCTTTGTTATGCATGTGGCTTGATTTTTTGGCCTGTTATGTGGCTATGTGCAGATAGCTAGATTTATGTATATATATATATATAAGCTGTATATATATGTATTTTAGCTGGCTGTGTTATTATATATTTAAGTGGCTGATTTTTTTGTATCAGGTTTTATATATAAGCTATTCATATATATATATATTTAGCTAGTTTCTGTTTATATATATATATATATATATATATACTATATATATATATATTTATGTGTAGTGGCCTGCTTTGGTAACTTGAGTGGTTGGTTACCTTTTCAGCTAGTGACAGAGCCTTTCAAGGCTTTAAAATATTTTATTAGCTTACCTAGTTGAGTAGAGTATGAGATTATTTTTTTAAGCTATGGTCGAGTGAGTGGGTAGGGTAGATAAATAGAGCCGGCTGGGTTTTCTTTTCCTCATTTCTCTTTTCCCAAGCCATCTGCTAGCTTACAGCAGAAGGCATCGGGCGACAGAGGTGCTGGAGCTCCTGCCAGCAATTTCTGGAGGTTTCAAGCTCGTTTTTTTCGGGTAAGGGTAGATTTGGACTGCTCTCACCCGGATCATCCTCCCTAGGTAAGTATTTCTTGTTTTAGGGTTGTCTTTGTTAGCTAGGGTTTTTAGGGTTTGTTCTTCTTCCTCTTAAAGCTTCAGATTTTCTCTTAGGTGGCCGATCTTGCTACCGGTTCCGAGTGAGAAGTCTTGGGTGCTGTTTCTTGGAGGTAGAGGCAAGTGGTGCTCGTTTCCATTGCCAAGCTTGATCTTATCTTATTATCTTTTTTTGTTTGTAGTAGCTTTACTTTTCTCTCTTAGAAGCTAGGGCTGCAGCATTCTTTGTCCCGAGTAAGTTCAATATCAATCTTGTCCAGATTTAAGTTATTCTCTCTCCTTAGTTGCTGTTTGTTGTCTAGGTCAGTTTCTGGAGGTAGAATCTTAGTTGTTTGGTCTAGAGTATAAGTACAAAAGCGTTGACAGCGTTGAGTGAGTTGAGCTCACTCAATGTCGTCTCCCTTTGGCGTTGAGTGAGTTGCGCTCACTCAACGCCATTTTCCTTTGGCATATAGTGAGTTGCGCTCACTCAACGCCGTCTTGCTAGAGACTTTTTCTAAGTCTTTTGGCGTTGAGTGAGTTGAGCTCACTCAACGTCGTCTGCCTTTGGTGTTGAGTGAGTTGCGCTCACTCAACGCCGTCTTTCAGATAGTTAGGGATTGTTTTTATTCTAAGTCTTTTGGCGTTGAGTGAGTAGAGCTCACTCAACGCCGTCTAGCAGACAGTTTTTTTAGCTAAGTCTAAAGAATTTAGTGAGGGGAGCTCACTCAACGCCTATAGTTGTGTGGCATTGACAGCGTTCAGTGAGTTGAACTCACTTAACGTCGTTGTCCCGAGAGTGAGTTTTTTTGCGGTTAAGTCATTTGGCGTTGAGTGAGTGGAGCTCACTCAACGCGGTGTCGAGTGAACTCAACGCCTTCCCCGCTGGATGTTGGCGTTGAGTGAGTGGAGCTCACTCAACGCCGCGTCGAGTGAACTCGATGCTTTTTCCTTGGGATGGTGTTTTATCCAGGATTGTTAGTGTGGCTTTTCCCTTAGGGGGGGTGTTTGGTTATCGGCTAGTTTTTGAATGACGACTCGTGGATTATAGCAGGTGGCATTTATGGTGGCTCTGTAAGGGGTGAATGGTGTGTGCGGAGCTGTGGCCACAACTAGTTAGGCCATTTTAGGCTGGTATGGTTAGGTGTGTGGACCCTGTAGCTTCCACTGGTTATTTTTTTTTCACCCTTGAGAATTTTTGGGTCTGGTTGTTTGGAAGAGGGCTGTTTTTTGCCACCAACCCAGACCCAAGGTTTTACCACGACCAATAATTCGCAAAGTTAGGACTACTAGCTCCTTTCCTTTCAGATGGCTATTTTTATTGGCATATGTTTGCCTTGTTGCTACTGCAGCTGTTTGGCAGAGAATGTCGTTATTCATTCTTGCACTTTGTGTGCTTTGATTTCTCTTTAGACAGTGTTTCTTTTTGCTATCTTGATTATTTCCTTCTGCTCTTTTTGATAGCATTTGTTGCAAGGTTGGTAAACCCCCTCTTTTATTGCTTATGAATCTAATGCTCCACTTCTTTTGATTATATTCTTGCCGAGGTATTCTTTCTTTAAATGCCTAAGGTTCAGGTTGTAGCCGGTTGAGCAGCTAGTTTTCTTGTGGAGCTTGCTTGTGGCCTCATTGGTAGTTGAGATTGATGTTCCTCATCCTAGTGAGGTAGTTTTCTTCCTTCTATATTGACATGCATACTCACCAGTAGGTTCGCGTCAGGTTGTTAAAGCCCACTAGTGGCTTACTTGTGATGCTGGGTATGAATTGAAACTGTTATTTTTGCCTATTTGTGGTTGTTCACTTACTTTTTAGGAATGACTTTTGCTAGGTTGCCTGTTAGGTATTTTAAACCCTAAAAGCATTACTATATGTACCTCATGCACGTCATGTTTATAAAACTAAAGAAATACTTTCCAAAGTAACGTAATGGCTATTTTTTTTATATATACTATATTAAATTTAGAGCCGTGCATATAATGAGTCGTCCGTCAGGGACACTTTTGCTCATTAGAATATCAACTTAACCAAAGTATTTTCCGCTGCATATAAATATATTTTTAATTGTGGACTAGCTTATCCATTGTGCCGAGGGATACAGACATCAAACATAACTGGTTTTATTTCATATTATATTATTATTTTCTTCAAAGATATAGAGTCTGAAGTTTTTCCTGAACGTGTGTAGTTATCCCTGCACGACGTGGCATCATGGCACATATTTTCTCTTGCCCTGATATGATTTACTTATTGAGAAAATGCGCGTCGTGACAGTTGGTATCAGAGGGAGGTTGCTTGACAATTGGTCGGGTAACCTTTCCCTTGTTAGCATTAGTGGTTTAGCGTCATATCATACACACACTGATATGTCATCAGTACGTCTTGGCTGATGCATGAACACTACACTCATAAGCATGAATAGAAGTATACTGGGCATATTATGTAGTATGGGATGCATAATATGTGTTTGTATATAGATCCACCATAGGTGGCAACATGTGAGGGTTATGTAGTATGGGATGCATAACCTCAACACATGAATGCCCATTAGCACGCTTTCTTTTTTTTGTTGCATGCAATGTGATGTAGTATGGGATGCATAAGATTTCCATGTGCACGATCGCTCATGACATGCATTAAGGCTTTTTTAAGAATGCATAACACAATATGCATAGCATAATATTGTATAAGCATAACATGCCAAGCTAAAGATTTGCATGATGATATATGTACACACATGGTTTTGAGTCAAAAGAGATACAAATTCATGAATTCATGGTCTAAGCACATGAGTTAGTATGATGGTGGTGGACCATCCTAGGTTAAGCATAACATCATTATTGTAAAAATCCCAGAGCAAGTTAGTAGTTGAAGTTCATATTTATGTGTGTTTGTATGTACCAGGTAGTTTTGTTCTAGCAGTTGGGCTAGGTTTTGATTAGTGCAAATATCATTATACAATGGCGAGGCATCCTTCTACAAGACTGACTCCCAAATCTGAGGGTGAGTGTTCAGGAGCGCAAAGTGAGGCATTGATTGAAAGTCTGCGGTAGAGTAATGAAGCCTTATCCAGGCAGATGGTGGGTATGCAGACTCAGATCCAGTCTCTGTTAGCAGTTGTAGAAGGACAACCTCCGAGAGTGCCGTACCATGCTATAGGCGTAGCTGTTCCTATTCCTCCTACTCCCCTGGTACCTCCTATTGTGTTTCCCCTGGAGACGACGTTTATATCGCACTTCCAGCGACTAGGACCTCCTACTTATGATGGAAAGACAGACTTTATTATTTTGGATGATTGGCTTATAGCTACCGAGGAGATGTTCTCATATTCTGGATTTACCCCTGATCAAAGGGTCATGATCGCCGCCTATCAGCTTAAGGGATTAACGAAGAGTTGGTGGATGAGAGAGAAGGAGAGCTTGAAAGAGGGATGCTCTTGGGAGACCTTCGAGGAACTATTGCTAAGGAAGTTTCTGACTTCGGTCCAGTGCGACCGTCTTATGAATGATTTCCTACATTTGAAGCAGAGGCAGCTCACAGTTAGTGAGTATGAGATCGAGTTCAGCAAACTGAGTCGGTTTTCCCCCGGCTTGGTAAGCTCCGAGGCGGATCGAGTTAAGCGTTTTCTTGGTGGCCTAAGAAGTGATGTCCAGCAGTTAGCAAGTTCTTATGGATCAGTAAGCTATGTTAGAGTGGTGGAATCTGCTATGAAAGTTGAGGCAATTGAGAATATTAAGCAAAGGGGACAGCATAAGAGAAAAGATAAGAGAAAATCGGTTGAAGGAAAGAGCCCTCTGGTACCAGATGCTGCTTCAAGAAAGAGGAGCAAGGAGGTTTGTAGCTTCTGTGGCCAGTCAGGACACCCCTTTGAGAGATGTTTAAAAAGGTTAGGAGCTCATAAGAAGGAACAGGTGCATGCAATTCATGGTTCTCCCAGGAAAGATATATTCTGTTCTGCATGTAAGCGGCCAGGGCATGATGTTTCCCATTGCTGGGGAAAGGATATGATTAAGGTAAGAAGTTGTTTTCTATGCGGTCAAGAAGGGCACATCAAGGCTTAGTGCCCACAGCTCTAGCCTATGTTGCAGTCAGTGCCACTCTAGGCATTGCCACCTCCTCAGTAGGTGGATAAAAGAAAGGGAAAGCTGAATGTGTTTTCTTCGGAGGAAGCTCAGACTTCGACTCAGGTTATTTCAGGTTAGATATCTCCCTAGCCTGAATGTTTTTATTCTTAGTGATCATTTAGCATTTGTTTTCTTTAGTTACATGTGTTATATTATAGGAAGATTTAAGATGAATAACCGTTGGGCGCGTGTTCTCTTCGACTTTGGTGCTACCCACTCGTTTGTGGCAAGAGCCTTCGTGGATCAATACCGTTTGGATCTAGATCGAGTTAGGGATGCCTTTTGCATCAAGTTCCCTTCAGGTGATTCTATGGTTTCAGATCAGGGCATTCAGGATTGTCCGATTGTGTTATGTGATTTTCTAGCAAAGGTAGATCTGAAGGTGATCGACCAGGAAGACTTTGATGTTATCCTAGGCATGGATTGGTTGTCCAGGTATGATGCAGTTATCCAGTGCAAGGGTAAGCACTTGGACTTCGTAAAGGACAATGGTCAGCCTGGGAGTGTTTATGGTGATCCGCGCAAGGATTCTCCAATCATTTCTGCGATATGTGTTTGGAAGCTGCTTGATTCCGGCTGCTTTGCCTGTTTGGTCTCAGTTGTGGGGATTGTTGTTAATGTACCGCGCTTGGAGGAGATTCCTATGGTGTGCAATTTCTTAGATGTTTTTCCTAACAATCTTCCTGGTCTTCCACCTGATAGAGATGTTGAGTTTGTGATAGATTTGGAGAAAGGTACGGGTCCTATTGCGAAGGCGCCGAACCGGATTGCCCCGCGAGAGCTGGAAGAGTTGCGTATCCAGCTGGATGAGTTGTTAGAGAAAGTTTTATCAGGCCGAGATCGTAGCCTTGGGTGCTCCTGTTCTGCTTGTAAAGAAGAAAGATGGATCAATGAGGCTTTGCATCGACTATAGAGAGTTGAATAAGGTTACTATTATGAACAGGTATCCTCTACCAAGGATTGACGATTTGTTTGATTAGTTGCGCGGTGGCGCGTTATTTTCTAAGATTAATCTTTTATCTGGCTACCATCAGCTCAAGATCCGCGAGTTAGACATTCCGCGGACTGCTTTTCGATCCAGGCATCGACATTTTAAATTTTTGATTATGTTTTTTGGTTTGACCAATGCTCCCTCAGCCTTTATGGATATGATGAACCGGGTGTTCAAGGACTTCCTAGATAAGTTTGTGGTCGTGTTTATCAACAATAATCTGATCTATTCCCGCAATGCTGAGGAGCTTGACCAGAATCTGCGTTTGGTTTTATCTGCTTTGACCATAACCTATTCACCAAATTGAGAAAGTGCGAGTTTTGGTTGCCTCAGGTTTCATTTCTGGGCCATGTGGTCAATAAGAGTGGGATTTTCGTTGACCTAGAAAAGATAGCTTCTGTGATGGATTTGACTAGGTCAAGCACACCTAAAGAGATTAGAATCTTCCTAGGGTTGGCCGGCTATTACACGAGGTTTGTGGAGGGTTTTTATACCCTGGCTATACCTTTGACTAGTTTGACTTAGAAGAATGCGGCTTTTGTTTGGAGTGAGAAGTGTGAGAAAGCATTTTTAGAGCTCAAGAACAGATTGTGCACTGCTCCCGTTTTGACTCTGCTTACGGAGGGCATGGATTATGATGTTTATGTGGATGTATCGCATGTTGGGCTTGGTTGCGTGTTGATGTAAGATGGGAAAGTGATTACGTATGGGTACAGGAAACTAAAGACTCAAGAGAGGAACTACCCTACGCATGATTTAGAGTTTGCAGCCATGATTTTTGCGCTGAAGTTGTGGAGACATCTGCTTTATGGCGCACAGTGCAAGATTTTTACTGATCATAAGAGTTTAAAGTACGTCTTCACCAAGAAGGAATTGAATCTGTTCTAGCGGTGATGGTTGGAGTATGTTACCGACTACGATGTTGAGATCCAGTACCATCCGGGCATGGCTAATGTGGTGGCCGATGCCCTAAGTCGGAAGATAGGGAAGATTTTTAATCTCTCTGCCGAGCTATTAGTGGAAGAATTTCTTTTGATAGATATTTTTGTGGGGAGCTGCGACTTACAGAGTAGTTTGGTAGTAGCAGAGCCTTCTTTGATTGCGCTTACGAGGTTACATTAGAAAGATGATCCAGATCTGCTGCATTTACATCTTAGAGCTAAGAAAGGGGAGTTATCAGATTTCTCGATTGATGATAGGGTACTTTGAAGTACCACGACAAATTTTATTTCCCCGCCGTTATGGATATTCGAGTTATGTTGTGTAGAGAGGCGCATAGTTCTATTGTTGTCTACCATCCAGGACCTACCAAGATGTATCATGACTTAAAGCAAATTGCCTGGTGGTATGGGATGAAGGGAGACATAGCCAGGTTTGTTTCTGAGTACTATATTTGCAAGCGTGTTAATGGTGATCATGGAAGGCCTGGTGGAAAGTTGACTCCATTGGAGATTCCGACTAGGAAGTGGGAGAGTGTTTCGATAGATTTCATCACGGGTTTACCGAGATCTCCTACAGGATATGATTCAGTTTGGGTGATTGTGGACAGATTAACGAAGTGTGCTCACTTCATACCTTATAAGATCGACTATCCGATGAAAAAAATAGTTGATCTGTATTTAAATGAAGTCATCCGATTGCATGGTGTTCTAGTCAGTATTATTTCAGACCGAGACTCCAGGTTTACATCTCACTTCTGGAAGAGTTTGCAAGAAGGTTTGGGTACAGATTTGTGATATTCTACCGCAAACCACCCGCATACCAATGGTCAGACAGAGCGAGTAAATCAGATAGTGGAGCACATGATCATATGTTATATTTTAGACCATGGAGGAGTGTGGGATGAGCGTTTGAGGCTTATGGAGTTTGCTTATAATAACAGTTATCAAGAAAACTTGCAAATGGCTTCTTTAGAATATTTGTATGGGAGGCGCTGCCGGACTCCATTATTTTGGGCTTAGGTTGGCGAGAGACCTTTGTTGGGTCCAAATGTGCTCGAAGAGATGGAAACTGCTGTGAAACTTATTCAAGAGAAGCTTCGGATAGCCCAGGAGCGATATGAGAAGAATGCCAACCGGCGTAGATCTTATCTGGTGTTTGTTGTGGGGGACTTGGTATTTTTAAAGGTTTCCCCGATGATTGGAATCAAGAGGTTTGGTAAGAACCGAAAGTTGGACCCGAGGTATGTGGGGTCATTTAAGATCATTGAGCAGATTGGTGTGGCAGCTTATAGGCTGGATTTGCCCGCAAAATTTCCTGGCATGCACGATGTTTTTCACGTTAGCCAGCTGCGAAAGTGTGTGATGAACGAAAGGCAAATGTTGGATTCTGTGCCTCAGATAGAGCCAAATCTTTCTTATGTGGAGATGCATGTCCGCATTCTGGATGCTCAAGATCAAGTGTTGCGGAGGAAACAATTAAAATGGTTAAATTATTATTGAGAAATCAGGGCGTGGAAAGCGCGACTTGGGAATTGGAGTCGACTATGAGGGAGGCTCAACCTCATCTGTTTCCCTGATTTTGCTTGGTATGTATTCTTATTTATAACTCTTAATTTGTTATTTCCCTTCTATTGTAGAAGTGTTGTGCGTAAAGTTTCGGGGTGAAACTTTCTTTTAGGGGGAGTGACTGTAACGCTCCCGGTTTTCCTGTGATTTGTATAATCCTTGTTTGGCATTACGATGACACGTTGTCGGCCTTTGACATTGTTAGAGCATTCTTAGCTCTTTTAGGTTCTCCGAGTAGCTTGTTTTGTAGCCTGTTTGCAAGGTTCTCCAGCTAGCCAGAGTCTATTTTGGTGACTCGGTGGAGCCTCTCCGAGAATGCTTGTGTTTTGGCTTCAGATGATGTTTGGCCGAGTTTTGATTATCGGATGTTTATTTCGACTTCGCAGTTGTTTTCGTAGCATTGGTGTTTAGCTACGGCGCGAGTTTTGTCGAATTCCGAGATTATTGTTTTCACGTCATTTTGGCGTTTTAATTTTTAGTTGGTGATGTGTTACCCAACAATTGTTGTTGCTCTATTTTGCTAAGAGGCAGAGCTTAGTTATGCATGTGGCTTGATTGTTTGGCTTGTTTTGTGGCTATGTGCAGATGGCTAGATTTATGTTTATATATATATAAGATGTATATATATGTATTTTAGTTGGCTGTGTTGTTATATATTTAAGTGGCTGATTTTTTTGTATCAGGTTTTCTATATAAGCTATTCATATATGTATATTTAGCTAGTTTCTGTTTATATATATATATATATATATATATATATATATATATATATATATATATATATATATATATATATATGTGTGTGTGGTGGCTTTCTTTGGTAACTTAAGTGGCTGGATACCTTTTCACCTAGTGACAAAACCTTTCAAGACTTTAGAATATCTTATTAGCTTACATAGCTGAGTGGAGTGTGGGATTATTTTATTAAGCTTTGGCCAAGTGAGTGGGGAGGTTAGATAAATAGGGTTGGCTGGGTTTTCTTCTCATTATTTCTCTTTTCCCAAGCCATTTTCTAGCTTCCAGCAGAAGGCATCTGGCGGCGGAGGTGCTGAAGCTCCGGCCGGCAATTTTTGGAGGTTTCAAGCTTTTTTTTCTCGGGTAAGGGCATATTTGGACTGCTCTCACCCGGATCTTCCTCCCTAGGTAAGTATTTCTTGTTTTAGGGTTGTCTTTGTTACCTAGGGTTTTTAGGGTTTATTCTTCTTCCTCTTAAAGCTTCAGATTTTCTCTTAGGTGGTCGATCTTGCCGCCGGTGCCGAGTGAGAAGTCTTGGCTGCTGTTTCTTGGAGGTAGAGGCAAGTGGTGCTCTTTGCCCTTGGCAAGATTGATCTTATCTTATTATCTTTTTTTGTTTGTAGTAGCTTTACTTTTCTCTCCTAGAAGCTAGGGCTGCTGCAGTCTTTGTCCCGAGCAAGTTCAATATCAATCTTGTCCAGATTTAAGTTATTCTCTCTCCTTAGTTGCTATTTATTGTCCAGGTCAATTGCTGGAGGTAGAATCTTAGCTGGTTGGTTTAGGCCCAGAGTGTGTGGTAGCTGTAGCCGGGTAGGAGGGGTAGAAATTATTTTTTTGCCAACTCTCTGTGAGCAGGCGTTGAGTGCTAGTTTAGGGAAGAAGTTCATTTTGTAGGCTAAGTATAAAAGAGTTGAGTGTTGTTGACACACTCAACGTCTAGCTATTTGGTATGGAGTCTAAGTCCAAACCGTTGACAACGTTGAGTTAGTTGAGCTCACTCCACGTTGTCTGCCTTTGGCGTCGAGTGAGTTGCGCTCACTCAACGCCATCTGCCTTTGGCATTGTGTGAGTTGCACTCACTCAACACCGTCTTGCCAAAGACTTTTTCTTAGTCTTTTGGCGTTGAGTGAGTTGATCTCACTCAGCACCATCTGCCTTTAGTGTTGAGTGAGTTGAGCTCACTCAAACTCAACGCCTATAGATGTGTGGCATTGACAGCATTGAGTGAGTTGAACTCACCCAACGTCGTTGTCCCGAAAGTGAGTTTTTTGCGATTAAGTCATTTGGCGTTCAGTGAGTGGAGCTCACTCAACGCGGCGTCGAGTGAACTCGACGCCTTCCCCGCTGGGTGTTGGCATTAGTGAGTGGAGCTCACTCAACGCCGCGTCGAGTGAACTCGACGCATTTTCCTTGGGATGGTGTTTTCTCCAGGATTGTTAGCGTGACTTTTCCCTTAGGGGGGGGGGTTGTTTTGTTATCGACTAGTTTTTGAATGCCGACTCGTGGATTATGGCAGGTTGCATTTCTGGTGGCTCTGTAAGGGGTTAATGGTGTGTGTTGAGCTGTGGCCACCACCAGTTAGGCCATTTTGGGCTGATATGGTTTGGTGTGTGGACCCTGTAGCTGCCACTAGTTTTTTTTCACCCTTGAGCATTTTTAGGTCTGGTTGTTTGGAAGAGGGATGCTTTTTGCCACCAATCCAGACCCAAGGTTTTACCATGGCCAATAATTCGTAAAGTTAGGACTGTTTGCTCCTTTCCTTTCAGATGGCTTTTTTTATTGGCATATGTTTGCCTTGTTGCTGCTGCAAGTGTTTGGCAGAGCATGTCGTTATTCATTCTTGCACTTGGTGTGTTTTGATTGCTCTTTATATAGTGTTTCTTTTTGCTGTCTTGATTATTTCCTTCTGCTCTTTTTGATAGCATTTGTTGCAGGGTTGGTAAATCCCTTCTTTTATTGCTTATGAATCTTTTGCTCCACTTCTTTTGATTATATTCTTGCTGAGGTATTCTTTCTTTGAATGCCTCAGGTTCAGGTTGTAGCCCGTTGAGCAGCTAGTTTTCTTGTGGAGCTTGCTTGTGGCCTCCTGGGTAGCTGAGATTGCTGTTCCTCATCCTAGTGAGGTAGTTTTCTTCCTTCTGTATAGACATGCATACTCACCAGTGGGTTCGTGTCAGGTTGTTGACGCCCACTGGTGGCTTACTTGTGATGCTGGGTATGAACTGAAACTACTATTTTTTCCTATTTGGAGGTTGTTCACTTGCTTTTTTGGAATGACTTATGTTAGGTTGAATGTTAGGTATTTTAATCCCTAAAAGCATTACTATATGTACCTCATGCACGTCATGTTTATAAAAATAAAACACTACTTCCCCAAGTAACATAAAGGCTATTTTTTTATATATACTATATTAAATTTAGAGTCGTGCTTATCATGAGTCGTCCCTCGGAAACACTTATGCTCATTAGAATATCAACTTAACCAAAGTATTTTTCGCTGCGTATAAATATATTTTTAATTGTGGACTAGCTGATCCACTGTGCCGAGTGATACAGTCATCAAACTTAACTTGTTTTCTTTCATATTAAATTATGATTTTCTACAAAGATATAGTGTCTGGAGTTTTGCCTGAACGTGTGCAGTTATCCCCTGCACGATGTGGCATCATGACACGTATTTTCTCTTGCTCTGATATGATTTAATTGTTGAGAAAATGCAGGTCGTGACAATAATCCACAAAAAGTAAATGTCCGAAACAGCACAATATAACAGAAAGCTAAATCAGCTCTTACAATATCAGAGTACAAGAATTTTCCCAAAGGGCTACAATAAGGCGCTCAAAAAGGCTCACATCTGTCACCTAAGGGAGTGATGGCATCGTAGTATCAGGCCCCGTCCCCCTGGCTTGATTGCCCTCCTGTGCCGGGTGATACTTCTTCGTCGGTGGGGTGTCCTCCTAAAAAGTGTGTGTATCAACCGTTAGTCAAAAAGACTAAGTGGCTTCACATCCTCTCACCCCAGCGACTCTTAGGCACAAGGCAGAAGAAAGAAAGAGAGGACACAATATAATCAGTAATATAACTTAGCAAGGTGAGATTTAGGCAAGACTCACGCCCTATTTGATACCGGTGCCACACATTCATTTGCCTCGGCGGACATCGTAAAAGATCTAGATAGCGTGCAATACTTCACCTGTATCACTCGGAGAGTACGCCTCCCAGACGGCTCCGAGATGACATCGTCCGTTATGTGCGACCTGGATGTATCGTTTCCGCCGACTCGCATTTTACAATCTTCATTTGTATATCTTATGTCACAAAGAGATTTAGGCAAGGCAATAAATAACTTGATAGCACTTACTCTAATTACTCTTCCCAAAATTATTAACTATGCAAGGTGAGATCTCAATACCATCGCTACATAACCACCAACCTTATAAGCATTTAGTTATTTAATTTAAGAGAATTTAGCCAACATCATCACCTCACCCTTGTGTATCATAGTTTACCAAAACTAAATTTCCGAAAGCTACAGTCAACCAAAATCATGGGCAACCCCAAATCAGAAAGGTATTTTTGTAAGGTTCTTAAAGTCAGGTTAAAATTACTGTTCATCTTCTTCCTCTAGATAACGTACACGGAATTCAAATTCTCACCTCCTTTTTCTCCCTCATTAGACCATTATTCTTCACAAAATCAAATATCTCATCCTTATAATGAAGAGAGGAGATGATTGAAGACATTATTGTGGCGATCGACGCCCTAGAACGAAAGTTGTAGTGTGGTCCCTTTCTAGGAAAACTCCATTAAACTTTCAAATCAAGCTCTCTTGTGTTTATGTCTCTCTGAAAGTATCTAGAGTCTACCTAAATAACCTAGAGTGGGTGAATGGGTGATGTTTGTGGCTTTTTGCGGAATAAAAATCACTTAAAAATCAAGCACACAAACACAGAGATTTATAGTGGTTCCCCGAGTTGGGTACGTCCACTTTCTCGCCTCACCTATCTGCCATGAAGGGCTAAATTCAGCTACTTCACCAATCTCATATTTCCACAATCTTACACCTCGGAGCTGCAACTCCTATAACTCGGAGATGACGCTCCTACCACTCCGAGAAAGACCTCTCTTACAACTAGATCCATAAATCAGTTCTACTACTCGATCCACAAACAGATTTACTCACACGATCCACAGACGGATCTACAAACTCGGAGAAACTTCTCCTATAAGAGTAAATAAATGTTACAATAATTATTAAAATTAATCCTTTGCAAGATCTGAAAACTTCAGTCCGACGTTCTTCTAAAAAGGTTGATCTTGATTTCACTTGGAGAACAAGGGGAAATCAGAAATCTTCCAAAGATCTTGAAACATGCTCCTTCAATCGACATGATTTGGAGAAGTGTTGATATGAAGGAGATAATCAATCCAATTATGTATATTGATGAAGATCTATTGTACACAGTAAGTCGACGAGCAGCCGATCAGAAATCACGAGATTCTATAGTGTGCAGTCGACGGCTTGTCTATTTTGGAAAGTTCTTGTCGATTCAAAAGATTAGCAAGAGCACGATTAGTAAGGAAGAAAATATCCTTAGGTATTTATAGACATCCTCCTTCCAACGGTATAAAGAAAATTTCCAAAAAAAAAAAGAAACCAAAAAAGCACTGTGCATTGCTGACCGAACCCGTGACTGGTTTTTGAAAATTATCCGAAAAATGATCTAAGTCAAATTCGACGAGTATCGTCGAGTATTACAATGATACTCGTCAAATACATCTTGATATATGACGAAAAGGACTTAGCTAAATCATCCCAGGCCGGCTGGTCACTTAACGCCAAGGCGAAGAGTCTTACTCGTTGAATTCATCGAGAATCACCTAGCATACTCGACGAATTCGTTGAGTATAGTTTAACGCACTCAACATCGTTGCAATGAATGCCTTTTACTCACTCAATGCCATTGGCAGCATTCGACGAATATCGTCAAGTTAACTCAACACACTCAAGGCTTTGATATTCGACGAAAAATACTTGGAAAAATCTAGAGAAGTAGCATCGACTGGACTCGACGAATTGGGCGTATATCACTTAGCATATTTGACGAATTCGGCGAGTATCGTTAGATACATTCGACAAATTCGATGAGTATGCACAACGATACTCGGCGAATTTTACTTAATAGATTTTTCACTTCTCTAGCAAAATTACCCTAAGTATAAGAGATGAATTCGACGGGTATAGGTAGGTATACACGACGAATTCGACGAGTATCAAGCTAATACACGATGAATTCGACGAGTATTCCAAACCATACTCGACAAATTATACTTAGGAGAATTTCTATCTCTCTAATTCAATTCCTTGACCATTCTTGAGCCTTCTCTTATACTTGAGATAGAAGTACACCCCAATAGAGAGATTACACGTGAGTCAACACTTTGGCCTACACAATGAGGAATTACATTGTATAGTCATGTGTTTACTGACCCATTGTAACCTAACATTGGTATGTACTAAGCAATGAAAACCTACAAGTACATAACTCAAAAACAACATCAAATACAATCACAATTCATCTTAGCTTAACTAGGCCCTTCTTCAAATCCGGGTTATTATGGATACAATAACCAACAATCTCCCCCTATTTGAAGAAGTCAGAACCTTATAAGCTAAGGTAATTGTTCATAAATTTAATGAAATAATGACACATTAAGACTTGAAAGGATAACAAAAATTAAACACAACACGCATTCTAAGACAATCATAGAAATCATATATATATATATCAAATTGTTCATAGTTTGTGGGGAGGGGGGAAACCCACAACTCAACACAAAATATAACTATTGCTCCAGCCTGCTCTGACTCTTCTGCCTTTGTCTATCAAAATAAGCCTTTGGATTTGGAAAGTACTTTGGAGGGGGTGCCGGAATCAGATCATCATCTCTATGATTTCTGAAGTAAATTCCCCCTTTTGTACAGGACAGCTTGTACTTCTTCCATTCTTCCTGATCATAGTGGTACTGATGTTTTTCACCACAAATGTCGACCAAGAAGAATGTATCCAATATTTCCTCTAGATATGGGACTCCACACTTCTTCCATCTCTTTGTTTGGTTCTAACCTGACATCAGACGGGCCTTCCCCATATCTTCTTCGCTTGTGAACTGGAGGGGGAAACTCTTCAATATGTTCTACCTTTGGAGCCTCAGCAGTAGTATCAGATGTAGTATCATCCTGAGAAAAATCATGTGTGTCTGACCAGAACTTAGTGTAATCCTGGGCATGATGAGTCTCATCATGTCCTAGTACATGCACAACAGGTACTTGAGATCCTGTCAACTGACTATGCATCCACACACAATTGTTATAAGTATAGTCATTTACACTTTTGAAATTTGCTAACATTGCTACTTCAAGTTCATTGACCTTAGCTTCCACCTTAGCTTCCAAGGAATCCTCCCCCTTTTTGACTTCTGCAGAAAAAGCATTTGCATACGCTTGCAAGCTATCGTCATAATGAGCCATAGAATTATTGTGCGCTTCAATCATAGTTTTGGCATTAGTATTGACATTGCACATCACCCTTTGATTACTTTCTAATCCTTTCATAACCAATTAAACTCCTTTTTCCCTAGGGTAAACCAGGAGTCTAACTTGGCATCTAGCTTGTTAAATCTTACGTTAACCTAAGCTAGGCCTTTGTTTAGGTCTCTTTCGGTCTCTTTTATCTTTTTAATAAAAAAATTCATGGAAGAATCAAAATATGCCTTCTGCTGGATAACATTGCCTCTATACTCTACAAAACTCTACTATCAGTAGTCAGCACTGGAGTCTCTGGGATGGGAGTGCTGGGTAGATCTTCACTAGAAGACTCATCTATGAAAGATAAATAAGTTCTAGAAGTAGTAGCTTGATCTGCAGTAGTAGTGAGAGTTGGAGTCTGCTCCTCTATATCTCCCCCTTCAACTGAGAGATCCACAACCTCCACCTCAACAGCAGGAGGTGAATCAGGCATCTTGCCTATCCTTGTATCCAGGTTGTGTAAAAGCCTCACAACATCCGTAGCAACTGATATAGAAGGTCTAGTGACCTCCCCCTCATAACATGAAGAAGGAACAATTTCAGGCAGTGGGACTATCAGGTTTTCCATTACAATGAGTGCATTAGCAGCACTAACCTCAGCATCAATAAAATTATAAAAATCAATTCTCAGCTCATCAGCATCATCATCATAGTCATCTATAGTCAAATCATCATCTACAACAGTCTCATCCTCAACCTTAGTAGGCACTAAATCCTCAACAGCAGTCTGAGCAATCTGAGCAACCTCTATCAGAAGATTTTCTGGCTCTTGAAATGGAACTACACTTTCTGCAACTGAAGTAATAGCTAGCTCCGCCTCAGCTCCTGCACATAATCTCTCAGGGGCTTCACTAGGGTGTGGAGTAGGAATCCTATCCTCAAGAGCCTTATCTTCCTCCTCCACAGCTAAATCTGGGGATCCCCTTTGCCTCAAGAGCGTCCTATCCCACCTTGAGAAGATAGATTAGTAAATCTTCTTCAGGTGATGGATAGGCACTCCTTTGGTCATATCAAACTTGTCACTGCCCATTTGATTCAGTTACAAGCTGATAATCCTTCCAAAGTTGGGTGTGCGGTGGCTGTCCTTGGTTTTCTCAAATAGCATCGCACCCCAGTCCATTATTTTTCTGCAGATGATTGTTACTAGAATCTTGAACATTTCTCAAGATAGATAGTCATGTGAACCAGTCTTGTATAACAGCACTTTTCCGATGATATCTGATAGTAGCTTTCCTTATTCATTCATTCCTTTTTTTGATCGCTTTTGTACCCCTAGGAAAACCATAGAATAATATAGCCCTTATGAAGTCCTCCTCGTCGAGGTGATCTGCTTCTCCACAAGATAGGAGCCTCAAGAGCCAGGTGAGATGAGAGGCCTTCACCTTAATGGTAGATCCATGAACTTTGCTCAAAATTATTGTATCTTCGTGTCAGAGCTTGGCATTATGGAAAAATTCAAGAACTTCCTTGTCCAAAACTTTGCATGGGTGTTCTAGGACGAAGGAGAGTCCAGCGGTCTCCAACATTAGAATGACATTTTTGAATTCATCTGATGCATGAGCAAACCCAGTGCGGAACAACTTAACTCCCCCTAGCAAGCCACTGGTGCTTCTAGGAGCCATGTAGAAAACTGAAGTTTGGACTTGAATAACTAAAATCAAATACTACTGGAATTCTGGACTTGTCAGAATCGGCGATTGTCAGCTTTTGGGAATCCAACACTATACGAAATCGGAGGGAGAACCTTGATGCTACTGTCAGCTAGGGCATGGAGGAAGTTCACAAACCTAATCGAAGAAGAATGAATCCTTGGCCATAGGAGGAAGAAGATCATATAAATGTGGGAGCCGAACGGTTGCGTTTCTGATTAGGCGAGACGGCTGAGGGTTTCATCGAAATTGACTGTGCGGTTGCCCTCAAGACTATTTATATATATATATAATTTTAAAATTGTCTAGAAGGCGGGTACCTGTTTTTTCATCAGTTCTTCAGATCCCATATAGTAAGATAGAGATTTGTATAAGTTGAATTCTACAAGATTCACTGGAGGCTGAGTCTGATTCAGCGAGTATCCATCGATATCCAACGAATCGGCAAGTTCACTGTCCGATATTCTCCCAATTTTCCTTGTAAAATTTTTTGCCTTTCTGAAGTTGTTCCTGAGTGAGTCCTTCTTCAAGAGTCAATGTTCAGCATGCCTAGTTCCGTCTTGAAAAACGAGATCTTTGCCTCATCTAGTTGTTTTGTAATAATATCCGCGATCTAACTATCCATCGGGACATAGCTGAGGGTTATATCCTTGTTCTCCATATTCTCCCGGATTTAGTGATATCGCACCTAGATGTGTTTTTTCCGGCTGTGAGAGACTGGATTGTGTACGATCATTATTATGCTAGATGAGTCACAATACATCGGAATTTACTTGAACTTCAGGTTGTAGTCTTCCAGTTGATTCCTTATCCATTTAAGTTGTGCGTAACAACTACCCACATAGATATACTCTAATCTTGAAGTAGAAGTTGCCACACAATTTTGCTACTTGCTGATCAATGAGATAAGCCATCTTCCTAGGAATTGACACATCCTATAAGTGCTTTTCCTATCATCCCTGCTTCCTGCAAAATCGACATCTGTAGAACCAATTAGTTCTACATCATTATTTCTCGGGTACCATAAGCCAAGATTGGGCATACCCTTAAGGTATCTTAAAATTCGATTGACATCGATGTAATGAGATTCCTTAGAGTTTACCAAGAATCTAGCGCAGAAGCATGTTGAAAACATTATATCTTGTCTACTGCTAGTGAGATAGAGCAAGAATCCAATTATGCTTCATGATTTGGTTTCATCAAAAGGTTTCCCTTTCTCAGCCTTGCCCAGAGATAGAGTTGAACCCATTGGAGTCCTCATAGAGGTTGCATTCTCCATTCTGAATTTCTTAAGAATCTCCTTGGTAAACTTCGTCTGAGAGATGAAAATCCATCTTCAGATTGTTTCACCCGAAGTCCTAAGAAATACTTCAGCTCTCACATACAGCTCATTTCAAACTTCCCTTGCATAAGTTTAGGGAACTTCTTGCAACAGTTGTCTTCTATAGAGCCAAATATGATGTCGTCGACATAAATCTGTACTATCAGAATCTTGCCTTTTATTTCCCTAAGAAATAATATCTTGCCTATCTTTTATCTTGTGAACTTGTTCTCAAGAAGAAAGCTAGACAACTTTGCAGACCAAGCTCTTGGAGCTTGTTTAGGCCATATAGGGCTTTATTTAAAAAGTAAGCATAATCAGGGAAATTGGAATTTACAAAACTTGGGGGTTGCGCTATGTATACTTTCTCTTTCAAATTCCCGTTGAGGAATGCTGACTTCATGTCCATTTGGTAGGAAGTGAAGCCTTTGAGGGTAGCATATGCAAGAAACAACCTGATCGCCTCAAGCCTAGCTACTAGAGCAAAAGGTCTTGTCAAAGTCAATCCCTTCTTCTTGTCTGTATCCTTGTTCTAAAAGTTTGGCTTTGTTCTTGATGATTACTCCGTGTTCATCCAGCTTGTTTCTAAATATCCATTTGGTGTCGATCACGTTTTGTCCCTTGGGCCTGGGTACCAACTCCCAGACTTTGCAATGTTCAAATTGATTGAGCTCCTTTTGCATTGAAAATATCCAAGAAGTGTCCTTATTTGCCTCTTCAAATTTCTTTGGCTCAACCTGCGACAAAAAACTTAGGTGCATAATCTCATTAGCTCTACCTCTTCTAAATCTGATGTCGTCACCTGGCTCTCCTATTATTTGATTATCTGGGTGATCTATTCGGTGTCTGAATCCTAGATTCCTTGCTCTCCCTCCAACAGGCTTTGCACATCTGTTGCATCCTCTATAGGTTGTAGCAATTCTTCCTCTAGTGGTTCTTCATCTACCGAGCCTAGATCGATGAGCTTGACTGAGCTTGGAGCTTCTTCCTTGATAGCTTCATCCAAGCTTAGCTCGTTGAACCTAGTACCTGTATCTACACAAATAACACTAGATGAGCTGCTTTGGAGCAAGTTTGTCTCATCAAATACAACATTTATTGACTCTTCTACCACCAGAGTTTTCTTATTAAAAATCCTATATGCCTTACTATGGATACTATTACCTACCAAAATACATTCAAAACATTTTTCACTAAACTTAGTCCGAAAATACTTCCCATTATTAAGTACGAAGCATTAGCTTCCAAAGATCCAAAGGTACGACATAGACCATTTTCTGCCCTTCAACAGTTTGTATAGAGTCTTACAATAGCTCTTGTTGATCAATTAACTATTTTGCATATGACAAGCGGTGTGGACTACTTCATCCTAAAAATACTCTGGAAGTGAAGCATCATTCAACATTATTGTACATGCTTCAATAATGGTTCTATTCCTTCTCACTTCCACTCCATTTTGTTGTGGAGTGTGAGGGGAGGAAAACTCATGAAAGATAACTTGAGTTTCATAGAATTCTATCATGACACTAGACTAAAACTCTATTCTATGGTCACTTCTAATTTTGAACACTGAGTAGTTCAGTTCGTTCTGAATTTGCCGGACAAAATTAGTGAAAGACTCGAAGGTGTCTGACTTATGTTTCAGAAATAACGCCAAGGTAAAACGCAAGAAGACATAAACAATTACTAATATGTAGACCTTACCTCCTAAGTTGTGAAGTAGCATAGGACCTAATAAGTCCATATGAAGTATGTATAAACTTCTTGAAGAATCTTTTTCAGCAATACCCTTGAAGGTAGCACGTGTCTGCTTACCCATTTTACATGAGTGATATGGACTCTCTTTAATGCACTTAATGCTGGGGGCATCATGCACTAAGTTGTGAGAAAATACCGTATTTATTATTTTGAAATTAATATTTGTTAATCTCTTGTTCCATTAGTCACAAAGAGATGCACTACTTTTAGCCATAAAACACACTGGGATAGAATTGTCTAAGCAAAGAAAATTCAAACAGAAAATATTTCTACTCCGAGTGCCTATTAAGACTGTCTCCAAATTTGCAGGCCATTTTATCAAACACTTCTCCTTGCAGAACTCAACGATGTATCCTTTAGCACATAGTTGACTTATGCTTATAAGATTATGGTGTAATCCTTCAACATAAGCTACGTCTGTGAAAGAACAGTATTACAATGTCAAACACCAAAATGTGGAGTTTGCAGTGGGTGATTGGGTGTATCTTAAGATAAAGCCGCTCAAGGGCATATCTAGGATTCGACGCTTTAAAAAGATGAGTATGAGATACCTTGGGCCGTTCGAAAACGTTGAGCAAATTGGAGAAGCTTCCTATTGGTTAAATCTTCCAGCTAAACTCAGTGGTTTGCACAGTTTGTTTCACATATCGGTACTGTGGAAGGCTATGCAAGAGCTTACACAAGTGGTAGTTCTGGATCAATTATCGTTCGATAGTGGGTTGATGACGAAATTCAAACCCATTCGAATCGAGGATACAGAGATCAAACAATTGCGAAACAAAGATATCAGAATGGTGAAAGTTTGTTGGGACAAATATGGTTGTGAGGATATATCATGGGAGCGTGAGCAGACCATGAAAGAAGAGTTCCCTGAGCTGTACCATTGAGGTACATTATATATGTTGTACTTCTGTGTTGTTCCTATTAAGTGTAATTACAGGACGAAATCTCTTATAGGAGGGGAGAATTATAATTCCCCAAATTTCCTGAAAACAATATTAAGCTGGTCATTAAAGGTTATCACTAGGCGATAGAGCTAGTGCTAGCGGTATCTAACTTATTTCAAACACCAGTGTCTCTGGTATGTACCGCTCGGCTGTAGTATGATATCGCGTAGCAGTTGACATTTAATTAAGTCAACCATTGTCTCTAGACGGTACCGTCCGGCTGTATAGGTATCACTGGCGATAGGATGCTAGGTGTCAAGACGTGTTGATGCAGTCGTTGAATGATAAAGTAGCGCTGGATGAGAACATCACCGCTGTCTAAGTTACCGCATAGTGGTAGAGGCTTACCGCACGTCGGTAGCGGTTTACCGCACGGAGGTAGCTATTTTAAAATAAAGTCTGAATTGAATCTTTACCATCCACACTTTAGGAGATGGAGATCATGTGGCTGAGAATACAGCCAAGATTGATAAAGAATAGAAGAGGTTTAGTTTTAACTCATTCTCTCACTCACTCTCTCTCTCTCTTCAAGTTCTTATCTCTCTCATTCTCTCTCACTCACGCACTCTCTCTTGCACTTTGAGAAGAGATGAAAGAAAAGAGAAGAGAAGAAGAAGAGGAAGGAGAAGGTTAAACCAGCTCTAGGGAAGAGCTTGGGAGGCATTCTTGTGTTCGGGGTAGCAAGCCGAAGCTAGAATCGTGGAGAGGAAAGCATTACAGTCATTTCCACCCGGATCAAGTGCAATATCATGGCTCCTAAATGATCGACAAGGGTAACGAACTTCTAACTTTGACATGTGAAGTCCTTAATTTGGTATAATTGCATGAAGTTCCCCTCTAACTGCTGGAGAATGAAGGGATTTTCGATGGTTCGATATAAAGTATCCCCAATATAAATTGTAAATAGAATCCGGAATCGAAGTGTGGAATAGGCATGAGGTGGGAAGCCCATCTAGACAAGTTGGTCTGGATTGGCGATGATTATCTTTAGTTTGCATGCCAGAGAAGACTCCATCGTTAAATGTATTGTTTAATGAGTCATGGGGTGTGCAGGTTGTTGTAGCAAGAGTACTGGAGTGGTCTCTAGTAAAACACCCAAATTTTCGGAAAGAAATGGTGTTTCATCCCCTACCACATGACGGAAGTGCTATTGTAGGCGGTAGCTCCTAAAGATATATATTTATGAGGCATGTCTCTTTGAGACTAGGGGCCAAAATGTTGAATTGTGAGCTTAAAGTACCCAGCTTCGGTGGTCGTGAGTGCCAACCTTGAATCTTTTTACTGTGAGCTTAGAGTGCCTAGATTTTGTTGCTGTGAGTACAAGCCTTGGAACATAACATGGTTATGTATATATGAATAGGCAAGGGGAGACTGGCCAACATCGTGGCTTGTTGCGCCCGAGGATTTTAGCAACGTGATGTGGCTGAACTGTACCCAACCCTATGTTGATAAACATGGAGTGATCACTGAAGTGAATCTTGGAGAACGTCTTTGAATTTGTCGCATCCATTGTAAAACCTTGCCTCCCAAAACATAAGACACGCCCGACGGGAGTCTTATTCCCAGAATAACCACCTTACTGTAACATCAGTTGTAATGGCCCTGCTTTTTTGATGTTTATTTTAATTCCTGTAGTGACGTATTTTTGACATCAGAGCGTTACGTTGACACATTGTTAACGGGCGTCGTTTGTTGGAGCATGGGTTTGCTCAGTGGGTTTTCCTGTGTGGTTTGTTTTTTCTTGGTTGTGTACCTTCCCTTGTGAGTCGGGTCTATTTTGGTGACTCGGTGGAGCTTTTTATAGGGATGTGGTGGTGTTTTATATTCGGGTGGTATTTTAACCGAGTTTAATTTGTCGGATTTTGATTTCAACATCGCTGTTGGATTCGTAGCGTCGATATTTAGTTACGGTGTGATTTTCTTAAGATTCCGAGTTGGTTTGAGTCCGGGTCTTTTTGGGGTTATTTATTATTATTTGTAATATTATATTAAAATTATTTTTATATATAACCGGCTATAAACGTCGCATCAAAACCCTATTCATCACCTTCCCTACCTAAGTCATCTCCTGTTTCGCAAAGGAGGAGATCGGTGTCACCGCATGCTTTCGCCCGACGATTGTTAGAGATTCGATGGTCGGTTTCATCAATAGATTAGAGATTTGGAAAGCTCTAGCCGAGATTTTCACGTACATGGTATGTATTTTTCATTTCTCTGATTTTTATGCATTAGGGTTCATGGTTTTGACCTCCTTATTCCCCCAAAAGTTTCAGGAAACTTTGTCTTGGTCTTCTTATGGCCGATCCTTGTCGTGGAGTGTTGGAGGAGGCAGATTTTTCCAAGATTTGAAGCAAGTGGCGATTTCCCCCTTTATTGCTATTATCCGTTCATGTCTTTCCTTTTATTTCTCTCCTTTGTGTTTAGGAGTTGTGTAGGAGTTAGCCTTGAGAAAATCCCAAGAATAGATAGGACATTTCGACTAGAATCTGTCGGGTACGATAGGCATGCTAAGGGAAAATCATCTAATATAGATGCAGAAAACTATCTATAATTCGTCGAGTATAAGGATCTACACCATGTAGAATTCATTGAGTAACGTCATAAATCGTGGAGTATATGTCATTAGCTTAAGACTATTTCATTGAGTATCGACTAGCGCGGCATTGAGTAAGGTAGATTCGTCAAATATCTAGGTGTCAGGTTCGTCGAGTATCGGCAATGTGGCAATGAGTGAAGACCGATTCGTCATGTATATTCGACAATTCGTTGAGTATGGCTTAGGTTAGGAAGCATTGAGTGACTGGGGAGCTAAGTAAAATCTGTCGAGTTTACATGCCGAATTGAGTATGATTCATCGAGTATCGCTGAGATTTGTTCTGTCGTCACTGAAATTTCGCCGAGTATCGTGGATGTTCGTCGAGTATCATTAGCCAATTCATCGATTATCGATATAGTTCGTATGGTATACTCGCCAATTTTGGCAATGTACTTAGTTATTTCCACCGAATTTTGTCCAGTTCGCCGGGTATGGCCCTTTGAGTGATTTTAGGGCTTGTCAAGGAATTTCTTTTGGTTTAGGCTTGAGTTTTGTTTTTGAATGTTTGGGTATGATTTTTCTTTGGCTAGGGAGGTTGGCAGTGGATAAAGGACCACAAACTAGATGCTAGTTTGTGAATCATTACACTTGGTGGTTTGTTTGGTCTCTGTTTTGTGGATTGTTGGGTTGTGTTGGGCCAGCTGGCCACCACTGCAGTGCCTTTTTGTGAGACATTTGGGTCTGTTAGTTCGGTTTTGGACGTTTTGGTCACCGACTCCGGCCCATTTAATTTCACCAGTGTTAATGATTCACGTTTTCCAGCTGTTTTGTGCTCATTTGCTTCTTATAGATCAACTTATGCTATTTCTTGCTTATCTTTGCAGATTTTGTCGAAGCATGGCTTTGTTCCACACTTGGTGCAAATTTCTTTTACTCTATTACTGCTAACTCTTCACTTTACCTGTTTCTATTTGGCTAACAAGTTGTGGTTTCAGCTTTTTCTTATAGTCGGGTTTAGTAAACCCTTTCTTGCCTTTATCTACATAGTACCTGGTTATTTCCTTTGCCACTTGCATATTTCTTGCTGAGGTGTTCTTTCTTTGAATACCTCAGGTTCCGGGCTATAACTGGTGGAGTGGTGATGACTAGTTTTAGTCATCGGTTTTTGGATTAGTTTAGCATAAAACATTCCTAGGTTTAATTATGTTTTTATGTATTTTATTTTTGTTATGTTATATTTTATGTTTGGTAACTAACATTATGTTTTATTTTATTTTTGTAGGTTCAAGCCTCCAAGATGGTTCAACCCGAGACATTGATGAAATCCTTGAAGCATTCAACCCTCCACATGCAGCCCGAGCCTTTGGTGCAGCCAACCCGAGCCCCTCCTTGAAGAAGCCCAAGCATAAGTTAAGCCCGTGAGCTCAAGTGCAGCAACCCGAGCCCATAATGAAGCCCATACATGCATGGTCGGCCCTCTTCAAGTCCACAGGCCACCTTTGCATGGCTTCCCACATAATGAGGCCCATTTAAATCCATGCATGGTCGGCCTCCCTTCTCTCTTTTCCCCCTTTTTTTATATTTTTCTCCCCTCTTTTATTACTCATTCATCCCCCCATCTTCAATTCATATTTTTCTATTTTCCTATTTTTATTTCTTTAAATAACATTCCTCTAACCTTGTTCTCTCTCTCCCCTTCTCTCTCCCCCTCATTAATTTCATTCATGCACTTCTCCACCCATGCATGGCCGCCCCCCCTTGTGCCCCTTTATCTCCACCTCCCTCTAGAACCTTCCCCCTCATCTATATAAGGAGCACTTTCCTCAAGCTTTGAGAAGGTTGGACATTGGAGAGCAAGTAGAGTGCTAGTGCAAGAGTGTTCTTTTCTTTTCTTGTCTTGTGGTTAAGTTCATTTTATTAGTGTAATCTTTATACTGGTAGTATAATATTATCTCTTTTATTATTATTGTGTACTTTTTTTTATCAATCAATGAAAATGAAATTTCTTTATCTTATTGTTGTTTCCTTCTTGAATATGCGCAGCTAATTTTCTTTAGCCTTCGATCATGAGGATCCATGAAATGAGATGAGATTTTTCTTTGCTTCTTAGTTTAATTTTTGCTAAATTTTTTCTCGATCCTTCTTTGATTTTTCTCGTGTCGACTCCGTATATCTGGTATACCGTAGTAGGCAATTTGGTCTCATTTCATAGTAGTTGAGAGACTCGTTGATTTGAAAGATCACTCAAAGAAGGAATGAGTTGCACGCAATCCTAGAGATAGTACGATGTAAATCCTCCGGATTGGAGTCAAACCCAATAGTGCGGTTCACTTCAATAATGCAACTTTAGGCCATTTGATTTACAAAGAGATTTCGGTCAAAATATCTAGAAGTAGGGAGATTTAATGCTCTAGCGAGATGATTTCTTATTTTTGGATCTGCCACGGTCGAGAATGATTTGGAATTATAAAACTATAATTTTATCCTTCTTATCTCTTTTTATGGTGAATCATTGATCGAATACTATCTTTTGAATCTGAAGTTTTTGTTTTAATATTATTTTTGATTTAATTCAAAATTCCTCAAAAAACCCATCAATCGTACAGTAGGATAATAGTAGGAGTGTGAGTAATAGTAATTGACAACCCTGTGTTTTTAATACGACCTTGGTACTGCAATTCGATAGGTACACTTTCCTATTAGGGTTGATAGTCATTCAATTCACCAAGTTTTTGGCGCCGTTGTCGGGTACCGTTTTTCTTCAATATTAGGAAAATGCTTTATCTATTACTTCTGCAAAAAACCAAAATATTTTTAATCGTTAACTTTTTCTTCTTCAAGTTTCAATTTTCCGTACTTTTCTTTTAATTTCCTCCATTCTCCTTCTTTTTGTTTTTTAGTGCATGACCCGCAAGAATCCGTCACTACTTGTTGACTTGGACCTAGAAATCGAGCGCTCCTTTC
Source organism: Platanthera zijinensis (assembly GCA_039513925.1). Taxonomy (NCBI): domain Eukaryota; kingdom Viridiplantae; phylum Streptophyta; class Magnoliopsida; order Asparagales; family Orchidaceae; genus Platanthera; species Platanthera zijinensis. Next base: position 65,687,385 of record CM077089.1, on the reverse strand, counting down.
GGAGAAACTTACGATTTGGGGGTTCCACTTCTCAAACAGTGGTTGAGGATTCCGACGGTGATTGTAATTTCAACTTTGAAATGGGAGAACCCAACCAAGAAATGGTCCAGCATAGGACCATGTCCAATTATGCTCGACCCAACCTGGAGGGTATAGAAACAAGTATTGTTCGACCTGCAATTGTGAACAATAACTTTGAGCTTAAGCCTAACATCATACAAATGGTGCAGTAATATGTACAGTTCGACGGATAATAAGATGAAGATCCAAATTTGCATATTGCTAGTTTTCTCGAGATCTGTGATACCTTCAAAATAAATTGTGTCTCAGACGACGCAATTAGGCTAAGACTCTTTCCCGTCTCCTTAAGAACAAAAGCCAAAGAGTGGTTGAGTTCTCTTCCAAGAGGATCAATCACCACTTGGAATATTTTAACAGATAAATTTCTCGCTAAATATTTTTCCCCCGCTAAAACTGCGAAACTTTGAAATGATATTAAATCTTTTTCTCAAATTATTTCTGAGACCCTCTATGACACTTGGGAGAGGTTCAAAGAACTTTTGAGACGCTGCCCTCATCATGCTCTGCTTGTATGGTTACAGTTCTAGACATTTTATAATGGGCTAAATCAAGAGACCAAGCAGATGATAGATGCAGCTTCTGGTGGGTCTTTGGACCGTAAAACTCCGGAGGCCGCTCTTGAGCTTATCGAGGACATGCCGATGAACAAATATCAGTGTAACTCGCCTAGGACTCGCCCAAATAAACCTTCAGGTATCTATGAAGTGGACTCTGTGTCCCAACTGGCGCTTTAAGTGGAGATGCTGAGCAAGAAAGTAACGGAGATGACTGCTGCCTCCGCCCCTTAGGTATACGAAAATGCAAATGCCACTGGCCTGATCAAAATAATTTTTCTAATTTTTCTAATTTTCCATCTCCTCCTGGTTTTAATAATGCTTCAAACTCGTATCACCCTAGATGGCGTAACCATCCGAATTTTTCATGGAGTAACCCAGCAAATGCCATACGTCCACCACACGATTTCACTCCACCACCACCACCACATCAAAATAAAAATCAAAACCAAAATTTTAAAAAACCTCCATCTTTGGAGGAAATGTTTTCTAGATATATAAGCGCGAACGAGGTGACCATTAGAAATTTAACAGGGTAGATGAAAAATCTAGAAAACACAGTCGGGCTACTCGCAAAGGTTATCCCCGAGAGGCCACCTGGGACTCTTCCTTCAAATACTTAACCCAACACAAGGGAGCACGCGAAAGCGATTTCCCTTCGGAGCGGTAAAGTAATCCACGAGCCCTCCACCAGGGAAGAGCCAGAGGTGATTGCCTCTCCTGCTGCTGAACAAACCATAGTTACAGAAATGAATGATAACAATTTTGACAAAGAAAAAGAAAATTTTGTTTTTGAAAAAGAAAACGATAATTTTAAAAATGATGCTCTGGTGATTATAAAAGAATTTTTTCCACCTCCCTATCCCACTAAGCTTAGGAAAGACAAATTAGATGATCAGTACCAACGCTTTCTCGATATGTTCAAACAAATCCATATTAATCTGCCATTTCACGAAGCTATTAGTTAAATGCCTAAGTACGCTAAATATCTTAAGGATTTGTTGATAAATAAAAAGAAACTGGAAAATCTATCTCATGTAACGTTGAATGAAGAGTGCTCGGAGGTCCTTAATAATTCTAATCTTCCTAAAAAGTTAAATGATTCGGGTAGCTTTTTTATTCCTTGTGTTTTTGGTAATCTTTTCGTAAAGCACGCATTAGCGGATCTAGGTGCGAGCCTCAACTTGATGTCATTTTCCTTATTTAAGAAACTAGGATTCGGAACTCTCAGCCCTACGCATATGAGTATCCAGTTAGCTGATGGATCAATAAAGTATCCATTAGGTATTGTAGAGGATGTGCTAGTGAAGGTTGATAAATTCATCTTCCCGGTGGATTTTGTTATTCTTGATATTGAAGAGGACGTTGTGGTCCCCCTTATCCTTGGTCATCCCATTTTAGCCACTTCTCGAGTGATCATCGATGTGAGTAACCCGATTCTCTTTCTTCGTGTGGGATATGATGAGGTTACTTTTTTTCTATAAATCAATCTATGAAAAACTCTTTGAAAAATGATGATTCTTGTTTTTTTCTTGATGTATTAAATGAAAATTCCTCTCTTTACCTTTCCAATGTTTCTTCAAATGATTTTTCCTCTTCTTTTTCTGAAATTTCTTCAAATGTTTTTTAAGACACGGTTATGCCCGTGCAAGCCACCTTTGAAAATGAACCTGTTTTTAGACAAAATTTATTTAAAATTCTTACTTTTGAAAAAGAAACTTTTTTGAAAAACTCTTACGATGAATCACCCAACCATAAATTAAAACCACTCCCTGAACATCTTAAATATTCTTTTCTTGAAAAAAAATCTAAAATGCCTGTTATAATTTCGTCCTTTCTTTCTCAATCTGAGAATGATCAATTGATCGAAGTGCTACAAAGGAATCGCCGAGCTATAGCGTGGCAAATATCTGATATTTCTTGGCATAAAATAATTTTCGAAAATAATTCTAAAAGCATTGTCCAACCTCAACGTCGTCTTAATCCGAACATGAAAGAGGTCGAAGGGAGAGGCGCATAAATTATTAGATGTGGGGATAATTTACCCATTTTTTGATAGTAAATGGGTAAGTTTGGTCAAGGTTGTACCTAAGAAGGGTGGGATCATGGTAGTGACGAATGAGAACAATGATTTAATTCCAACTAGGACGGTAATGGGATGGAGGATATGCATTGACTACCGTAAGCTAAACGATACCACTCATAAAGATCACTTCCCCCTCCCCTTTATCGATCAAATTTTAGAACGGTTATCCGGGCATAGTTTCTATTGCTTTCTCGACAATCTCTCGGAGTATTTCCAAATCCCTGTCGCACCCGAGGACCAAGAGAAGACAACATTCACTTGCCCCTTCACAACCTTCACCTACTGTAGGATGCCTTTTCGTCTCTGCAATGCACTAGCTACCTTTCAACGGTGCATGTTAGCAATTTTCGATAAATACGTTGAGAGTATAATGGAAGTCTTTATGGATGAATTTTCTATTTTCGATGACTCTTTCTCTTTATGTTTGCAAAATCTAGCTAAGGTATTAGAACGATGCGAGGAAACGAACCTGGTTTTAAAATGGGAAAAATGCCACTTTATGGCGAGAGAAGGTCTAGTTTTAGGACATAAAATCTCTGCTAAGGGAATCAAGGTCGATCGATTTAAGATCGAGGTGATTGAGAAGCTTCCGTCGCCTACGAATATTAAAGCGATTAGGAGTTTTCTAGGCCATGCGGGGTTTTATAGGCGCTTCATTAAAGACTTTTCTAAAATCACTAAGCCTCTAACCAAACTTCTGGAAAAGACACCCCCATTTAATTTGGACGAATCATGTCTAGATGCTTTTGAATTGATTAAATCTAAACTTATTAATGCTCCAGTGATGATCGCCAAAGTTTGGGATTTGCCTTTCGAAATAATGTGCGATGCAAGTAGTTTTGCGGTCGGTGCAGTGCTAGGACAATGAAAAGCTAAGAATTTCCACCCAATTTATTATGCGAGCAAAACGCTTAATTCGGCGCAGGAAAACTATACCACAATCGAAAAGGAACTCTTAGCTGTTATTTTTGCATTCGATAAATTCTGACCGTGCATTACTCTTTCTAAGTTTATCATTTTTACGGATCATTCTTCTTTGAACTACCTCCTTTCTAAACCGGATGCCATACCGTGTCTTATTCGCTGCATCCTCTTACTTCATGAATTCGACTTGGAGATCCGGGATAAGAAAAGAGCGGAAAACCTAGAAGCTGATCATCTCTCTCAGCTCGAAAATCCTGAAATCGGTGTTTTAAATGAAAATTTTGTTAATGATTCTTTTCCGGATGAACAAATTTTAAACGTTTCTTCTTCTACCCCCTGGTTTGCCGATCTGGCCAATTATCTCGTGGCACGGGTCCTTCCAAAAGAGTACTCTTCTCAGCAAAATAAGAAATTCTTTTCTGAGTTGAAGTATTATTTTTGGGAGAACCCCTTTCTATTCCGCATTTGTGCGGACTAGGTGGTAAGAAGATGTATTTCTCGGGAAAAAGGTCAATAGATTTTGAAGCATGTTCATGAAAGTCCGACTGGAGGGCAATTTCAAGCAAACTGCACCGCCTACAAAGTGCTTAGTGCTGGCTTTTATTGGCCATACATATTTAAAGATGTACAAATCTTTGTGAGCGGGTGTGATCGGTGTCAGCGGACTGGAAACATATCCAATAAAAATGAAATGGAACAATATTATTTTCATGATTGTGAAGTTTTCTATTTATGGGGCATCGACTTTGTAGGCCCATTTCCCTCAAGCATAGGTACTAAATATATTTTAGTCGTCGTAGATTATGTTTCTAGGTGGGAGGAGGCCCAAGCTTTACCTAGTAACGATGCTCGAGTCGTGGTTTATTTTTTAAAAAAATTATTTTCTCATTTTGGTTTTCCTCGAGCGATCGTTAGTAACAGGGGAAGTCATTTATGCAACGCTCAGCTTGCTAAAGCTTTAACTAAATACAGCATTACGCATAAACTATCCACAACTTATCACCCCCAAACAAACGGTTAGGTCGAGGTAGTCAATCGCGAACTTAAAAGAATTTTCGAAAAAACCATTTCTACTTCTCATAAAGATTAGTCATTAAAGTTAGACGATGCTCTTTGGGCATATCAGACAGCGTACAAGACCACTATTGGTTGTACTCCTTTCTGATTGGTCTATGGAAAATCGTGTCATCTCCCGGTAGAAATATAACACCGTGCATACTAGGCGCTAAAGTTTTAAATTTCGATCCGCGCTCGGTCGGTGAGCACCAAAAAAATCAATTAAATGAACTCGACGAGTGGCGAGCGAACGCTTATGAGAACAACAAAATCTATAAAGAATGCACGAAATTTTATCACGATAAGAACTTGCGCTACCCTAAAACGTTTAAACCAGGTGATCAGGTTCTTCTTTTAATTTGCTCTTATGCCTTTTCCCTGGAAAGCTTAAATCTCGATGGTATGGACCGTTTACGATCAAGCAATTTTTTCGTATGGAACTGTGTTGCTCTCGTACCCGGACAAGGGTGACTTCAAAGTTAATGGTCAAAGACTGTAGTTGTATTTTTCAAATGATTCAGTATCTCCTGTAAAGGAGAATCTTATTTTGGCCTCTTAATGTTTATTTTCTTTTGAAACTCTTTTTTATTTTGGACTTCTTATTGTTATCAAACTTTTATTATTATTCGAACTTTAAATTGTTAAATAAAGAACACTCTTGGGAGCCTGCCCAAGGATTTTTCTGCTTTTTTTTTTATTTTGATCTTCCTCCCGGTGGCCAAACAAGTGCAAGTTCGTGATTGCCGCTCCAACGTTGTTGTTTTCAAGAAGGATCAAGTCAATCCTGTTGGTGATCAAGAGAATTAAAGCGCAAGCATGGGGGAGCGACATCCGCTTTCGACCTCACAAACTCGGGGAAGTCCTGTTCTTTTTTTTTCTCTTTTTTACTTTACTGAATTTTCTGTCCCCCTTCTTCTCCTACTCTTTCTCATTTCTTTTTTTTCATTGAGGGCAATGAAAAATCTAAACATAGGGAGGGTTTCGTTATTTTCTTTCTTTTTCTTTCCTTTCTACAAAAACAATAAAAAAAATTATATTACGCCTCTTAGGAGTACAACTTTTTCTTTAACTTTATCAAAAAAAAAACTAGAAAATACAAAACCCCAAAAAAATATCAAAAAAATCAGAATATCCAAAAAATTTCTAAAATCAATTTGAAAATCTGAATCAAAAATTATTTTCTATCTTTATTTTTATGTTTCTTCTAGTGGTGTGTATGCCCCTGCGATTCTTTAGTTCTAAGTAGAATTTCTTTGAATCGGTTTTCTAAATCTATTATTTTAACTTAGCATAGTTTTACTATTTTCTAGTTCTTAAATATCGGCTTCTGTTTTCTACGTTGTAAGTTAGCAAATTGTAGTTTTTCTTTTTTATTCGGTTTAATTGTGTATGAACGGTTGCTAGATAATGTTATCACTTTTTTATTTTGGGGTAATTCTTTCTTGGTGTTTAGAACTTCTCTCTAGCGACTCTCGAAGCATTTGCGCCGTTTTTCACAAACTTTAGAAATGATTTAGGCCACCCATTGATCCATTTGAGCCTTTTTGGCCACCCAAATATTTCACCTTTGCTAAAAAAACTTTGGACCTTTCTCCATTTTTCTTTGGACCTTTCATTTTTCACCAAAGCCAATATACCCTTCCTAATATCATACTAGATTTGAGCTTTACTAAAATATTATTTTTGTGATGGGTTATCATCTTTGAAAAATGAAAAGGAAATTATAAGGATACATTTGGAGCTCTCCTATGAAAAAAAGAAAAAATTATTATTATCCAAAAATGTGAAATAAAAAAGAAAAGAAGAAGTTTATTTTTGGCCAATTACGTGAAAAGAAAAATACATGGCCTTTTTCTTTTCTTTAGTTTGGATTGGAGAAAATGACGTACTTGTTATTTCTCATTTTTGTGTTTTTATGTTTATTTTAAGCTCATCCTTGGTTTAGTGTGTTTTAACCGTCATTTTTATCCTTGATTTTCTATTCTAAATCATTTACCAAAGCCAAGTATTTACGCCAACAAAAGTCCTTTTGATCTTTAGAATGTGACACAAACCTGCAGTGGAGAGAGTGTGAAAAGTCAAGCCTATGGCCACCATCATTGATGGATTTCTTTGGAGGTTATCTTCAGGTGATTTAGGGGTAATTGTTATTCTAGCAACCTAGTAGTTCGTTCAATGTGCCGTTTATTTAGAGTTTCTACTTTTGTTTTTCTTAATTTCCTAAATATTGGATGCCTTGTTTTAGGAATTTAGAAATGTGTAATTCTTCCTTATGTTCTAATGATTTTTTTGGTCTCCATTTTTCTAGTTTTCTATTGTGGACTTCTCACCCCACTAGTTGTTAACATAAAAATTAGGATAGTTTAATTTTTCATATTTTGGTTTTCTTAATTATGAAACTTAAAATTTCTTTCATTGTTTTTATTGCTGTTCCCTAATTTTAATTTTTTTTTGCTTGAGGGCAAGCAAATACTTAAGCATGGGGGAATTTGAAGACTAGTTTTAGTCATCGGTTTTTGGGTTAGTTTAGCATAAAAAATTCCTAGGTTTAAATATGTTTTTATGTATTTTATGTTTGTTATGTTATATTTTATGTTTGGTAACTAACATTATATTTTATTTTCTTTTTGAGGTTCAAGCCTCCTAGATGGTTCAACCCGAGCCCTTGATAAAATCCTTGAAGCAGCAAGCCCTCCACATGCAGCCCGAGCCCTTGGTGTAGCCAACCTGAGCCCCTCCTTGAAGCAGCCCAAGCACAAGTCCAGCCCGTGAGCTCAAGTGTAGCCACAAGAATCCATAATGAAGCCCATATTTATATGGTCGACCCAATTCAAGTCCACCCGCAATCTTTGCATGGCTAGCAACATAATGAGGCCCATTTAAATCCATGCATGGCTCCCTTCTCTCTTTTCCCAGTTTTTTAATATTTTTATCCCCTCTTTTATTACTCATTCATCCCCCTTCTTCTATTCCTATTTTTCTATTTTCTATTTTTATTTCTTTAAATAACATGCCTTGAACCTTGTTCTCTCTCTCCCCTTCTCTCTCCCCCTCATTAATTTCATTCATGCACTTCTCCACCCATGCATGGCCGCCACCCCCCCTTGTGCCCCTGCATCTCCACCTCCCTCTAGAACCTTCCCCTCATCTATATAAGGAGCACTTGCCTAAAGCTTTGAGAAGGTTGGACATTGGAGAGCAAGTAGAGTGCTAGTGCAAGAGAGTTCTTTCCTTTTCTTGTCTTGTTGTTAAGTTATTTTTATTAGTCTAATCTTTTTCTTGGTAGTAAAATATTGTCTCTTTTATTATTATTGTGTACTCTTTTTTTTATCAATCTATGAAAATGAAATTTCTTTATCTTATTATGGTTTCCTTATTGAATATGCGTAGCTAATTTTCTTTAGCATTCGATCATGAGGATCCATGAAATGAGATGAGATTTTTATTTGCTTCTTAGTTTTATTTTTGCTAAATTTTTTCTCGATCCTTCTTTGATTTTCTCCTGTCGACTCCGTATTTCCGGTATACGGTAGTAGGCAATTTGGTCAAATTTCATAGTAGTCGAGAGTCTCGTTGATTTGAAAGATCACTCAAAAAAGGAAGGAGTTGCACGCAATCCTAAAGATAGGTTGACGTAAATCCTCCGGATTGGATTCAAATCCAATAGTGCGATTCACTTCGATAATGTAACTTTAGGCCTTTTGATTTGCAAAGAGATTTTGGTCAAAACGTCTAAAAGTTAGGAGATTTAATGCTCTAGCGAGATTATTTCTTATTTTCGGATCCGCCACGGTCGAGTATGATTTGCAATTAAAAAACTTTATTTTTATCCTTCTTATCTGTTTTCATGGTGAATCATTGATCGAATGCTATTTTTTGAATTTGAAGTTTTCGTTTTAATATTATTTTTGGTTTAATTCAAAATTCCTCAAAACACTCATCAATCGTACAGTAGGATAATAGTAGGAGCGTGAGTAATAGTAATTGACAACCCCGAGTTTTTAATATAATCTTGGTACTGCAATTTGATAGGGACACTTGCCTGGTCGGGTTGATAGTCATTCAATTCACCAAGTGATTGTGTTGGGTGGTAGATTGTGGGTTGCAGTTATTGCAGTGGTTTTCCTCACCACCGTGAGGTAGTTTGTTATTCTCGGTTTTAGTTCAAACATGCATACTTTCAGCGGGTTCGTGTCCTGTTTTTGATGCCCACTGGTAGTTTTCTTTTTGAATATTGAATACTTTGCTAGTTGCAAGTTTGCCTCTTTTGTTTGGTTGTACTTGCTCTCTAGATAGGTTCTATGCTAGGTTGCATGTTAGGTATTTTCAAATATAAAAGTATCATTACTATTACTCCATACATGCCATATTTGAAAGCTAAACTCATTATATTTAACTGTCGTAAAAGTTAATTTCATACTTATTATAAATCTAGAGTCATGCATACCAAGAGTTGTCCCTTGGGGGATGTTTATACATATGTAGGACATCAATCATTATAAATAAAGTATTTTCCATAGCGTATAATTACTTTTTTCGTAGACTAGATGAGTCACTCAGCCGAGGGATGCGACTAACCGCTTAAACTATAATTGGATTTTCCTCTTAATAACTTATGGATCTTACATAAAGGTGTTAAGTTAGAGTTTTGCCTGAGCATCTACAGTTATCCCCTGCTTACATGGCATCATGACACGCATTTTCTCTTACTCTAATATATTGTTAATGCAGAGAAAATGCAGGTTGTGATAGTTCATATAAAAGGGATAGGTTGTTCGACAATTGGTTGAATAACTATCCTTAGTTAGTGTTAGTTAACCAGTTCCATTGCTTACACACACCGATGTGTCATCAGTAAGTCTTGGTTGAAGCATGAAAACTACACTCATAAGCATGATAAGAAGTATACGGGGCATATTATTTAGTATGGGATGCATAATATGTGTTTGTATATCGATCCTCATAGGAGGCAACATATGACTGTTATGTAGTATGTGATGCATAAAAATCATCACATGAATGCACATTAGATTTTGATTTGTGTTGCATGTGATATTGTTGAGACCGGGCGGTTTGGCGAGTTGAGACCGAGCGGTCTGGTGGTCTGGCGGTCTGGCAGCTTGTTCTAGCAGTTTGGTAGCCGGGTTGGAGACCGGGCAGTCTAGAGGTTTGTCTGGCAGTTTGGAGGCTTCTCCCAGTGGCTTAGTGTCGAGATTTTGCTAGCTGGTGTTTGCCAGTCTGAGCGATCTTGCGGCTTGTATATGGCGGCATGGGGATATTGGCCGCTTGTCCTCCATATTGTAGTGGCCATGCAGTTAGGCTAACCGTGCGGCTTGTGCGGCTTGTGCGGCTTATGCGGCTTGTATAGTTTTATGTTCATGTAATTATTAGTCCCACATTGCTTATTTGTAATTTCTCTTCTCTCTTCCATTCTATAAAATGGAGTTCATACCTTTGTAATAGATATCTTTTTGGATAATAAAAATTTTATTACTCCAATTTTTCGGTATCTTGTTTTTTGTTTGCACATAGTATCAAAGGACTCGATCTTTTCCTCCAGATTTTTGAGCCCTCTCTGTCCACGCGACCTGTCCGCACAACTTGTTCCTCTTCTACTGATCTGTTCTCGCGACCTGTTTCTTCTCTTGTCGCTCCCTGTTTGCGCGGTTTCTTTCTTCCCTTGTATGGGCGACCTCTCTGCCCCTCCTTTCTAGCCGCTCCCGCTCTCTAGTCATCGCGACCTGTTCCTAAGTTGTCGCGACCTATTCTCCTTGGTACAGCCTCCTTTCTCTCTGCTCCTGCTCTTTAGTCATCGAGGCCTGCTCCTAAGTCACCACGACCTGTTCTCCTTTGTGTGGCCTCCTTTTCTAGCTGCTCCTGCTAGTTAGTCGCTGCAACCTCCTCTTTAGTCGCTCGACTTGTTATTCTCTCTGCTCTCTTCTATGACAACCTCAGATATCTCTACCTCCACTACTCTTGCTACCACTCCTCCTCACACTCCTCCTACTCCTTCGGGAAACCTTGGCACCACTTCCAAACTCGTCGGTTCCAACTACCTGGATTGGAGTGTCTCCTTCACCTTCCTTCTCCGCTCTCAACACAAATGCCATCATCTCACCGATGACCCTACTCCGCAAGATTCCCCTCTTTTTGATGATTGGGATGCCAGTGATGCCCTTGTCCACACATGGCTGGCTAACAGTCTTTCTAATGAATGCTACCCGTCATCTGTCATGATGAGAAAGTCATGGCTACATGGCTTCATCTTGCCGCTCTCTACTTAAAGGGGGCTCAGACATCTCGCATCTATACTTTGTATGTGGACCTCTTTGCCCGTCCCTCCATGTCTCTAGTTGTTGTATACTAACAAGTTCAGGCTCTTTGAACCGAAATTATTCAGAATCGCCCCTTTTTTGCGGATCTGTCTAAGCAACACAAACACTTCCAAGAGCTTCTAGTTGTGAGCTACCTTCTACGAATTCCTGAGTCCTATGATATGATCTGTCAACAAATCCTTAGCGAGGCGGAGTCTCCCACCTTAGATGCAACTGCTACCCGTAAAGCCTCTATTACCTCTCTATTATAATGTCCACTATTATCCTCCCCTCCTCCACCAGACAACTATGCTCACTACACTCAGCGGACTGGAACTTGTGGCTGCAACCATCAATCTGGCGAATGTGGTGCTGCCCACTTTCTCTGCTCTCTCTACGAGCATACTGGCCATACAGTTGATCGCTGCTGGAAGAAACATCCTCATCTTGGACGAATGGGTGACGCTTCAACCTCCTCTTTGAAGCCGTCCGCTTTTGTGGTCACGTCTTTAGGTTGTGCTAATGTCGCTACTCTAGGTAAATGGCTGATAGACTCTGGTGCTACAAATCACATGACTGGCAATCCTCAATGTTTTTCTATCCTAGAAAAATAAGATCGGTTTCCCCCTGCCTTTATTGCGGATGCCTCTCCCTCACAGATCAATGGGACGAGAGTGGTTCAAGTTACTCTGTCTCTTCTCTTGGAGGATACCCTCTGAAAGAATTGGTTTCAATATTTTTTAAACACCTAGAGGGGGGGTGAATAGGTTCAATTCCAATTCAACTTAGTAAGATAATAAATTAATCTCAGCATAGTTATAAATTCTACAGCTACCACAGCACACAATCATCCAATCACAGCATACACACAGATTTATAGTGGTTCTCCAAATGATGGGTACATCCACTTTCCCCCTTATCCTATCTAGAAGTACACTAGATTAGGCCAAACTTCCTTCCACCTTCTCAGATCCTCAAGTCTTACAACTCAGAACCCAAACTGGTTCCTAAAGCTCATACTTAGAAAAGTCCTACACCTCAGGCACTTCCCAAGAACCCTACCTCAGAGTGAGTCCACACTCCTACCACTCAGTCTATCAAGCTCTACCTCAGCCCTTATCACCAGGCCTATAGCTCAGAGAACTTAATCTTCTATCTCAAGCAAACAGCCCTACCTCAGCCTTTATAATTACAGTCTTACAACTCAGAGATTTAAATCTCTTACACTCAGATCTAAAAATAGATCTTACAGAAAATTGTATAAAGAATTACTTTCTTCCTTTACCCAGATAGAGAGAAAAAGGGGTGAGGTAATCTTGATCAGATCTTAATTAATCTGCTTTCTTCAGAACATTTCTACAATGAATCAGATTCAACCTTACTTAGCTTATTCAAAGCTTCTTGAAAGGATAACCTAGGTTGAATCTTCTTGAGAAGTTGATGTAGACTCAGCTTCTTCCTTCTTTCAGACTTAATTCTGTAGACACTGATAGTTCTAATGAGATGTTGTCCCCTTCTTTAGTTTAGAATTAGAATCTTCTTGCTGTATATAATTCTGGGAATTCTTCTTGGAGTATTCCTCCTTCTTCTTGGTTTCCCTCTATATTTTCTCTGTGTCTCACTATCGTGTTTTTCTATGATAGCTCAGCTCTATTTATAGACCACATCAAAGGCAACTGGCTGATCTGATAGTTGACTAACATCTGATAGTTCTGATATGTCTAACAGACCTTGACAATTCTGGCAGCTATCAAGTCTTCAGTCTTGAGATTTTGCAGTTAGAGTTATTTAACTCAGCTGAATGTGTCGAGACATAAGGATAGTATGGGTTGTGTAACACCCCTATCTGTCACATAGCATATAGCAGTAGGTTTGGCCGGGGCCTGATGCATTATACCACGGACAGACCGGTGGGTTACTCATTAAAACCAATCAACCAATCAAAATGTCCTACACAGAGCATCTAGCAGAAGTAATTTATTATGTTGCAAAGAAATGAACCCAGCACAAGCACGAATGTCCACTAACAAAAGTCCAGTAGGAATGAAGTACAAAATAAACAAAAAGTACCGGCCTTATGGCCTTACAACAGTTCACTTGAATAAAATTGTGTTTTACAAACTTCGGCTCGCAGGCCGGCCACACATGAACTAATAAAGTAAACACACAAGGACTTCGAGGCCCAGCTCAGAACCTTGGGCTTTGGCACGCTATTTGCCGCTCGGCTCCATAGCACCAGAAAGCACAAATCACCGCAATGGTGGAAAACAAGAATAACGCTCAGCTAAAGCTGACCAAATTATAACTATTTCGCCCCCAAACCGGGGCGTCAAAGCTTCTTCCCTGCACTTGTTAGCAAAACAAGCAACATAGCGAATAAACATCACATAACAAGTGCACGCACACATGGTCGTACACCATGTGCTCTATGGGCACTTACTCGACGAAGCCAGTCCAAACCCAGTCCGATCCTTGACTCCACCACCACCCCTAGGGCGGTAAACCTCGTGAACATTTAGTCCTTTCAGCCGTAGCATAGACTCAATCTCCAAATCATCGGTAAGTCCCACGTTAACTTTAGGCCACTTTAACCGAAATAGATGGAGCAGGTAGGGTTCCACCAGCCCGTTGCTCACCCCGTCGCAGCCCTTTGTCCTTTGACGCGGGCCCGGCTTCCTGAAGTCCCAACCTTTTGATCAAACACGGTACATAGCCCCGTTATATACCCGGCTGGCTCCCAGGCCACCGAAATGGCATAAATGCGTTTCCACCCAGATTTCTGGGTGCACCTTGGGGTTCATCCCAAAGATTCCCTAATGCATTCTAACGCATAGCAACCCGAAAACAAACAAAACGCACGGAGTCTTCTCTGGTTAACTATGCATAGCAAATCATCACCAATCCAGACCAACATGTCCGGGTAGGCTTCACACATCATGCCTATGTCCGTACAATGATTCCAGACTCTAATAAGGGGGACTTTATATATCTACCCCAAGGAATACTGCAAACTAACCGCACACTCGCGGGAGAGGGTTTTCACATGCAAAGGAAGAAGAGCTTCACATGCTCAAGATGAAAATCATTACCCTAGCGTTTCTCCTAGGCCCATGGAAAACTACTCGAATGAAAAGCACCGCAACGATCTTGTCTCTGTGGATCTGGTCTCGGTTTGTGGTTTGGCGCTCTGAATCTCCTCCGGCGGGCGGATCTTCCTCTTCCTCCAAACTCCCTGCTCTCCCTTCTCTCTAGGTTTTAGAAAAATAATGGCTAAGTGAAAGTGAAGGTTCAAACCCCCAATCCCGGCCTTAACCCTAGTATGGAGAGTCATGGGCCGTTAGATCCCAAAATAAGGAAACGAATGGCTGCGATTGAACCCGAAATTAAACTTCCTGGGCCGAACACGGCTTGTGACATACCAGTATCCAAGGCCATGTCACCCATTGTAACGACCCCATCCGTTTCATGACGTATAGTAGAAGGTCTGGTCGGGGCCCCACACTATATGCCACAAACAGACGGTGAGGTCACAGGATATTACCAAACCATACACGCATCCTAACTCAGGGCATGCTAGCGGAAGCTTTAAGTTATAAATTTGAACTCTAACCAGGAATGTCCAATATATAAACCACAGTTATATATACAGCCACGGAATGTACAACAAAGGTGAAGGTTTGGCCTTACGGCCTTACAGTTCCTCTTTCCATACAACATGGATTACAAACATCGGCGCGCCAGCCGGCCATACATGAGGAAAAGCAAAACAAACAAAAACCTTTTCGCAACCTTCAAGGGCTAGCCGCAGCAGCAGTATCAACAATAGCAAGGGCTTCAGCCCTTCATTTACCACGTGGCTCTCCAGCACCTGCATAGGGACAATCCACCCAAACGGTGGCAAACAAGGCAGCGGTCAGCATTCAGCTGACCCAATTATAATAATCCTACCCCTTTCTCGGGGCAGTAGCATTCTTTCCCTGCACAGCATGGTATCAACAATAGAAACTATGTGCGCGCAGGCACATTCAAGCCATCACAACCGTCGTCCACACGGCCCGACAGTCCGTGCACTCAGGGCACATTCTTGGTGCACCGGAAAACTAGGGTCAACACCACCGTCTACACGGTATTTGAGCATTCTAGTCTTTTCGGCGCGCGGGCCTAAGACTCTCATTAGGCGCTCCAACAAAACCCATAACCAGGCTTCCAAGTCGGACGGACCTAACGCAGTTACGGATCAGCCACCCCCCATTGCTCAAGTCGCCGTGCCACCTCGAATACGGAAGTATCCATGGCAATTTATAGGCGCGGGTCGGTTTCACCTTTCCTGTTCGGCAATCTGCCTTTTCATCGAGTTGCAGCCCAACGGCTCAACCGCACACAAAGTGGCAACGCACTGCCACAAGAGTTGCATCCAACCCTCTTCATTTCCTGTACTTCATCCAGTACTTCCTGCTGCACCAAGCAACAGGTAGGCACAAGGCAAAACAAGCCATAATCACGGAGTCCTCTCCGATATGCAAACAAGCATCACCAATCCAGACTAGCATGTCCAGATGGGCTTCACACAGCATGCCTAGATCCGTACTCCAATTCCGGACTCTAACAAGGGGGACTTCACATATCTACCCCAAGGGACACCACAACCCACCGCACACTCGCGGGGAAGGGTTTTCCCTATGCAATACAGAAAAGAAGGACTTCACATGTCCAAGAAGGTCGTTACCCTTGACGATCTCTTGGGATCCATCAAAATCTAGCCAGAGAGAAAGAACCGCAGCAGCTTTGCCTTCACAACGCTGGCCTCGGATCGCGAATCGGACCACGGGAGCTCCGCCGGTGGCTTGATCTCCTCCTCCTTCTTCTTCCTCCTCTCTCTTTCTCTCTTCCTTAGCTAAGTGAAGAATGACTCAATCCTCTGCTGACTTAAACCAGTCAGGAATCATCTGAGCCTTTGGATCCAAAGATAGAAAATGAACGGCCACGATTTTCCCCAAAACCCATTTTTTTGGCTAACACGGCCTGTGACACGCCCGTGTCACAGGCCGTGTACCCTTAAGCGGCACACGCGGTACTCGTACCGACTGAACTTTACCAGAACACGGGCATCGACATGCCCGTGTCGAACCTGACACGCCCGTGTCAGTCATGAGACACGCCCATGTCACCCCTGCCTCATCGAGCTCCAAACTCAATCAGCAGTACACGGGTAGGCACATGGCATCGGACACGCCCGTGTCAACTCTGACACGACCGTGTTCAAGGCTTGGTTCCAGGCCGTGTAATCTTCTGACTCAATCCGCCTATTATTTGAGTGACACGCCCTGGGACACGCCCGTGTCCCAGGCCGTGTACCCCCGACACGCCCTGGGACACGCCCGTGTCCCAGGCCGTGTAAACCAACCTGCACCTCAAATCCATTTTTGAGATTTTTGGGGTGTTACAATCCTCCCCCCTTAACAAAATTTCGTCCCGAAATTTGCACGGTAAGGACACAAGGAAACACAATGCTATCACATGATAACTCTGTTATAACAGAAGGTACACGGTCTACAGTTTATACAAACAGCTCGGGAAATTCAGCTCGCATGGTCTGCTCTCGCTCCCATGTTAGCTCTTCACGGCCACAATTGTCCCATCGGACCTTGACCATCCCGATCACTTTGTTCCGCAACTGTTTCTCGGCTCGATCCTCGATCCGAATGGGTCGAACCCTCGTCGTTAGCCCATACTCGACTGGTACCCGATCATTCTCCACTACTTGAGCTGGATCCTTGACAGCCTTACGAAGTACTGAGATGTGAAATACATCATGTAATCCACCCAAGTCTGCTGAAAGTGCTAGTCGATAAGTAGCTTCCCCAACTCGCTCCACCACTTCAAATGGACCAAGATACCTTGGACTTAGCTTTTTCAAACGCCGAATCCTGGACACGCCTTTTAAGGGTTTGATCTTCAAATATACCCAATCACCCACCGCGAACTCCACGTTCCGGTGTTTGGCATTGTAGTACTTTGCTTGACGATCTTGGGCTATCAATAGCCTCTCCCGAATAGAGCGTATGAGCGAGGTAGCTTCTTCGACTTCCTTTTTCCCACTCAGCTTAGATTCGCCTGCTTCTTCCCAAGCTAACGGTGTACGACATTTACGACCATACAAAGCCTCAAATGGTGCCATACCGATGCTCGCTTGGTAGCTATTATTATAGGCAAATTCGACAAGAAAAATATAATCTTCCCATCTCTTACCAAAGTCTAGGGCGCACATGCGGAGCATGTCTTCCATCGTCCTGTTGGTTCGTTCAGTCTGGCCATCCGTTTGGGGATGAAAGGCCGTACTAAACGCTAATTTTGTACCCAACATTTGATGAACTAGCCGCCAATCATTCGATGTGAATCGCCCATCACGATCACTGACGATACTCCGAGGAACCCCGCGCAGTCGAACAATCTGCTCCACATAAAGCTTGGCCAAGGTTTCCACTGAATCGTCTCTTCTGTTTGGAAGGAAGTGCGCCACTTTTGTCAACCAGTCCACAATCACCCAGATTGAATCATGACCGCGTTGAGATCTCGGCAACCCGTGCACGAAATCCATCGAAATATCATCGAACTTCCACTCCGGAATGGGTAACGACTTCAGGAAACCGCCAGGCTTCTGGCATTCCGCTTTCACCAATGCACAAGTATTGCATTCAGCCACATAACGTGCGACATCTTCTTTAGTCCGGGCCACCAGAACAGCTTTTTCAGATCTCTGTACATCTTTGTGCTCCCTGGGTGAACTGAGTACTTTGCAAAGTGAGCTTCGTACATCAACTCTTCCCTCAATTTACCCACACTCGGGACGCACACTCGACCATTTCTTCGTAACAACCCGTTATCCCAAGAGAATTTGTCAACCGGCCCATCTTTAGCATAGCGCTGGAGACTTTCATCAAGCTCCGTTGCTCGCCGAACTCTGTCCGTAAGGTCATATTGCACCTCCGTCCAGTTCAAGCATGCATCGGTCGAAGAACCCTTGTCAACACAAGATATCTCCAACGCTTCCAATTCCTGGATTAAACGCTGATCATGCCTCTGCAACCAGCTTGCCCGTACCGGAGTCTTCCGACTCAAAGCTTCGGCGACCACATTTCCCTTCCCGGGAGTATAATGAATCTCGAAGGTGTAGTCCCCAAGGAACTCCATCCATCTTCATTGTCACATATTTAGATCCTTCTGATCCAATAAGTACTTTAGGCTTTTGTGATCTGTATAGATGTCCACTTTAACGCCATAAAGATAGTGCCGCCACAACTTGAGCGCAAAGATTACCGTCGCCAACTCCAAATCATGGACGGGGTAATTCCGCTCATGCACTTTCAACTGGCGCGAGCCATAAGCAATCACTTTCCCAAACTGCAGAAGGACGCAGCCTAAGCCGCTCCCGGAAGCATCACTATAGATCTCATACCCATCTGTACCATATGGCGATGTCAACACAGGCGCCGTGGTCAAACGACTCTTCAAGTCTTCAAAAGCTCGCGCGCACTCCGGCATCCAAATGAACTTTTGATCTTTTCTCGTCAGCGTGGTCAGAGGTAAAGCAATCCGTGAGAAGTTTTCCACAAACCGTCTATAGTAGCCCGCAAGCCCAAGGAAGCTCCTGACCTCGGCCACTGAAGACATCACTGGCCAATCTCGAATGGCACTTATCTTCAACGGATCCACCGCGATACCTTCTCCACTTACCACATGGCCTAAAAAGGCTACTGAAGAGAGCCAGAACTCACACTTTGAGAACTTGGCATAAAGCTTATTCCTCCGCAGGGTATGCAAGACCAACCGTAAATGGTTTGCATGATCCTCTTCCGACTGAGAGTATACTAAAATGTCATCGATAAACACAATCACAAACAAATCCAAGTACTCTCGGAACGTTCGATGCATTAGATCCATAAATACCGAAGGCGCATTACATAGGCCAAACGGCATTACCGTGAACTCATAATGACCGTAGCGTGTTCCAAACGCCGTCTTGGGAATGTCACCTTCCTGAATCCTCAACTGATAATATCCCGATTTCAAATCCAACTTGGAATAGACCGTTGATCCTGCCGGCTGATCAAATATGTCATCAATCCGTGGAATTGGATATTTGTTTTTCTCTGTCAGTATATTCAATTCGCGGTAGTCAATACATAACCGCAAACTACCGTCTTTTTTTTCACAAAGAGAACATGCGCGCTCCAAGGTGACATACTTGGGCGTATGTATCCCTGCTCCAACAACTCTTGCAATTGGACTTTCAATTCCGCCATCTCTTTTGGCGCAATGCGATATGGTGAGCTGGCCACAGGTTTAGCACCTGGCACCAACTCAATAGAGAAGTCAATCTCCCGCTGGGGTGGTAACCCAGGAAGATCTTTAGGAAACACATCAGCAAACTATGACACAACCAGAACTTCACCGACACTAGCCTTTGGCTCAACAGCCTGAATTAGCGTGAAGAATAACTCCGCGCCCTTCCGAATAGCATTGACGACTTGGAGTGCAGACAACAGAGTCCCGCCAACTCCTCGCATACCAGTGAACTTCGTCACAAGTCCGGTATTCTGGCACAGTGTGATCTCCTTGGAGTTGCAATCAATAAAGGCACGCTGCTCCGAGAGCCAATCCATACCAAAGATAACATCAAACTCCGATAACGGTAGCACAGCTGCACGCAAACCGAAATCCCGACTTCCTATTTGCACATCCACATCGCAAGCCCTATCCGCAAGCATCACACAGCCATTCGGCAATAGCACCCTTGTACTATCAACCGTCACATGACTCGGCACCCCAATTCGAGATACGAAGTCCTTAGACAAAAAAGAATGCGAAACACCCGTATCAAACAGGGCTCTCGCCAGATTATTCTGAATCAGGACAAAGCCTGCAGCACACACATCATGCACAAGCTATACATAACTAAAAGCAATAGCACGTGAGCAAATAATATATATTCACTCGTACCTGTGACGACGTCACTTTTCTTAATCGCCTCCTGCTGGCCAAGGTGATAGATTCGGGGCTGTGCCTGGGACGCAGAGGAATCAACCACCGCTTTACCTTTCTCAGCATAAGACGCACCCGTCTTCTTTTCCCCTTTGGGCTGAACAACCCTACAGTCACGGGCTATATGCCCCACCCGGCCACAGTTATAGCATGTAGGAGAATCCGGCCTTGATGTCGCCCCCGACACAACGGTCGTAGTCACTAGCCCAGACGGCTTGGACCTCTTGCCCCCTTTCTTCTGGTAGAACGATTTGCTAGGGCGAGGTGCTTGAACCTCTGGCTTTGACGCAACCAAGCCCTTGTTCCCTTGCACCCGCCTCATGTCCTTCTCCAATGCACACGCAGTATCAACAAATGCCTGAAACCCTTGGTTCACTGAACTCGAAAGCAGGAACCTCAACTCATCCCGCAATCCTTCATAGAACCTATTCGTTTTCCTTTGGTCATCCGCGAAGATTGTTCCCGCATAGCGTCCCAACCTGGTAAACTCATGCAGGTAGGTATCCACGCTATCTTCTCCTTGCTTTTATCGTTGGAACTCATTTTCCATGGCAATGCGTTGCGCCGCTGGGACATGTTTTGCCAGAAATATTCGAGAGAACTCCTCACTCGATACTTGCGTTAATTGCGTGCCCGCCAAATGGTGTACCTCAACCTCGTCCCACCACAACCACGCCTCTCCTTCAAGCATGAAGGTGGCCAAGGTGACCTTTAGAGTTTCCTCCGCCCTGATCGCTGTCATTATCTGCTTGACACACGATAACCAATCCTCTGCCTGCGTTGGGGATCCCATTCCAGTAAACGTAGGCAGACTGAAGCTCATGAATTACTTCAACTGTCGGTCAGCTGCTCGTGGATCGACTGCCTCAATCGGCTCGGGTCTTACATCAACACGACCTGGCACAACTGCCGGCTGCGCTTGCTCGGTCGGCTGAATCATGGAAAAGAGAGCCTCAGCAACTAAACGAATAGTTTCCGCAGATGGAGGAGGTGTTGGCACCTCAGCTGGTGCCGCACTCTCATCAGAGCGCTGGGGCTCAGACTGCCCAGCACCACTATGCGTCACCTATAGGTGGACA
Organism: Platanthera zijinensis; assembly: GCA_039513925.1. NCBI lineage: Eukaryota > Viridiplantae > Streptophyta > Magnoliopsida > Asparagales > Orchidaceae > Platanthera > Platanthera zijinensis. Next base: position 65,666,249 of record CM077089.1, on the reverse strand, counting down.
AGACACACATTAGCGATCGTATGCAAGCAAAACAACAGAAAAGGAACGCGCAGATTCCTCAAACAAGATTATGTACATTCCTTAGTGGACATTCCAGAGTTCATTAGCGTTACAGCAGGGCGCATAAACACGCGCCCGCCACCCCATAAAAGAATTCGACTACGAATTCGAAAGAGGAAGACCGAACAAAGCTGATACCAAAATGTAACGACCCCATCCGTTTCATGACGTATAGTAGAAGGTCCGGTCGGGGCCCCACACTATATGCCACAAACAGACGGTGAGGTCACAGGATATTACCAAACCATACACGCATCCTAACTCAGAGCATGCTAGCGGAAGCTTTAAGTTGTAAATTTGAACTCTAACCAGGAATGTCCAATATATAAACCATAGTTATATATACAGCCACGGAATGTACAACAAAGGTGAAGGTTTGGCCTTACGGCCTTACAGTTCCTCTTTCCATACAACATGGATTACAAACATCGGCGCGCAGGCCGGCCATACATGAGGAAAAGCAAAACAAAAAAAACCCTTTTCGCAGCCTTCAAGGGCTAGCCGCAGCAGCAGTAGCAACAGCAGCAAGGGCTTAAGCCCTTCATTTACCACTTGGCTCTCCAGCAATTACATAGGGACAATCCACCCAAACGGTGGCAAACAAGGCAACGGTCAGCATTCAGCTGACCCAATTATAACAATCCTACCCCTTTCTCGGGGCAGTAGCATTCTTTCCCTGCACAGCATGGTATCAACAATAGCAACTATGTGCGCGCAGGCACATTCAAGGCATCATAACCGTCGGCCACACGGCCCGACAGTCCGTGCACTCAGGGCATATTCTTGGTGCACCGGAAAACTAGGGTCAACACCACCGTCTACACGGTATTTGAGCATTCTAGTGTTTTCGGCGCGCGGGCCTAAGACTCTCATTAGGCGCTCCAAAAAAACCCATAACCAGGCTTCCAAGTCGGACGGACTTAACGCAGGTACGGATCAGCCACCCCCCGTTGCTCAAGTCGCCGTGCCACCTCGAATACGGAAGTATCCATGGCAATTTATAGGCGCGGGTCGGTTTTACCTTTCCTGTTCGGCAATCTGCCTTTTCATCGAGTTGCAGCCCAACGGCTCAACCGCACACAAAGTGGCAAAGCACTGCCACAAGAGTTGCATCCAACCCTCTTCATTTCCTGGACTTCATCCAGTACTTCCTGCTGCACCAAGCAACAGGTAGGCACAAGGAAAAACAAGCCATAATCACGGAGTCTTCTCCGATATGCAAACAAGCATCACCAATCCAGACTAGCATGTCCAGATGGGCTTCACACAGTATGCCTAGATCCGTACTCCAATTCCGGACTCTAACAAGGGGGACTTCACATATCTACCCCAAGGGACACCACAACCCACCGCACACTCGCGGGGAAGGGGTTTCCCTATGCAATGCAGAAAAGAAGGACTTCACATGTCCAAGAAGGGAGATCGTTACCCTTGACGATCTCTTGGGAGCCATCGAAATCTAGCCGGTGAGAAAGAACCGCAGCAGCTTTGCCTTCACAACGCTGGCCTCGGATCGTGAATCGGACCACGGGAGCTCCGCCGGTGGCTTGATCTCCTCCTCCTTCTTCTTCCTCCTCTCTCTTTCTCTCTTCCTTAGCTAAGTGAAGAATGACTCAAGCCTCTGCTGACTTAAACCAGCCAGGAATCATCTGAGCCTTTGGATCCATAGAGAGAAAATGAACAGCCACGATTTTCCCAAAAACCCATTTTTTTGGCTAACACGGCCTGTGACACGCCCGTGTCACAGGCCGTGTACCCTTAAGCGGCACACGCGGTACTCGTACCGACTGAACTTTACCAGAACACGGGCATCGACACGCCCGTGTCGAACCTGACACGCCCGTGTCAGTCATGAGAAACGCCCGTGTCACCCCTGCCTCATCAAGCTCCAAACTCAATCAGCAGTACACGGGTAGGCACACAGCATCGGACACGCCCGTGTCAACTCTGACACGGCCGTGTTCAAGGCTTGGTTCCAGGCCGTGTAATCTTCTGACTCAATCTGCCTATTATTTGAGTGACACACCCTGGGACACGCCCGTGTCCCAGGCCGTGTACCCCCGACACACCCTGGGACACACCCGTGTCCCAGGCCGTGTAAACCAACCTGCACCTCAAATCCATTTTTGAGATTTTTCCCATTCACCGTCACTCAGGAAATTCCCGACCAAAAAACGGCATGTGATACGGCATCCGACACGCCCGTGTCGCATGTGACATGCCTGTGTCGCATGTGACACGCCCGTGTCGCATGTGACACGCCCGTGTCGCATGTGACACGCCCGTGTTAGGGCCTGTGTCACAGCCCGTGTGGCAAAACGACACAGGTCTAGAAATGTCTAGAGAAGGACACGGTAATGTGACACGCCCGTGTCGTATGCCATGTGCTCAACACGCCTGGGACACGCCCGTGTCCCTGACCGTGTAGCTCCCTCAGTACAAAACTGCAAAACACCGGAGCAGGACATGCCCTGGGACACGCCCGTATCCCAGGCCATGTTCACTTACCCGACGGCCGTTGACCGCAAAATCGTCGACAACTTGACCCGGCGTCGAACACACCCCTGACACGGCCCTGGGACACGCCCGTGTCCCAAGCCGTGTGACCTGTACCAAGGCCCAAACCTGCTTCCAACGTTTCCTGTTCCTCTTTTGAGTTTCGGGGCATTACAACTCTCTCCCTCTTAAAAGAATTTCGTCCACGAAATTACTAAAGGAAAATAAAACTTAAAACTATAAGCGATACATGAGCGTAATAACTCTTGGTACTCCTCCAGCTTGGTTTGCTCCCATTCCCAAGAGAGCTCCTCACAACCACAATTATCTCAATGGACCTTGACCATCCGGATCCCCTTATTACGGAGTCGCTTAACTTCAAAGTCTTCAATATGAACGGGCTATACCCTAGTCGTCAACCCTTCGTCCACCGTCACTTGATCAACTGCGATTACCTGTGAAAGCTCTTACACCTCCTTCTGCAACACTGAAATGTGTAATACATCGTATAGACCACTCATCTCCACTGATAGCCTCAGACGATAAGCCACTTCGCCGATCCGCTCCAGAATCTCAAATGGTCCAAGGTATCTCGGGCTCAGCTTCTTCAACTGTCGTACCCGTGAAACATCCTTTAACGGCTTAACCTTTAAGTATACCCAATCTCCGATCGCGAACTCCACGTTTCGATGCTTGGCATTGTAGTACTTCGCTTACCTATCCTGAGCAATCAACAAACGCTCTCGAATGATCCACACAAAAGAAGTAGCATCCTCCACCTCCTGCTTTTTATACAACCTTGCCTCACCCGTTTCTAGCCATTACAACGGCGTGCGACACTTCCTACCATATAGGGCCTCGAAGGGCGCAATTTGTATACTCGCCTAATAGCTATTGTTGTACAGAAATTCCAACAGATACAAGTGGTCTTCCCAATGCTTTTCGAAGTATATAACGCACATGCGGAGCATGTCCTCCATGGTTCTGTTGACCTTCTCGGTCTGCCCATCCGTCTGCAGATGGAAGGCTGTGCTGAACCTCAATTTAGTCCCCAGCATCTACTGCACCAACCTCCAATCATTGGACGTAAAACGCCCATCTCGATCACTCACGATGCTGCGGGGCACACCATGTAGTCTGACTATATTATCCGCATACAGCTTCGCCAGTTTCTCCACTGAATCATCCTTCCTATGCGGAATGAAGTGCAACACCTTCGTTAACCATTCTACGATCACCCAGATGGCGTCATTTCTCTTCTGCGACCTTGGCAAGCCATGCATAAAGTCCATTGAAATGTCGTCGAACTTCAATTCTTAAATAGGCAAGGATTTCAAGAATCCCCCTGGCTTTTGCCACTCTACCTTTACTAAGGCGCAAGTCTGACATTTAGCTATAAAATCTGCCACATCCTTCTTAAGCCCTGGCCACCAGAATAACTTCTTTAGATCCAAGTACATCTTTGTGCTCCCTGGGTGGATTGAGTACTTGGTATGATGAGCCTCGTACATCAACTCCGCCCGTAGATTTCCCATGTTTGGGACGCACATACGATTGTCCTTCCTTAGTAGCCCATCATCAACTGAAAACTGGGAATTTGACCCATCCAATGCTGCATCCATGAGCTCCTTCATGCTGCCATCCAACTCCATAGCCTGGCGAATAGGATCAGCCAGGTCATACTGAACTTCTGTCCAGTTGAATAATGCTTTAGCGCTAGTCTGTTTGTCCACAAAACAAATCTCTAACACATCCAACACCAGAATTAACCTCTCATCATGAACCGACAACTAGTTGGCTTGGGCGGGAGCCCTGCGACTCAATACATCCGCAACTACATTGCCTTTCCCGGGTACATAATGAATTTTGAACGTATAGTCCCCCAGAAACTCCATCCATCTCCGCTGCCTCATGTTCAGATCCTTCTAATCCAACAGGTACTTAAGTCTCTTGTGGTCGGTATAAATATCGACCTTTACGCCGTACAAGTAGTGCCTCCACAGCTTTAGCGAAAAAATCATGGCTGCCAACTCCAAGTTGTGGACCAGATAATTCCTTTCATGCACTTTCAGTTGACACGAGCCATACGCTATAACACTTCCATGCTGCAGTAGCACGCATCCCAAACCACTTCCTGAGGCATCACTGTAAATCTCAAAGCCTTCGGTCCCACTTGGCGAACTTAGCACTGGCACCATGGTCAACCGACTCTTTAACTCCCCAAATGCTTGTGCGCACTCCTGCAACCATACAAACTTATGATCCTTCCTTGTCAACTTTGTGAGAGGTACACTATCTGCGAGAAGTTCTCCACGAAGCGCCTGTAATAGCCGGCAAGCCCAAGAAAACTCCAGACTTCTACTACCGAAGACAACACATGCCACTCCCATATCGCAACAATCTTCGCTAGGTCTACCGCTATCGCTTCACCACTAACTATATGTCCAAGGAATGCTACTGAGGACAGACAGAACTTGAATTTTGAGAATTTTGCGTAAAGTTCATTCCTCCTCAACGTCTCCAACACCAGATGCAGATGCTTGAAGTGATCTTCCTCGCACTACGAGTACACCAATATATCGTCAATGAAGACGATCATAAAATGGTCTAGGTACTCTCTGAACGTCCAGTTCATATGATCCATGAACACTGATGGCGCGTTAGTCAGCCCAAACGGCATGACCGTGAACTCGAAATGCCCATACCTCGTGCTGAATGCGGTCTTCGGGATATCACTCTCCCTTATCCTTAGTTGATAATAACCGGACTTCAGAACCAATTTTGAATATACCGACGACCCGACTAACTGATCGAAATGATCATCAATGCTTGGGTTCGGGCATTTGTTCTTTTCCGTTAGCTTGTTCAACTCTATGTAGTCGATATACAGTAGCAAGCTCCCGTCCTTCTTCTTAACAAAGAGGACCGGTGCGCTTCAAGGCGACGAGCTTGGACGCACATACCCTTACTCCATCAACTCTTCTAGTTGAACCTTTAACTCCGCCATCTCCTTAGGCACCAACCTATAAGGTGAGCGTGACATAGGTTTGTCACCTAGCACTATCTTGATCGTGAAGTCGATCTCCCGCTGCGGTGGGGCTCCGGGAAGATTGTCCGGAAACAAATTAGGGTACTCACAAACCACTAGGATACTACCAAAAGTGGGCTTAGGCCTTATAACCTCCACTATCATGAATAACAGCTCTGCACCAGCACGAACTGCCTTTTCCACCTAAAGAGCAGACATCAGCGTCTTGCTCGACCCCTTCAGTCCCGCAAATGTTGTCTCATACCCAACACCTAGCTTGACCTCTTTACGGTTGCAATCTATAAAAGCCTTCTGCTCTGAAAGTCAATCCATACTGAAGATGACATCAAACTCTACTAACGGCAGTAACGACGCTAGCAAATCAAACTCTTGACTTCCAAAATGAACCTTTACGACACATACTCTGACCGTGCGCATCGAACACCCATTTTGCAGTAGCACATCCAACTTGTGCTTCGCCATCGAAGAAGGGACTCTGATGCGCGTTATGAAATTTTCGGACAAAAAGGAGTGTGAAGCTCCTGTATCGAATAGTGCTCGTGCCGGACTCGCAAATCAGAACAAAGCCTATACAAATAGTACTTAGCTAACAAGCCCTAGGTAACAGTATTTAAAGCTAACTTGCTATAAATTAAACCGTACCTGTCACCACGTCTGCCTGTTTGATGGCCTCCTGCTAGCCCAGATTATAGACTCTCGGTTGAGTCAGAGCATAGTGGGATACGATTGACTCAACCGCCTTTCCCTTTTCTTCATAAGTTGCTCCTTGGTTTCTCTCGGACTTTGGACGTCCGCTCCAACAATCACGGGCAAAATGCCTTATCTTAACACAAGTAAAACAAGCTCCCGGGGTTCGGTTGGTAGTTGCCCCCGAGGCACCTGAAGAAGGGGCTGGACCCGACATCCTAGCCTTCTTGTTCCATCATCAAAAACCAGACATTGCAGGCGGCACCAAGAAATCTAATTTCCTACCACTGGAGTCCTTCTTCGCCTGAACATTCTTCATGTCCTTTTCCACGACCGGGCCGTGTTGACCAAGGTCAGGAAACCCTGGCCATAGGCCTTGAAAGTAGCAATCTCAAGTCATCTCTAAAACCTTCGTAGAATCGGTTCGTCCTGCGCTCCTCATCAGAAAAGGTAGCGCTTGCGTACCGGCCAAAACGAGTAAACTCGTGGAGATACGCATCCACGGTACTGTCTCTTTGAAACAACTTTTGGAACTCATTCTCCAAAGCAATCCTCATATATGAGGGGAGGTATAGAGCCAAGAATAACCTCGAAAAATCCTCCATTGAGACATCAGTCAACTGCCTACCCCTAAGATTGTGTAGCTCCAAGCCTTCCCACCATAACCTTGCGTCACCGACCAGCAAGAACGTCGTAATTCTGGTCTTCTGCCACTCTTCAGTCTCAGTAGCTGTCAGCACTCTCTTAATTCTAGAGAGCCAATCCTCTGCTTGAGTTGGGGTTCCCATCCCCGAGAACACAGGAGGATTGAAGCCCATCACGTGCTAAGTTGCTTCTCCGTTTCTCTCCAAGGCAAAACTAGCTCCACTACCACCTGTTCCACCCTCCTTGGCTCTACCACTTGGAGCGGTACTTGCTCCATAGCAGGAGTAGGCTGCTGCACCTTCCTCACAGGCTGCGCATTGATCAACGCAAACATAGCCTCCGCTACCAATCGAATGGTCTCAGCTGAAGGAGGTGTTGCAGGCGCATCATTTGGTGCGCTGCATGCCTTAGAAACTGGCCGTTTTGACGGCCCAGCACCACTCCTTGTCGCCTATAATCATGCAAAACACCGATAAGCGACCAAAAAACATTTCAAAAAGAAATTTTAGGAACACGCAGGTTCCTCAAAAATGTGTATTTTGATTCCTAAGTGGACATTCATTGGTTCTTTTCATGTTATAACGATTACGCATATACATGTGCTCACCACCCCTTAAAGTGAATTTGTCCACAAATTCATTTAAGCTTGACCGAAATTGGTAGTCTAATACAAAATTTGTAACACCCCTATCCGTCGCATAGCATATAGCAGTAGGTCTAGTCGGGCCCCGATGTCATATACAATGGACATACCGGTGGGTTACTCATTGAAACCAATCAACCAATCACAACATCCTATACAGAGCATCTAGCAGAAGCAATTTATTATGTTGCAAAGAAATGAACCCAGCACAAGCACGAATGTCAACTAAAAAAGCCCAGTAGGAATGAAGTACAAAATACACAAAAAGTACTGGCCTTATGGCCTTACAACAGTTCACTTGAATAAAATTGTGTTTTCAAACTTCGGCTCACAGGCCGGCCACACATGAACTAATAAAGTAAACACACAAGGCCTTTGAGGGCAAGCTCAGCAACTTGGGCTTTGGCCCGCTATTTGCCACTCAGCTCCGCAGCACCTGCAAGCACAAATCACCGCAACAGTGACAAACAAGAAAAACGGTCAGCTAAAGCTGACCAAATTATAACGATTCCGCCCCCAAATCGGGGCGGCAAAGCTTCTTCCCTGCACTTTTTAGCAAAACAAGAAACATAGCGAATAAACATCACATCACAGGTGCACACACACACGGCCGTACACCCCGTGCTCTCAGGGCACTTACTCGGCGAAGCCAGTCAGAACCCAGTCCTATTCTCTACTCCACCACCACCCCCAGGGCGGAAAACCTCGTGAGCATTTAGTCCTTTCATCCGTAACCTAGACTCGATATCAAAATCATCAATAAGTCCCACGTTTACTTTAGGTCACTTTAACCAAAACAGATAGAGCGGGTAGGGTTCCACCAGCCCGTTGCTCACCCCGTCGCGGCCCTTTGGCCTTTGGCGTGGGCCCGGGTTCCCCAAGTCCTAACTTTTGAACGAACACGGTACATAGCCCCGTTATATACCCGGCTAGCTCCCAGGCCACTAAAATGGCATAAATGCATTTCCGCCCAGATTTTCGGGTGCACCTTGGGGTTAATCCCCAATATTCCTTCATGCTTTCTAACGCATAGCAACCCGAAAACAAACAAAATGCACGGAGTCTTCTCCGGCTAATAATGCATAGCAAATTATCACCGATCCAAACAAACATGTCCGGATAGGCTTCACACATCATGCCTAAGTCCGTACTACGATTCCAGACTCTAATAAGGGGGACATTACATATCTACCCGAAGGAATACCACAAACTCACCGCATACTCGCGGGAGCGGGTTTTTCCATGCAAAGGAAGAAGAGCTTCACATGCTAAAGATGAAAATTGTTACCCTAGCATTTCTCCTCGGTGCGATGGAAAACTACGTGGATGAAAAGCACCGCAACGATCTTTCCTCCGTGGATCTGGTCTCGATTTGCGGTTTGGTGCTCCGAATCTCCACCAGCAGGAGGATCTTCCTCTTCCTCCAATCTCCTTACTCTCCCTTCTCTCTACGTTTTAAAAATAGAATGGCTAAGTTAAAGTGAAGGTTTAAACCCCCAATCCCGGCCTTAACCCAAGCATGGAGAGCCCTGGGCCATTAGATCCAAAAATAAGGAAACGAATGGCTGCGATTCAACCCGAAATTGAACTTCCTGAGCCGAATACGGCTTGTGACACGCTCGTGTCCAAGGCTGTGTCACAATTTCGCCGTCACTCAGGAAATTCCTGACAAGAAAATGTCGTGTGACACGACATCCGACACGCCCATGTCGCATATAACATGCCCGTGTTAGGGCCCGTGTCACGGCCCATGTGCCCAAATGACACAGGTCCATAAATGTCCAGAGAAGGACACGGCCATGTGACACTCCCGGGTCACATGCCATGTGCTTAACACGCCTGGGACATGCCCGTGTCCCTGGTCGTGTAGCTTCCTCAGCACAAAACCGCAAAATACCCGAGCAGGACATGCCCTGGGACACGCCTGTGTCCCAGGCCGTGTTCACTGATCCGACGGCCGTTGACCGCAAAATCGTCGACCACACGACCCGGCGTCGAACACACCCCTGAAACGGCCCTGAGACACGCCTGTGTCCCAGGACGTGTGACCTGTACCAAGGACCAAACCTGCTTCCAACGTTACTTGTTCCTCTTTTGAGTTTCAGGGCGTTACATGTTCACACAGATGAAGTATGTGTAGACACAATTACCCGGGTGTCGACACACTTCATTTGGTGTTGTCGACAAACTTCAAAAACTGTCGACATAAATCTTCATTCAATCTCAACACTGCCTTTGTAGAATGTGTCAACAAACTTCAGAAACTGTGGACACAACTGATATAGACTCAAACTCTGTAAGTCGACACAAGTCTTGTGTGTCGACACAACCCTTATACTAATTTCAGCACTTCAAATCTAAGTGTGTCGACACTAGTCCTGAGTGTCGACATAGCTATTGTTGACTCAAATTCCATGTGTCGACACAAGTCCTGTGTGTCGACACAACTTTGCTTCTAGTCTCGAAGCTGCTTCTTCAAAGATGTCGACACATTATAAATGTATCGACACTTTTGTACTTAGAATATTTTTCTGCATTCGTCTTCCTGCACAAGTAAACTCAATACACCATGAAATATAACATGATGTATATCATTTAGTCAGGTGAGGCTTTTCCAAATCAGGTACATAATTTCCAATGTACCTAACAATATCCTCCTATTTGGAGAAGTCATAACCCATAGTCAATGATATACACCAATATAATAAAAGTAATAAGCATGATGTATTCAGACATTTCAAACAGAGTTATTCAAAAGCAGATCTAGCATATTACACACAAATAATCAAAATGAAATATCAGAAGGAAACCATATAACTCAGAGACATAGATATATAAACTGTTGTCAACCATGAATTTCTTTAACATATAACCAAAGTAAGATTACAAGGTTTATGTTTTATATGAACAACAAAAGGTCTACATAGTTCTTCTATGACCTAGTCAATCTAAAGTTAAGGTTGATCTGGTTCCTTGAAGACAATCCCTTTACCTGTCTTAATAGTAACTTGACTTCTCCTTCAGTATTAGTAACAGGTTTCTTACCCTTAATGTCTTTTGCCTTAAGTTGAGCAGCTTTTAGCTTTTGCCTTTCAAAATAATGGAATGGTTTTGGGAAGTACATGCAAGGCTCTATGGAGTTTGCAGGGATTCTTCCAGCCTTCAAGCCCTTCCTGAATTTGTAGATTGTTTCTTATTGTGCATAATATTTATCTCATTCCTATTTGGAGTACCATGTACCCCTGTCATTTTGGTTTTCATCAACTGCATTCCATGCAGTTAAGATGATGCTTCTAGAGGTTGGACTCCATTTCTCAAAATCCAGCGTAGCCTCAGCCTGTTCTCTGAATCTCTTCTAGGATATTTGGGCCTCATGCTCTTTAAGAAAAACTGAGTCAGCCATGTCCACTTCCTCAGAAATTACTAACAATTTTTCCAGTGGAGGGTTGTACATATTCTGGACTTCCTGTTGAATTTTTTTACACTCAGAAGGGGGATATATGACTTGAGCTACTTCAAGTTGCATCCCCTCAAAGAATGCAGGTTGGCATACAGATTCTGCAGTATTGTTGTCATCACATAAGGGTGGATATCCCAAGGTAGCTCTGATACTGTTAGATATCCATTTAGCATGTTTAGAGCTAGCCTGAACTAAACCCTCTCCCCCTTTATGACTTCTCTAAGAATATGATCTCTGAGATCATTCTTCTGAAACCTTATTTGATCTACAATATGATAGTTCCAAGTGGTATAGTAGGCTTTTAACTTATTTACTTGAGCTGAAATTGCAGACTCTGAAGTTTTGATAGCGTTATCAACTACTGCTAAATCAAGTTTCATCTGTGCTTCTATAGCAGATACTTTGGTGTCCATATGTGTTTCTATGGCAGTGGTTTGTTCAACCAACTTTTTCAGAGTGATGGAATATTTCCATCAAATTCTCATTCATCCTTTTCTGATTTTCTAAAACAAAACCTTGTTTAACAACCAGATCATCCACTTTAGTTTTATTGTTTTGTTGTTGTTTGGCAATATGTACCACAACATTTCCTCCCTTATGGAAGCAGTCTGTCATTTCTATCTTGAGCAAATTTACCTCAAATCTTATAGATTTGATGTCCTGTGCCAGATTGAACTACATCTCCTTGCGGCTTTCATTCACATACTTTTTTAGTGCAAGTCTTTGCTCATCAAGTATGACTTACAGCTGTACTAACAGAGAACTAAAATCCATTATAGGGGGAGTAGATGAGAAACTGGCCTTTAAGGCTTTCTTATAACCTGAACTCATTTTTCTTAGCTCCAAGATTTTTCTTTTCTTAAGTACTGAGGCTTCTTCCGCGTTATTTGAATCAGATGATATCTTAAGTTCCACTTTAGTGCCTGGAACATCTATATCTAATCTTGGGGCTAGGTCTGGCTGTCATAACCCGTATTTTCTCCGAAGAAAACGGATTATCAGAGTAGGAGAAAACATGCGTCATGATGCCTCGTCGAGAAGGGGATAACTACCGACGCTCAGGCAAACCACTAATAACTATACTTTATGAAAATTCATAAGTTATATGATGAGAAAATCAGTTATATTTTTAGAGGCCGTATCCCACATCTCGGTGGACCACCTAGTCCACAATTTAAAAGTTATACTTATATGCTGCGGAAAATACTTTATTCAGGTTTGACATCCTAAAAGAGTGCATAAGTGTCCCCAGAGGACAACTTATACTTTGGAAAATGATCTTTTTATGTTATTTGGAAAATAGTGATGAGTTTTTATAAAACATGCTAATCATGAGATATACTTAAAAAAAGTGTTTTTAGGTTTAAAAGTAACTAGCAACCTAGCATAAATCATCCCAAGAGCAAGTAGACTATCTCCAAAAAAAGGTAGCAGCAAAAAGTAACACATCTAGTATCAAGGTAAAACTACCAGTGGGTGCCAACCAACTGACATGAACCCATTGGCAAGTATGTGTGTCTGTAAGAAAGAAGTACAAAACTACCTCACAAGACAAAAGAATTGATCTCCAAAGAACGAGAGACCACCAGCAAAAGCACAGCACAACTAGCCGCCTAATCGACTACTAACCAGAACCTGAGGCATTCAAAGAAGAAAAGAATACCTCAGTAAGCTAAAAAAGTAAGCTGTACGGAAATGTTAGGTTATAAGGTAAGAAAGAAGAGTAAGTAAACCGAAAACAAGCACCACTGTCCAAGGCAAGACAGAAAGAAAAATACTAAGTGCGAGGAAACAGCAACAACCCTGCCCAAAAATAAATCCTGCAGAGTTTACCAGGCTACCATGAGCCCAAATGTTGCAAATTTACAAAGGAAGAAACGTCTAATACCCTAAGCTGTGAGAGATGGTAGTAGCAAAAACAACGCGGATCCGGGTTGGAGGCAAACTCAGTCCCCCAACCACTATTTCAGAGAAATAAAGCTTAGGGGTCTACATGTGAAAGCACTAGGGACCTCCAACCCCCTTGCCCAGCCCGTACCTGGAGCAAGATAAAAGAAAAAGGGTGGCCTTGGATAAATTACACAAAACCTCCCATATTAAGAGCTTCAAACCACCACTACTAACCACGACCCACGATTCGGCCCTTTTGAAAAAAAAAAAGAAAATAGCCGACAAGGAACCTCAAAATCAAGGAATTCACTCGGGGTAGAAAATCAAGGTAAGGGAAAAGCGTTGAGATGACTAAACACGACATGGCGTTGAGTGAGCCCCACTCACTCGACACCTAAACAGATGGTGGCGTTGAGTGAGGTAGCCTTACGCAACGCCAAAACAGCAATGGAGTTGAGTGAGGTTCACTCACTCAATGCCTTCTGCAACACCGGCTGTGGCATTGAGTGAGCTAACCTCACTCAACGCCAAATTAGTTATGGCATTGAGTGAGGTCCACTCCCTCAATGCCTTCAGCAAAGCAGGCTGTGGCATTGAGTGAGCTAACCTCACTTAACGCCAAAACAGCTACGGTGTTGAGTGAGGTCCACTCCCTCAATGCCTTCTGTGAAAAGGCAGTGGCGTTGAGTGAGCTAACCTCACTCAGCGCCAAAACAGCTACGGCATTGAGTGAGGTCCACTCCCTCAACGCCTTAGCACTTAACCTCAAAACCCAACGGTGGCGTTGAGTGAGTACACCTCTCTCAACGCCAAAACAGCTTTGGCATAGAGTGAGGTCGACTCACTCAACGCCAAAGTACTTAGCCGTAAAAACAAACTGTGGCGTTGAGTGCGTCCACCATTCTCAACGATAGAATAGCTTTGGCGTTGAGTGAGGTCATGTAACATCCCATTTCCGGCTAGACCCCTAGGAGTCGGTTAGTTGTGACAAAACCCTAGGAAGCCCAAAATTTGAAATAAAGCGATCAATATTTTCGGGTCACGGGTCGGTCACGCCCGTGACCGACCCGTCACGCCCGTGACTTGGGCGTGACTACTTCGACGATCGTCGATCTCCACGAGATGATCGTCGAACGTGCTGTCTGGGCATGTCACGCCCGTGACCAAGGTGTCACGCCCGTGACTATGGGCGTGACCCCATCGACGATCGTCGATCGCCGTGAGACGATCATCGACCTCGCGGCCCGGGCATGTCACGCCCGTGACATAAGTGTCACGCCCGTGACCTAGGGCGTGACCAGCCTTCGACGATCGTCGATCTCAATCCGACGATTGTCGACCTCGAAATTTGCCGTTCGGGCATGTCACGCCCGTGACCTAGAGGTCACGCCCGTGACCTAGGGTGTGACCAGCCTTCGACGATCGTCGATCTCAATTCGACGATCATCGACACCAAAATCTGCCGTTCGGGCCTGTCATGCCCGTGACCCAAGGTGTCACGCCCGTGACCACCCATCGACGATCGTCGATCTCAGTTCGACGATCGTCGTACCCAGAATTGGCTATTCGGGCCTGTCACGCCCGTGACCTATGTGTCACGCCCGTGACATTGGCCGAAACGACGGTTCAGGCCCAAAATTATTCTAACACGCGTGGTAATAAATGCTGGTGTGGGAAGTTACACCAGGAGTAATTTCAGGCCGTTTTTTTTCTGTAATTATATAATAAATGAGGAAGATATGGTCCAATAGGAAGCCGCCAGCTGGACACACCTGTTCAGTTTCCACCGTTTCTTATCCCTTCACTGTAACCAAAATGTTAAGGGGAGAACCTTCATGGCCATAAAGGCTTTACCCATTCACCTTCCCACTTTCTGACTTATAAAAGCCCACCTGGAACCAGAGGAGAAGGTTACACGCTCAAACAAACAGATCAGACCTTTGTTCTTGCTGTAGGAGAAGTTCAGCAACGCCACCACCGCGCCATGGCACCCCGTCGTTCTTCTCGCCTCCAAACCGCGAACAAGGTCCTCCTCTACTCCTTCTCTTTCATGGGTAGATCTTAGGATTCTTAGAAAGGAGGTTCGCGCTCAACGGAGCCGGACCCGTCTCTCGTTTTCATGAGAAAACCATGTAAAAGGTATTTTTGAGTTCGCCGGAAACCGCCACCTCCGGCGGCCAAACCACCGCCGACCGATAGCCATCGCCTCAACGGAGGTGGTGGTGGTGGTGGCTAGCCAGGGAAGTGACCGAACGGCCGGCGACGGATCACGGAACGCTTACAGGAAAAAAATGGTTTTCTGTCTGTTTTCGGGTTCATGAAGAAGATGAACAGTAGAATTAATATTATAATACATAGATTATTATATATTACATAATGGAAAAATGGATTATTTGAATATATTTTGAGGCTGCAAAACGAGGCACTTAGAGGCCGAATTAGGAAAAACAGGCGTGGAGAGGGGTTGGGGTGTACGGCCTGCAGGCTTGAATGTGATAGGCTTACTACCAGTAGTGGGCCCGGGTCTGGACTACTGGTGGGCCGGTGGTGCCAGTTGGGTCCCGCGGGGTTGGCGTGCCTGGACCGTTACAGGTCAACTCACTCAACGCCAAAGTACTTACCCGCAGGATAGGGCTGCGGCATTGAGTGAGCCCGCCTCACTCAGCGCCTAAACCGCCATGTCGTTGAGTGAGGCTCACTAACTCAACGCCATCTAGAAGAGGTCGGCTAGAATGCCGATTGATTCTCACCGAATCGGCGGGAATGCAGATTGATTCTCGCCGAATCGGTGGGAATCACTAACGATACTCGTCGAAGTCGGCGAGAATCACTTAGTGATTCCCGTCGATTTTGACTTAGAAGAAATTTCTCACTCAATCGCCACACTACTTAGCCGCAAAAGAACAGATCAAGGGGCAATGGCGTTGAATGTGTGCACCACACTCAACGCCAACTCCCAGCAGACCCGGCATTGAGTGTGTGCACCACACTCAACGCCAAGTCCCAGCAGACCCGGCGTTGAGTGTGTGCACCACACTCAATGCCAAGTCCAAGCAGACCCGGCGTTGAGTGTGTGCACAACACTCAACGCGAAGCCCTGAATCCTCCATCACTCACTCTAGCAAGTCTATTCTTGTAGTAATATTAATCTAACAGCGAAACACGTTTCTAGGGTTATAATGAAGACTAGCACAATTTTCGAGTTAAAGCTTCTAACTCCTACCCGGCTACAGCTACGGCACTGGAAAATGCTAACCTAACCCTTACTTCCTTCCCCGGCCCGAGAACAAACAAGCTACAGCGAGGGGAAAAGAACAGAGAACATACACGGCTGTTTTGGGCAAGGTTCTGTACAGGGAATTTTCTAATAGCAAGCCTAGGCATCATCACCGGTTCTTGCACATGAAAAGAAAGCATCTACTGTATAGGAAAGGAAACTAACTATGCCTAAAGCAATGCTCGGTTGCAACAAATAGGCTAACTGGGCATATAAGAAAACAGGAAAACTGAATGGCAAGGTCAAGAGTACCACTTGCCCCGATTTCCAGCGGATCTTGGTCGGCCTCCCTTATCCTTACTCGGTACCAACAACAGCAACACTTAAAGCAGAAATCTGGAGCTTTAATGGCAGAAACGGACAACCATAGAAAATCGAGACCCCTAGAAACACCACGAAAACTTAATTTCTTACCTTAGGAATGAAGGTCTAGGCGAGAGAAATCCAAATCCGCTTTCGGAATCGAATTCCGTCCACAAACACTCCCGGATTCGGCGTCCGAAGGGGAGCAGCTCCAGCGGTTTCTCTACTTTCCGCAAACATGCGCGGACTGGTTCGGTCTTTCGGGAAGATGAACAGGAGCGGTTTCCTCTTAAGTCTAAACTATCCTATATATAGAACCCTTACTAATCTTAATTAGCTAATTAATAAATAATGAACAAAAGACAAGGCCAACCGCCAAGCATCCGCACCCTTTCAAAATAATTATTAATATAATATTTATTAAATAGTTTTATTTTTCATAAAATACCAAAACGACGCGAACACCGAACATTCTCGGAATTCGACGAAATTCGCACCGTAGCTAAATATCCACGCTACGAACACAATGACGAAGTCGAAATTAACTTTCGACGAACAGAACTCAAGTTATACCCACCCGAAGCCAAAACTCAAGCATCCCCCGAGAGGCCATACCGGATCACCCAAAACGACTTGGCTTGCTAGGGAGATCTTGCCAATAGGCTACAAAATAGGCCACCCAGTTGTAAGGAGTTGTGACCACACTCCACAGATGGCACAAGCCAAGAAAATGCGTCGACATAACGCCATGAAAGAATTAAATAATCGTAGAAAAATCGGTGGCGTTACATCGGCACCTCCCCCTCAACCCTTACAGTAGTGTGTAAGTCAGCAGAAATATCTTCCTTGTGTACCTCTTCTTGCTCCCCCTGGAAGTCAGTCTTTAATTCTTGTATTAAATCAGTCTCAGGAGCCTGAGGTTTCTCTGGCAGATCAGGAATATGCACATCCTGTGCCTCTCTTCCAGAAGGGTCAGCAGATGTTTTGATGTCATGAACCACTTAAATTACAGTGAGGTTTGTAGTCTTACTGTCTAGCTGGGCTTCATTGATAGCTTCCCTAGGTACTGATATCTCTTAATTATCTATCAGATTGACAGTCTCCCCCTGGATTTGAGCTTCAGGTCCAGGTGTGTGAGTAGGAGACTTCCTTGGTAGTTCAGTGTTATGTTCATCAGAACTGAATTCAACCCTTTCTTCTGAGTCACTGGAGGACCCCTCAACTTGCACTATATCTTTATTTGGTTTTGGGACCTATTTGGACTTCTGCTTTGGTGTAGTGTCTTCCTTGGATAATACTCTGTCCCACCTAGACAGGATTCTTATATCCATTCTCCTCATGTGATTAATCTTTGAGCCAACAATCTGTTTTAGCACCTCAAGTATGCTGACAGACAGATACAAACTAAATATTCTCCCGAGGTTTGGCTTTTTAATGTTTTCCTTAATCTTATTAAGGATAATATTACTCGAGTCAGTCTTCACTTTGAAGATGATTCTAGTCATTAGGCTGAACATATAGGAAGTGATCCTATCATGCCCCCCAGTTTTACAGAGAACTACCTTCCCATTAATCTCTGACAGAAACTTTCTTTTGGAGTTCATCCCTTTCCTAGTCATGGATGATCCAATGTTTTTGGTTGATGGCAACCCACACCATTTAAGGGCTTCTACAGTCAGTGTAGAATCAATCTCCATTTCTTCTTTAATCCTTAGTAGTTGAAGGGATTTGCTTAGATTTTTGAGGGTTATTTTTACTGTTTCTCCGTGAACAGTTGATTGAATCTTGTTCCCCTTTGAATTCAATGTAGCATTGGAATAGAATTCTAGAACTTCCTTCTTCCATATTCTTGTTGGTTCTGAAACCAGATAATCTAGTCCTGCTTCCTGGATTTGGTCCACCACCGCCTTGATATCTTATTCAGCATCATTGAATGCTCCCCAAAAAAGCTCATAACCTCCATTAATGTTCTTGTCCATCTTGGGTGCCATTGGAGATGAGAGAACTGGAAGTTTAAAAAAGAGAAGAAGAATTTCTTGTCGATAGTGATGGTTTAGTCACGAGATTTCTGAGAGCATAGTCGACAAGGTCTAGTTTCCTCCTATTTATACTTTTCTAAATAGGAAAGGTTAAAAGGCGGGCTGAAATTAGAGTTTCGTATGTCGACACAATTTTGATTGTGTCGACACAGACTGCTAATGTATCGACAACTCTATGTGTCAACACTAATTTATGTGTGTCAATACAGATGACTTTATGTGTCGACACCAACTTCTGTGTGTCAACAACTTTATGTGTCGACACCAACTATTGATTGTCGACATAGATTACTTTATGTGTCGACACCAACTACTGTGTGTCGACCAACTCTTAACTTGTGTCGACACATAACTTACTTAGTCATTTGTTGAGTAGAATTTTTCTTAATCTACTATCCTATTCCAGGTTCAACATGGCTAATTAAATTTTAAAATAATTGAATTTACTTTCATCTAGAGGTTTTGTGAAAATATCAGCTACTTGTGTATAAGTAGAAATAAACTCTAGACTTATGCCCTCTTTTCCAACATGTTCTCTAATAAAATGGTACCTAATTTCAATGTGCTTTGTTCTTCTATGTGAAATATGGTTTCTAGCAATTGATATAGCACTAGTAGAATCACAATATAATGGAGTTCTACTTATCTTGATGTCATAATCTTCAAGTTGATGTTGTATCCATAGCAACTGAGCACAACAACTTCCAGCTGCAATATAATCTGACTCTGCTGTGGATATAGCAACACTTGTCTGCTTTTTGCTGTTCCATGACACCAATCTTCCTCCTTGGAATTGGCATGTACCTGTGGTACTTTTCTTGTCTTCCTTACAGTCTGCAAAGTCTGCATCTGAAAACCTGTTAGCAGAAAATCTCTATTCCTAGGGTACCATACACCAAGATCTGGCGTGCCCTTAAGATATCTTAAAATTCTCTTTGCAGCAGAATAACGAGACTCTTAAGGGCATGTCTGGTATCTAGCATAGACACATGTAGCATACATGATGCCAGGTCTACTTGCAGTCAAGTATAGTAAGGAACTAATTATCCCTCTATACAAAGTCTCATCAACACTTTTCCCTGCCTCATCTTTTCCTAAAGGCATACTTGACCCCATTGGAGTTTTCATGGTGGAGGTAGTCTCCATGCTATATTTTTTAATCAACTCCCTGGTGAACTTAGACAGAGATATGGACAATCCATATTCACTCTGTCTTACTTGAAGTCCTAAGAAGAACTTTAGCTCACCTATGCTGCTCATCTCAAACTTCCCTTGCATAATTATGGCAAACTTCCTGCAAAGGTTGTTCTCAATAGATCTAAAGATTATGTCATCAACATATATCTAGACTAGGATGATCTTGCCCTTTGATTCTCTCAGGAATAGGGTCTTGTCTATTTTCCCCTTAGAGAATTTTTTCTCAATGAAGAAAGTAGACAATGTCTCTTACCATGCTCTAGGGGCTTGTTTCAATCCATAAAGTGCTTTCTTAAGTCAATAGACATGATCAAGAAAGTGAGGATCTACAAAACCTGATGGCTGGTCTACATAAACTTCCTCTTTTAGATCTCCATTCAGGAATGCTGACTTTACATCCATTTGAAAAACCTTGAATTCTTTATAGGCTGTATAGGAAAGGAATAGTCTTATTTCTTCCAGCCTTTCTACTGGGGCAAAGTTCTGGTCAAAGTCTATTCCTTCTTCCTGATAGTAGCCTTTTGCCACCAATCTGGCCTTGTTCTTGACAATAATGCCATTTTCATCTAATTTATTACTGTAGATCCACTTAGTCCCAATCACATTATGTCCCTTAAGTCTAGGAACTAGTTTCCAAACTTTGTATCTCTTAAATTGGTTTAGCTCTTCCTGCATAGCACAAATCCATAATGAATCTTGTATATCCTCTTCAAACTTCTTTGGTTCCATTTGAGACAAAAAGCTTGAACATAGTGCTGAGTTCAAGCTCTTGCTTCTAGTCATTACACCATGACTTGCATCACCAATGATTTGATGAGCTGGATGACATCTTAAATGTCTCATAGCTAGAGGTAATCTTTCTTCAGCTTGCTGATCCTCAATGTCTTCAGCTGATTGTTCTTCATTCTCAGCTTGTAAGCCTTGAGCTCCCCCTAGACAGCATCCATCATCTTCAATCTCTTCGCCTGCTGGTTTATCTTCCCTGATGGTCAGATTGTTCATCTTATCTTTTAAACCTGCAATACTATAAGAAGTGCTTGGTAGCTCACAGTAAATTAACTAAGACTCATCAAAGACAACATGGACAGATTCTTCTATAACTTGTGTAGTCAAGTTAAAGATCCTATATGCTCTACTATTATTATTTTACCCAACTAATATCCCTTCTTAGGACTTGGAAGCAAACTTAGTCAAATAAGACTTACCATTGTTTAGTACATAACACTTGCTACCAAAAATCCTAAAATAGGAAAAATTTGGTTTTCTGCCTTTCAGAATCTCATAGGGAGTCTTTTTGTCGCTTTTGGTGATAGCAGCTCTATTGAGAACATGACAAGAAGTATTTACTGCCTCTTCCCAGAAATATTATGGGAGAGAAGTGTCATTTAACAAGGTCCTACCTGCCTCAATTAGAGTTCTATTCTTCCTTTCAATAATTCCATTTTGCCGAGGAGTTCTGGGTGAGGACAATTCTTGATGAATCCCAAGCCCTTCACAGAAATTAATCATGCATTTAGACTGAAACTCAATCCCATGATCACTTCTGATCTTGACCACAGAATTATATAAATTCATTCTGAATTTGCTTGACAAAAGTCTGGAAGATATCTGGGGTTTCAGATTTTCTCCTTAGAATAATACCAAAGCAAACATGGAAAATTCATCAACCACCACAAGCGTATAAACGTTCCGACCTAGACTATGAACTGCCATAAGACCAAATAGATCCATATGCAGGAGGTATAAATACCTCATTGAATCTTTGGTATTAAGACTTTGGAAGGAAGACCTGGTCTGCTTGCCCTTTTGACAAGCTGAGAAAATTCCCTCCTTATTGCACTTAACTTCAGGACCATTCCTCACCAATTCTTCACTAAATAGTCTACCTATGGTCTAGTAGTTCAGGTGGGCTAGCCTCTTGTGCCATTTGACACAATGAGAAACTTTCTCATATGCAACTAGACATGGAGTGTCCTCACTCTCACACTCAAATTCTAGACAATAAATATTTCCTCTCCTAGTGTCTGTCAAGATAACCCCTTGGTCACATGACTTTCTAATTTGATACTCATCCTTGAGAAAAGAAATGTCATAGCCCAGATCATATAGTTGACTTATGCATATAAGGTTATGTTTCAAACCTTTCACATAAGCTACTTGTGTGATAGTTACTATGTCATTAGTTATCTTACCCAAACCTTTAGTTACCCCTTTTTCTAAGCCCCCAAAGATAACTTTAGGACCATTCTCAATAGTAGTGTATTCCTTTAGCATGCTTCTTGTTCCAGTCTCTGTCTGGAACATCCACTATCCATGGACCATGTAGAGGTATGGCCACTTGGACTAACCTTCAACAAATAAATTATCTAACCTTAGGACCCCAAATTTTATTATTTCCTAGGTGCAAGTTAGATCTAAACTAAACATGCCTACCTTCAGGTCTTCTGACAGATAGGCCAACATTACTCCTCTGGACACTCTTATTGTGCCAGCAATCAATGGCATAGTGACCCACTTTGCCACAGCACCAGCACTCATGCACATTGTACCTTCTTTTAAGAACTAGCTTAACAACAATGTTATTTATAGCTCTTAATTCAGCTGGTACATCAGCTCTTTTCTTAAGTATTTCAGCCAAGGCTTGCTTAGGAACTTGTCTGGAAGCAGAAGTACTTGGAATATCATGAACCCTATCTGCAGTTGCCTTCTTTTCAGAAGGCATACTTCTGATAGCTTCAGATATTCTTATGTCTGCTTTGCTAACAGATTTTCCCTTAGCTTGATAATAAACTGGCGGACTTTGTGTGTCAGTTGCTTCCTTTTCCTTGAGTGTTGGGGCTACTACACCAAACATAAATGGTCCATTATGGGCCCTTTGGGTTTTCTCATGGACTGCCCAAAAGGCACTAGCACCCTTGCCATTTCTACTGCCTTGCTCACAGTGACCATAAATACTATCATGGTCATACCTGTTTGAAGGTTGAACCACCTTTTTAAAAGAGATTGGAGGCTTGGAAGCAAGTGGCTGAGCTGGAGCTTTGCCTTTCCTGTTAGAATTGGTAGCTCTTGTTCTTCCTTTGAAACCTAAACCCTTCTTACCCTTTTTGGAAGAGAAGGAATCTATCAAAGGTAACACAGAACTTGGTTTTGAGAACTTGGCCACTAGCTCCCTCTCCTTTTGGAGTCTACTTTCAAGATTCCTAATATAATTATTCTTGAAAGTAATGGTATCCATCTAAATAATAGTTATGTTCTTCAATTTACTAATCTCTTTTAACTTCAGATCCAACACTTTTGCTGAGCCTGAGGCATCCAACTTCAGAGTGGCATTCTCCTTTACCAGCTGTTTGGCTAGGAGTCTGCTTTCCTTAAAGGCTTGCAGGAGCTCTTCATAATCATCAATCAGTTGATTGATGTCTCCTTAAGATTCAGAGCCACCTTCATGTCTTGATGAAACTGCTTCTGACTCTGGGCTAGTAACATAATCTGACACTGAAGGTGAAGACTGTACCTTATTAGGACCAGGCTACTCCTGGCTGTGCCCATCCTTAGCTATGGCCATCAGCCCTAAGCATTGGCTATCTTCTTATTTATTGATATCATTTAGCAACTGCAAGAATTCTATATCAACAGAATCTTCCTCAGTTGAGAACAGCGCAATATAGGCCTCAACATCCTCTTTATTTTCTAACTCTGATGAAGAAGAGTCAATCCAGCTTTTCTGCTTCTTGGCCACAATGTATTTCTCTTTCTTGCCTTTATATTGGTGTTTCTTTTTATCACCAGACTCCTTTCTTTTGATAGGATAGCATGTTATAACATGTCCTGCCTTGCTGCAATAATAACAAACAATTTTAATAGAAGTTTATTTACCGGGGAACCATACCTTTCCTCTTTAGTGGTTTTCGTCTTTCCCTTGTAGTAGTCATCCTTGGAGTAAGAAGAAGAGGATGACATGCTCATCCAGTTCTTTTTTTTCAGGAACCTCTGGAATTGCCTAGAAAAGGCAGCAAAATCCTCATCAGAGTTATGGCAATCTGATGTGCTTGAGTATGAACTTTTTGAATCAGTATCAACAACTTTTTTTTGGAGGAGTATTTCTCCTTCCCTTCTTTGTAGCTTCAACTTTGAAAGCCATAGACATATCTTTGCCATAAGACCTGCTGCTTTTTTCCTCTTCCTTTCTGGCAATCAACTGCATTTCATATGACAGCAATTTTCCAAACAAGGTTGGTGGAGGAGTATCTGCAAGTCTGGCTACTTCTCTGATGGCACAGACCTTGGTATCCCAGTCCTTGGTTAATGACCTAAGAAACTTGGTCATTCAATTCATAAGTGCTGAAGACCCTTCCATAAGTCAGCAACTCATTGACAATTCTAAAAAACTTTTCATAGCACATAATAATGTTATCTGCCTTGACTTGTTTTAAGCTTTCATATTCTTGATTAAGCACTTCTGTTATCCCCTCCATGTAGAAAATTAAAGTTTCCCACATTTCCTTTGAGGTTTTGCAGTGGACTAAATTTTGAAATGTAGAATCATCTATGGCACTAACAATTATGTTTTGTGCCCTCTTTTCCAAAGTGGCTAAGATGATTTCAACTTTGGTCATCTCAGAATAACACTTTGGAGTTTTCAGATTTGCATCTAGAACAGATGAATTCATAGGGATGAAAGGCCCTTCTTGAACTGTGATGTAAATTTTTGGATCAGATGCTTCCATGAATAATCTGACCCTCTCTTTCCATATGCCAAAAGTTTCCTTTCTACATATAGGAAGCTTCATGGATCCAACTTCTTTGTGATTTTCTCCTGAACCCATCTTGGTTATCTTATTACTACCTTGGAGATATACTCAGACTGTTAAGTCTAATTTTGAGTAACCTCCCTCTGATACCACTTGAAAGAATTGGTTTAAAGATTCTCTTAACACCTAGAGGGGGGGGTGAATAGGTTCAATTCCAATTCAAATTAGGCAGTTAAAAAATTAAAACCAACACAGTTATAAATTCTACAGCTACCACAACACACAATCATCCAATCAAAACATACACACAGATTTATAGTGGTTCCCCAAATGATGGGTACATCCACTTTCCCCCTTCGCCTATCTAGTAGTACACTAGATTCGGCCAAACTTCCTTCCACCTCAGATCCTCAGATCTTATAACTCAAAACCCAAACTTGTTCTTATAGCTCAAACTTCAACAAGTCCTACAACTCAGACTCTTCCTAAGAACCCTACCTCAGAGTGAATACACACTCCTACCACTCAGGCTATCAAGCCCTACCTCAGCCCTTATCACCAGGCCTACAGTTCAGAGAACTTAATCTCCTATCTCAGGCAATCAGCCCGGGCCTTTATAATTATAGGCTTACAACTCAGAGATTGAAATCTCTTACACTCAGATCTAAAAATAGATCTTACAGAAAATTGTATAAAGAATTACTTTCTTCCTTCACCCAGATAGAGAGAAAAAAGGGTGAGGGAATCTTGATTAATCTACTTTATTCAGACCATTGCTACAATGAATCAGATTCAACCTTACTTAGCTTATTCAATGCTTCTTGAAAGAGAGAACCTAGGTTGAATCTTCTTGAGAAGTTGCTGTACACTCAGCTTCTTCCTTCTTGCTGACTTAATTCTACAGACACTGACAGATCTAATGAGATGTTGTCCCCTTCCCTGATTTAGAATCAGAATCTTCTTGCTATATAGAATTCTGTGAATTCTTCTTGGAGTATTCCTCCTTATTCTTAGTTTCCCTCTATATTTTCTCTCTGTCTCACTGTCTTGTTTTTCTCTGATAGCTTAGCTCTATTTATAGATCACATAAGAGGCAACTGGCTGATCCGGTAGTTGACTGACATCTGACAGTTCTGACTTGTCTAACAGGCCTTGACAATTCTGGCAGCTGTCAAGTCTTTAGTCTTGAGATTTGACACTTAGAGTTATTTAACTTAGCTGAATGTGTCGATACATAAGGATAGTATGTGTCGACACAGATGAAGTCTGCGTCGACATAATTATCCGGGTGTCGACACACTTCCTTTTGTGTTGACGATAAACTTTAGAAACTATCGACATAGCTCTTCATTTAGTCTCAACACTGTCTTTGTAGAATGTGTCGACATACTTCAAAAACTGTCGACACAACTGATGTAGACTCAAACTCTGTAAGTCGACACAAGTCTTGTATGTCGACACAGACCTTTTACTAATGTCAGCACTTCAAATCTAAGTGTGTTGACACTAGTCCTGAGTGTCGACACAGCTGTTGTCGACTCAAATTCCATGTGTCGACACAAGTCCTGTGTGTCGATAGAAATTTGCTTCTATTATCGACGTTGCTTCTTTATAGATGTCGACACATAATAAATGTCTCGACACTTTTGTACTTAGAATTATATTCTACATTCTTCTGCCTGCACAAGTAAACTCAATACACCATCAAATATAACCTGATGTATATCATTGAGTCAGGTGAGGCTTTTCCAAATCAGGTACATAATTTCCAATGTACCCAACACCCTTAATGTGCCCACGTTCCCTTGCAATTTTCTATATGTCACTTCTCTGTGCAAGCAACTACAGTGTTCTGTCACATTCACTCCTACCTCCTGTTCTTTTCAGGATCCTGGCTCCAAACGGACGATTTCTACTGGGACTGAGAGCGATGGCCTCTACTTTCTAGACAACATTTCCACATTATCGACTTCCTCCTCTACCTATCTTCTCTAGTGGCAACTTCGTCTTGCTCACGCTCCTCCATGACTTCTTCGTCAGCTTATGCATCACCTTCCACCGCAAAGTCCTCCCATCAACTGTGACGCATGTCAACTTGGCAAGCATCACCGCTCCTCCTTCTCACCTAAGAAAGGTTGTGGATCTTGCCGACTGTTTGATCTGGTTCACTCCGATGTCTAGGGACCCGGTCCTACCCACACCATAGGTCGGGGAGTTCATATTTTGTAACTTTTATTAACGATTTCTCCTGCTGTACTTGGGTGTATCTTTTACGAGATCGCTCTGAATTATTTCATGTTTGGACATCTTTTTATTATATGATTAATAATCAATTTGATATCTCTTTTAAAATCTTTCGCTCTGATAATGCCAAGGAATATCTTAGTCATGAGTTTTCCTCCTTCTGTATGAAACATGGTATTATTCATCAAACTAGTTGTGTCTATACCTCACAGAAAAATGGCATGGCCGAACGCAAAAACCATCACCTCCTTGATGTTGCGCGCACTCTACAGACTCAAATGCAAGTTCCTCGCTCCTATTGGGGCTATGTTGTACTTATCTCCTGCTATCTTACCAATTGCATTCCCTCCACCATTCTCCATGACAAAATGCCCTTCTCCATTCTCTATCCAGGGAAGGATCTGTTTCCTCTCCCTCTCCGTGTCTTTGGGTGCACAACTTTTGTGCACTCTCCTTCTGCCACACGTGACAAACTCTCACCACGGTCCACCAAGTGTGTCTTTCTGGGATACTATACCAATCAGAAAGGCTATTGTTGCATTGACCCGGTTGCTCGTAAGCAGTTTGTCTCTGCGGACGTCACCTTCTTTGAAAATTAGTCCTACTTCTCTCCCGACTCCTCTTCCTCTCCTGATATTCCACCTTCTCCTACCACCCCTTCCGTTACCTCTACACCTACCGAGACTCTGCCACCTCCTCCCTCTCCACCATCTCCTCAACTGTATCCACCTACTAAGATATCACCCTCTTCTCCGCATTCATCTCTCTCTACTCCCAGGCTAGCTCTCTCCTCCACGGATGCCCTAGAAATTGAGGAACTTGCTGACCCAGATATTCTTATTGCTCTTTGCAAAGGGGTGTGGACGTGTACTCAATACCCGCTAGCTTTTGTTGTTTCATATGATCGTCTAACTCCTTCTTATAGTATGTTTTCCTTGGCTATCACTGCCACTCCCCGCACCTACCAGGAAGCTCTTACTATTCCTCATTGGAAGACCGCCATAGATGAGGAAATTGCTACCCTCCCTGAAAGGGGTACATCGACCCTTGTTCCTTCCCCTTTGGGCACTAATGTGGTTGGCTGTCGATGGGTATTCGTTGTGAAGTTCTGTCTGGACGACTGCATGGATCGATACAAGGCCCGCTTAGTCTCCAAAGGCTTTACTCAGATTTATGGGGTTGATTACTTTGATACTTTCTCTTCAGTTGCTCTTCTCAATACCATTCAAGATTCTTCTCTCCGTCGCTGTCAACAGGGATTGGCCAATTTCCCAGATTGATGTCAAGAATGCCTTCCTCTATGCTGATTATCAGGAGGACGTATACATGGAGCAACCTCCTGGGTATGTTTCACAAGGGGAGACACGAGTATGCTATCTGAAGAAGGCCATCTATGTCCTAAAGTAAAGCCCGCGAGCTTGGTTTGACATGTTCAGCGGCATTATTGCGGCCTTTTGGTTTTTCAAGAAGTCAGTCTATCTCTCCTTATTCATTCGCAAAACCTCCTTTGGTATGGTTGTTCTTGCTATATATGTGGATGATATTCTTCTAACTGGCGATGACCAGGATGGGGTAGTTTTGACAAAGAAACACCTCCGTCAACACCTGGTCACTAAGGATATGGGCTCCCCCAAATACATTCTGGGGATTGAAATCTCTCGGAAGCCCAACTCTTTATTTCTCTCCCAATGGAAGTATGCTCTTGATTTGCTAAAAGAGGCAGGGTTGACTAATGCAAAACCTGCCAGATGCCCCATGACTATTAGGGAAGACAAAACTTTGACAGTTCACTCATCTCCTCTATCTGATTCTTCGAGTAACCGGTGTCTGGTGGACAAACTCATTAATCTCACAGTGACAAGACCCGATATCTCCTATGCTATAAGCAAGGTTAGCCAATTCATGCAAGCTCCTAGGGAGTGCCATCTACAGTCTGCCCTAAGGATATTGGAGTATGTTAAAGCAACTCCAGGGAAAGGATTTCTTTTTGAGAAGAAAGGTCACTTAAGGGTTGAAGCGTACACAAATTCGAGCTATGCTGATGATAAAGGAGACCGCAAGTCAACATCGGGTTTTTGCACATTTGTTGGAGCAAATCTGGTGAGCTGGAAAATCAAGAAATAGTCTGCTGTCTCGAGGTCTAGTGTAAATGCGGAATATCATAGTATGGCATCGACCACATGGGAGTTAAAGTGGTTACGAGCTCTCATTCTTGACCTAGGAGAGGTCTACAACTATCCTCTTTCTATGTTATGCGATAACAAGGCTGTTATATACATTTCCAAAAATCCGGTCTTTTATGAGAGAACAAAACACATAGAGGTCGACTGTCACTTTATTCGAGAAGAGATTTTGAATAAATAGATTTGTAGTCCATTCGTCACTTTTGACAACGAGTTGGCAAATGTCTTCACCAAGTCGGTGTCCGCTTCTTTGTTTCACATTTGTGACAAGCTGGGCATGATTGATATCTATGCTCTAGGTTGTTGGGGAGTTTTAAGACCGGGGGGTATGGCGAGTTGAGAACAGGCGGTCTGGTGGTCTCGCGGTCTGGTGGCTTGTCCCAGCAGTTTAGTAGCCGGGTTGGAGACCGGGCGGTCTGGTGGTTTGTCTGCCAATCTGGAGGCTTCTCCCATCGGCTTGGTACCGAGATGTTGTTAGCTGGTTTCTGGCATTCTGAGCGATCTGACGGCTTGTCTATGGCGGCTTGGGGATATTGTCCGCTTGTCCTCCACATTGTAGTGGTCATGCGGTAAGGATAACCGTGCGGCTTGTGCAGCTTATGGGGCTTGTATAGTTTTATGTTCATGTAATTATTAGTCCTACATTGCTTATTTATAATCTTTCCTCTCTTCTCCATTCTATAAAAGGGAGGTCATACCTTTATAATAGATACCTTTTTGAATAATAAAAACTTTGTTACTCTATCTTTTCGGTCTCTTGTTTTCTGTTGGCACAGATATTTTGTAGTATGAGATGCATAATATTTCATGCGTATGCCGCTCATAACATGAATTAAGGCTTTTTTAGAATGCATAGCATGGAATAAATGACATAACATTGCATTAGCACACGTGTCAAGCTAAAGATCTACATGATGACATACGTACACACATGATTTTAAAGCAAAAAAGAATAAGAATTCATGCATTAATGGTCTACACACATGAGTCAGTGGGATGCGGTATATCATCCTAAATTTAGGCATGAAATCATAAATGAAAATCCTAGAGCAAGAGAGCAGTATGAGCAAGTATTTAAGCATGTATTTTTCTTAACTAAGTTGTTTTGTTCTAGTGGCTAAGCTAGGCTTTTATTAGATATTTGTTATTTGTTTAGAATGCCGCCAAAGCGTCCGGTGACGAGGTCGACTCCCCAATCATAGTGTGAATCGTCTGGTGCCCAGAGTGTGGTCGTGATAGAAGGATTGCGATAGAGCAATGAGGCACTATCGATGCTAATGTTGGAGATGCAGTCGCAGATCCAGGCCTTATTGTCGGTTATTTCTATTCAGCCACATAGAATGCGGGACCCGGTTGTGGTCGAACTGTTCCTGTTCCCCCTGCTCCTCTGGTGCCCCCGGTTTTGTTGCCACCAGAGATGACATTTATCTCGCATTTCTACGATTAGGACCCCCTACCTACGATGGTAGAGCAGATTTTATGGCTTTGGATGAATGGATTATAGCCATCGAGGAGATGTTCTCATACTCCGGAGTTTCAGCGGACCAGAGAGTGATGGTCGCTGCTTATCAGCTCAAGGGACTTGCAAAGAGTATGTAGTTTAGAGAAAAGGATAACCTTAAGTATGGGTGCTTATGAGAATCCTTCAAGGAATTTATACTGATAAAGTTTTTGTCATCGGTCGAGAGGGACCGTGTGATGAATGATTTTCTACATCTAAAGCAAAGGCAGCTAATCGTTAGCAAGTATGAGGTGGAGTTAAGCAAATTGTGTCAATTTTCCCCTTATATGGTGTCCTCAGAATCTAGTCAAGTTAAACATTTTATGGGTGATCTTAGGATTGACATCCAGTAGCTGGAAAGTGCTTATGGATCTGAAATCTATGCTGAAGTTGTGGAGGCTGCTCTAAAGTTCGAGGCGATCAACAATGCCAAGAATTTAGGTCAACAAATGAGAAAAGATGAGAGGAAGACTTGAGAGGGTAAGAGTTCCGAAGAATCTAGTACTACTTTGAGGAAAAGGAGCAAAGAAATATACAGTTTTTGTGGCCGGCCTGGCCATCTGTTCGAAAGATGTTACCAGAGATTAGGAGCTCAAAAGCAAGAGTAGTTACATGCGATTCATAGTGGTCCAAAAGGATATTTAGTTTGTTCAACATTTAAGCGGAGGGGGCACAGTGCTTCCCATTGTTGGAGAAAGGAAAGGGTGTGCTACCAGTGCGGATAGAAAGGACATTCAAGTCGAATTGACCTCAGGCTCAGCCCTTGTTGCAACTAGTTGTACTTCAGGCCTTTCCGCCACCGTAGTAATTGGACAAAGGGAAGGGCAAGCTAAACGTGGTGTCTTTGGAGGAAGCTGAGACGTCTACTCAAGTAATTTCAGGTTAGATCCTAACCTAGTTCTACTTTTAGTTCGTAGCGGTAGTTTTGACGTTTGTTCCCTTAGTTATGTATGTGATTTTATAGGAAATTTTAAGGTAAAGAACTGTTGGAAATGCATTCTTTTCGATTCTGGTGCTACCCACTCATTCGTGACTAGGACCTTTGTAGAGCATATCCTTTTGACCCTCCATCTTTTGGCGACGCGTTTTGTTTCAAGTTTCCATCTAGCGATTCAGTGGTGTCGGACCAAGGCATTCAGAGTTGTTTGATTCTGTTAGGTAATTTTCTAGCCATTGTTAATCTAAAGGTGATAGACTTGGAAGATTTCGATGTGATCTTGGGCATGGACTTGTTGTCCATGTATGATGCGGTCATCCAATGCAAAGTCAAGCATTTGGACTTCAAGATGGACAAAGTTCAACCCAGGAGTGTTTATGGTTTTTCACGCCAGGTTTCTCCGAACAATTCTGCGGTATGTTCTCGAAAGCTTTTAGATTCCCAATGTTTTGCATGTTTGGTTTCAGTGTTGGAGACCGGTGGTAGTTTGCCGCATGTAGAGGAGTTTACTGTAGTGCGTGAGTTTCCTGATGTTTTTCTTATAATCTTCCGGGTCTTTTACCTGAGAGGGACGTGGAGTTTGTCTTAGATTTAGAACCAGGTACCTGTCGTATTACTAAGGCACTGTACCGTATGGCCCCATATGATATGGAGGAGTTACGTACCCAGCTAGATGAGTTGTTGTAGAATGGATTTATTAGGCTGAGTTCTTCAACGTGGGGTGCTCCCATACTGTTTGTGAAGAAAAAGGATGGATCGATGAGGTTGTACATTGATTATAGAGAACTTAATAAGGTAATCATGAAAAACAGGTATCCCTTGCCAATAATAGATGACTTATTTGATCAGTTGCGTGGTAGCACAGTGTTTTCAAATATTGACCTTCGTTCAGGCTAACACCAATTGAGGATTCGTGAGACGGATATTCCACGGACTGCTTTTCATTCTCGGTATGTACATTTTGAGTTTTTGGTGAAGTCCTTTGGATTGACTAATGCACCTTCTACCTTCATGGATATGATGAATAGAGTGTTCAAGGATTTTCTGGACCATTTTGTGGTCGTATTATAAATGATGTTTTGGTTTATTCCTGCAGTGCTGAAGAGCATGCCCATCGCTTGCGTTTAGTTTTGTCTGCTTTGAGGGAGCATAAGTTGTATGCCAAGCTAAACAAGTGTGAGTTTTGGCTTCATCAGGTCTCCTTTCTAGGTCATGTGGTTACTAAGGATGGAATTTTTGTGGACCCCGAGAAGATAGCTGCTGTAATGTATTGGAACAGACCTACCACACCCAAAGAGATAAAAAAGTTTCTTAGGGTTGGATGGATATTATAGGAGGTTTGTGGAAGGTTTCTCTCCGTTGTATGCGCCACTGACTAAGCTTACGGAGAAGAACGCAGCGTTTGTCTGGAGCTATAAGTACGGAGTGGCCTTTTAGGAATTTAAAAGGAGATTGTGCACTACTCTTGTTTTGTCCTTGCCTATTGAAGGACTGGAATATGCTGTGTATGTGGATGCATTGTACATTATACTTGGGTGCGTGTTGATACAAGAAGGAAAAGTGATTGTGTTTGGGTCAAGACAATTAAATATTCATGAGAGGAATTACCCTACATATGATTTAGAGTTTGCAGCCATGATTAATGCCCTAAAGTTGTGGAGACACCAATTATATGGCGCGTTGTGCAAGATTTACACGGATCATAAGAGTCTGAAGTATGCCTTGAATAAAAAAGAATTTAACTTGAGCCAACAGAGATAGTTAGAGTATGTTGAAGATTATGATGTTGAGATTCAATACCATCCGGGCAAATCTAATATGATAGCAGACTCCCTGAGTAGAAAGACCTTGCAAATCTTTGGACTTTCAGTGGAATCCTTGGTAGAAGAGTTTCTACTACTGGGTATCTCGGTCGGAAGTAGCGACTCATCGAGCAGTTTGGAAGTAATAGAGCCTTCATGTATTTCGCTTATAAGGCTACACCAAAAGGATGATCCTAATTTGTTGAACCTCTATAATAGAATGGAGAAAGGGGAGTTACAAGACTTTTGATCGATGACGTTGTTACCTTCAAGTACCACGACAGATTTTGTATCCCCACAGTTGAGGACATTGGACTTATATTGTTCAACGAGGCACACAGTTCCAGTGTTGCCTATCACCTGAGTACTACTAAAATATATAGGGGTCTAAAGTAGATCATTTAATGGGTTGGTATGAAGGGCGATATAGCTAAGTTTGTATCTAAATGTTTTACTTGCAAGCGATTTAAGACCGATCATGGAAGGCCTGGAGCCAGTTGACACCTTTAGAAATTCCAAGTTGGAAGTGGGAGAGTATTTCAATGGATTTTATTACTACATTGCCTAGATCTCACCGAGGACATGACTCAGTTTATGTTATAGTGGACAGACTGACGAAGTGTGCTCAATTCGTGTCGTTTAAGATCAATTACTCCATGAAAACGATAGCTGAGTTATACTTGGATGAGGTCATCAGATTACATGGAGTACCTGTTAGTATTATATCAGATCGAGACTCCAAGTTTACGTCTCACTTTTGGAAAAGTTTACAGGAAGGTTTGGGTACAAATTTGAGGTATTCCACTGACTATCATCCGCAGACAAGTGGTTAGACAGAGAGAGTAAATCAGATCGTGGAGGATATGATCTGATGTTATATTTTGAACCACGGAGGATCATGGGATAAGCATTTGAGATTGATGGAATTTGTGTACAACAACAGTTTTCAAGAGAGTTTGCAGATGGCCCCGTTTGAGCTTTGTATGGGAGACGTTGTAGAACTCCCTTATTTTGGGCCAAGGTTGGCGAGAGATTGTTGTTGGGTCCGGAGGCCTTGGAAGAAATGGATATCTCTGTTAGGCATATTCGAGAGAAGCTTCGTATAGCCCAGGGGCATTATGAAAAGAACGCAAATCGACGAAGGGCTAAATTTGAATTTGTCATTGGGGACATGGTTTTTCTTAAGTTTCCCCGATGTCTGGTGTTAAGAGGTTTGGTAATAACCATAAGTTGGATCCTAGGTATGTGGGACCCTTCAAGATTGTGGAGCATATTGGAATGTCTGCTTATAGACTTGATTTTCCAACAAATTTTCCTGGTGTAAACGATGTTTTTCACATAAGCTAGTTGCGGAAGTTCATGCTTAGTGATAGGAATATTCTTTATTTTGTGCCCCAGTTGGAGCCTAACCTTTCCTATGTGGAAGTGCCTGTTCATATTTTGGGTACTCAAGATCGGGTATTACGAAGGAATACAATACCCATGGTTAAAGTTTTGTGGCGGAACTAATACTTGGAGAGCATGACTTAGGAGATGGAGTCAGCTATGAGGGAGGCTCATCCTCATCTGTTCTCCTGATGCTTTTGGTAAGTGTTTTGTTTGGTAGCATTTGGTTACTTTTCTTCTATTCTGGATTTGATCCTTTTTATGTCAATTTTCGGGAAGAAACTTTTTTTTAGGGGGGTGACTGTAACGCCCCTGATTTTTCGGTGTAAATTTTAATTCCCATAGTGACGTATTTTTGACGTCATGGCGTTACGTTGACATGTATTAAACAGGTGTCATTTGTTGGAGAATGGGTTTGCTCAGTGGGTTTTCTTGTGTGGTTGGTTTTGGCTTGGTTGCGTACCTTCCCTCACGAGCCGAGTCTGCTTCGGTTACTCGGTGGAGATTTTTATAGGGATGTGGTGGCATTTTATATTTGGGGTGGTATTTTACCGGAGTTTGGTTTGTCAGATTTTGATTTCAACTTTGTCATTGGATTCATAGCGTCGGTATTTAGTTATGGTGCGATTTTCGTAAGATTCTGAGTTGGTTTGAGTTCCGGTCATTTTGGGGTTATTTATTATAAATTGTAATAGAATAATAAATTTATTTATATATATATAACCGGCCATAAGGGTCGCGTCAAAACACTATTCATCGTCTTCCCTATAGGAGTCCTCTCCTATTTCACGAAGGAGGAGATCGGCATCACCGCGTGCTTTCGACCGGCGATTGTGAGAGATTCGGTGGTCGATTTCGTCGATAGATTAAAGATTTGGAAAGCTCTCGCCGAGATCTTCACGTACGTGGTATGTATTTCTCATTTCTCTGATTTTTAGGTGTTAGGGTTTGGGGTTTTAACCTCCTTCTGCCCCCCATTAGTTTCAGGAAACATTGCCTAGGTCTTCTTACGGCCGATCTCTGTCGTGGAGAGTAGGAGGAGGCGGATTCTTCCAAGATTTGAGGCAAGTGGAGATTTCCCCATTGCTTGCTATTTTTCGTTCATGTCTTTCCTTTTCTTTCCCTCCTTTGTGTGTAGGAGTTGTGTAGGAGTTAGCCTTAAGAAAATCTCTAGAATAGTTAGGACATTTTGACTAGAATCTGTCGGATATGATAGGCATGCTAAGTGAAAATTGTCGAATATAGGTATAGAAAACTATCGGTAATTCGTCAAGTATAAGGATATAGACCATGTATAATTTGTCGAGTAACATCATAAATCGTCAAGTATAGGTCAATTGCTTAAGACTATTTCGTCGAGTATCGACAAGCGCGGCGTTGAGTAATTTAGATTCATCGAATATCTAGGCATCGGGTTTGTCGAGTATCGGTAGTATGGCGTTGAGTGAAGACTGATTCATTGAGTATATTCGACGATTCGTCGAGTATGGCTTAGGCTAGGAAGCGTTGAGTGACCGGGCAGCTAAGTAAAATTCATCGAGTTTACACGTCGAATTGAGTACGATTCGTCAAGTATCGCTGAGATTAGTTTTATCGTCAAGGAAATTTCGGCGAGTATCGTGGTGGTTCGTCGAGTATCACTAGGCAATTCGTCGAGTATTGATAGAGTTCATTGGGTATACTCACCGATCTTGGCCAAGTACTTATTTTTTTTCGCCGAATATTGTCCAGTTTGTCGGGTATGGTCCTTAGAGTGATTTTAGGACTTGTTAAGGAATTTCTTTGGGTTTATTCTTGGGTTTGATTTTTGGATGTTTGGGTATGATGTTTTCTTTGTCTAGGGAGGTTGGCAGTGGATCAAGGACCTCCAACTGGATGTCAGTTTGTTAATCATTACACTTGGTGGTTTGTTTGGTCTCTATTTTGTGGACTGTTGGTTTATGTTGGGCTAGGTGGCCACCACCATAGTGCCTTTTTGTGAAACGTTTGGGTCGGTAGTTCGGTTTTTGTTGTTTTTGTAACAGACTCCGGCCCAGTTATTTTCACCTGTGTTAATGATTCACGTTTTCGAGCTATTTTTGTGCTCATTTGCTTCTTATAGTTCAGTTTATACTATTTCATGCTTATCCATGCAGATTTTGTAAAAGCATGGCTTCGTTCCACAGTTGGTGCAAATTTATTTTAATCCATTACTGCAAATCTTCACTTTACCTGTTTCTATTTTGCTAATCAGCTGTTGTTTTAGCTTTTTCTTATAATCGGGTTTGGCAAACCCTTTCTTGCCTTTGTCTACTTAGTGACTGCTTATTTCCATTGCCACTAGCAAATTTCTTATTGAGGTGTTCTTTCTTTGAATGTCTCAGGTTCAGGGCTATAACCGGTGGAGCGGCTGTGTTGGGTGGTAGATTATGAGTTACAGTTGTTGAAGTGGTTTTCCTCACCACCGTGAGGTAGTTTGTTGTTTTCGGTTTTAGTTCAGACATACATACTTTTGGTGGGTTTGTGTCCGGTTGTTGACGCCTACTGGTAGTTTTCTTTTGGAATGTTAAATACTTTATTATTTGCTAGTTTGCCTCTTTTGGTTGGTTGTACTTGCTCTTTGGGAAGGTTTATGCTAGGTTGCATGTTAGGTATTTTAAAATATAAAAGTATTATTACTATTACTCCATACATGCCATATTTGAAAGCTAAACTCATTATATTTAATTGTCATAAAAGCTAATTCCATACTTATTATAAATCTAGAGTCTTGCATACCATGAGTTGTCCCTTGGGGGATGTTTATACTCATGTAGGACGTCAATCATTATAAATAAAGTATTTTCTGCAACGTATAATTACTTTTTTCATGGACTAGATGAGCCACTGAGTTGAGGGATATGGCTAACTGCTTAAACTTTAACTGGATTTTCCTCTTAATAACTAATGGATTTTACATAAAGGTGTTAAGTTAGAGTTTTGCCTGAGTGTCTACAATTATCCCATGCTGACGTGGCATCATGACGCGCATTTTTTCTTGCTCTGATATATTATTAATGCGGAGAGAATACAGGTTATGACATCAACACATAGGCTAATCTATACCACAAGTCGCTTATCGTGTAGGCTAATCTGATATCACAATGCCAACCTAACCAAAAGAAGAAAACAGAAGTCATAATATCACAATAAGTAAATGTCCAAAAGGATTACATCATTGATAAGAAG
This sequence comes from Platanthera zijinensis, assembly GCA_039513925.1. NCBI lineage: Eukaryota > Viridiplantae > Streptophyta > Magnoliopsida > Asparagales > Orchidaceae > Platanthera > Platanthera zijinensis. Next base: position 65,628,495 of record CM077089.1, on the reverse strand, counting down.
CTACATCAGCTTCTTTAATATCATAGTACACAAAACACTGCCCGAAGGCTACATTATAAAGCTCAAACTCACATCGATCACAGAAAGAAGTGAGGGTATCGTCCTATCAGGCCCTGTCCCCCTGGCCTGGGTGTCCTCCTACATAAGGCGCTTATATTATTCCATCTGCGGGGTATCCTCCTAAAATTGTAGACGTAGCACTGTTAGTCATAAAGACTAAGTGGCTATCACATCTGCTCACCCAAGCGACAATTAGGCACCAGGCGGAGGAAAAGATGGAGGAGCTCAATATAATAGTAGTATACAATCAACAAGTGCCAAGAACATTATTACTTAGCAGCACATGTATATATATTAGCAATTCATAATAAGCAGGTGTCAATTGTAAACATCGACATGAAAAGAAGTAATCTATTATACCATCAACATATTATCACAATTACAAAAATTAACTTAACTTATAAAAATGCTCATACAAATTTATAAGTTAAGGGTTGGGTACATTAAAGTAACTCATCATATAATAATGCTCATATAAATTTATATGATGAGGATCTTATATCGTGCAATGCAATGATATGAAATGAATGTAGTATGAAGACTCATCCCATGCACACACAAACACAAACTACTATGTCTGCATAGACCTTAAGTTCCCACTTTTCGAGTAGGTAGCTAACATCTCAGGCATCAACCGTCGTGGCCAAATGGTGATAGTAGAGCGGGCGTCTCCACTACTAGTTGGGCATCCACACTACCAAGCCTTGGCCTCTGTACGCCTCAATACTAAGAATACAACAACAGAGCTCCTTCGTACTACGACTCAGAAGGGGTCTTGGGTAGATGAGCACCAAGAGCCCATCGCAACTGTCCTATAAATAGCACGGAAGGAGTCTTCGGGATTATATCCCCAAAGAACCAATCCCAACAATCCACTGGAATGGAAGGAGCCTTCGGGAATGAGCACTGAAGGACTAAGCCCAACCGCCCAATGTCTAACTACAAGCTCCCATCGATGTGATGACTGGAGAGCCCGTAGACTTAACACCAAGTCCTCTTCACAGGATCATATACCGTTTGTCAACACACCCCCAACCCATTCCATTCACATTTATCATGCCATCATACATTCAAGGGATCCAACCAAGTCCCTTCACATTATAACCAATGTCGTGCTCCAAGGCACGTATGGATCCACATACAACACAGGTGACAGTTAACCTTAATTACCACAACAGTCCCTCACTACTACGCATAGGGAGTTAACACAACTCTAAGCAGTGGACTACATCATTCATCCTTTCAATATTTGAGATCAAGGATCAACTCATCTTATGGCCATGGGATATACCTCATCCAATACCTTTTCTTTGAATTAAACATGTGCACATTATACTATTTCAATCATCTCAATCGGAACTCGTTTCATAAACCTTAAACCATCGCAATATGTGCGGATACCAAACTTATTCATCATGCAAAGATGTGAACGCATTACCATCAATTATTTATCATCTGATCTCTTGAGTAATCAATTCGTAAAGTAATATAATCATCAATTATTAACACATCATGTCTACGTGCCACCGTTAACTAAAATTGTATTTTAAGAAGCTACCATCCACCAGTATTCGAGAGCAACCCTAAATCAGAAAGGTGTTCTCGAGGGCTACATCTTCCGTATTGAGCCCGGGATCCTAATCCAACTCCATCATAACCAAAATCAATTTTCAACCCGGCTGCGTGCACTTAGACAGAACGCAACTGGCACATATATTGTTACAGCACAACAACTTCGATTAAACATTCCCAGAGCTAAAAGACTCCTTTGGAAACGTGTAATTATCCGTTGGAAAGGTCTTTCCAAGGGCTACAACTTTCAAATTAATTCCAATACCTAAATAGGAACCATACCTAAAAATCGCCTTGAATTCTGCTGCGCACTGAAAGTGAGGGTTTGATCTATCTTAACTCTAGAGGGGAGGGGGAGGGTGAATAGAGTATTTTAAAGTAAATTTACAATTTAAAAATGCACAGCAGTAAAGGCTTAATTTTTGTATAGGTGTAAGGTGCTTTGATGTAGAAAATAAAACTAAAGCAGTAAAAGAAAAACCACAGCACACAGCAAAGAATATCCAAAAGAAACCAGAAGACACAAGGAACTATAGTGGTTCCCCAAAAACCTGGGTACATCCACTCTTCTACCACCCTTGGTAGGAATCCACTGCAGGATGAGTTTATCAGGTGTCCTGGGCACCAATGAGCTTTTGATAAGGTGCTCAAAAACCAAACTAGATTTTGGATCAGGTGTCTTGCCACCACTGAGTTTTGACAAGGCTCTCAGAATCATAATCAAGACTTTTGAAGGGAGATTTGATAACCCTTTTACAACAAGAAAAGAAAAAGAAAGAGGTGAAGTTGTCTTCTCTGTCTCAATCACTGAGAGAAGACTTAGTGAATTGATTGTGTTGTCAAAGCTCCCCCTGAGAAAGATGAGAGCTTTGCTAGGGTGATAGGTCTTCAGAAGCTTCAGATCTCCAGCAGAAGATGGTTTCAGCAGAGGCTGAAATATGAATTGTTTAGAGTCCTTGATGTTGAAGCTATGATCACTTTTCAGTATGCCAACTAATTCTCCAGGATTGATCACTTGATTTTTGAATTGATCTCTCTATCCTGTAAATCTGTACTGAGAATTTCTTGTTGTAGATATCTATTCTTGTGTAGTCTCTTATTGTATATCTGTCAGACTAGAAAAGATGATTTATTCTCTGAAGATCCTCTATCCAAGATAGCCGTTAGCAGTCAATAAATGTCTTCCATTAATGTTTTGTCTTCTGGAGGAAAGTCCAATAAACATTCTCTGATAAATCCCTTGAAACTTGCTCCAGAATAAATGAAAACGGCTAGCAGATCTCTTGAAATAAATGCTGAGAGAATTTGAAAAACATTCCAAAAGCTGACTGAATTTGAATCCTCAAAGTCATCGATCTCTCAGGAAAAACGTCGATCTGAGCTCTACGATCGTCGACCTGAGCTCAGAGATTGGATTGAACATTAGACAGAAAACGTCAACCTGAGCTCGAAGATCGTCGACCGGAGCTCAGCGATCTGAAGAATAAGTTGAAGGCAGATCGTCGATCTGAGCTCAAAGATCGTCGACCGGAGCTCGACGATTTAGCATAGTTGAGCTCATAGAGCGTCGAACGGAGTTCGATGTTTCGTCGACCTAAGCTCGACGATAATTGTCTTTACCTCAGCTCTAAGTCTGAATTCTTGAATGGTCCTGGGGGCAGCTTCAAACCTAAATTCTAAGCCCTAGAATCATTCTAACTTGACCTTTTCAACTATACATCTAGGTCAAACTGATTTCCTAAAAACATAGTGATCCTTGCCCAAATTAGTAATAGGGTGTTCCAACAATCTCCCCCTATTTGGGTTAGGATTACTATTTACAGAACTCGGTAATAAATACAAAATCATCATACAGAAAAACAAAAATCTAACACAAAAGAGCAGATCATGCAACAGCAGCAAGCAGATGGAATATCAGCAAATGTTCAAAATGAGTATACTGTCTGCTTACAAATGTCATTTCTTTTCACTTCCCTTCTTAAATAAGATTTCCCTGCTGGGATTTAGAGCTTCTTTCTTTGACCTTCTATCATCCTCTGCACCTAAAGAGCTTTGAGATCTAGCCCTGGGAACCATAGCCTCGGGATGCAGTTTCATGTAGTCTACTGGGTCAAAGAATTTCCTTGATGTATACCTTTCCAGTTCTGCCTTTCTTTGATCTGACAAAGTAGTAATGTTGGAAGTGTCTTTCCCTTATTCTCTGGCCTTCTTTAGCTGATCTAAATCAATAATTTCTTTCATCCTAGCAGTCCATGATAATGGATTGTTCTCTGGATCTTCAAAAGGAACTGCAGCCTCATATCTGTTGACAGTTTCTGAAGCAGTAGGAGTTCTTGTATCAACCATTTCTCTGAGTTTGTAGGGGAAAGGACCTTGAGTTGAGTCCATGTGCCTTTGTCCTTCCCTTGCTTGAAATCTGTGTCCTCTTTGATTTCCTCTATATTGTCCCCTTCTGGACTGATAAACCCTTTGATATTGCCCCCTGGGATGGTATCTTTGAAAGGATTGGGAGGAACTTTGCTTTGGAGCTGAGGATTGAGAAGCTGAGCCTCCACTTGATCTTGAATCTGGAGGAGGAGGAGGAGGAGGCTGAAATTGGGATGAACCTTTCTCATACTTATCAAACATTCTTTTCTTCTTCATGGACTTTAGTTGATTTTTAGAATATTGCATCCAAGGTTCAGTAATTTGTCAGTCATGCAGAATATAGTAGGGTATATCATTAGCATCCTTGGCCTTAGCAGGAGGGACATTCATCATGGCCTTGCTTCTGGCCTTCCTTTTCTTTGCAATGGTACCAGAAGAGTCATCAGAGTCAGTGTGAAACTGATCAATTTCTGAGCTCTGGGGTCTATCATACAGATCATCAATGCTTTTGATGTACTTTTCTTGTTGTTTCAGTTGTTTAGAAGTCAAAGCAGGAGCAGCAGCAGCAGCAGAAATAGAACTTATGAAAGCAGCAATAGGAGCAGAAGTAATTGGAGCAGCAGGTTCTGGTTCTTCCAGATAAGTAACAAGTTCGTCAACAGCAGCAACATCGGCAACAACAGAGAACATTTCAATATCAGAGGATCCAAGAGATGTAACAGCAGTAGAAATAGAAGCAACAACATCCTCAGCCTTGAAAGAGTTTACATAAGATGCAATCAGGCTAGGATCACATTCTAAAACAGGAACAATGGCCTTAGTAAGGTCTTCAACTTGTAGAACTAGCAGAGAATTGAAGTACACAGAATCAAAAACTGACAGCAGGCTCTGAAGATCTACTGTAAATACTGGAGCAGGTTCTGAAACTTCAGCAGCCTCGGGCAAAACCAGAGCTTCATTAGGCATCTCCCCCTGCCTGGATTCAGTGAAAACTGGATCAAGGCACCCAGAAGAAGGGATTGCCTGAGAGGAGAGGAAGGGAGATAGCCTGGTAGATAGCTCCTGAATATTTTTCAGAAGTGGAGCCAAGGTGGTCTCCAGCAATGAGGTTAGCCTGGGGGCTAGCAGCTCATACAACCTATCTGCCAAAGCTGAAAGATCTATATGCTCAAGAGGGGCTTGAGTAGAGGTTGGAGTTGATGCAGTTGGAATGATGTTGGCTGGGACTGATGGAATGGATGGTGTGGAGGTAGGAGGTATAGGGATGGATGGCTCAGTAAAAGGAATTGTTGAGATTGATGTTACTGAAGTGGAGATGGATGATATGGGAGAGGTAATGGAAGGGGTGAAGGATGGTTGAGAGATTATGTACTAAAGAAGTTGTTAGTAGGAAGATGTAGATGGAATCTCAGGAGGAGAGGGAGGAGAATCATCCATGAAGGAGTCATCCAGAAGATGAAATGATGGAGTGGTGATAGCAGGATAGTAGTACAAGGGATGGAATGATTCTGAAGTTGTGGCTGGAGGAGGTGAAATGGGTGATTAGATTGAAATGGGGGAAGATATGGTTATGGCTATGGTTGAGATGAGTGGTGAGGTTGATATGACTGGTGCAGATACAGCTGGAGGAGGAGGAGAAGCAGGCAAATCTTCTGCTGGGGCAGAGACCTGAGGAGGAGTGACTGAGGCAGTCCTTGTGCCTGAAGCAGATGTTGCTACAGCAGCCCTGTTGGGGTTTATAATCTGCCTGTCCCACCTGCTGAAGAGGGCACAGGTGAGCCTTTTGGATGCATTGATGCGCATCCCACTTGAAACCAGCAGATCAAGGCACCTGAGATGTAGGTAAACCCCTATAATCCTCCCAAAACTAACACAGCTTTTGCTAATTTTCTTCTTGATCAAATTAAAGAAGATTGATCCCCAATCCAGATGTTTCTTATCAACTAAAGCTCCCATTAAGCATAACTGGTACCTTGAGATTATATCATGGGCGGAGTGCTTTGCCAGAAACACTTTGCCAACAACATCAGCCAAAATTGAAATTCAATAGATAAATTCTTTTTCAGCAGTTTATTAGGGTTCACAGCAGAGTGACCCATTCGATCTAACAATGAATCATATTCTTCTCCAGACAAATCGATGGAGTCATTCCCAGTACTTAATGCGAATACTTCTGTCAAAAGACCGGGGGTCATTGGTACCTGAGTTCCATTGATGGTGCCGACTATAGAGTTCTCATTTTCATTGGTGGCAGTAAAAACCCATTCTTTTACTTCATCTGCTGCAATCTTTATTCTTGTGGTCATCAACTGAACTAACTGCTGTTCGCGGAACAGATTCTGAATGTCTTTGAATCGCTGATCGCTGTCATCAAAGGAGTTCATATCAATGTCAAAGCCTGTATCAAATTTCATTTTGGAGAGTGCGGCGACCGACATTGCCATTTGCACCTGCAAAGATTCAACAAACACGAACAAGTGTAGAGAGTTTGGAGGGAAAGAGAAAAATTTGTAGAGAGTATGAAAGCGTAAACGACGAGCGGCGGCCGAAAAATGATTTTATATTAGGGTTCGACGCGAAAAAGGAAGGATCGTCGATCTCCGTTCGACGATTAGGACTCCTAAGGGAAGCTGAAAGGTCTTCAATATCGTAGATCTCAGTTCGACGATCTAGAGAGAACGTCGAGCTCAGTTCGACGATCGAAGGCCTCAAAGAGATAGTATACAACTATCTGACAAGCTCTGAACTCAGGTCGACGTTTTTGGAAAATGTCGATCTCCGTTCGACGTTTCTCGGAAAAACATCGATCTCCGTTCGACACTTTCTGGGGAAATGTCGAGCGTAGTTTAGAGTCAGAAAACTATCCTACAGACACAAAAAAGAGATGAGTTTTTAGCCTAATCTTGGTCTGTTTTTAGCTTTTCAAAATCTTGTAATTTATTTTAGGCTTCCTCCATCTAACATGCCTAACTGATTGAGGAAAAAGTTGTGTTTCTTTTCATCCAAGGGCTTGGTGAAAATATCTCCCCTTTGCAAATCAGTTTGGATATATTGAAGTTCAATTTTATTTTTCTCAACATTATCCCTTAGAAATGATGCCTAATTTCTATGTGTTTTGTCCTACTATGGAGGACTAGATTTTGTGCCATGGAAATAGCACTGGTGTTGTCACAAAATATTTTAGACTTCTCTAAGTTGTAACCATAGTCTAGGAGTTGATTTTGTATCCATAATATTTGTGAACAACAACTGCCTGCAGCCATATATTCAGCTTCAGCAGTTGAAGTTGACACAGATATTTGTTTCTTACAATACCATGAGACAAGTGTATCACCAAGAAACTGACAAGTTCCACTGGTGCTTTTCCTGTCTATTCTGCATCCAGCATAATCAGCATCTGAAAATCCAGTTAAGTCAAATGCTGAGTCTTTTGGATACCAGAGACCTAGATTTGGACAGCTTTTAACATACCTAAGAATCCTCTTTACTAAAGTTAAGTGTGACTCTCTAGGGCTAACTTTGAATCTAGCACATATACATGTAGCAAACATTATATCAGGCCTACTAGCTGTAAGGTACAATAGAGAGCCAATCATTGCTCTATTTGTTGTCTGATCAACTGGTTTCCCATGTTCATCAGCATCTAATACAACATTAGAAGGCATGGGTGTTTTCATACATGATGCATCAGACATACCAAATTTCTTAACCAGTTCTTTTGCATACTTGGTTTGAGAAATAAATATGCCTTCAACATGTTGTTTGACTTGCAATCCTAAGAAGAAGGATAGCTCACCCATGCTACTCAATTCAAATTTAGAGTGCATAAGCTGGGAAATTGTTTTGCACAAGTTTGAATCAGTATAACCAAATATAATATCATCTACATAGATTTGTACTAGTAGGGTATGCGACTTATGGGTTCTAATAAAAAGAGTTTGGTCTACTCTCCCCCTAATAAAATTATTTTCCATAAGAAAGCATGTTAGGGTCTTATACCATGCTCTAGTAGCTTGCTTTAGACCATATAATGCTTTATGCAGTTTGAAAACATAATCAGGATGAGTTGGAGAGACAAAACCTGGGGGTTTTCTGACATAGACTTCTTCTTTGATCTCCCCATTGAGAAAAGCACTCTTCACATCCATTTGGTAGACTTTGAATCCCTTGTGAGCAGCATAAGCCAGGAAGATTCTTATGGCCTTTAACTTTGCAATTGGTGCAAAGGTCTGGTCATAGTCTATCTCCTCTTCTTGAGAATATCCTTGAGCAACTAGCCTTGCCTTGTTCCTTACAATAATTCCTTGATCATCCTATTTGTTTTTGAACACCCATTTTGTTCCAACAATGGAATGATCCTTTGGCTTAGGCACTAGTTCCCAGACTTTGTTTCTTTCAAATTGATGCAACTCCTCTTGCATTGCAATGATCCAGTGTGGATCTTGCTCTGCATCTTGAATGGATTGAGGTTCAATTTGAGAGAGAAATCAAGTGTGCATCAGGTTTTAGTTGACCTGATTTCTGGTTTGCACACCAGCTGAGATGTTTCCAATTACTTGGGAGATTGGATGATCTCTTGATATTACTAAATCAACAGGTGGTGTTGACTGTTCTCCAACCTGTGTTGTTGTTTCCTCTTATGGAACAGCAACTGGCTCTTCAAGAGGATTTTCTTCCAGATGTGGAGCAGCTTCTTCATCTTCACTACTTTCACCCTTTTGAGTAACTTGTAATCTGTCCAAGTCTTCAGCTAGAGAATGTACCTGCAATTGTTCTATGGTAGAAGCATTCCTCTCCTTGAAAGACATATTAGTTTCATCAAAAGAAATATGAATAGATTCTTCTATTTTTAGAGTAGTTTTATTATAAACCCTGTAAGTTTTACTGATCATGGAGTATCCCAGAAATACTCCTTCATCAGCTTTTGCTTGAAATTTTGCTATATATCTCTTCTCATTGTTGTGAATATAACAAATGCAACCAAAGATTTTAAAATAGTCTACTTTAGGTTTCTTCCCTTTGAGCAATTCATAGGGAGTCTTGCCCTTCAGTTTATGTATTAGTCTTCTATTCAACACATAATTGGAGGTGTTCACTGTCTCAGCCAAAAAGGATAGAGGAAGGTGAGCATCTGTCAATAATGTAGTTGCAGATTCAATTAGGGTTCTATTTTTCCTTTCTGCTACCCCATTTTGTTGAGGAGTTCTAGGAGCTGAGAATGTATGCCTGATCCCTTCACTCTGACAGAACTCTTGCATATGAAGAGAATCAAACTCTATCCCATGATCACTTCTGATCAGGGCAATGTGAGTGTTGAACTCAATCTGTATGCATTTGAGAAACTCTGTCAAACACCTGAAGTTATTAGACTTCTTCCTCAGAAAGAACACCCATGTGAATCTTGATAAGTCATCTATAACCACTAAAGTGTAGGATTTCCCTCCTAGGCTTTGTATTATAATGGGTCCAAAAAGATCCATATGTAACAGATACAAAATCCTAGGTGAATCACTCTTGTTAAGTGCTTTAAAACTATTTTTAGTTTGCTTGCCTAATTGACAAGCATTGCAAAGTCCTTCCTTCTTGTAGGGGCCAGAAGGTAGTCCTCTTACAAGGTTGTCCTTGGATAGACTAGCAATGGTTCTAAGGTTAATATGTCCTAGTCTCTTATGCCATAGAATATTAGGTCTAGATATGGAATTGAATAGGCAAATATCTACTTTAGATGAATGAAAATCTACTAAGTAAATGTTACCTTTTCTGTTACCTGCCAACACAGTTGTGTTGTCCTCTGACTTGATCTTGCATATAGCTTTGTTGAAAGTCACTTGATATCCTTCATCACAAAGTTGACTGATACTTATCAAGTTGTGCTTGAGTCCTTCAACATAAGCTACTTTCTTGAAGGTGACTGTTCCAATTTGGACTGCACCATATCCTCTTGTTGTTCCAAAGTTTAAATCACCAAAGATTACTTTGGGTCCAAGATTGGCTTTAAAGGATGTGAAGTTGTCCTTGTTTCCTGTCATGTGCTTTGAGCACCCACTATCCAGATACCATGGCTGGTTTGATGTTGGATAGGTCTTCACCTGCACATAAATAACTTATATATTTTTGACCCAGTTTACCTTGGGCCTAGGTTGATATCCCTTAAATTCAGAAATGAAAGACATCCCAGGTTGACTCTTATAACCTTCAGGATGGTATCTCCTAGGAGGTACTATCCATTCAGTATAGGGGTTGAAACCTTGGGATATAGGACTTCTAGGATTGAATCTAGATGTACCTTTGAAGGATTGTTCAAAGTCCCGATCTCTGTTCGACGATCGTCGAGCTGAGGTCGACGATCTTGGGTCAGATCGTCGATCTCTGTTCGAAGATTGACTATCCTGGAGTTCAGAGTTCAGGTGTTGTCGAGCTGAGGTCGACGATCGTTTCTTGGGTCGTCGAGCGCCGTTCGACGATCGTCGAGCTTTGTTCGATGCATTCTGTTGAACTATAATTTTCTTTGGCAAATCTGCATTCTTCCTAGCTACCTCTACAACTTCCTTCCGTTTATTAGAGATAAATTTGATTGGGGTTGTCAGAACTATAGGCTGGCTGGATGAAGCTCCCAAGCCCAGTGTACGATTAAGTCTAGAGTTCACTGTGTTTGAGATATCCATCAGTTTGATGCTTCTCCCATTAAGGGATTCTTCAAACTGCTTGGCCTTGGATAGTTCACACTTTAGTGAAGCTATCTCCTCCCTATAGCATTCTAACTCTTCAGAGAGTTTGAGGTTCTCTGATTTTAAAGTGATATACTCAGACAGTTGTTTTCTGAGGGAAGTGATTTCCTTCTCAGACTCCAACAGATCTAGGCATAGTACTTTAAACTCATGTTTAAAGTCCTCAGAATTGAAATCAAATGAATTGATTACCTGATCTTCTTCTAGTTGGACTTCTGAATCTGATTCTGACTCTTCTGCTTCTGAATCTGTTTGAGAGGCATTGATAGCCATCATGCAAAATTCCTTTTCGTCAGCATCATCCTCATCATCACTAGAGCTGGATAAGGCTTCAGAGTCATCTTCAGTTTCACTGCATGTCTCAGCAATAAATCCCTTCCTTGTATGTGTGTTCTTGCTGTAGGAGGGTTTGTCTAAGGTGTTCTTCTTGAAGTCTTTCTCCTTTCTTCTTTCCCTTCTATCTTTCTTGTCCTTGTTTTTGTTTTCTGGACATTCGGGCACAATGTGGCCTGGTTTCCTGCAACCAAAATATATAATTTCTTTGTTGTTATTTGATTTATCATACCTTGACTTATCATGTCCCTTGTATGATTTCTTTCTAAAGTCTTTTCTGGCCATTTTGTAGAATCTTTTGGCTAGTAGACTTAGGAGCTCATCATTTCCTGTAGCTTTATCTTCATGCTCCTCTTCTGTAGCTTTGAAGGCTATGGTCTTCTCTTTTCTGATGACTGGAGAAGTAGCCTTTTGTTCTTCTTCTCTATTTTAAATGAGCAGCTCATAAGAGTTGAGCTTGCCCAGGAAAGCTTCAGTGGTAATCTCATTTAGACTTGTGGCATCTTTGATTGGCCAGATTCTTGAATCTCAAGTGCTGGGGAAGCATATTAGGATTTTGTCATTCAGCTCAGTCAATGAGATTTCTTTATCCAGAGTCTTTAACTCATTGACAATCAGACTTAGTCTATTGTACATGTCAGCCACTGATTCATCTTTTCCCTTTTTGATATTCTTATATTGGCTTATAAGATGGGATCTCTTGTCTTTCCTTTCATCAGCAGATCCTGAGACAATTTCAGAGAGTTTGTCCCAAATTCCTTTGGCTGAGTTGTATTCAGCTACCTTCTGAAATATCTCATCAGACATTGTCTGAGCTAAGATATTCATGGCCTTGGCATCTGGAGTCTTCCACTTCTTTATTTCAACATCTGTTCCTGAAGGAGGTGGAACAACATTTATACTTGAGCTTGCTGGTGGACTTGAGCACACTGTCAAAACAGAATTAAATATGTCTTCATCAATAGAGTTCATATAAAGTCTAATCCTTGCTTTCCAAAGTGCAAACTTGGATAGATTACACACTGGAGGCCTGGTGCTTGCATAATCTTTGCTCTGTGCCATGTCTTTATATAAAAATAAATATAATGAAAATAACCCTCATAAAAGATTGATCTTATCAAGGATCTTTTGGTTCAGGTGTTAGCCTGTATGAACAACCAAGCTGGCTCTGATACCAATTGAAAGTGAGGGTAAGATCTATCTTAACTCTAGAGGGAGGTGAATAGAGTATTTTAAAGTAAATTTACAATTTAAAAATGCACAGCAGTAAAGGCTTAATTTATGTATAGGTGTAAGGTGCTTTGATGTAGAAAATAAAACTAAAGCAGTAAAATAAAAACCACAGCACACAGCAAAGAATATCAAAAAGAAACCAGAAGACACAAGGAACTATAGTGGTTCCCCAAAAACCTGGGTACATCCACTCTTTTACCACCCTTGGTAGGAATCCACAGTAGGATGAGTTGATCAGGTGTCCTGGGCACCAATGAGCTTTTGATAAGGTGCTCAAAAACCAAACTAGATTTTTGATCAGGTGTCTTGCCACCACTGAGTTTTGACAAGGCTCTCAGAACCAGAATCAAGACTTTTGAAGGGAGTTTTGATAACCCTTTTACAGCAGGAAAAGAAAAAGGAAGAGGTGAAGTTGTCTTCTCTGTCTCAATCACTGAGAGAAGACTTATTGGATTGATTGTATTGTCAAAGCTCCCCCTGAGAAAGATGAGATCTTTGCTAGGGTGATAGTTCTTCAGAAGCTTCAGATCTCTAGCAGAAGATGGTTTTAACAGAGGCTGAAATATGAATTGTCTGGAGTCCTTGATGTGAAGCTATGTTCACTTTTTAGTATGCCAACTAATTCTCCAGGATTGATCACTTGATTTTTGAATTGATCTCTCTATCCTGTGAATCTGTACTGAGAATTTCTTGTTGTAGATATCTATTCTAGTGTAGTCTCTTGTTGTATATCTGTCAGACTAGAAAAGATGATTTATTCTCTGAAGATCCTCTATCCAAGATAGCCGTTAGCAGTCAATAAATGTCTTCCATTAATGTTTTGTCTTCTGGAGGAAAGTCCAATAAACATTCTCTGATAAATCCCTTGAAACTTGCTCCAGAATAAATGAAAATGGCTAGCAGATCTCTTGAAATAAATGCTGAGAGAATTTGAAAAACATTCCAAAAGCTGACTGAATTTGAATCCTCAAAGTAGTCAATCTCTCAGGAAAAACGTCGATCTGAGCTCTACGATCGTCGACCTGAGCTCAGAGATTGGATTGAACATTAGACAGAAAACGTCGACCTGAGCTCGAAGATCGTCGACCGGAGCTCAGCGATCTGAAGAATAAGCTGAAGGCAGATCGTCGATCTGAGCTCGAAGATCGTCGACCGGAGCTCGACGATTTAGCATAGTTGAGCTCAGAGAGCGTCGAACAGAGTTTTATGTTTCGTCGACCTAAGCTCGACGATAATTGTCTTTGCCTCAGCTCTAAGTCTGAATTCTTGAATGGTCCTGGGGGCAGCTTCAAACCTAAATTATAAGCCCTAGACTCATTCTAACTTGACCTTTTAAACTATACATCTAGGTCAAACTGATTTCCTAAAAACATAGTGATCCTTGCCCTAATTAGTAATAGGGTGTTCCAACACGCACAAAAACAGATTTCTGCACAACCCTTTTTCCATGCAACATAAAGATGGACGAACGATATTGGCTTGTCTTCTATCGCTATACATCACACAAAGTACAACAAACATCTCTCTACCCTTTCTCCCTCATTAGATCATGGTTCTTCACGAGATCAAATCCACCATCTTTGTAATGAAGAGAGGATATTATTGAAGTTCATCATGCGGCGATCGGCTCCCTAGAATGAAGTTCTAGCATGGTCGCTTCTTAAGAACTCTCCATTAAACTCCCAAATCAAGCTCTTTTGATCTAATGTCTCTCCTACACATTATATTTAAAGATCTAGCACCAAGGAAGAGTGTAGGAAGCTCACCTGGTTTCTGGCCATGGATCATATCCTTCTTCTTGGAAGCATGGTGGCGTCGACCTTGGGCTCTCATTCTTCTCAGCGAAGAGTTTGGATCGTGAGGAAGTAGACTGGAGACTAAGTTGTAGACACTGTATATAAAGGATCGTACAGTTAGATCTAGGGTTTTCCAACCCAAGTGTTACCTCCGCGCGATAGCATGCTACCGCCACGTGGTATCTCCAAATCCACCGCTCAGATGACGCCACCTGGACTTCTAGCGCTACGCGGTAGTCTTCTACTACCGCGCAGTAGCTCATGGAGAAATATGTCAAAATGTTACCGCTAGCATTATTTCTACTATCAGGCGGGTACTTGCTGAGGACTTTGTCAATACTCCGCTCGACCACCGCCACGCGGTATCCACCTACTGCCGCGCAGAAGTAACCTGACAATCAGCGAGTACGCTCGACGCTCGTCAAATCTAGTCGACGCACTCGATGAATGCTACCGCCAGCGGTATCTCACTACCACGACACGGTAGCATTCAAGGATCATCGAGAGGCGTCGTGAACACTCGAAAACTTCTACCGCCACGCGGTATCCTGCTACTGTCATGCGGTAGCAACCAGACATACAACATCGAGTCGGAACTTTCCTGGCTAAGCCGCAAGCCTGGCCACAAGTGCGCCCCGAGCCCGAGTCAATTCTCTTGACTAAAAAATGTGCACAAGGGGTCTAACATGAATAAGGACGTTACAGCCATAGGTAGGCTTCCGACAAGAAAGACTAGTGTTGCTCAAACAAATGTTGAACCATCACTGAGTATGGTGGTGGGCTTGGGAAAGTCCAGAACACCGAAAATGTTCCCTAAGTTCACGGGGTGTGTGGTCATGCATGCCAACGTCTTTGGTGAATTGTGCTTAAATGTGCACTAGTAACGCAATGTATTTCATTTTGATCATGGCCTATACATCCATGCTTGGCATCGTTTCTAAACCGGATGCCAAGCAGCGTCTTATTCCCTTGATCCTCTAACTTCAAGAATCCGACTTGGAGATTCGGGAAAAGAAAGGAGCAGAAAACCTAGCAGCTGATCATCTTTCTTGCCTCGAAAATCCTGAACTCGATTTTTTAAATGAAAATTTTATTAATGATTCTTTTCTAGATGAACAAATCTTAAAGGTTTCCTCTTCTACCCCCTGGTTTGCCGATCTGGACAATTATCTCGTGGCCCGGGTCCTTCCAAAAGAGTACTCTTCTCAACAAAAGAAGAAATTCTTTTCTGAGTTGAAGTATTATTTTTGGGAGGACCCCTTTCTATTTCGCATTTGTGCGAACCAGGTGGTAAGAAGATGTGTTTCCCGGGACGAAGGTCAATAGATTTTGAAACATGTTCATGAAGGTCCGGCTGGCGGGGATTTTCAAGCAAACCGCACCGCCCATAAAGTGCTTAGTGTTGTCTTTATTGGCCAAGCATATTTAAAGATGCACAAATATTTGTGAGCGGGTGTGATCGGTGTCAGCGGACTGAAAACATATCTAATAAAAATGAAATGGAACAAAATTATTTTATTGAATGCGAAGTTTTTGATTTATGGGGCATTTACTTTGTAGGCCAGTTTCCCTCAAGCTTAGGAAATAAATATATTCTAGTCGCTGTAGATTAAGTTTCTTGGTGGGCGGAGGCCCAATCTTTACATAGTAACGATGCTCGAGTCGTAGTATCTTTTCATAAAAAATTATTTTCTCGGTTTGGTTTTCCTCGAGCGATCGCTAGTGATAGGGGGAGTCATTTTTGCAACGCTCAGCTCGCTAAAGCTTTAACTAAATACGACATTACGCATAAACTATCCACCGCTTCTCACCACCAAACTAACGGTCAGGTCGAGGTAGTCAATCGTGAACGTAAAAGAATTTTGGAAAAAACCATTTCTATTTCTTATAAAGATTGGTCTTTAAAATTATATGATACTCTTTGGCCTATCGGACAGCATATAAGACTTCTATCGGTTGTACTCCTTTCGGATTTGTCTATGGAAAAACATGTCATCTCCTGGTAGAAGTAGAACACCGTGCGTACTAGGCGCTAAAATTTTTTAATTTCGTTCCGCACTCGGTCGATGAGCATAGAAAAAATCAATTAAATGAACTTGATGAGTGCCGAGCGAACGCTTATGAAAACAACAAAATTTATAAATAACGCACGAAATTTTATCACGAAAAGAACTTGCGTCACCCTAAAATATTTAAACTAGGCGATCAGGTTCTTCTTTTTAATTTGCGTTTACGTCTTTTCCCTGGAAAGCTCAAATCTCACTGGTCTGGACCGTTTACAGTCAAACAAGTTTTTTCTTATGGAACTGTGTTGCTCTCGCACCCGGACAAGGGTGACTTTAAAGTTAATGGTCATACACTTAAATTGTATTTTTCCAATGATTTGGTTTCTCCTGCAAAGGAGCATCTTATTTTTGTATCTTAATATTTATTTCCATATGGAATTCTTTTTCTTATTTTGGACTTCTAATTATTATAAAACTTTAATTATTATTCAGACATTATATTGTTAAATAAAGAACACTCTTGGGAGTCTGCCCAAGGATTTTTTTGCTTTTATTTTTTTACTTTGCTCTTCCTCCCGGTGGCCAAACTAGTGCACGTTCGTGATTGCCGCTCCAATATTGCTGATTTCATGAAGGATCAAGTCAAGCCTGCTGGTGATCAAGTGCATTAAAAAGCAAGCATGGGGGAGCAACATCATCTTTCGACCTCACAAACCCGGGGAAGTCCTGTTCTTTTTTATTTATTTGTTATCTTTACTTTACTGCATTTTTCTCTCCTTCTCCTTCTCTTTCTCGTTTTCTTTCATTGAGGGCAATGAAAACTCTTAGCATGGGGAAGGGTTTCATTATTTTCTTCTTTCTATTTCTTTCCTTTCTAAAAAACAAACAAAGGCATAAAATTTATTACTGTAATCTTTTTATTAGAATAGTTAAAATAGTTATATTAAGCCTCTTAGGAGTACTGCTTTTTGCTTTAACTTTATCAAAAATAAAAAAATAGAAAATCAAAAATAAAAAAATCAAATATTCAAAATTTTTCTAAAATCTATTTGAAAATCAGAATCAAAAATTATTTTCTATCTATATTTTTATGTTTCTTCTAGTGGTGTGTATGCCCATGTGGTTCTTTATTTCTAAGCAGAATTTCTTTGAAACAGTTTTCTAAATTTATCATTTTAACATAGCTTAGTTTTACTAGTTTCTAGTTCTTAAATATAGGCATCTGTTTTAACATTATAAGTTTGCAATTTGTAGTTTTTCTTTTTATTCGGTTAAATTGCGTATGAATGGTTGCTAGATAACGTTATCACTTTTTGATTTGTGGGGTAATTCTTTCTTGGTGTCTAGAACTTTTCTCTAGCGATTCTCGAAACATTTGTGCGATTTTTCTCAAAATTTAGAAATGATTTAGGCCACCCTTTGACCCGTTTGAGCCTTTTTGCCCACGAAAATTATTTCACCGTTGCTAAAACAATTTTGGGCTTTTTTCCATTTTTTCTTTGTTTAGCTCCACCTTTCATTTTTCAGCAAAGCCAAAATGCCCTTCCTATTTCAAGCTAAACTTTGAGCTTTATTTAAATATCATTGTTGTGATGGGTTGTATTTTTGAAAAATGAAAAGGAATTTATAAGCTTATATTTGGAGCTCTCCTATGAAAAGAAAAAAATTATTGTCAAAAAAGAAAAAAAAAGTTTATTTTTGGCCAATTATGTGAAAATTAAAATACATGGTCTTGTTCTTTTCTTTAGTCTGATTGAAGAAAATGACATACTTGTTATTTCTCATTTTTATGTTTTTATGTTTATTTAAAGCTCATCATTGGTTTAGTGTGTTTTAACCATCACATTTATCTTTGATTTTTCATTCCTAATCATTTACCTAAGCCAAGTCTTTATGCCTACAAAAGCCCTTTTGATCTTTAGAACATGACTTGCATAGTGGAGAGAATGTGAACATACAAGCCTATGGCCACCATCATTGATGGATTTCTTTGGAGGTTATCTTGAGGTGATTTAGGGGTAATAGTTATTCGAGCAACCTAGTAGTTCGTTCAATGCGCCGTTTATTTAGAATCTCTATTTTTGTCTTTCTATTCTCCTTAAATTTTGTATGCCTTGTTTTAGGGATTTAGAAATGTGTAATTCATCCTTATGTTCTAATGATATTTTTAAGTCTCCATTTTTAAAGTTTTCTATTGTGTACTTCTCACCCCGCTAGTTGTTAACATAAAAATTAGGATAGTTTAATTTTTCATATTTTGGTTTTCTTAATTATGAAACTAAAAAAAGAAAAATTGCTTTCTTGTCTTTTATTTCTTGTCTTCCCTAGTTTTTAATTTCATTTGCTTCAGAGGAAGCAAATACTCATGCATGGCGGATTTTGATGACTAGTTTTAGTCATCATTTTTTGGGTTAGTTTAGTTTAAATTTTCATAGGTTTAAGTATTATTTTTATATTTTATGTATGCTATGATTTAATTTTAATAATAAGTTTTAATAATTTAATTTATGTTTGTTTGTTATGTTGTATTGTGTGTTATATTTGTTTGTTATGATTTTATTATTTTAGTTTTTATGTTTTGTTATTTTATGTTTTTGTTTTTATTATTTTATGTTTTTGTTACTTTATGTTTGCTATTATATTGATGTTTTAGTTATTTTATCTTATAACATAACTAATGTTCTATTTTATTTTCATGTAGGTGCAACCCAAGATAAAGTCCAACCCTCTTTGGTTCCACCCGTGCCCTCCTTCAAGCCCATGAAGCAGCCCTCCAAGCTGCAAACCGAGCCCCTACACAAGAAGCCCACACAACACCATGCAGCCCTTCAAGTGCAGCTTTTTAAGTCCAAGTCCAACTCCTCCTTGATGCCACTCGGCCAGCCCACAACATACAACCCTCCATGCAGCAAACCCGAGCCCTATTCAAATGAAGCAGCCAGCCCACAAGTGCAGCCCAAGCCTCCTTCATGTGCAGTCCCAGCTCCTCATCAAGCCCACATAAAGCAGCCCTCATTAAATTACATGCATGCACCTCTCCATTCATGCATGGCCGGCCACTCCTCCCCTCTCTCTTCTTTATTTCTCATTCACCCCTCTTCCCCCTCTCTTATTCTCATTTAAACCCATCCATCCCACCTCTTATATTTATTTTGTTCCTTATTATTTTCCTAAATGAAAGTGCATGCATTTAGCCTCTTCTCTCTCCCCCATTAAATTCCATTCATGCATTTTCCACCATGCATGGTCGGCCACCCCCTTGTGCCCCTTCTTCTCCACTTCCCTCTAGAACCTTCCCCCTCATTTATAAAAGGACCCTTAGCCTCAAGCATTTAGAAGGTTGGTGTTTAGAGAGCAAGTGAGAGTGTTGGAGCAAGAGAGTTTCCTTCTTCTTTCTTTATTGCTAAGTAGTTTTCATTATTGTAATTTTTCATTGGTAATATAGTTTTGTCTTTTTATTATTGTGTACTCTTCTATTTTATCATCAATGAAAATGAATTTTCTTTCTCTTATTTTTGTGGTTTCTTTCTTAACTATGCGTAGCTAATTTTCCTTTAGCATTCAAGCATGAGGATCCATGAAATGAGATGAGACTTCCTTTTACTTCTTAGTTTTATTTTGGTCAAATTTATTATTGATCCTTCTTTGATTTTTCTCGTGTCGACTCCGTATTTCTGGTATACGGTAGTAGGCTAGTTGATCTCATTTTATAGTAGTCGAGAGACTCGTTGATTTGAATGATCACTCAAAGAAGGAAGGAGTTGCACGTAATCCTAGAGATAGGACGACTTAAATCCTCTGTATTTGAGTCAAATCCAATAGTGCGGGTCAATTCAATAATGTAACTTTAGGCCTTTTTGATTTGCAAAGAAATTTCGGTCAAAATGTCTATAAGTTAGGAGATTTAATGCTCTAGAGAGATTATTTCTTATTTTCGGATCCGCCACGGTCGAGTTTGATTTGCAATTATAAAACTATATTTTTTATCCTTTTTATCTCTTTTCATGGTGAATCATTGATCGAATGCTATCTTTTTATCCGAAGTTCTCGTCTTATTATTATCTTTAGTTTAACTTAAAAATTCTCAAAAACCCATCAATCAACTGTAGGATAATAGTAGAAGCATGAGTAATAGTAATTGATAGCCCCAAGTTTTAAATACGACCTTGGTACTATAATTTGATAGGTGCACTTGCCTTTTCGAGTTGATAGTCAACTAATCCACTAGTATACCAGCCTAGGATGTGGAGATGCCCGCTCCACAGCTGTCGTAGCCACAACGGTGGCACTAGAGAATTTAGCTAACTCCAAATGTGGGAACTAAAGGTCTGTGATCACAGAGCTGTGTGTGTGAGTTGCACTTGTATGAATCATAACCCGCAATACACATCATAGTTTACATACATACTTAGGAGATACGTACCGCAAATACTTATCATATAAATTTGTATTGGCTCTTTTATGTGATAAGTTATATTCTTGAAATCTCAACTTATAAGTTTGTATGGGCATTCATATAAGATAAGGTACTCCTGTGATAATAGTGTAGTGGTAGATAGTTTATATTTCTTCTCAGTACTTTATCTTACTTACCTTTCAGCACTTCTTTCTAGTACAACTTTTCTTACTTCCTTTCTTGTACTATATAGAACTGCTAGTGTATATACAATCATGTTAGAGTAGAACTATTGTCACCTACTTCCATTTTGATACTGCTTTGTTGTCCTCTGCGTTCGTCCTCCCGCTCGGTGCATAGGAGTCGCGGGGGTGAGGAAAGGATAACATGGCTTAGTCTTTATGACTAACGGTCGATTGTGACTATATCATTTTAGGAGCTCGAGGAGTTGGAGTGCCAGCATGACCAGACAAATGATGTGGTCGGACCTGAGGAGCAGTTTTCGCGCACTACAAATACTCCTGCAGTTAAGCGTTAGGTGATGATGAGTGTTTTAGTTATATCTTGTGCTTAGTGTTTGTGTGAGAGAGAGACTTGATACTATTTGGCATGTACTGGGCATAAGCCCTTCTCTAATTTTTGTACTCATTGTGGACTGTTGTACATTTCATCTATATCAATTATGATGTTTCTACTGTGACTCATGGACTTGCTAGTTATTTTATAACTGCTCGATGTACTTCTATTCTCAAATGCCCTACAGGTAAATGATCGTACAAGACGACAGGATCGACGTCTTGCAGTGTTGACTAGCCCGTGTGTGCTAGTGTCACCAAAAGGCGCCAGTTCTGGGCATAAGACCGGGTAACCTCCTGAGTAAGGGGGGTGGGTGTCTTACCGTCTTCGCTCGGCATATTCTTGACTATAAGGGATCCATCCAGCACCTCCTGAAAGGAGTAATGCTTCCCTTTTCCTTCTTCTTTAGCTTCAATATCCACTTGTATGTCACAGGTGTAACTCTAACGACATTGGGCATAGGGTCCCATGCCTCGTTTCATCTGAGGGTAGTAATCTCCTCATCCTTGGCGTTATCCCACTCCTTAACTCCAGTGGTATCATCAAAGCTAGAAGGCGTTCGCACAACTATAGGTCCTGCAAATAAACAAGAGACCGAGCTCACCATATTTCCTTCACAATATCAAGCTGGTGGGTTGATGATCCTCTTCGACATCCGAAGAGCCTGATCATTGCTAACCGCCTCCGCCGCTCGTTCTGAACTAGCTCCGTTCCCGGGAAAACCTAAGGCATCGCTCCCCTTGCTTCCTGAACTAGAAGCCTCCTCCTTATAACTAAAAGCACCTGGAGCATCGCTCTCCCTAATTCCTGAACCAGAAGCCTCTGCCCTAGAACTAGAAGCACCTGGAGCATCGCTCTCCCTATTTCCTGAACCAAATGCCTTTGCCCCGAAGCTAGAAACACCTGGAGCTCCAGGTGACACAAGCAACTCCACCAAAAGATCCTCAGCAGCCTCTTCCTGCACGTAATTTGACCTGCTTTCCTACAACTCCATAGAAGAGCCACCTCCATATGACGTCAATTCGTCAAAGACCACGTCTCTCGAGACAAAAAACTTCTTCATCACTGGATCTATACACTACTATCCCTTCTTTCGCTTGTCATAGCCCACGAAGATAAGCTTCCTCTCCTTCTCATCAAGCTTTATCCTGAGAGTATTCGGGACGTGTATGTAGCAATATTTCTTCTTATAAAGATAAGAGCGTTGCACTCTGGAGTCTTCTGTTGATAAACAGAAGTGAGGGCGGCGCGCTTTGCAAGATTTGGAGTCTGTAACAGTTTCTTGGAAGTTGTAGCGGCTCGCTTAATGCGATCTAGAAATTGCGGATTGACTCCTACTACACACTGAGGAGTCTGAAGTGGTGTTATTTCAACGATGGGTTACGCACAAAGTGAAATATATATGAAGTGGACAAGGTGAAATGTGCATAGTTTAATGTGTGTAGAGCGGAACGTGCACAAAGCATAAGGTGTTCAAGGAACAATGTGCACAGGGCGTATATTGCTCCATGCACCCCATGATGAGGAATTTTATTATTTGTACCCCCATGTTGGAGGATTTTACTATTTGCACCATATAACGAGGAATTTAACTACTCGCACGCCATGTTAGGCAATTTTACTATTTGCACCCCATGGTAGGGAATTTTACTATTTGCACGACATGATGAGAAATTTTACTATTTGCACCCCATGTTGGAGTATTTTACTATTTGCACCTCATGATGGAGAATTTTACTATGTGCACCCCCATGATGAGAAATTTTACTATTCACACCCCCTTGTTGGAAGATGTTGCTATGCGCACACCATGATAGGGAATTTTTCTATCTACACGACATGATGGGTGGTGCGGTTAGCATATATGTGTGTACGAGTGTCTTGTCATTCGTTGGTAAGACCAAACGTACTTGGAATCATGTGAGACTAGGCCCGTTTGAACCGTTTCAATGAGCTGGTCGAGGTCACGTCAATTCAATTCAACCAAACCTATTTTGGGGAACCCCATAAATTTCCTCCAAGTCCCTGGAGTCCAAAGTCGGAGCAAAATAAGGGAGGGGATTTTTTGTTGAATTGTGTGCATGACTATTTGTCGCGATGATGGTGGGGGTAAACGACATGGAAGGTGCATAGAAAGTAGGGTAACTATCGAGTGGAGGGATTGCTCATTGTGGTGTGTGTGCATAACAAAATGCATGAGAGGTGAAAAGTGAGTAGGGTGGAACATGCAAGGGGTGCATTGTGTGTTAGGAATGGTGTGCATAATTGGTGGCATGTGCATATGGTTGTGTGAGGTGCATTGTATTTATTTGTTGCTTTAAATTTGCAATAAACTTGCGCGAATTTTTCATATCATATAATAAGGTGTCGCTTCCAGGGGAGGCCGATGCGGTAGTTCTCCTTTCTAACTGCAGAGCAAGTCGATATTTGGAGGAAAAGGTATAATATATCTACAAGGCTGGATGTGAAGATCCTCATATGATGGCATACTTGTATTTATACATTTATATATGTTGATGTGGTTGTAGTGCTTTGGACTCTTTTTGCACTTCGTATTACTATTCATAGATTGCTTTGACTTGGAGCATTGTTAGTGTAGCAATTCAGCTCTTGTGATGGTGGTACTGCTCTTTTGTTTGCGTGTGGCTTTAATTACCCAAGTTGTACAGGGGAGGGTCCCCCATGTTCCGGTGAAGGGTGGATGCTTCGAACCATTGGTGATTGTGTGGAGGGTAGACCCTAGTAGTGGCGGGAGTTGCCTTGGCCTCATGCTTTATAAATTTGGTAGGGACAGAGCGATATGAGGGCATGCCCCTAGCGGTGATGGGCATAGGCTTGGCCTTACCCATTGTAATTTGGCGAGGACCGAACGCCAAGTGGGGGGGGGGGGTAGGCAAATGGCTTTGGCAGGAATATTCCCCCTTGGTGTTTAGTCGTCACCAAATTATAATTTGGCGACGACTAAACACCAAGGGGGGATATTCCCTAGCAATAGCAGGCGTAGGTCTGGTGATCTTACTTATTGTAATATGGCAAGGACCGAATGCTAAGGGGGAAGGCCCTTAGTGATGATAGGCGTAGGTCTGGCAATCTTACCTAGTGTAATTTGGCGAGGATCGTATGCCAATAGGGAAGGCCCTTAGCAATGGAAGCAATCGGTCTGGCGACCTTACCTATTGTAATTTACGGAGGACCAAACATCAAGGTGAAGGATCCTAATGATGTCATACGTTGGTCTAGCGACCTTACATATCGTAATTTGGTTAGGACCGAATACTAAGGGGGGCAGGCATAGGTTTGCAACCTTACCTATTATAATTTGGTATCTGAAAATCATAAAGTAAATGAAGTCAGAATATCAATTTGTAAAAATAAGGTGCAGAAGTTTAAACACATTTTTTCGTGGTGTGCTGATAAAGCTGATTAGGAGAAAGAAGATGCATCAGTACAACTTTGTGAGCATGGAGGGATCTTTTTTCTTAGAATGATTACTTTCTAGGTAGCCCCAAGTCTTTTCTAGGGAGTGGGAGACCGATCCTTTGTCACCCTAGCCATCGCTGGCTGATTTAGTGTCTTGCTTCACAAGAAACATTTCACGAGTCCTTGACAAATAAGATGCTCGATTTACATTTTAGTTTGGTACAATATTCTATGTTGTACCCACCTCCGCGGTAGAACTTATAGTGTTGTGATCGGTCTTCTTTTTTTGTAGTGATCGTCTTGGGCATGTGGAGCACCACATTATCATAGATTACATAAAGTATGTTTGTTCTGGAGGTGTTGAGAGGTGTGTGGTTCTAATGCTGCTGGGTTCACAGATCACCGCAACGGTCATTGATCTTTTTCAGAGGTGGTGGTTGTTCTTGCTCTTTTTGCTTTAAACTTTTTTTAAACTGTTGCCGGTGTACTTCGATCACCTCACCCTATGTAATTTGATCCTCGACGTGGCATATAAGGTCGGGGTAGATGGGTACCATCTCCCTCATTAGTGTTAAGTAAAACTAGTCATGTCAGAGCCCTCCCTGGAAGAAGCTATGCAGAAGCTTAGGGTCAATTACTAGAATCTATCATGCTTCAGATTTAAAGCAACGAAAAAACTTATTGAGGGTTTCACCCTCATTTTGATGGATCCCCAAAAAGTAGGAGTGTTCTCGGACAATTTCGAGTTTACGTTAAACTGTTTGACGAAGAGTTGAGATAGATTTGCAAAGTCATCGATCCCTCCCCCTTTAATGGTCTGAGTAATATATGACATAGAAGCTGATCAGGGGGGATACAAATCTCATGATGGTGAAAAAGTGGTTGACGTACTATAATAGATTGCCAGTTCTGTTGAAGATCTGACTGGTGGGGACCTTTAAGCTATATGGAATTGGATCTGCCAGGACCACAAGTGTTAATGGTGAGCGGTGATGATGAGGGTGGTGGGCCAAGCAGTGTGTTGCCCGTCTTGTTCGCATTCTTCAGCAATCAGAATCTCCTCACGAGTGACCTTTTCATCTACAGGTTCGAAGCTTGCTACTTCTGGGTAGTGGTGAGCTTCAGGTTCTCTGACTAAGTGGATTGGGCACAATAAGATAGCCATGTTGGGGAGATCTTCTAGTGCAAATGGCTCTTCTCGCCATGGTATCTAGTCATGAGTATCATTGTGTAGAGGATACTGTATTTTAGATCTTCTAGGAATATTGGGAAATGGGTTCTAATAGATGGTGCCAAAGTATTGTGGGTTAGTCAAGGCTCCTCGTAGACCAGACCAAATTAGATTGCCTTAGCCCATAGAGCAATCAAGCTCACAAAGAGTCACAGAATTAACAGATAGAAGGCAAGACAAATTTTTTTATTTGACAACCCGTTAATAGGTTGAAAAACTACGTGGTCGGTTCGGTGCCAACCAAACTTCACTATTTGTTTGTGGTTACATAACTTTAAAGAGAAGGCAAGGGTGACATGCCTCTCCTCATTGCAATTGTTTGGTGGAGAGAGAGAAGCTCAATGGGTGACAGACCATTGCTCATGAAGTTAAGTATTTCATCTTGCACGAAGAAGAGTGTTGCGCTTCAGTGTATTCAGTTGATGATCGCAAGCAGGGGCAGCGCGCTTTATACAATCTATAGTTTGCAATGGGTGCATGGAAGTGGGAGCGTCTCACTTGACATGATCTTGAGACTGTGACTTGCCTCTTAGAATGTAAGGTGCGCATGGAGGCACTTCGGGTGCAAGGCGCACCACGTGTAATTTGCGCCACACGCAATGCACGCAGGGCGGAACATGCGTACGTAGGTACACACACAATGAAGAATACCCACATGGAGGAATGCGCGCGAGGAGGAAGATGCATAAGGGAACTCAAAGGAGATCCAAGATCTTTGTGGGACTTTACGAAGACGCTCGCTGATCTTCGAAGGACTCTATTAAGATGCAATAAGATCTTCAAGTGAGATCTCGCGTGTGTTTGAGCAGAAGCGAGAGTAGGAGAAGATGAGAGTGAATGAGAGACTAGGCACCTATTTATATGTCGTAGGGGTGGTTATAATAGTTATGCGGCTATCAGCAGACCGTAACCACCCAATTAAATATTTGCAGCCCGATTTCTCATATTTTATTATGCGCATTTTTAGAAAATTTACTATGCGCACACAATCATGAGAATCAGCTATGTGCACACCCATATTGGGTGAATTTTACTATTTGCACCCCATGATGAGGGATTTTACTATTTGCACCCCCATGTTGGAGGATTTTACTATATGCACCCCATGTTGGTGAATTTCACTATTCATACCCATGTTGGAGGATTTACTATTTGCTCCCAATGATGGAGGATTTTTTTATTTGCACCCCATGATGAGGAATTTTACTATTTGCACCCTAATGTTGGAATATTTTATTATTTTCTTTGATGATGAAATTTTTTACTATTTGCACCCCATGATGGGGGAATTTTACTATTGCCACCTCCATGTTGGAAGATTTTAAAATTTTTATCCCAAGATGGGGAATTTTACTAATTACACTCCCATGCTGGAGGACTTTATTATTTGCATCATATTATGGAGAATTTTACTATTTGCACCTCATGATGGGAATTTTACCTTTTGCATACCCATGTTCGAGGATTTTACTATTTGCACCCCATGATGGGGAATTTTACTGTTCACACCCACATGTTCGAGGTGTTTACTATTTGAAGCTCAGGGTAGGGAATTTTACAATTTGCACCCATAGTAAGGTATTTTACAATTTGCTCCTCATGATGAGGAATTTTACTATCCGCACCACATAATGAATGGTGTAATTAGTGTATATGCGTGTATGACTGTCTTGACATCCTCTTATAAGACAAAATAGGCTCTAAATCGTACGAGATTGGGCCATTTGGAACTATGCCGACATGTCGATTGAGGTCGCTTCAATTCAGTTCGACTGAACATATTTTGGGGAACCCCATCAAATTCTTTTATTTTGATTTAAATTCTCATAGTCTTAAAATACCTCGACTAAATTTTAATGATTTTAAATGAAGTAAAGATACGATGGGACTAAATCATATTTTGGGAAATTTTAATGATTTTAATATTTCCCATTGTAATTATGGGAAATATTGGTTTGGGAAATATTGTTTTAACTTTTGCTTTAGATGACTGTCAGAACATCTAAAGCATTAAAACTAGTTTATGGGTCTAATTCAAACATGATCTTGAACTACAAGTTTAAAGACCTATTCCTTTAAAGTTAGGCAAAAGTTTATGGATGTATTCCAAATTTAGGTCATGCTTTAACTCTTAGTCTTAAAGTTATGTCAGAAGCATGCACCCAATTGTTTATCATGAGAGTGAGTGGTAATTAGTTATAAGACCTTAAATATATATCAGTAGTTTTTGTATTGATGTTGTCTTAACTTTAATCCTTTGACATTTTTGATGCTTAGGGTTTTAATTTACTCTTGAGAGATCATCTCGCATGTAATTTTGTAATTAAATTAGATGTTAGGAATAGTTCAACCAGTTAAGCTTCGAAGATATGCACATTAAATTTGGTGTTTAGGGTTCAACATTTAGCATTTAGTCTTTGTTTGTTTGATAATTATTTCATAGCATCTTAAAGGAATAAGAAATACAATTTTTTCCATTTGAATAGTCTCTGTTTCGAACCACCGAGACAAAGCTCCATTCAAGAACACCATTTTATCTCCTTCATCAACCGTTCCATCACTAACACCACATACCCTTAGTGTTTAATATTTAGAATTTTTTGGTTGGTTTGGGAAATATTGTTTTAACTTTTACATTGTTCATTTATTTATGATTATTGGTATAAAATTTAAGATTTATTAGTTTAAGCATGTTAGATTAATTAAAAATGGGCATCAAGAATACAATTTTGGAGGACTAATTCTAAGCCATTATAGATGACTTTAGGGTGGTTGAAGTGCTGGTTAACTAAGTGGTGATAGACTATGATGAAAAAAAATGAGCTGCAAAGATAACTGTGACGTGTAAATTATGATAGTTGCTTGAATCGCCTTTGTTTTCAGAGTAGAGGAATGTGAAAACTGCATTAACTTTTTAGAAGAAAAATAATATAGTGATTGTTCATACAAAAAATGGTACAAAATTTTATTATATTATTCAGTTAAACATCCAAGAGTTCACCATGAGTAAAATGTCTTGTAAAAAGGAAAGAACATATTAAAGTATAATATTTCAGCATAAATTTTAACATTTGCATCCTCCATCTCTCATTCATAGTCGTATCATAATCTTTCAATTTTTCATCTATATATTAAAAATATATAACATTTGGAAACTAGCTACGCGTAAATGGGAAATACATATTTATAAAGTCATCATGTGTGTTACCATTTAGCATTTTTCATTGCTAAACAATAGAATTCTTAAATGCTTGCAATTCATTCGGAAATGATTGGGTGGAATTGAGGCTTTAAAATTAAAATTTTTTATTATATTATTTTGAAAATGATATTCAATCCTAATTTTAAGTCTCCAATTATGTCAAAACAAATGAACCCAAATAATTTATTATCCAAGGTTTTCAAGTTTAAGATTTAAGACTTATAAACTCTAGAATTAAAAACGCATAACTATGATTATGTTTCCACCCTACTGATAGAGAATTTAAGGTCTGTGAAAATTTTCTCCAACTATATTCAAATAAGGCATGCTTACATATCAAAGTATAGTATATGATATAAAAAATATTAATGTCATATTTTTCTAGGGCTTGATGATTGCTTCTACTTTAAGAAATGAATTATAATCTTAATAAACATTGGATTGGTTCCAAATAAAAGATAGATTTCACCTTAAAACTAAGACTTAGATTATATTTTAAAATTAGCCCTCTATTCTAAATCACCTAGGAATGAAAATAATCAAAAGAAAAGGTTTTAATTCGCTTTAATTAAATTAACTTTGACTGTGGTGGTTCCCAAAAAAAGATTTCACCTCTCTCGATGAATACACCTAATTGAGATTAGGTTGATCGACCGAACTCTCATTCAATAATCGAAACCCTAAAACTTGCTTTACAAAGTGAACTCCGCTATTAGAATTAACTCCAATCCTGGATATTTACGTCATCCTCTCTGTAGGATTGTGTGTAACTCTCTTTACCCTTGA
Organism: Platanthera zijinensis; assembly: GCA_039513925.1. Lineage (NCBI taxonomy): Eukaryota > Viridiplantae > Streptophyta > Magnoliopsida > Asparagales > Orchidaceae > Platanthera > Platanthera zijinensis. The sequence continues at coordinate 65,598,789 of CM077089.1, read as the reverse complement.
GTGATTTATTCTAATGCATGAGTCTCTTGGATAACTAAAATTAAAAAATAGATAAGGAAAATCATATATCAATATTATGAAATCCACCAATAGACATCAAGGGTAAATCATAAGTATTGTATTAAAGGATAGAATGATTGCAAATTTATAATGCAATTACTTTCATACCTTGGATCATCTAGACCGAGTGCTAAATGGAAATTAGTTTCTCATTGGGATGGAGGAATGAATAAAAATAAAAAGTACATGATAACAAAGAAGAGAGAAAATTAGAGGAAAAGGAAGAGAACTTTTATTACTAATAAAATTAAATTACAGGAAGAGTAAAGAAAAAGTACAAGTAGCTAAGAAAATGACAAAACAATAATTATAAATCTGTATTTCTCTCCAAAAATGTTACCCTTGCACTCTGGAATCTCTGGAAATTTATAGAATGAAAATTTAGATTACATACACTAGGTAATTCCTGTGACCTAGGGCATGTAACATGTGCTATGGGATGAATATTGCGGCCAGCTGACGGGATCGAGGTGGACAGAGAACTTGGGGAGGTACATGCCCTAGGTCACGGACATGACTAAGGGCGTGACTAGTGTGAGAGGCGTCATCAATCAATGAGGCATTAACTGGGTGTGCTAGGGGGATGTACACCCAACATGGTTGTGATTATCAATCGATAAAAGTGTGACATTTTTAAAGTCTGAGTTACATGGTTTTAGTGTTGTGGGCATGTTTTGGCAGTGTGATACGACTTATACAACCATACATGAAAAATTGACTAAACTCTCAAAAAAATATAGGAAATCCAAAGAGAGCCTAAGTTAGTACAAAAATATAAAAACATTTGATTATTTGAGGGAAATATATAGAGATTTTAATCTATATTATACTAAATTATATACTTAAAATGTGCATAATTTTTTATTCATCAAATACTCCCCGTACTTAAGTTTTTGCTATTCCAGAACAAAAAACATGAGAAATATTTATAAAACATTAATAAAATATCTAAGTAAAATCAAAAATTATTTAATCAAAAGTGAGCTTCAAAATAAAGTTCAGGGATTTAAGAGATAAGTAATAAATTATGATACTAAATTGAAAAAAGAGAGATCTTTAGCTAAGACTTCTCAAAATACTTAACTAGCAAACAAAAGTGTAATAATTAGCTAACAAAATTAGATTAGATTTATAAAAATCTCAACTTTAAAGAAACTTTTGAAAAAATACAACCTACTATATATGCTCTCTTAACCTTCTAAATTAAGTCTATAGTCAATTATATTTTCTTGGGGGGTCTCAAATTTGAAATAAGAGGAGTTTTTTGATCTGAGGTGATGAATCTTATCCTCTCACCTCACTCTTTTTTTTTCTATTTCTATATGTGAAAATGATAAATTGTATTATATCATTTTCTATGGCATATACCTTTTTTAATATTCTTTTTCAAATAAACTCAAAATGTATAGACTTAGGAGTGATGAATTTTATTCTCTTACTCCTTTACATATAATCTTTTAATATTTCTTGGGTGCATATGTTTAAGGAATCATGAATCTTATGTCGCATTCCATTGACATATGGTCTTTTATTATATTTTTTAAAACTCTGTCAAACAAATTATTGATAATAAGAGTAAGGGAAACTGCTAAAGAAATATTTCTAGATTATAAAATAAAATATTTTGAGAGCAATCATAGTAAATTGAGCATTCCTAAAGAATCTAAAATTTAGAAGTAAATATAAATAGAATCCAAGAATGTTTACCAAAAATACTGCAAAATGAAGCTATTTAAAATAAAATAAAAGACATGTTAAGCAAGTTCTCTAATCATATTAAAATCATACAAAGATTCCTAAAACTAAACCACCTAAAAATTAAATCTAACAAACTCTGCCAAATAAAATATTAGCACATTAAAAACATAAAAATGCATATATAAATACTCAAAATTAAGTGTTGATAGTTTGTTGTCACTGATAGTCTAACTCACCTAGAGTGGGGGGGGGGGTGAAAAGGTGGCTTGAACTTTACATAGAGACTTTTCTGATTTCAATAGATAAATAAAATTATAGCATACACATAACAAGCACACATTTGTTTATAGTGGTTCCGAATGGTCTACGTACATTCACTTTCCCTATACACCTATCTAGCAATGAGCTAGACAAGGAAAACTCTTCTAAATACTCAGCTCCATGAGCTAACACCTCAGATCCCTAAAGATCTCTCAGATCTATCAAAAATCCCACCTCAAACTTATCAAGAAGTCCTAACTCAGGCGCACAGGCCCTACCACCAGAATGCTCTAACTCGTACAGCTTAGAAACCGTCTAGGTTTCCTACCTCAGACTTATCCAAAGTCCTACCTTAGATTTACCCAGAAATCCTACTAATTTTGCTGGGAGCATAGCCCTAAAACTCAGGGACAAAAGCTCTATAATTCAGGCACAAAGGCCCTACAACTTAGGCACATAGGCCCTATAACTCAGACACAAAGGCCCTATCTCTCAGACACAAAGACCTTATAACTTCGGTACAAAGGCCCTAAAACTAAAGCATAAAGGCCCTACATAAAATGTAATTTAGTAATACAATAGAAATATGAAAAGATAAGACCTTGAAGCTTTAACACTTCTATTGTTCTAGTTTTGAAGTCTATATCTAGAGTTGGTCCTTGAACAAAGTATTCTTTAGGTTGCATAGGTTAGGGCTTGCTCCTCCTTGATATTCTCCTCCAACAGATGGAAGATGATCTATATTGAGTATGATGACTCTCCTTATTCTTTTGAAGGCTCTCAGCAAGAACTTACTTCCTTTCTCAAGAATACAGTACGCCATCTTAGGTTTCATGATTTTTCAATGACACTTTTCCATTGACATAAAACTTCATCTTTATAGTCTTTAACACACTGCAATGGTCTTGAGAATATATCTTGTCAAATAATGGACATGAATATAATATCTTATCCCTACTTTTTGTGCCAACACCACAATTAACATCCGCCAAGCAGTCTGAGCTTCAACGGTAACATTTTGAATATTCTTCATGGTATCACTATGTGGCAACTTCAGTCTCAGCAGTGTATGCCTTGGCACAAAGTATAGCGGCTTCCCCATGATATCATTGAGACAAGGCTTTGTTCTCAACAGTATCAGCCTTAGCCTTGAGTTCTATGGCTTATCCACGCTAATGTCGAGACATGGCTTCATTCTCAGCACTATGTCAACAATACAATTGACCTCTGACATACCATCTCAGCGGTATAATCCATCTTTACTCTAAGCCTATTTTAGAGATAATACCAATTATCCTTCATACACATAAAGTATATATGTTATCAAATACACATATGTGTATATTATTGACTCATGAGGCTTCTTCAAATCTAGGAAATTGTGGTCAATATTTGAAACAATATTCGCCTATCTAAATAAGTCAGAATCTTAGTCAATATTATACCCCATATTATAACAGATAATATAATTCTTAATAAAATGAGTATGCATATAGATAAAAGGTTTGAACGTTTCAACTTATATAAATATAAAAACTCTAAGCATGCTTACAACCAATTTTCTATACACAAAATCCAAATTTTTTTTATAATTTAGGTTCCTTAATTATAATGCCCCAACCCCAAATTCTTAGCAGCCTTCTTCCTTTGCCTTTCAAAGTAGTTGTAGGGCTTGGGGTAGTGCCGGCATGGATCAGGGTCATTCTCTGGTAGTTTTCCAGACAACTTAGCTTTTTTGAATTTCCTCCTTATCTCTTCTTGCTTCTCGTACATGTACTATTCTGGAGAGTTGTAAAGTTTGACTCTATCTATCTTTTTGTTTTTGATTTGCTCTTAGGAGACTAGGATAGTTTTCCTGGAGGTTGGGCTCCTTTACAAATAGTCAGGCCATGACTCTAGCTCTCCTTTGTGCCTCTTATTTCTAAGGCTCACATTATATTATCAACAACTTATTTGCCCTTTGATTGACTTAGAGTGGTAGGACTGAGTGCAACATATTCATTAACAAAGGTAGGACTGAATGCTTGTTAGTCATGCCCATCATAATTGAAGGCAGGAAGATCCATTGCTTCTCTGAAAGTATTTGAGGTCGAGATATCATGATCTGCACTAAATTTTAACATTGACCTCTTCCCCTTTAAGACTTCTTCAGATACGAGGATACTTAGGAAGTTTAAACTAGATGTGATGTGATTCTTCACTTCCAACATGTGATCATCTAAAATTTTAGTGTACGCATCCACTCTTTTCTCAAAAATTTTCTCGTGCTCCTCCATCTTCTTTGATGTTTCATTATAAACTATTTCCATGTTATGAGAGGTACTACATTGACTTTAGATGATATCATTCTACACCTTCTAAATCTATTCAAGTTATTGTGTAGTATGGACTATAACAGGAGTAGCTCTCATGAAGAATGCAACTGTGTTATCTTTCAACAAGTTGACTTCAAATCTTATGAAATTAGTCTCAGTGTATAGATCCTTTCTTAGATCTTTTATAGATTCATCCAAATACATCTCTAGTTTCCTTCTTTGCTCATCCAAGAGACTTATCAGCTGAGAAAAAAAGGAGGTTGGAACTTCAGCATCCATCTAAATATTTTATGAAGTATTGATCTCTTCATTTCTCTTCCTTATATCTCCCAATATTTTAGAATTTGCAACTTCATACTCAGAGGATTGTGCATGTTTCTCATCATCATGGATGGACTCCTCCATCTCTTTATGCTCAGTAAGGGACATGATATCATCATCTTTGTCCACCTCTTCATTTTCTTTTTCTACATATACATCTACCTGAGATGGGGGCTCAAGGTCTGTCTCCCAATCAAAATGATCATCTGGTTTTAAGAAATGATCAAAAGGATTATCTAGTGAATCCTAAATGATCAACTCTTGCTCCACCTCAAATGTGTCATAATTCTTCTCTTGAGCCACTGTATCTTCCTAAATCTATTCCTGTGGTTCATCTATGATAAGATCAATCCTCCCTTTTATATTATCTAGTGTCTTGTCTATCTTATCCTGAAGATTTTTTTTGGTTTGCTTAAGCTCCCCCTCAACCGGAGCACAAGACTTTTCATGAACACTTTGTTCTATCAAATTAGATGCTTCATCCATTTTTGGAGCATCTTGCTCTCTCTCAGCAGTTTTAAGATCTGAGAATATATTTACCTACATATAGAATTCCTTGACATTATGTTCTTCTTCTATTGAATAGGATAGTTCAGGATCATGAATGGGTATCCTATTGCCAACTCTTTGACTATCTGATTCAGATTTAGAGTTACTGTCCTTAATTGTTTTCTTTCCCTTGATCTGGGTCTGATCCTTTCTCTTTACATCATGACTAATAGGAAGGACCCTTGAGAATCTCTTAAGGGTCTTGAAGTCCATCCTCTTCATGTAATGGATTTTTACCCCTTAATTCTTTTTTAAATACTAAGGGTAAGCATTAATGAGGTAGAGGGATAGAATTCTGCCAAGATTTGGAGCTTTTAGGTAATAAATCATCTTTTGAAACACTAGAAGAGCCCAATTTATCTTTTTTTATAAAATGACTCCTGTAATCAATTCAAATATTGGTCTAGAGATGTTGTCATGGGCGCCTATCTTACATAGGATGGCCTTCCCAATGATATTAGCAATGAGTTTACCTTTCTGGATGAAGCATATCCTTTTTAATGAACCATATCTCTCACCATAGAATGAAACCATTCTAGGGCTTGTTCAATTTCTTAGATAGATATTTTTGGACACTTTTTAATGACCGATGAATGAAGGTTTAGGGCCTTGGCTTTCCTCTTCGGGTTTATCTTGATCTTGACATCCCCTACCTTGCTATTGATAGTTTTCTTTGAAGTGGAGAGCTTAGCATGAGAGTAAAATTCCAAAACTTCTTCCTTCAGAATAGGGGTACGTTCTGATAGGAGAAACTCCAACCCGGTGACTTCCATCATTCTTATTACTTCCTTAATTTCTTTAGAGGAATCGTGGAATCTATTTCTCACTATTTTATATCCTTCATGAAGAATCTTATCAGACTTTAGCGTCATTTCTTTAGAAACCTAGATGCTGAGAAGCTCAGATGGAACTATTTCAACAGAATGGTTTTGACGGCTTTCTAGGGTTTAGGATTTATGATTTAGTTGAAACCTGGCACTATATATATATATATATATATATATATATATATATATATATATATATATATATATATATATATATATATATATATATTGATTTTAATGTTTATTTTAATTGGTTCATGGTGAAGTTGAAGCGCCATCCTATAGATTGAGCATAAGAAATAGATCTAAAGACTTTGAATGAATTAAATTAATACGGTATCCCATCTGAGTAGTATCATTGAGACAGGGAGACATACAATTAAGTATTTACTCAACTGTCTAAGCAGTATAGCTGAGACTTTCTAAGCTAGCCTACTCAGCTAATCACCACAGCTAGTCTTCTTTGCTAAACTTCTCAGCCAAACACTATATATATATTAATTAGCAGACAATAAGGGAACACGAGTCAATTGACTCATGCTAATGATAGATATGTAATATTGTTATCTGCCTAAAATGTCACTAACTTTATGTTTTCTAGTGGCTAACAGGATTGAATGTTAACAGAACTAAGTTTAAGTAACTAATATTTATAAGTTTTTTAAACCAAGTTATAATAATTAAATTAATGTAAAGTAAACCTCAGCTTTAGAAGAGTCTGACTCACTTTGACCCCAGCTCTTCTCATCCTTCTTGGCATTGAAAGTCTTCTCAAACATCTAGCCCTTATGGGTATGCCTCCTGTCACCATAATGCTTCTTTTCTTTGATAAGATATTTTTCTTTTTTTTAACTGGGCAGTCAATAATGACATGCCACAACTTACTACAACAATAACAAACAATATTAGTAGAAATTTGTTTAATAGATTTAGAAGTATACTTGTCCCCCTTGTGGTTTTCTTGTGGTTGGATCAAGAGGAAGGCTTGCTTGTCTAGTGATTCTTCCTAGACATCATCCTATTAGACTTCCTGGAGAAGGCAGCGAACTCCCAATCTAGCATTTCAGAATTAAATGTGTTAGGCTTAGAAGATTCTGAGTCAGCGGGTCTTCTAGAAGGAGAGGGAGCTCTTTCCTTGTTCTTTTCCATGTCCTTGAGGGCCACTGTCTTCTCCTTCATGTGAGACTTGGCAGTATTATCCACCTCTTTTCTGAAATTTACTTGGATCTCATAGGGGAGTGGCTTACTATAGAGTGTGTGAGGAGGAATGTTGGAAATGCTCCCCATTTTCTTGATAGCACAGATTTTGTTGTCCCAGTCTCTTGTTAGATACCTAAGGAACTTATTATTTAGCTCATAATCTAGGAAGATCCTTCTATAGGTATTCAGATCATTTATTATCCTGAAAAACTTTTCATAGCACTTTACTATGTTGCCCTTGCCTGAAGGCCTCATTTTCTTGATTGAGGAGAGATTTCCTATCATCCCTTACTTCCTTTGTCCCTTTTATATATACTATAAGTCTATGCCACATATCCTTTGTAGTTTGGCAATAAACTAGATTTTGAAAGGTAGAATCATCAATTGCACTGACTATGATATATTTAGATCACTTATCCATAGTAGCCAAAACAATCTCATCCTTAGTCATTTCAGAATACTACTTGGCAACTTGCATGTTTGAGTCAATGGTGGAGGCCTTTATGGGAATGAAGGGCCCCTCTTCTACTGTAACGTAGATCCTTGGGTCTAAAGCTTCCATGAAGAGCTTCACCCTCTGCTTCTATATACCAAAGGTTTCCTTTCTGCCTATGGGAAATTTCATTGAGCTTATCTCCTTATGAGTCTCACTGGAAGACAATTGGGTTTTGCTAGGATGACACAACGCTTGTGCACGCAACAGAATTAAAGAACAAGAAAACTCAAAAGAGTTTGGATCTAGCAGTGAACATTAATAAAGAAGTAAATGTGGTGAAATAAAAAAATAAACCTTTGAGGGATTGAGTCTATACTCAACCAAGGAGCTTCAAATGATTTCAATGAATGACAACGGCTAGAGTTTCGAGCATAGAATAGTGTTCACGCCTCTACAGATATCCACACGAGCAAGGAGAACCTTAGACTCTTGTCGCACAAGATCTAGGTTAGAACTAGGTTTGCCCTCAAAATCTCCACTAACTACTAGATCCATTCAAGGATAAGTGGCTGTGACAAATCTGGTGTGCAGGAACCTTTTTCAGGCGATGGTAGAAGGTCGGGCGGTCAGTGGCAACAAGCGGATTTCGTGACTTAGCGGAACAGTTCTGTCATCGGGAGGATAAGTCGTCGCTCAGTTAGGTCAAGAGAATGAACAGTTACACACATCGATCTAATGTAGAAATCTTATTTATACAGTCTACCGAACAAATACATAAAACACAGATCAGCCAAACCTGACGTAAAAGAAATAAACCAGACGAATATGAATTCGTCAAGTATCATGTCGATATTCGATGATTTAGAAGATATTCGTCGAAATAATACGAGTATATTCTATGAATCGAGATCACAAATCGTCTATGTATCAAGTGGATTTTCGATGAATCTCAATACTTGACAAATCGCGATACTCGACGAATTTCCCTTAGATAATTTTAACCACTTACCTGATGAGCAATATTTACATTGCAGGTCTCGGAATGAAATTCCTCCATATCCAATACGCCATAGACTTGGTCCTTCACTCATATTATATATGAGCAAGGCCAATACTAACCTTTCCAACTTATCAAGAGCTCTTATGTGCGACCCCATAGGCTCATATTGCGTTGGCAGTAAGGCCACATGTTTGATAACTTCCAAATCACCATGGTAATACCAAGAATCTCCCACTTGATCTTAAAAGTATCAAACAAAGGCTTCACAAACAATGAGCGACATCTAGGAATGCATCATTGCTCCCCAAACAATAAGAGTTTAAAACACGAAAGCTTTTGTGACTAATATATCAATGTTATCATGTCCCTTCGTCCCATACATCTAGATAGAACTACAGGTATAGACCGTGTCACCCTCATAATCGTTCAATCCTAGTTTCCTGATCTAGAATGGACTTCCAGAAATTGGTGAGTCTAATATCATATATTGACTCAACCACGCAAGACCATGCATTTCTCAGTCTCATTCCATCAAGGGGCCCATGGATGCAACTCCTATTATATAAGAGGACAAATCCCATCTCTGCTCACACACAAACACCGAAATGTTTCATAATGTACCCAATAACCACCTTTATCATCCAACTTTCTCAAGACTGGATTTTTGATAGCATCAAAGCACGCACTTCCTTACTCGATGATTGTTGTGACTTCAGGTTAAAGGAATACAAACACTGTTGTCACTTGAGCCATACTTGTGACACATTCATATAATAATCCACAAAGTATTGTCATGGTGTGTCTGTCTAGTACAACTTGTTCACTAACAAGTACCCATATGATGACTTGATATAACAATATCATGACCTGTGAGAACCAGTCATCAGTCAATGCATATGATAGTCTTAATGTGTCATCATCGCCCTTAGCTTCTAAGATGACACTCGACCTAGGACCATTTAATAATGAAGCTTCTAAAATATAGGCTCTCGCATTCAAGTCAACACTTAACTCCTATGGAAGCAAACATTCTAAGAGCATTACTATGTTAAATTACTCTATCATAATAAAAATAAATTTACAAAATAAAAGAACTTGCCAAAATATATATAAATGAAATGTATACAATACTCTAATCATAAAATGAATTATTACATCCAACAAAAATACAATCTACAAGACTCCTACTAGGGCTGATCACTAAGGTATCATATACCCATAGATCTAACATGACCATCATGCTTTCTCTATGCTAGAGGATTTGTCAATGGATCCACAATATTTTCTTTAGTCGACACCCTACTAATGCTCACATCTACTCGATCGATAATATCTTGAATAAGATGGAACTGTCGAAGTATGTGCTTGTAGCGCTGATGAGATCTAGGTTCCAAAGCAAGTGCAATTGCACCGTTATTTTCACAGTAGAGATCTATGGGATGAACAATGCTAGGAACTATATCTAACTCGCCGATGAATTTCCTAATCCATACAGCCTCCTTTGCTGCATTTGCAATGACGATATACTCGACCTCAGTTATAAAATCAACAACTATTTCTTTCTTGGAACACTTCTAGCTAACAACACCTACATTAAGGCAAAATATGAACCCTGACTTAGACTTTGAGTCATCCCTATCAGTTTGGAAGCTACCATACGTGTAACCTATTAAAACGAGCTCTTCCTCTCCACAAAATACCAAGAACGTATCCTTAGTCCTTTACAAGTACATCAAGATATTCCTAACTATAATCCAATTACTTTCACCGGGATCAGACTGATACCTGCTAGTCATGCTCAAGGCATAAGAGACATCGGTTCGAGTACATATCATTGCATACATGATTGAACCAATTGTCAAAGCATATGAAATCAACTTCATGTAGTCCTTATCTATACAAGACTAAGGACACTGGCATTTATAGAGACTAACACCATGAGACATGAGTAAGAATCCTTTGTTGGATTCAAGCATATTGAACCGCTTCAACTCATTATCAATGTATATACTTATGGTCAAATACAGCAACTTCTTCAATCAATCTCTATAGATCTTAATACCAAGTATATAAGTCGCTTCACCCATGCCCTTCATAGAAAAACAGTTCCCTAGGTTGTTCTTAACAACTTGTAGGGTCGGTTTGTCTTTCCCGATCAGCAGTATGTCATCTACAAATAATATCAGAAAGATAACAATGCTGCCACTAATCCTCTTATAAACACACGGTTCATCCTCGTTCTTCATAAAACCAAACTCTTTGACCATTTAATCAAAACAAAGATTCCAACTTCGAGAAGCCTGTTTGAATCCATAAATGGATCTCTACATCTTGCATATTTTAGTGGATTCACCTGGATATAAAAAACCCTCAAGCTGTGTCATATACACTTCCTCAAGGAGGTTTCCATTTAGGAATGTCGTTTTGACAGGCATCTGCCAGATCTCGTAGTCATAATACGTTGCAATAGCAATCAAAATTGTAATGGACTTAACATAGCAACAAAGGAAAAGGTCTCATCATAGTCAATACCATGAATTTCCTTGAAACCCTTAGCCACCAGTCGCCTATTGAATGTCTGTACATTCCCATCCATGTCGGTCTTCTTCTTGAAGACCCACTGGCACCTTATGGGTCATACCCCTTCAGGTGGTTCCTCCATGGTCCAAACTTTGTTTTTATACATGGAGTCCATTTCAGATTTCATGGCCTCAAGCCACTTCTTGGAGTCCGATCCACGCATAGCCTCTTGGTAGGTTGCAAGCTCATTATCATGATCCATAAGCAACACATTACCTATTTGAGGCATGAGAAATCCAAATCTCTCAGGCTCAAACCTTGGTATACCAAATCTATGTGGAACTTGTGTTTTTTGGGTCCATTGCCCACAATATTCCCTAGATTGGATTTGAAGTGGCATATCCATCAAACACTAAGAGAATAGTTGTATTTGATGTTGTTTAAGCTCATCATGTGCAGGATGTTCCAAGGAACTGTTGGGTTTCTCTAGAAGGTGGCACAACACTTGTACACGCAGCGGAAGTAAAGTAAAATCAAGAACAACCCAAAAGAGAATTGGATCGGTCCATGAATGTTGAATCAAGAAGTTAATAAACAACTAGGCAAAATTACCTTGGCGGCGTTGAGTCACAAATTAACGAAGATGCTCCAATGTACGAGTCCATGTCAGCGGCGAGTTCCACGTAGAATAGCGTCTACATCTCTGCAGAAATCCACACGAGCGGGAGAACACCGATCTTCGTCGCACGAAGGATCGGGAAGGAGATTGACTGCACCTTGCACTTCCACGGACTGCTAGGTCCGCTCCAGGAAGAGCAGCACCGGCGAATGTCATTGGATAGAAGGCCGGCGGAGCGAGCGAACGACAGAACACTTCCGTCCGGGGAATCGGCGGGGTTCTCCCGTCAAGTGAATCGGCGGAACCGGCGGAACTCTTCCGTCGGGCCGTCGGATGGATCTCCTATTTCGCTCAAACCTAAGTTCCTATTTATACCCAAAGCAAAAACAGACCAAGGGAAATAGCTATCCGCAGACCACAAAATAGGGTTTCTGGATTAATTCATCGAGAATCAGCATCAAAATCGTCGAGAGTCAGAATCGTCGAGAATCAGAATCATCGAGAGTCAGAATCGTCGAGAATTAGAATCGTAGAGAATCAACATTCGTCGAGAATCAGAATCATCAAGAGTCAGAATAGTCGAGAATTAGAATCGTAGAGAATCAACATTCGTCGAGAATCAGAATCGTCAAGAATCAGCATTCATCGAGTATCGAATAGTTCGATAGTCGACGATTTGCCTTAGTCGACGAGCCATAGTCGACGATTCTCGACGAACCATTCTCGACGAACCATTCTCGACGAACAATTCTCTACGAATCATCCTCGACGAACAATTCTCGACGAATCATCCTTGATGATACATGACGAAACTCCCTGGCAACATTTGTCGGGCCCCCATTCTGTATGGTGATTGGTAACCTTTACCAACACAGTCAATCCTCCAAATTCTCCACATGCTCTTATGTGCGACCCTGTAGGCTCATATCGCGTTGGCAGTGAGATTACATGTTTGACCACTTCTAGATCACTATGGTAACTCCAACAGTCTCCCACTTGATCTTGAAAGTATCAAACCAAAAACATCACAAACAATGAGTGGCATCTAGCAATGCATCATTGGTACACAAGTAATTAGAGTTCATAACTCATAAGCCTTTATGAACAATATCCCAGCATTGTCTTTGTACCTTTGTCCCTTACATCCGGAAAGAATTAGAAGCATGGACCGTGTCACCCTCATAATAGCTCAATCCATGTTTCTTGATCTAGAACGGACTTCCAGAGAATGGTGAGTCCAATATCACATATTGACTCAACCAAGCATGGCCATGCATTTCTCATTCCAGTTCCATCAAGGGGCCCATGGATGCAACTCCTATCATATAGGAGGACAAATCCCATATCTGCTCACACACAAACACCCAAATGATTCGTAACGTGCCCAACAACCACCCTTATCATCAACCTTTCTCAAGGAAGACTTTAGATGGAATCAAAGCACGCTCTTCCTCACTTAATGAATACTGTGACTTCAGGTCAAAGGACCACAACACCATTGTCAATTGAGACCTACTCGTGACACGTTTAGATAACAATCAACAAAGAAGTCTCAGGTTGGGTCTGTCCAGTACAACTTGTTCATTAACAAGTACCCACGTGATGACTTGATATCACAATATCATGACCTGTGAGAACTGGTCATCAGTCAACGCACATGCTAGTCTTAATGTATCATAATCACCCTTAGCTTCTATGATGATACAACGACCAGGGACCTTTTAAGAATGAAGCTTCAAATAAATCATAGGCTCTCACATTCAAGTCACGTACTTGATGTCCTATGGAAGCGAACATTCTAAGGGTATTTATTATGTTAACATTTAACTATCGCATAGAGAAATCATAATAAAAGAACTTGCCATTGATTTTAAAAGAAAAATCTTGGTACACTATTCATCATATGAATAAATAACAAATAGACAACAGAATATATGTTTACACGCAACCCACAAGACTCTCACTAGAGTTGATCATTTAGGTATCGTATACCCATCGATCTAGTATGACCATCATGCATTCTCTGCGCGAGAGGCTTTGTCAGTGGATCCGCAATATTCTCCTCAGTCGGCACTCTACAAATGTTCACATCTCCTCGTTCGACAATCTCACGAATAAGATGGAACCGCCAAAGTATGTGCTTGGAGCGCTGATGGGATCTAGGTTCCTTGGATTGTGCAATTGCACCATTGTTATCACAGTAGAGAACTACGGGACCAACAATGCTAGGAACTACATCAAGCTCGCCGATGAATTTCCTAATCCATACAGCCTCCTTCGCTGCGTTAGCTGCAGTAATATAATCGGCTTCTGTTGTAGAATCAACAACTGTCTCTTGCTTGGAACTCTTCCAGCTCACAGCTCCTCCATTAAGGCAAAACACAAATCCTGACTGAGTTTTTGAATCGTCCCTATCAGTTTGGAAGCTAGCATCCGTGTAACCACTTATAACGAGCTCTTCCTCTCCACCATACACCAAGAACACATCCTTTTTCCATCTCAAGTACTTCACGATATTCTTTACTGCAATCCAGTGACACTCACCGGGGTCTGACTGATACCTGCTAGTCATGCTCAAAGCAAAGGAGACATCGGGTCGAGTACATAACATTGCATACATGATTGATCCAATTACCGAAGCATATGGAATCAACTTCATGCGGTCCTTATCTTCACAAGATTTTGGACACTGGTCCTTAGAGAGATTCACACCATGAGACATGTGTAAAAATCCTTTCTTGGACTCAAGCATATTGAACCGCTTCAACACCTTCTCGATGTATGTACTCTGGGTCAAACCCAGCAACTTCTTCGATGTATCTTTATAGATCTTAATATCGAGTATATAAGTGTCTTCACCCAACCCCTTCATAAAAAAGCAGTTCCCTAGGTTGTTCTTAACAACTTTCAGGGTAGGAATGTCATTCCCAATCAACAGTATGTCATCTACATACAATTTCAGGATTGACCCACGTGTCATGCCCGTGACCTAGGGCGTGACTCACCTTCGACGATCTTCAATCTCAGGAAGACGATCGGCAAGCGCAGAGTTTGCATCACGGGCTGTCACACCCATGACCGACAGGTCACACCCGTGACCTAGGGCGTGAACCCTTTGACGATCGTCGATCTCAAGAAGACGATCGCCAAACTCTGAATTTGCAACACACCTATCACGCCGTGACCTATGTGTCACGCCCGTGACCAAGGACGAAACGTCATCCAGGCTAGAAATTTCTGTAACTGAAGTCATAATCAATTCTGATTATGGGAATTTACAGTAGGAGTATTTATGGGTTGTTTCTTTCTCTAATTACTTAGTAAACTGAGCAAGTATTGGTCCAATAGGAAATCGCCACCTAGATCAGTCTTCTCATATTCCAACGTTTCCTTTCCTCCACCATAACCGAAATACTATTAAGAGAGAGAATTCATGGCCATGAATATTTCACCCTTTCCCCTCCCCACTTGGAGATCTATAAAATCCCTTAGAGCAAGAGGAGAAGGTTACACTCTTGACCAAACAAAATCAGATTTCTGCTCTTGCTGTAGAAGAAGTTCGGGAATGCCACCACTACGCCATGACAATCCGACGTTCATATCGCCTCCAAACCGCGAACAAGGTCCTCCTCTACTTCTTCTCTTATGGGTAGATCTTAGGATCTTAAGAAAGGAAGTTCGTGCTCAACGGAGCCGAACCTATCTCGAGTTTTCATGGAAAACCATGAAAAATCTATTTTTCGGGTACGCCGGAAACCGCCACCTCCGGCGGCCAAACCACCGCCGAAGGATTGCCATCGCCTCGACAGAGGTGGTGGTGGTGGTGGCTGGCCAGGGAACTGGCCGAACGGCCAGTGATGGATCGCGGAACAGCTATAGAAAATATGAGTTTTCTGTGTTTTGTCTTCGGGTTCTGTAGAAGATGAACAGTAAAATCACTTTATAATATATAAATTATGTATATAATACATAATGAAGAGATACATTAATTGAGTATATTTTGAGGGTGCAAAACGAGGCACTTATAGGCCGATTTTGGAAAAATAGTCAGTCACAAAAGTTGTAGCCCTTCGAGTCTAGATTAATTTAAAATTGATTTCAAATCGTTTGGTTAAGCGGTTTGACCATAGCGCCCGTTTTAGTGGGGGCTGTACCTAGAGCTGGGTAGAAACTAAAATGGATGCCCACTCTTCGTCCTTTTTCCAAATGACCTAAAATTTGGGAAGAGGGTCACCCTTAGCCATATCTAAAGGCTTCCCAAAAATGGGAATTTTTGGAGACACTTTGTCTAATGTTTTTGTCTTAATTTAATAAAGTTAGAGTAATTTATTTAAGTAGTTATATGGCCTCCAAACTCTCCCAAATTTTGGTGAGTGGTCCCTGGCTATAAAACCTAGCTCTGTACAAAATTTCAACTCATTGAGATGAGTTTTGGATAGGGAGTCACCTATTCTTAACTAGGCAATAGTGAGGCATTTTTGAGTAAAAAGTGCACTAGAGGTTGGAACGGTCAAATCAGCTCAATAGAGGCTGATATTTTGACCACTTACTTGGAAGGGTTATTATAACCCACTTGGAAAAAATGGTGTGAATAGGGGTTGGTTTACCCTAGGATCCAAGCTTATACCCTAAATGGAGGGTTTTGAGGGTTGTGAAGGACATGGGGGCAATTGCTCTCGAATTGCCTTGAAACTCTATAGAGTTGACATTAGCATGATAAGAATTATCTGGATGGAATCTTGGAGGATTTGGAGACAAGTAGTTACCTTAAAACACTAATCTTATCTTTACGGTAAAATACTAATTAAGCAAAATCCATCACTAAACATTATCTAAAGGCTGTGAAACTCGGGTAGAGTGAGTTTTGGAGTGGGTAAAATCTATAGAAATTTTAATGGAATTTTATGTTGTTTATTTCTAGCACTTCATTTGTAAAGTTGATTATAGCCCTAATTGATGTTTTAATTTTTTTTATCTTTCTGATCATTGAAATCTCATGAAATCTTGGAAGTAAATGTTTTTGGACAGAATGGTTACCTTATAAATTTTGTATAATTTTTAGTGGAGTAAATCTAGTACTTCCTTCACAAATGTTAAAAAGGGGTTCTATGCTTTGGAAATTAATTATGGATGATATTATTACTGAAAAATTATGAAACTGGGCCAATGCTATTTTTATGGTTTTATCTGCATAGTATAAATAACTTATAATTTTTGGATGAATATTCTCTGTACTTGTTTCACAAATAACGAATTATAGAAAATATTGCTAAAATAGTTTTAGTGCCCTTTTGATGATGGAAAAATTGTGATACTTTGGATTTACTATTTTAATATTATATAATATTTAGTATAATTTTGTTGGACATCTTGCATGAGAACTTAGGTTATTTCATGTTCAAACCGGCAGCCCTCGGAATTTTTGAGGAAATTAATTAAATGCCAGATAAATTAGGAAAATTACCATTTTCTCGATTTAGTCTAGTAATGTCATGGTAAGTCTCTAGTAAATAATTTAGGGAATTTGGATAAGTATTGGATCATTGCCTAATCGGTTTGACATATAGTGTAGGTTGGTCTGCATATAGAAAATTGCTAAATTGCAATAGGTCATTATCTGGGATAGTTGTTGGAGTTAGTCAATTTGGCTGGGGGGATTGATGTGGATGATTTCGTAATAGATTAATATGAAGAGTAGTGAGAAGTGGTGTTTGCTAGAGTTAAGAGGTGCTCGGGTTCGACGAAAGATCGTCTTCCCCGAAGAGAGGAAGGTTAAAAATCACCCTAGGATAGTCGATTGTAATATGAGAAGGGGTAGGAAAAGGGAATCAACCCATAATAATAAGTGTCTTGCGAAAGGGAACGATGAGCTTCAGCTACCATCATAGTTCCTAGTGCCCTTTGAGAGCCCTTCACAGGGAATACCGCGGGCAGTCCTGGGTTAACGTAAACTGTAATAACAAACTTATAAGAGTAACTTAGTAATTAGGGTTGCACGTTTGACAGACACCGCTAGCACCGAAAGATGGTTGGGAGCTTTGGCTCGGTTGGTTAAGAGACGGACGAGATAGACCGGGGAGCTTCGGCTCGATTGGTTAAGAGACGGACGTTTTGGTCCGGGGAGCTTCGGCTTGGTTTTTGTGTGATTACGATTAAACTTGCATGTGCATAAAAGTAAAGAAAATTAAGGTGGTGGGTCTTCAGTATTGGAGGGTCGATGCACCGACGCCAATACGCTTACTCGGCAAGTGTGGTTAGCATTTCGCCAACAGAAGTCCGGTGCGCCAGCCGGCAAGAGTACGCAGGCGTACGCTTAGTGCACCAATCGTTGAGGCGTACGATAGGTCTGACCGGTAGTTCTTTACTGGTTTAGAGGTGGGCGAGGCCCAACCCATCGCTTCTGTCTGCCACTACGAAGGTATCCTTGGAGGTAACGGCTCAGAAAGGGGGAACTAAAGGTCTGTGTGCAGAGATTCGGGTGTGTGAGTTGCACTTGCTTGTTCCATCATACCCACTTGCATGTCATAGCATAATCGATTCATTTAACCCCTGACACATAAAGTATAAGTGGAATGGGACGCTTATATATTAGGACTTGCAAAACGACCCCTTGGTCTATAAGCTTGTGTGGGCAAGTTTATAAATTAAGGTTAAATTCAATATATATATGCTGCTGTTTGATAACCGACACCCCAATGTATAAGTGGTATGGGACACTTTATACGATGGGAGCCTTGCAGAAGATCCCTTGGCTTATGCGCTTCTGCACAAAAGTTAAGGTTACTTTACCTATTTTCTGTTTCTGTCATATTAATTATAGAATAGCTAGATTAGTTCCGCTGCCACCTATTTGCTTTTGATTTATTCTCCACCTTCATGTACTTCCCTTTCTCCCTCTCCACTCGGTACCTAGGAGCCATGGGGGAAGGGTAGGGGATGATAGGGCTTAGTCTTTATGACTAACGGTTTTCGAACCGTATCATTTTAGGGAATCGCGGAGCCCAGCACGGGGGAGCAGCCCAAGAGACCGATGCGCTTGGAGATGGGGCAGTCTAGCTCCGGAGTTCATAAAGCTGGGACCGCGAGTCTCGATCTTGAGTAGTTTTGCTTTTGCTTCCGCATGAGTGATTGAAGTGAGGACATGATGTACCGGGCATAAGCCCGCATTTATAGTACTCTGATTATTATCTTGTGGACACTCCCTTCGTGGAGTTTTATTTCTATATATGTGATTTATCTAGTTGACTTGCTTTTACTTACTTCAATTATTGTGCTACCTTTCTGTGATCGAATTGTTGGCAAAATCGGCGCCTTGTGGTGATGACCCTTTAGGACGTGAAGGTCTCACTCCAAAGCGGCGATTCTGGGCCTAAGACCCCGGTGTTTAAAAAGAAAAAAAGGGGGGGGGGTCTTACACATCGCTCAAAAGATTCATAATCAAATTAGTCTAAAAGTCCATCTTTATGGAGCTTGGATATGCGCTTCTCGTTTATATGGCCCAAACGACAATGCCAGAGATATGTAGGGTTTGAGTCATTTGTTCTTTGTCTTTTATTATTTTCTACATTATAGATCTGATGGTCCAAGTTCAAAACATAAAGACCATTAAACAATTGTGCTACAGCATAACAAACATCATTCTTAAATATAGAACAACAGTTGTTCTTAATTATAAAAGAAAATCCAATCATGTCCAAGCATGAAATGGATATAATGTTTCTAGTTATAGTCGGAACGAAATAACAATTATCTAGTTCTATTACAAGACCACAGGGCAAAGAAAGACAGTAAACCCCTACGGCTACAACAGCAACTCTTGCTCCATTGCTGACGCGCATGTCCACCTCCCCTTTACTCAGCATTCTTGCTCCATTATAAGTATCCTTATCAGCACGGGAAGAGTTCCCGGTCGGCACCTCGGGGGCTTCTTCTTCCAAGACATAGAGCTTTCGCTCTTACCTGAGAACAATTCTCAGGTTCTTGTACCAGTCCATGTAGTTGGTCCCACTGAGCTTATACTTCTCAAGGATGGCTGTCAAAGACAGAGTGGAGTGTGAACCACTTGCCATGGAATTCTACAAGAATTCATGCAGAATAATATTAGTACAAAAATTTCAAAATCCAATTTATTTTTAATTTGGACTTCAATTAAAACTCCAACTATTTTATTCGAAATGATGGCCCTCACTATCAATTCGGAGAGTTCATGCGAGCTACTCTCTTAGTGGACAAGATCCGTATTTAACCAACACAATGAGTCAGCTTTGGCTTTTCTCTCACGATGTGGTTATTTAGGTAGGCAATGCTTGCCAATTGCATCCTCATGAAATTCCTGTATGGTTGGTGAATAACTCCTTATTCGCATCCATCATATGGTGCATGCCAACTCTATGCCTCTAGGCACTCAACCTTTGATATCATCTAGTTAAGTTAGACCCGATGTCGACAGTGGGATATCACAATTATCCGCTCGCACCCTTACCAAGATAGATTAATGCACCTTACTTTGGCAAGCCCACACTTCATCGATCGAGGTAGGAAGAGTGTCATCCATCGGAAGGTATCCGAACACTTAATATTTGATGAAGGGATTTTTGATAATAGGTTAACAATTAACCATTATCAATATTTGATCAATGTGCACATCCATAAAAAAAAAAAAATTTTCTAAAATCCACATGCATCCCTTATGTGCACAACGAGGTACTATCAACATTTGATAGAAGAAAGGGCTAAATCTGAACATCCGGAGTCTTCCAAATCTTCAGATTTACATGCATTGGACAAAGGCAAAGGCAACTCGACTTAACGCAGTAGACAAGCTCGTCTCTCCTTGTTGTATTCAAAATCCAAAATAATACACGGGTTCATTAACCACTCGAGGGACGGTTACTGCTAAGGAGACAACAATTTCTAACAATTAGAAATTACAATGAAATGCCAGACGTTCCTAGCGGGGTTCCAAGGGGAAGAGCCCCTAACCTGTGGGTTATGGGCCCACCGATTTCCCTTGGAAAAACATCAACAATTGATGTTCCAGGATTAAATCTAGACATTTAGAACACTTCTAAATCCCTAGGTTTACACGTATTGGAATAACCTAACTTACAATACAATAATCATGGTTGAAACCTCCCTCTGATACCACTGTTGGGTTTCTCTAGAAGGTGGCACAACACTTGTGCACATAGTGGAAGTAAAGTAAAATCAAGAACAACCAAAAAGAGATTGGGATCGGGCCATGAATGTTGAATCAAGAAGTTAATAAACAACTAGGCAAAATTACCTTGGCGGAATTGAGTCACAACTCAAGGAAGATGCTCTAATGTACGAGTCCTTTTCAGCGGCGAGTTCCACGTAGAATAACATCTACGTCTCTGCAGAAATCCACATGAGCGAGAGAACACCGATCTTCGTCGCACGAAGGATCGGGAAGGAGATCGACTGCACCTTGCACTTCCACGGACTGCTAGGTCCGCTCCAGGAAGAGCAGCACCGGCGACTGTCGTCGGAGAGAAGGCCGGCGGAGCGAGCGAACGACAGAACACTTCTGTCGGGGGAATCGGCGGGGTTCTCCCGTCAGGCGAATCTGCGGAACCGGCGGAACTCTTCCGTCGGGCCGTCGGATGGATCTCCAATTTCGCTCAAACCTAAGTTCCTATTTATACCCAAAGCAAAAACAGACTCAGGGAAATCGCTATCCGCAGACCACAAAATAGGGTTTCTGGATTAATTCATCGAGAATCAGCATCAGAATCGTCGAGAGTCAGAATCGTCGAGAATCAGAATCGTCGAGAGTCAGAATCGTCGAGAATCAGAATCGTAGAGAATCAACATTCGTCGATAATCAGAATCGTCAAGAATCAGCATTCGTCGAGTTTCGAATAGTTCGATAGTCGACGAATTGCCTTAGTCGACGAGCCATAGTCGACGATTCTCGACGAACCATTCTCGACGAACCATTCTCGACGAACAATTCTCGACGAATCATCCTCGACAAACAATTCTCGACGAATCATCCTTGATGATACTCGACGAAACTCCTTGGCAACATTTGTCGGGCCCCCATTCTGTATGGTGATTGGTTACCTTTACCAACACAGTCAATCCTCCAACTTCTCCACATGCTCTTATATACGACCCTGCAGGCTCATATCGCATTGGCAGTGAGATTACATGTTTGACCACTTCTAGATCACCATGGTAACTCCAATAGGAACATGTCTAGATAGGTTGTCTAAGTGATGTGACAGGTGGTCATAAAGTGAAGATGCTGAAAGATAGGAAGTAGCCTAAGGCTCCGTTTGGGAGGACTTATTTTCACCGGTCAAGCGGTCACGACCGCATGAACCTGACCTTAATTAAGGTCCGGTTCATGCGGTCGTGACTGCTTGACCGGTGAAAATAAGTCCCCCCAAACGAAGCCTAAGTGACCAAGTCAAGATGTTCCAAGGAACAAGTATAGATAGGTAGTCCATGATTGGATAGGTCAACAAGAAGAATATGCTGGAGAATTCAAATTTTGTCAAGCTCAGTTAAAAGTGTGGGTCTCAGATTTCGTCGAGCTCAGTCGTAGTTCGTCAAGCTCAGCTCACAGATCGTCGAGCTCAGCCCACCATTCCTTGAGCTAAAACTCAGAAGCTTGAGGTTCAGAATTCGTCGAGCTCAGCTCGCAGTTCGTCGAGCTCAGCATATAGTTCGTCGACCTCAACTCTCCACTCATTAAGCTAAATTCTGAAGCTTTAGGTTAAGAATTCATCGAGCTCAGCCCACCGATCGTCAAACATAGTTTAATATTCATTGACCTAAAGTTAGACAAATTGACCAAGGCAAAACCGCTGAGATAGCTGAGACCACTGAGAAGAAGCCATTGAGATAGAAGACTGTCACAGTTGAGAGGAAGAAAGAATTGAGAATACTGAGAAGAAAGCACTGAGATAGAAGATTGTCTCAACCGTTAAGAAGAAAACGTTGAGATAGTTGATAAGCTTAACACAACATGTTAAGAGAAGTGTTGGTCTCAGCTAAACCATTGAGATAGAAGACAATATCAGCTGTGAAGAAGAAACCGCTGAGACTGTTGAGAAAGAACTGCTGAGACAAAGCCAGCAGAAATTTTCAAAGTCCAGAAAGTGGAGTTTGTCGAACTGAGTTAAGAGTTCGTCAAGCTGAGCTCACCTTTCGTCAAGCTCAAGTTAAAGGTTGAAGATCCAGAGTTCATCGTGCTGAGCCCACCTTTAGTCGAGCTCAAGTTAAAGTTTGAAGATTCAAAGTTCGTCGAGCTGAGCTCACATTTCGTCGAGCTTAAGTTAATGGTTGAAGATTCAGAGTTCATCGAGCTGAGCTCACATTTTGTTGAGCTCAGTACAGAGTTTGTCGACCTCATCTCGACGATTGTTGGGCTCAGTCCAAGTACTTCATGTCGTTATGAGAAAGCTAGAGTAGCGCCAGAAGCTAATGTTTGTCCTCTTCTGAGGGAGGTGGCACTCACCATACTTGACTGGGTCCACATTCAAATTGTGTCATTGATTCAAATAACAGATATAAAAAGTAGAAAGAAAAAGTCATTAGGGTTAACCAAAATGAGATTGAAAGCAGAAAATGAAAGAGAGGCGCTAGGACTTCATCTTCTTCGACAAGCTTGAAATCAAAGTCCAGTAGTGAAAGCCAAAAGGCAAAGATGGCTGAAGCTTCTTCTAGTTCAGCAAGAGTGTTCCTTGAAGAACAAGTTGGCTGATTCAATCTATCAGCAAGAGAAGATAGCTGTGTGAAGGGATGTAAGCCTTCAACAGAAGTTGCTTCCTTCAGTACAATAGATAAATTAGTAGCTGTAGAAGAAGACTAATTCCTTCTACAATAAGTGGGTTGGACTGATATCTGCTCAGTCCAGCAAGTTAGACTCAGAGATTTTCCCTAAGTTAGTATTTCAATTTTATTCATTAATTGCTTGTTGTATTCAGGTTGCTTGAATCTGAGTTGTAGGGCTCTTTGTGCCTGAGCTGTTGGTGACTAATTAGTCACTGAGGTCGGTGCCCTGCTGGGGTACTGAGGAAGGATCCAAGTGTGGATCTGAGTGTAGGTCTGTCCTCCTAGCCTGAGTAGTAGGACTTGGTGTTAAGGCTGAGGTAGGTGACTGTTGAGTCACTAAGCTATAGGTGACAAGTATGCCACTGAGTGTAGTTCTTGGAGGAGACTGAGTGTAGGGCTTTGGCTTGAGGTAGGTGACAAGTTTGTCACTGAGCTGTAGGTGCCTGGAAGAGCACTGAGGTAAGTATCTGGAAGGGTACTGAGCTGTAGGAGTGTTGTAGCACTCTGATTGTAGGGCCTTGCGCCTGAAGTTCTAGGGTTGAAAATCCTGAGCTGTAGGACTTATAGATAAGGCAGAGGTAGGTGGTTTTAGGACCACTAAGCTATAGGAGCACTGGAGGGCTCTAAGGTAGGAACCCTTGTGGTTATGAGGTAGGGTTCTGAAGAGAACATGAGTGTAAGGCTGAGGGCCTGAGGTGTAAGCTCTAAGGAGAATTTTGTAGGAGTTTAAGCCTTGTTTAACATAGGTTAGAAAGGTGGGAGAGAAAGTGGATGTACCCAGTTGGGAAACCACTATAAATAATTGTGTGTTGTGTTATGTTTCTTGTTCTTTCTCTATATTATAGGTACTAAGGACAAGCTCTAGATCCCTTAGTTTGTAAACAGCAAAAACACTTAAGAAATTTCAAATACCTATTCACCCCCCCCCCCTCTAGGTGACTAGCTAACCTTGAAGTAATAACTTTCAAGTAGTATCAGTGGAAGGTAACTTAAAAAGGACTTAACAGTATGAGTAAACTTAAAAGGATAGATGAAAGGGTTATACTTGTGGGTTCAAAAGAGAACCTCAAGGAATGGAGCTTCAAGTATGCAGCAAGGAGAACTTTGGGACATGGAAAGCAAAGATAAGGAAGATCATGGAAGCTAGTGATCCTAGAATCTTGGCTTCAATTCAAGAAGGAAACTTCATTCCTATGAGGTTCTCTACATCAGATGCTAGTATCCAGAACCCAAAGAGTTATGCAGAGATATCTGAAGATGAAATCAACTTGGCATATATGGACAAGAGGGCTCAACACATCATGATAAGTGTCATAGATGACTCAACTCTCCAGATGCTTATACACTGCATGACAGCCAACGATATGTGGGATTCTCTCACTAGCTACATGGAAGGGATAGAGAAAGTCAGTCTTTTTGATAGTGGTTCAGAGTCTGAAGAAGAAGAAGCCTTCATTGGGCTACTTGCTGCTATTGTAGATGAAGATTAAGACCATCGAGATATCAAGATAGAGATCAGGGCCCCTTTATCACACTCAGAAAGTGATACTGAGGTGGATGAAGATATCAATGGCTGCTATGAGGGGATGGCTTTGACAGAAGAAGTATCCTGCAAGGATTATCCAGTACAACATCAGGTACAATCCCTGTCTAGCTGCTCAGGTCATGAGACCATTACAGATTTTGATGCATCCTCATCTAATGATGAAGATGGCTCTGAATTTGAGGTAGATGTCAATCAATTGACTGACAAGTATGGTCAAATTTTGAATGCATGGAGAAAAATCAAGATGTTGGCCAAGATGTAGGGTGAGGAGATTATCTCTCTTCAACTAGCTGATGCTCAGCAATCTGAGACAACTTTCTTACTGGATTAGAAAGAGAGGGAAGTCTGCCATTTGAAGGCCATCTCAATCATCCAAATTGAGACCGTAAGCCAGAAGAACAAGATTATTTTGGATCTTGAAGAGAAACTTCTAAAGAAGATAAGGGCTGTGGTTGAATTCAGCAAGCCTAAAGTTTTGCAGCCCTTGTTAAATTCCTTCTCCTCCCAAAAGGGTAAGAAGGAGTTAGCAATCAAGGGAAGCACAAGAGTTGACCTTTCCAAAGGGAAAGGCAAAGCCCCTGAAGTTCCACAGTCAACCTTTCATAAGGTAATCCTCCCTTCTCATAGGTATGACCAGGAATGCATGTATGGTCACTATAAGAATGGGAATTCTTCTTGTAAGAATACAAGTGTATCTTACAATGGAAGAAGAAAGGTAGGGGAATGAGTGCCTTTAAGGCTTCCCATGAAAAAGTACAAATGGCCCATGCAGGACCATTTAGATTTGGAGCTTCAGCCCCAACTGATAAGGGAAAGGCAGTGGCTTTCACTCAAGCCCATCCAGCAAGGACTCAGACTAAGGGCTAGTCTACTAGTAAGCCTAACTTGGCTAGTTTTGATGATATAAATAGCATGTCATCTGCAAAGAAGATATCTATAAATACCATTCAGGTCTAGCAAAGGAAGCATGTTTGAAGAATAACCTTCAGTTAGATCCTTGCTGAAAGGAACCTCAAGAAAGTTGTTGCTCCTCTTCCTTCTGTTCAGTCAGTAGTTAACCACACTGTAAGACCAGCTCAGAAAAGAAGATATAATATTCATGAGTGTTAGTGTTGTGGTAAAGTGGGGCATTTTTCCCTAGATTGCTGGCATAATCCTTCTGTGTATAGAGCAAGAGTAAGCCTACCTGTCAGAAATTCTGCAGGTAGGCAAGTCAGGTTTCAGGCTAATAGGAACCTATGACCGAATACCTATTGGGGTCCTAAGGTAAGCTAATTATGTTTTGTAGGTTAGTCTATGTGCACATCCCCCATGTGGAATATGGACAGAAGATGTTCCATAACTTGTGATGTAGGTCGACGCGACGACACCGGAAAATATACGGACTAACTAGATTGCCTCTCAACTATGCAAATTCGACACTCGCACAAAATCTCACGCAACGCAAACTCCATGCAATTTTATCACAAATATACTAACGCATGGGTAGCCAAACTGTTTGGGATCGAATAGAGGCTATTGGCCAATATCCTTTCGGGCTAAAAGGACCCACCCAGTCTGATCGAGCGAAGGTTGTACCAAAAGAGATCTACCAAAAATTACGATCTCGAAAACGGTAGATCTCTCCCAACAAAAAGTTATGAGGTTCGCCAAACCTTTTTCGAACAATAAATCAATCAAGATAAACACAAATTAAATTGGATGAAACCCACGATTATTCAATGATTCAAATTCAATGCTAAAATTTTACCTCGACAAGAATATCTATGAAAGAAGCACACGTGAGTAGAGATTTTCATTACCCAAATCGGAATGGATGATTCCGATTATATAACTTGGATCTCCCCTCGATGGCTCTGCCGGAGTTCGCCGGATGGAGAGAAAGTTCGTCCGCCGTTGTCGCTTCACGCCTTGGCCGAGATCCCCGAGAGTTTTTATCAAACACTTGGCCCAACTACCAAGAGAGAGGGGGGTTGGTCGGGTTCCACCTTGAAAGTGGTCTTCTCGGGTTGTGTTGGGTGAGGGTTGTCGGCCGGCCTTTGTGTGATGAAGAGGAGGGCTCGGGTAGGGAGGAGATGACAAGGCGGTTGGTCCTCTAAGAGAGAGGAAAGGTGGCGGCTTTGGTAGAGGGAGGTAGGAGGAGTTGGCGGCTTGGAAGGAGGGGGGTATAGGGTTGGCAGAGAGATGGAGGAGAGGAGGGGAATGTTGTTGGCGGCTAGGAGGAGGAAGGAAATTGGGTTGGCCAAAACTTAGAAGAGAGGAGGGAGAGAGATTTCTTAAGAGAAAGTAGTGTTTTCAATATTTCATTCAACTTCCTTCATAATGAAAACAACCATGCATATATATTGGCTTACACATCATGCTTTGGCTACATGCAACCCAACATCAAAATAACTCTAATGTTTTTCAAACAAAACATGAAATAATAAAATGCACCAAACAAATAACATCATAAATTCAAATTAAATTAAAAGTAATCAACTAAATTATATTAAGTGGTCTTGCGCCGCAGGCGGAGGTTGTTGCAATGCTCCACACAATCACCATGCCGACTCAAGTCTTTTGTTGGAGACGAAGGCGGATCTTCCTCGAGCGTGTCGATATCTTCTTGAACAAGTTGTGGGCCGTCGTCTCCATCAATCCTCCCCCGCTCGAATGTACTCATCACCGATGAGTTGTCCCGACGGTATCGGCATAGAAGAACATCATCCAAAAGAGCCACCTCAGATTCCGGAAGCCTAGAGTCATCGGAAGCCGGACGATCGCGCCAACGAACCAAGTACCGACGCACATCCCCATCTGGTGAGGGAAATACTTCATCCTTGAGAATCCTGTCTGGCAAAAAGTTTTTCCTGGGAAACCTAGGGAAAGCATTAGGCAAAAAAGGAGGAAAATCTTTTCCATCAACATTAAGCATACCTCCGTTGGAGATCGATGGAGAGGGCGATCCAAAAACACACTCAACCCAAAACCCATAAGAACATGTAGTGGAGCTAATTGGACGGACAGATAATTCTAGTGGCGGAGCAACATATGGCATTAAATCAGAAACATTAAAAATAGAGGAAATACCCCAATCAGTTGGTAACTCCAAAAGATTTGCATTTTCTCCTAATTTCTTGAAGATCTGAAAAGGTCCAGCTTGCCGATTCGCTAACTTTTTTATGGTGCCCGAAGGCATCCGTTCAGGGATGAGACGCACTAAAACCAAATCACCAACCTTAAAGTGAGTTTCTCTTTTATGTACATTAGCATGAACTTTAAAAGATGCGTATTATGTGCTTAGCATGTCATTTATATGCTTATGCAAATTATGAATTTTAGATGCAAAATCCTGTGCAAATTGACTTGATTTATAAGATGGTGGTAACCGAATCAAGTCAAATGGCACCGGTGCTTTATAACCGTGCACGATCTCATTCGGGGATAAGCCAGTGGACCTATTTTTCTAATTATTATACGCTAACTAAGCATGAGGAAAGATAAGGTACCATGTACCCTTGTGGTCTCCCACAAGGCATCGAAGCAGACTACCTAAATTCCTGTTTACCAATTCTGTTTGCCAATCCGTCTGTGGATGGTAGGCCGAAGAAAACAAAAGTTTGGTGCCCATAATCCTTCACAAGGTCTTCCAAAAATAGCTAGTAAATTTTATATCTCTATCGGTCACTATTGATTTAGGAATGCCCCGATGTCCAATTAGTTATTTAAAATATAATTTTACAACATGTGACACATCATTGGTCTTATTACACGCAATAAAGTAAGCCATTTTGGAAAACCGATCTACTACTACCAGAATAGAATCATGTCGTCTAAACGTGACAAGCAGGCCTAGAATAAAATCCATACTAACATCTTCCCAGGGAATGGAAGGAATCAGAAGAGGGGTATAAAGTCTCGCGTTAGTTTTGTTGCCCTTAGCTAATTGGCATGCTCGACAACTACCCACGATTTTATGAACCATCGACTTAAGATCGGGCCAATAAAATTAGTATTCTACTAAGGCGATGGTCTTGTCACGCCCGAAATGTCCACCTAACCCACCGCTATACAATTCCCAAATAATGAAGTGGCGTAGAGACGAATGTGGAATACATAGCTTTGAATGATTGAATAAATAGCCGTCACGAATATAAAAGGTCAAAATGGTCGTGGGTGAGTTGTCTTGAGTGGATAAATAGATATCTTTGAAATCCGGACAATGGACATACTCATCCTTAATTCTATCGAACCCAATCACCTTAACTTCTAGTGTAGATAGTAATAAAGATAGATGAATCAGGGCGTCGGCTACGCGGTTGAGAGTACCCTTAAGGTGTTTTATGATAAATGTGTACTCCTGAAGATAGGAGACCCATTTGTCATGCCGAGGACAAACTTTAGTTTGGGAGTTGATAAATTGCAAAGCCTCATGATCGAATAAAAGAATAAATTCCTTAGGAAGTAAGTAATGTTGCCAATGTTTAAGGCACCTAATAACTGCATAAAACTCTCGATCATAATTAGAATAATTCAATTTTGGCCGCGCGAGTTTCTCACTAAGTATCCAATAGGATGACCTTCCTGACTCAATACACCACCAATACCAACTCCAGACGCATCACATGATAACTCAAAAACCTTATTAAAATCCGGTAATTGCAAAAGGGGGCTTCCGACATGCGTGATTTAATTATTTGAAAAGCTTTAGCGGCCGATTTCGTCCAAATAAAATCACCCTTTTTCATGCATTCGGTAATGGGGGCTATGATACTACTAAAGTCTCTAATAAAGCGGCGATAAAACATAGCTAGGCCGTGAAAACTCCGAACATCCCGAATATTGGCGGGCTCTGGCTAGTCCTTAATGGCTTGGACCTTCTTAGGGTCTACATGTATGCCCTCCGAACTTACAATATAACCAAGGAACTCTACGGACGACACATGAAAAGTACACTTTTTAAGATTAATGAATAATTTCTCCGACTTCAAAGTAGTAAGGATAATCATCAAATGTGACTCGTGATCGAGCGTAGAAGTACTAAAAACAAGAATATCATCAAAGTACACTAATATGAATTTTCCCATATAAGGTTGGAAGACGTGGGTCATCATCCTAAAAACGTGCTCGGGGCATTGGAAAGCCCAAATGGCATAACTAACCACTCGTAGAGCCCTTCCTTAGATTTAAAATCATTCTTCCACTCATCACCCTCCCTAATTCGAATCTGATGGTATCCACTCCTAAGATCCAACTTTGAGAAAATTGTGGCACCAGCTAACATGTCCAATAAATCATCCAAGCAAGGGATGGGAAATCGATATTTAGTTGTAATCTTATTTATGGCTCTACTATCCACACATATCCTCCAGGAGCCGTCCTTCTTGTGTGCAAGTAAGGCGGGTACGACACACAGACTCTTGCTATGACAGATGAACACCTTTTGTAATAAATCAGAAATTTGGGTTTGTCACTCTAAGTGCGCAGAAGGATTCAACCAATAGTGAGGAAGGTTGGGTAGGGAGGAACACGGGATGAAATCTATAACATGTTGGATGTCCCGCATGGGGGGTAACTCGGACGGTTGCTCGTCCGGATACACATCCTTAAACTCTTCTAAGAGTTCCATCAATGCCGGTGGTAAACTCTCAAATGATGGCGCATCTCCCTTAACATGCAAGCAAACTAACGCATATACGACGCCGTCCATAAAGCTATTACGCACAAACTCCTTATTACCCATCAAACTTAATGCTTTCTTCTCGACCGGGACAATCGTATCCTTAGAGGGGACCGAAGGATCCTTTGGCGGAGTGGGTTTTAAAATTATGGTTTTACCATTAAATTTAAATTCATAAGTGTTAGCTCGACCAAAGTGTGTAACATCATGATCGTAAAGCCATGGATTACCCAATAAAACGTGACATGTATCCATAGGGATGACGTCGCACCAAATATTTTCAGAATAAGCTTTAATGGTAAGGGGTACCATACAACACTTGGACACTGGGAGGGATGACTTATCTACCCATGCCACCTTATACGGTGAGGGTGCGGGTCAGTAACTAAAGACATTCGGGTCACCGCAGTTTCGAAAATGACATTCATACATCTACCACTGTCTATGATGAACCTACACCATTTCTCTCCACTCTTAAAATTCAGCGAAAAAATGTTCATCTTATTCCAGTCATCAAATGCTCGAGGAGTCGCCAGAATATACCTCATAACCATAATATGGGATTCATCTTCCATATCGCTAGGCACTCCTTCCGAATCGCTATACTCTCCAGCCTCATACATAAGGTCATCTTACGCATCCGTGGAATCTAACAGGTTTAAGGGCTTGGGCTTTGTTGCACACTCACTAGCGTAGTTACCCTTAATCCCACAAGAGAAACAAGTTGCATTCGTTTTTTTACTCTTCCTACAGTCACACTCTCACCCGTTGGGTTTTTAATATTCCTGGTAGTCAATACTATGGAGTTCGAGTCGGTGGACCGGAACTTGCCCTTATCCTTATAGGCAGAGGAGGGAGGCGGTCCTAAGATGGACTTTCCCTTTTGATTCAAACGTGACTTATTCTAAAAAAACATTATTCTTATCTATATCTAGTGAAGCATTGAAAGTGGTGCTCAGGTCGGTGTGACCATAAAGCAACAACTTGCCCTGGATATCAGGGTTTAACCCCTTGCGAAACCTAGAAAGGGTGATATTATGTATCTCTCTAACACCGCACCTAACCATCATGTCATTAAGAAGACTCATGTATTCCGAGACCGACCGACTACCTTGCTTAAGGGTGTCCAAATCATCAAACATATGTGTTTGATGGTAAGAAGGGACGTACTGGTCTGTCAGCATGGCCTTCATGACTGGCCAACTAATAAGTAAGTTACCATTATCATCCCGCAGATGAAGTTCCTCATTTAACCAAAAGATATTGGCTCTACCCAGAAACTTCATTCGGGCCACTCGTACCTTATCCGCTTCCGTCAAATTTTTCCACTCAAAGTAGCATTCAATCTCCATAACCCAGTCCTAAAAGACTTGGGGTTCACCCATTCTGTCATATGATGGGGGTTTGACCCGGACGGCTGTAGTAATGTCAAAATCATGCGGTGCTTGTGGGGCTCGTTCTTTGTTATGGTTGTTGTTCGGATTATTATTCCCTTCATCATGTGGATCATCGGCTAGATTTTGGGGAGCCACTCGATTCAGTCTTAACTCGTGAAGCAATACCCTAATATCAATCATCTCCTGATGGATATCCGCAATCGCTTCGGGAAAGTGACCCGCTTCCCACTCGCCCGCCATTTGGGAGGAAGATGGGGAATACTCAGTGCCTAATCTAGTGCTCATGCAGAAATTAGATAAACTGGCTCAAAGAAACACTACAGATGGAATTGTTCCCACTTAATAACTAGGATAAAAATAAATTTTTTTTGTTTTCTTGCAGAAAATAAAAAGGAGATTATTAAAAAAAATTCAAATTTGTTGACAAATAAAAAGTTTAGACCGCTATTGGCAGACCAACAATTGTTTTTTCTATTTTTTACTAGTAAATGAGCATGAAAAGTGCGTACCGACATGCAAATACAAGGGGGAGGGTGCCAATTAAGAAACTGATGTGAACCTCCCTCTGATACCAAATTGATGTAGGCCTACGCGATGACACTAGAAAATCTACAGACTAACTTGATTGTCTCTCAACTATGCAAATTCGACACTCGCACAAAATCTTACACAGCGCACACTACAAGCAATTTTATCACGAATATGCTAACACACGGGTAGCCAAACTGTTTGGGATCGAATAGAGGCTATTGGCCAATATCCTTTCCAGGTAAAAGGACCCACCCGGTTGGATTGAGCGAAGGTTGTACCAAAAGAGATCTACCAAAAATTACGATCCGGAAAATGGTAGATCTCTCCCAACAAAAAGTTACGAGGTTCGCCAAACCTTTTTCAAACAATAAATTGATCAAGATAAACACAAACAAAACTGGATGAAACCCACGATTATTCAACGATTCAAATTAAACGCTAAAATTTTTCCGCCACAAGAATATATAAGAAAGAAACACACATTATTAGAGATTTTCGTTACCCAAATTGGAATGGATGATTCCGATTATCTAACTTGATCGCCCCTCGACGGCACCGCCGGAGTTCGCCGGATGGAGAGAAAGTTCGCCCTCCTTTGTCGCTTCACGGCTTGGCTGAGATCCATGAGATTTTGTATCAAACACTTGGCCCAACAACCAAGAGAGGGGGGGGGCAGGTTCCACCTTGAAAGTGGGCTGCTCGGGTTGTGTTGTGTGAGGGTGGTCGGCTGGCCTTTGAGTGATGAAGAGGAGAGCTCGGGTAGGGAGGAGATGACAAGGGGGTTGGTCCTCTATGAGAGAGGAAAGGTGGCGGCTTTGGTAGAGGGAGGGAGGAGGAGTTGGCAGCTTGGAAGGAGGGGGGTTTAGGGTTTGCCGAGAGAAGGAGGAGAGGAGGGGAATGTTGTTGGGGACTAGGAGGAGGAAGGGACTTGGGTTGGCCGAAACTTAGAAGAGAGGAGGGAGAGATATTTATTAAGAGAAAGTAAGGATTTCAATATTTCATTCAACATCCTTCATAATTAAAACATCCATGCCTATATATAGCCTTACACATCATGCTTTGGCTACATGCAGCCCAACATCTAAATAACTCTAATGTTTTTCAAACCAAACATGAAATAATAAAATGCACCAAACAAATAACATCATAAATTCAAATAACATTAAAAGTAATTAACTAAATAATATTAAGTGGTCTTGCATCGCAGGCGGAGGTTGTAGCGACGCTCCACACGATCACCATGATGATGCAAGTATTTTGTTGGAGATGAAGGAGGATCTTCCACGAGCGTGTCATCATCTTCTTGAACAAATTGGGGGTCGTAGTCTACATCAACTTGGACTTGAACAATGATGTTATCCTATGGTTCATACACCAAGGATAAGGATGTTGTGTACATTCCTAAAGAAGGGTACAAGTGGTATCAAGTTGCATGGGAGAGTTGTGTTAGTTTTATCTACTCTAGAGACATGCTCTCTAGTCAAGTGGTACAATCACTATGGGAGTGGTAACTAGCCATGATCATGGCTGAAGGCAAGTTTGATCCATCCAGCAGGAATGTCTGGTTGGACAAAGTCTTACTACTACACTAGCAAATCTGGAAAGGACAAGTAGGATGTACTCACCATTGAGGAAATCACAAGTAGCTCCTCTGTGAGCAGCAAGGAAGAGGCACACTGTGCTCAGTTGATAAGACTCACTATATAGAAGGGAAAAACTGTCAAGTGATATCATCAACTGAAATGATGATTGATAATCATAAGGACTGGATCTATGCAAATGTTAAGGGGGAGACTGTCAAACTAAGATACCCCTGCAGATGGGGAGCATGTTCAGTAAAGGTTATTGGACAAGCTTGAATCTTACCCAAAGTTCCCCAGCATAGAATAGATCAGCATTACTACTGAGGATTAGCTTGCCACCATTGACATTACAGAAGCTGAATGGGAAACTACCTAAGTGATGGCTCCTGCACGAAGAAGGCAAGCCAATAAGTTTACTAGAACAGCTAGATTGTTCCAGCTATTGTTGATACAAGTCAGATCATTCCTATTGGAATAGCAATGTAAATAAAGACTTGGTATCCGAATGAAAGGATGATTCATGAGAAGATAAATCAAGGCTCAAGTGATCCTAAAGCCCAACAACTGCAGGAAAACACTCAGCCTCATGAGAAGAGAAAGTTTACAGCTACACTAATGGTATTATTTGCAATCAGCTATGGGGAGAAGAGAATCACAACAGACCATCTCCTCCCTGCCTATTTAGAAACCAAGAAGGGATTGATAAATATAATGATCAAGATAGAACTCAGTGGACTGAACACTCTTGTACTGCTAATCAAAAAGCTATAGCCAAAGGCTAGTCTACTATTAAAGAAGGGGAGAAGATCTGGCTCAGCAAGAAGTGATCATGGTGCAAGGGAGCTTCTGTGATTAACTGATGAGAATCCAGCCACTACTCCAGAACCATAACCTCCAGATAAGTAGAATCTTTTTATACTAATATTCTACTAGTATAATCTAAGTTGCTAGGAATCATATTAGTCATAGCAGGACTATACATATATAGATTAAGTTTTAATAAGTTAGGGAGCATAAATAAGAACTCAATCTTGAGTTTGTCCTGACTGACATGTGGTTGGCATGTTTATCATACCATTAGATGAAGTCAAGATTCAATACCATCTAGATTAAGATTGGGTATGTTGAACTTGGTATATCTTCAGTTGCTCCATATCATACTTGTGTTGTGGGATTCATTTCTCTTGCAGGTAGATAAGTTCTTGATGTGGCATCATGGCTATAAAGACCATTAAGTGGTATCAAGACTTAGATGGACTCAAGTGTCCGACAGAGGGAATGACAAGGATGTTCTTATTGAGGGGGAGCAAGCTCAGCACCCTATAAAGAGGGAGCATGTCCGGCACTTGCTGGAACAGGATCAACCTCATGTTAAGAAGGAGCAAGCAGTTGCTGTAATAGATCAAATGTCACAACTACTGATCAATTTGTCTTAAGGACAATGCACAGACCAAGGGGGAGACTATGTATGACTTATTCAAAATCTTCTCTGAGTCTGAGAAAATAGTATTGCTGTAGGAGTAGAGGAAAAGCTAGCAGCCAGCTCAAGTGGATCCCTAGTTCACTTAAGAGTCAAGGGGCTGCAATGATATGGTGCATCAATGATATCAATATAAGTGGATGCTGATTCTGTAGATACAACATCAACAAGTGGCTATGCATGCAGCAAGCTCAAATGTTGCAGTGTT
This sequence comes from Platanthera zijinensis, assembly GCA_039513925.1. Taxonomy (NCBI): domain Eukaryota; kingdom Viridiplantae; phylum Streptophyta; class Magnoliopsida; order Asparagales; family Orchidaceae; genus Platanthera; species Platanthera zijinensis. The sequence goes on along the minus strand of CM077089.1, from coordinate 65,562,768 downwards.
GTGTTATATCGATGTATCAACATAGAAGGTATAACTCCTAATCAAGTAGACTGATCATAAGGATGATTTCCTTAGCAGTATCAACATAGGACTTTTTCTAGGATCAAGATATAATCTCTCCTAGAATATTTTCTACTCCCTAAATAGATATGCCTATTGAATAAGACAGAAAGGGGGAGATATGTGTGGCAATACATAAGAGGGAGATATAGAAGTAATATTTGACAAGACTAGGTCATGTTGAGTAGATTCATATTACTGGAAAAGTTTTAGTAGTATGAGAAATGCAATGACTGACCACAGGTTGAGTCATGATTGTGTCAGTGCCTCTAGTGGTGCACCATTTAAAGATTCTAGAAGCAATATTTTACATGACTAGGTCATGTTGAGTAAGTTCATATTACTGGAAAAGATTCTACTAGTATGAGAAATGCAATGACTGACCACATGTTGAGTCATGATTGTGTCAATGCATACTTTAAGGTAAGTGCCTCTAGTGGTGCACCATTTAAATATTAAGTGGTATAAAGGAGAGTTCATATTACCTGAGCAATTGCTCAAGTAGTTTGAGGATGCATTGACTTAATCTATTGAGTCAATACAATTAATGGAGCACATTGAATTAATGTAGCATAACCTAGCAGGTGTAGCTGATTATAATCTGCTGTTGTATGAAATTATTCTTCCTATTTTGGTAATGCCTCTTAGTATTGCTGGGTGTTCTGTCTTCTTTAAATAGTGGGAGATTGTTGGGTCCATTGCCCACAATGTTCCCTAGATTGGATTTGAAGAGACATATCCATAAAACACTAAGAGCATAGTTTTATTTGATGTTATTTAAGCTCATCAAGTGCATGATGTTCCAAGGAACAAGTCTTGACAGGTTGTCTAAGTGATGTGATAGGTGGTCACAAAGTGAAGATGCTAGAAAGGCAGGAAGTAGCCTATGTGACCAAGTCAGGATGTTCCAATGAACAAGTTGGGACAGGTAGTCCATGATTGGATAGGTAAACAAGAAGAATATGCTGGAGAATTCAAATTTTGTGAAGCTCAGTTCAAAGTGTGGGTCTCAGATTTCGTCGAGCTCAGCTCGTAGTTCTTCGAGCTCAACTCACAGATTATCGAGCTTAGCTCACCATTCCTTGAGCTAAAACTCAGAAGCTTGAGGTTCAGAATTCGTTGAGCTCAGCTCGCAGTTCGTCGAGCTCAGCACACAATTTGTCGAGCTCAACACACAGATCGTCGAGCTCAGCTCTCTACTCATTGAGCTAAATTCAGAAGATTGAGGTTCAGAATTTGTCAAGCTCAGCCCACCTATCATCCAACGCAGTCTAACATTCATCGACATAAACTCAGACAAATTGACCACGGAAAAACCAATGAGATAGCTTAGACTGCTGAGAAGAAACCACTGAGACAGAATACTGTCACAACTGATAAGAAGAAAGCATTGATACCGCTGAGAAGAAAGAGCTGAGACAGAAGCTTGTCTCAGTTATTAAGAAGAAACCGTTAAGACAGCTGAGAAGCTCAACACAAAATGTTTAGAGAATTTTTTGTCTCAGCTAAACCGCTGAGACAGAAGACAGTCTCAACTATGAAGAAGAAACCACTGAGACTGTTGAGAAGGAACCACTGAGACAGTTAAGAATGAATGCTGAGAAAAAGCCAGCAGAACTTTTCTAAGTCCAGTAAGTGGAGTTTGTTGAACTGAGTTCAGAGTTCGTAGAGCTGAGCTCACCTTTCATGGAGATTAAGTTAAAGGTTGAAGATTCAGAGTTCATTGAGCTGAGCCCACATTTCGTCGAGCTAAAGTTAAATTTTGAAGATTCAGAGTTCATCAAGCTGAGCTCACATTTCGTCGAGCTCAAGTTAAATGTTAAGATTCAAATTTCGTCGAGCTGAGCTCACATTTCATCGATTTCAATACATGGTTCGTCGACCTCAGCGCGACGACTGTCAAACTAAGTCCAAGTACTTCATGCCATTGCATGAAAGCTACAGTAGCGCCGAATACTACTGTTTGTCCTCTTCTGAGGGAGGTGGCGCTCACCATACTTGACTGGGCCCACATTCAAATTGTGCTATTGATTCAAATTAATAGATATAAAAAGGAGAAATAAAAAGGCATTAGGGTTAATCAAAACGAGAATGAAAGCAGAAAATGAAAGAGAGGCGGCTAGAATTCATCTTCTTGGACAAGCTTGAAAGCAAAGTCCAGTAGTGAAAGCCAAAAGGCAAGGATAGCTGAAGCTTCTTCCAGTTCAGCAAGAGTGTTTCTTGAAGAACAAGTTGGCTGATTCAATCTATCAGCAAGAGAAGATAGCTATGTGAAGGGTTGTAAGCTTTCAACAAAAGTTGTTTCCTTCAGTACAGCAAAAAAATTGGTAGATGTAGAATAAGAATAATTCCTTCTACAGTAAGTAGGCTGGACTAATATCTGCTCAGTCCAGTAAGTTAGACTCAGATATTTTTCTCTGAGTCAATATTTCAATTTTATTGATTAATTGCTTGTAGGATTCAGGTTTCCTAAATCTGAGTTATAGGGCACTTTGTGCCTGAGCTGTAGGTAACTAATTAGTCACTGAGGTAGGTGCCCTGCTGCGGTACTGAGGTAGGATCCAAGTGTGGATCTGAGTGTAGGGCTGTCCTCCCAGCCTGATTAGTATGCCTTGGTATTAAGGCTGAGGTAGGTGAATATTGAGTTGCTGAGATGTTGGTGACAAGTGTGTCACTGAGTGTAAGTCTTGGAGGAGACTGAGTGTAGGGCCTTTGGCCTGAGGTAGGTGACAAGTTTGTCACTGAGCTGTAGGTGCCTGGAAGGGCACTGAGGTAGGTACTTGGAATGATACTAAGTTGTAGGAGTGTTGCAGCCCTCCGAGAGTAAAGCCTTATGCCTGAAGTTGTTGGGCTGAAAAGCCTGAGCTGTAGGCCTTAGAGATAAGTCTAAGGTAGGTGGTTTGAGGACCACTGAGCTGTAGGAGCACTACAGAGCTCTGAGTTAGGAACCCTTGTGGTTCTTAGGTAGGGTTCTGAAGAGAACTTGAGTGTAAGGCAGAGGGCCTGAGGTGAAAGCTCTGAGGAGCATTTTGGAGGAGTTTGTGCTTTGTCAAACATAAGTTAGAAAGATGGGAGGGAAAATAGATATACCTAGTTGGGGAACAACTATAAATAATTGTTGATGTGCTGTGTTGCTTGTTCTTTCTCTATATTGCAGGTACTAAGGACAAGATCAAGATCCCTTAGTTTGTAAACAATAAAAAGGCTTAAGAAATATCAAAGACCTATTCAACCCCCCCGCCCCCCCCCCCCCCCCCCCCCCCACCCCCTCTAGGTGACTAGCTAACCTTGAAGTAATAACTTTCAATGTTTCCTGAGCAGGCTCTCCAGCTATAACAACTTGTAGTCTTGGGTCAAGTCGTAATTCTGGTTCATTCACTGTTTGTGGTTCTTGAACTTCTTTAAGTTCTACCTTGATAGTATTTCTACTTAAGAACTCTTTCTCAAAAAAGACACAAGTCCTTGCGACAAACACTTTGCCCTCGGACAGTAGGTAGAAATAGTACCCTTTAGTTTCCTTAGGATACCCCACAAGATAGCACTTATCTGATTTGGGTTCAAGCTTTTCAGGCATTTGACGTCGCATGTATGCCTCACAACACCAAACCTTAATGAATGACATACTAGGACGCATCCTAGTCCATATCTCATTTGGTGTCTTTAGAACTGCTTTCATTGGAGCACGATTTAGTATAAAAGCAGCAGTTTCTAGAACACAACCCTAAAAGGAAATAGGCAGATCTGCATGACTCATCATCGACCGTACCATGTCTATTACAGTACGATTCGTGTGGTCAGACAAACCATTATATTGTGGTTTTCTTGGAGGAGTGAGATGTGATACAATACTACACTCTTTCAGTTGATCACAAAACTCAAGACTTAGGTATTCACCACCTCAATCAGATCGGAGTGCTTTAACCTTCTTACCCAGCTGGTTCTCTACTTCGTTCTTAAACTCTTTGAACTTTTGAAAGGCTTTAGATTTGCACTTTATAAGATACACGTATCCATATCTACTGAAATTATCAGTAAACGTAACAAAGTATAAATACCCACCTCTAGCCATAGAACTCATGGGTCCACATACATCACTATGTACTATACCCAAGAGATCATCAGCCCTCTCATTGAAACCAGTGAAAGGGAGCATACTCATCTTGCCTAACAAACAAGATTCACATCTCTCAAATGATTCATAATCAAATGAGTCTAGTAGTCCATCCTTATGAAGCTTGGATATGCATTTCTCATTTATATGGACCAAACGACAATAGCAAAGGAACGTAGGGTTCGAGTCATTCGTTCTTAATCTTTTAGTATTTTTTTTATATTATAGATATGATGTTTTAAGTTCAAAACATATAAACCATTAAACATGTGGGCTATTCCATAACAAACATCATTCTTAAATATAAAACAACAATTATTCTTAATAATAAAAGAAAATCCAATCATGTCCAAGCATGAAATCGATATAATGTTTCTAGTTATGGAAGGAACATAATAACAGTTATCTAGTTCTATTACAAGCCCACTAGGAAAAGAAAGACGGTATACTCCTACGGTGACAACAACTCTTACTATATTGCCAACACGCAGGTCCACCTCCCCTTTACTCTGTAATCTTCTCCTTCCCATTTCATGCACATTTATACAAATGTGAGAACCAACTCCGGTATCTAATACCAAGGATGAAGGAGCGGGAAGGTTTATCTCAATAACATAGGTACTTGAAGTGAAAGTCATACCTTGCCTCATCTTTTGCGAACCCTCAATGTATGAAGGACAATTCCTCCTCCAATGACCAGCCTTACCACAGTGGTGGCATTTCCCTTCTTTCATCAAACCATTCTTCTTCAGTGCTGAATACTTGGGCTTTAGAGCAGACTTAGGTCTTACCTTTGTCTTCTTGAAGCCCTTGGCCTTGCCCTTTCATGTATGCACCATCAGTATGCGGCTAGCAGGCTTGGCCTTCTTCATGTTGATCTCGGCAGTTCACAACATGCCTAGGAGCTCGGGCAATGTCTTGTCTATTTCATTCATGTCATAGTTTAAGATGAACTGCTCATAACTGTACGGTAACGATTCCAGGATCAGGTCTTAGGCAAGAGAATTCTTAGTCTCTCAAGGTTCTTTATATACCTAGTCATCTTGAGTACATGAGTCCCTACTAGGTACAAATCTCCCATCTTACACTGAAACAACGCCTTAGTGCCGTCAAATCTCTCTTGACGAGATTGCCCATGAAACAATTTCTTGAGATGATCGTCAATTTCCTTGTAACCCATGTTCTGAGGTTGCTTTTGGAGCTCATAGTTGATGGTTGCCAGCATGAGGCATTTGACATCTACGGAGTCATCCAGATACTTCTTATAAGCATCCTTATCAGCACGGGATTCATTCCTGGCAGGCTCTTTAGGGGATTACTCATTCAAAACATATAACTTTCGCTCTTGCCTGAGAACAATTCTCAAGATCTTATACTAGTACAAATATTTAGTACCACTAGGCTTCTCCTTGTCAAGGATGGCTCTGAGAGATAGGGTGGAGTGTAAACAACTTGCCATGGAAATTCTACAAGGATACGGTAAAGTAAAATCAGTACTACATTTCAAAATACATTTTATTCTTTCGATAAGGACTTTAATCAAAATAACTCCCACTATATTTATCAAATTGATAACCCTCTATATCAATTCAGAGAGTATATGCGAGTTACTCTCTTAGTGGAGAAGATCCATATTTCATTAACACTATGCGTCAGCTTTGGCTTTTCTCTCACAATACAGCTATTTAGGTAGGCAAATCTTGCCAATTGCATCAAAATACAATTCTTATATGGCTGGTGAATAACTCTTTATTAACATCTATCATATGGTACATGTCAACCCTATGCATACGGGCACTCAACCTTTGAGGTCACCCAGTTAAGTTTGACCCGATGTCGACAGTGGGATATCACAATTATTTGCTCGTACCCTTACCAAGATAGATTAATGCACCTTGCTTTGTCAAGCCCACACTTCATCGATGAGGAAGGAAGAGTGTCATCAATCAAAAGGCAACTGAATACTTAATATTGCTTATGGGATTTTAGATACTTGATTAAAATTTAATCATGGTTAACAATTAACCAATGTGCACATCCTCAAACTAAAAATAAATAGCATTCATAATCCAAATGCATCCCAGATATGCATAGTAAGGATCATCAACACATGATCAACTGGGCTAAATCTGAACGTCTATGACCCTTAAAAATACTCATACTTACATGCACTGGACATGAGCAACACTAACTCTATTTACCCAGTAGACAAGCTCGTCTCTCTTTATGAGATTCACAATCTAACACATGGTTTCACAAATGAACAAGTGGAATGGTTACTCTTAAGGAGTAACAAAGATCTCACAACAAAATCACATGCGCTCTTTACGGTGTTCCAAGGGGCTGCTCCCCTGGCGTTGTCTTAGGGGTAAAGCCCCTAATGGGGTCCAAGGAGCAGCACCCCTGGCGGGGTACAGGGCAGTTCCCCAACCAATTTAGGAAAAATAATCACCGATTCCCCACAAAATCCATTAACATTTGATGTTCCAGGAATAGATAAAGGAATATTAGAACACTTCTAAATTTTCCAGATCTACATGCAATGGATTTAGCAACTTCTGAAATAATGATCATCACATCAACATCCCTCTGATACCACTGTTTGGTTTTGTTAGGATGGGACAATACTTGTGCACGTAGCGGAATTGCAGAACAATAAAACCCAAAAGAGTTCGAATATAGCGATGAACATTAATCAAGGAGTAAATGTGCTGAAATAAAAAAAATACCTTTGAAAGATTGAGTCTATACTAAACCAAGGTGCTTCAAATTATTTCAACGAACCGCAATGGCTAGAGTTCTGAGCATAGAATAGTGTCCACGCCTCTATGGATATCCGCACGAGCACGTTGAACGCTAGACTTTTATCGCACAAGATCTAGGTCAGAACTAGTTTGCCCTCAATGTCTACACAGACTACTTGATTCATTCAAGGAGAGGTGGCGGTGATGAATCCAACGCGCATGAAACCTTTTCCTATGATGGTAGAAGGTTGGGCAGTCGGCGACAGCAAGCAGCTATGGTGACTTAGTAGAATAGTTCCGTCATCGGGAGGAGAATCCGTCGCTCGGTTAGGTCAGGAAAATGAACAGTTACACACATTGGTCTACTGTAGAAATCCTATTTATACAGTCTACTGAACAAGCCATAAACCACAGATCGACCGAAACAGACTTAAAGGAAATAAACCAGACGAAACAAAATTCATCGATATTCGACGAATCAGAAGGTATTCGTCGAAATAACACGAGTATACTCGACAGATAAAGACGGCAAATCATCCATGTATCAAGAAGATATTCGACGAAACGCGATACTGGACGAATCGCAATACTCAACGAATTTCCCTTAGATAATTTCGACCACTTAGTTGATGACCTATATTCACAATACAGGTCCCAGAATGAAATTCCTCTATATCCAAAATGTCATAGGCTCAGTCCTTCACTCATATCACATATGAGTAAGGCAAACACAAACCTTTCTAACTTCTCAAGAGCTCTTATATGCAACCACATAGGCTCATATTGCGTTGGTAGTGAGGCAACATGTTTGATCACTTCCAAATCACCATGATAATACCAATAAAGACATGGTTAATGGCTTAGACTACCCTTTAGGGATTCATGTCTGACTATTAAGTCCTTTTTGACAAACCTCCCTCCGATATCACTTGAGAGTTTTTGGTTAGTGGTAGTATAAATTACCTAGAGGGGGCGGGGTGGGGGGGGGGGTGAAAGTCTTTAGTTTCAAGAGTAGCTAACCAACTAGAGTGGGGGTGAATTGGTTTTTGAGTCTTTTTATCCTTATTCTATTTTCGGTGAGTTGTGATTTAGTTATACTTAGCTTTCAAGACAATCACAAATAGCCAACTGGAATTTTATCCCCAGATTATGGGTACATCCATTGTACCTCCCACCTTTCTAACAGTTTATTAGACAAGTCAACTCCTCCAAACTTGGCTCCAAAGAGCTTACAACACAGATCCCTCGGGATCTCTCAGTCTCCTCCAAGACCTACCTCAGGCACAAAGCCTTACCACTCAGAGCCAACAAAGCTCCTACAGCTCAGTGATCCACTGACCACCAACCTCAGACTTATCACTAAGTCCTATAACTCAAGCTAGGAGGAAAGCCCTACCACCAAGAGAGAATGACTCTCCTACCTCAGGCATACAACACTACAGCTCAGATCCAAACCTGGATCCTAACTCAGATTCACCACTTGAATCCTACCAATCAGATCAACTTAAAGATCATACACTCAGCCTTTATAAGAATAGGCTTGCACTCAGATCAAGAAGATCTTACAGAAGAAATAAGGGTTTTTTTGAAGATGTTTAGACACCATAGAAGTATTCTCTGTGTCTTCCTCCTCCTAGTGCTGAGATAGCTCAGTCCATTCTTCTTCACATTTCTAGGAAAAGTTCTTCAGGAATGGTAAGCTAGAGCTGTGAAGTTGCTACAGCTAGGCCTTTGAAAGGGAAGGGATAGATCTGACTTAGCTCTAGAGTGGGGGTGAATAGAGTGTTTTAAAAACTTGATTAGTTTTTATAGCAGAATTAAAATAAGTGATATTAATGTGTATAAAGAGAAGAAAATACAAGATTATCACAGCACAGCAAAACATTAAATTGAACAACCAGACGGCACAAGGAAATTTTAGTGGTTCGCCAAAACTGGGTACATCCACTCTTCTACCACCCTGGTAGGAATCCACTAACAGGTTTTTGATCAGGAGCCCTGCCACCGAAGGTTTTTGCTCAGGTGCCATGCCACCACAAGATCTATTTCAAGGGAGATCTCATAACCCATTAGGCTTTTGATTAGGTGCCCAAAAACCAACACAAGTCTTTTGTTAAGGAGACTTGATAACCAGGTGATAACTTCTGAAGGGTGTTAAAAACCCTTTTTACAGTGAGGTAAAGAAAGTGATGGTGTCTACTCTTTCTCAAACAACTTGAGAAGACAAGTGGATTGTTGTTGTCAAATCAACACCTGAGATGTTGAATGGTTCAGGAAGATGAGAGCTTTGCTCAGGGTGTAGTCCTTCAACTAACTTGATGTTTCTTTAGGAAGCTTTTAGACAGATGAATGTTGTTTGTCTCTGAAGAATCCTGAAGCTAGAAACTTAAGAAGACTAATGATCTTTTATTGTTGCTCTTCTTCAATTTCCTATAAGCACACTAGCAATAATAATTTCTTCTCTGTGTCGTGTATCAACAGTTGTATGATTGTAATTATTGTTCTTCTTTTAGAAAATGATCTTTTATATTCTGAGAGGATTTCCAACCTTTGAATTTTGAATAATATCCTAAATTTACTGCTGAGATTCTGGGAGTTGAAACGGTTGGAATTTGTCTTTAATTTGTTTCCTCAACTATCCCAGTAAATAAGCCAAGTAATTAACTCTGTGAAATCCATAATCAATGCTTCCTTGATACGGCTATATTCTTGAGAATATAAGCATTAATTATTCAGAGAATTACTGCCTTAGAATACAATAATTAAAGTCAAAATGAGAGAGAATACGTCAAACTGATACTGACAGAATTAGTCGAACTCAGAACAAATTTCATCGACCTGAACTCCAAGTTCGTTGAGGTGAGAAATCTTCTTCGTCGAGCTGAGCTTAGAGATAATTAATCTGGAAAGAAACTGATAATGCTGAGCTCCAAGTTTGTCGACCTGTGTTAGACTTTCGTCGACCAGAGAAACTGAGTAGAGGAGGGAGTTCGTAGACCTGAGCTTCGATATCCTGAAGGTTGTAAAATAAGAGTCTAACCTAATCAGACTGACCTAACCTTAGAACCAAATAAATTGACCCTAAAGTATACATAATGGGTCAACAATCCTAATTAGTGAACCTAGCTCAAATCCTAATTGGGTTTCTAACAATCTCCCCCTATTTGGGTGAGGTCACTAACCAACAAAAAAAAAATGAAAAACTGAAAAACACAGCAATAAATATCTGATAGACTTTTAAAACCATCAACAGATATGATAGAGCTATGGTTATAAAAATAGTTTAGATATGAAACAACAAAACATAAAAGATCAAGAATCAGCAGGAGGAGGAGTAGAATATGGTTTTGTAAAAACAATTGTCCTTTTTGGATTTTATGCTTCCCTCTGAGTCATCTTCATGTCTTGGTCACCAATAGTCTTATGGGAAATAGCAGTTACAACTACAGCTTCTGGATGAAAGTTTATATATGTGTCAATATTAAATAATTTATTTACCTGATACCTTTCAAGTTCTTTCTTTCTGTGTGTAGACATTGTAGAAAATTGAGAAGCATCCTTGCCTTCTTATTTGGCCTTTTTGATTTGAGATAGAGCAATCAGCTTATTAAATCTGGCCATCCTAAAATTTTGGTCAAATTCTGGATCATATGCAGGAGATGGAGGACTTTCAGGACTGATATCTTTCTTTTGATCATCCAGAGTCTTCTGAATACTGATAGACTTTGGAACTGGATCAAGAGTGCTTCTGGTAAATTTCTGATAATGATGCCTGCTGCCTTGAGAGTAGGATCTTGAAGTTCTATCCTGCTTTTGATAAAAGGGTCTAGATTGGTGAGATTGCTGAGAAGACCTTTGGTAATGAGATATGTTTCCAGATGCTCCAACTGTTGGAGGAGGAGGAGGAGGTCATCTTTAGTTCCTTTAAGGAGGAGGAGAGTATCTCTTGCTCTTCTTCCTTGACTTTTGCTCATTTTTGGAGTACCATATCCATTGAGGCATCACTGGATACGGAGTAATATTATTCAAAATATAATTGGGAGTATCTACAGATGGGTTTGGCTTGGGAACAGCCTTAGGAGGAGCCTTTCACTTCTTAGATTTTATCTTCTTGGAACTTGATTCATCAGAATCATTAGAATCCTCATCATCATCAGATGATTCAGGAGGATTATCATACAGATCATAAATTTTTTTAGAGCTTCTTTAGAAATGAGCTTCTCAGCCTGAGGCTGTACTTGAATTGTTGGCTCTGTAGAAATTTCTATAACAATTTGATTGCTCTCTTCTTCCATGTCTACAAACATAAAATCATCCAAGTTTGGCATAGGGGACTCAACCCACTTAAAGGTTGGAGGAGAGAAAGTCTTGGGATCAGAAATAAAGACTGGCTCACAACCATCTTCAACAACTAAAGTTTCTATAATCTCTGGAACTACAAAACATGCCCTTTGTTGATCCACAACTACAGGACTTATTGGAGCAGTATAGCATAAAATAGCATTAGAGTACTGAACATCAAAACTTGGTAAAGCATTTTTGTAAGCTGAATTAAAAGAATCAAGTAAAGAATCCAAGTCAACTGTGGGATTTATAATGAGATAAACAACAATGCTTATTTCTTCAACTACATAATAAGCCATTTCATTATTTGAATCATCAATAATATATATTGTTTCAGTTAGAATGTCTACCTCTGGGGATACTGCTGCTGCTGCTAGAGGAGGAACTGGAACTTCTTCACTGAACATCTCCCCTTGCCTGGATTCAAAGGGTACCGAAACCAGGCCCCTAGAAGGAGGGATAAATTAGGCAGCAAGATTGGCAGTAAGGGATGAGATGTAAGTAGCAAGAGGAGCAATAGCTTAAGTTATTTTCTGCTTAAGGGATGGAGTAATAAATGCAAGAAGATCTTTTTCAATATCAGAGAAATTAAGATAAAGGGGTTCTGGAGTGGAGGAAGTATGGGTGGTATGATGGCCACAATTAGACCATACAGAGAAGGAGTGTGAAGGATCAGTATGGATGTGTTTTGGGAATATGGAAGGAGGGTTAGAAGGAATGGAGGATGGAGTTGTAGTAGTGGTGTTTTGAATTGTTATAGTAGGAATTGTTGTGGTAGGAGTTGTTATGGTGGTTTCCTGAATGGGTGATTGACTTGGGGAATGGTAGATTGGGAAGTTTTGTTGAGATGGTTGAGGAGATAGTAAGTTGGAGTTAGGCTGTGATGAATTGGATGGAATAACATTCAGATGAGTTTGAGTTGGAGATATAGGAGGAATGAAATCAGTCATAATTTCATCCTGATGTGGAGATAGAATATCCTTATGGATGATGATTGGTGATTGTGGAGGTGATGGTGGTGGTGGAGGTGAAGTAGAAGGGATAATTGATTATGGTTATTGTTGAGGAGGTGAAGGAATTCTGATGGAAGGGATAACATCTTCTAGTGGTGGGGGAGTGGCTATAACTACCCTGTTGTCCTTAGAAGTCCTGGAAGAGGAGGAATCCCTATATAGCTCAGGGATGGTCCTCTCCCATCTATAGAACAAGGAAGAAGTAAGCCTCTTGGAGGATTTATAAATATGGTCTGGGAGACCAGTAATTTAGGAGCCTTGTCCTGGAGGAAAATTCCTAAAATCCTCCCAAAATAAACTTCTTTCTTAGAATTCTTCTTCTTAATCAAGTCAAAAAATAACTTACCCCAATTTACAACTTTCTAATTAACCAGGGCACACATCACCAAGAATTGGTTCCTGGTAATATAGTCATGGGTTGTGTGTTTTCCCAGCAACACCTTCCCAACAACATCATCAGGAAATTTATACTCTGTAGATAAATTCTTTTTCAACAATTTATTAGGTTTTCCCTCGGAGTGACCCATCTTAATCAGCATAGACTCATACTCTGAACTGTCTATGTCTATGTCTTCTTATCCATTTACCAAACCAAAAATTTAAGATAAAATAGCAGGGGTTAGTGTAACCTGATGGCCTATAATGGTACCAGTCATTGTATCTGCGTCTGGAGAAGTTAAAGTGAAGACCCATTCCCTTATCTCATTCGCGGGCAGTTTAATCCTTATGGTTATGATTTTCTTCAGTTGTTGTTCTTCAAACAACTACATAATTTCTGAGAATATCTGATCGAAATGACTGAAGGAATCGAAGTCAATATAGAATCCACTGTCGTGCTTCATACTGGAGAGGGAAATCGCCAGAATAACAATGTTTTCCTGCAAAACGAAAGAGAGATCAAGTGCAAGAGAACTAGAAAGTACGGGATAGAGCTCGAAGAAAACCTAGTTATAAAGTTTTTCAGAATATGAAGCGTCAAACTCCGTCCTGTGAAAAAAAAATCTTCTTTCTAAGGTCGACGAAAAATTTCATGAAGAGATAATATCGTCGATCTCAGTCTGAAGATTGGAAAATTTTTCGTCATTCTCAGGTCGAAGAGACCTTTTCTAAAGTAAGATCATCGATCTCCGTTCGAGGAAAATAACTTCATACAGAGAGTTCGTCGATCTCAGGTCGATGAAATTTCTCAAGAACGGTTCTCAGATCGTCGATCTCTGTTCGACGAACTGTGACCAATTCTTCGACCTCAGACAGAAATCAAATTAATGCTTCTCCATTGATCATACCTAGCTGATTTAGAAAGAACATATGTTTCTTCTCATCCAAAGTTTTGATGAAGATGTCTGCTCTTTCTAAATCAGTAGAGACAAAGGCTAGATTAATTTTCTTTTGGTCCACACAATCTCAAATGAAATGATGTCTCATTTCTATATGGTTTGTCCTACTATGATGAACTGGATTTTGTGCAATGGAAATTGCACTGGTACTATCACAAAATATAGTTGAATTATTTAGATTATAATCATAATCCAGGAGTTGGTTTTGAATCCACAATATTTGTGAGCAATAACTGTCAGCTGCATTGTATTCAACTTCTGTAGTTGTGGTGGACACAGATGACTGTTTCTTATAAAACCAATACACAAGCCTATCTCCAAGAAGTTGGCATGTTCCTAATATACTTTTCCTATCAACTCTACATCAAGAAAAGTCAGCATCTGAGAATCCAATTAAGTCAAATTCTAACTCATTTGGATAAAAGAGTCCTAGATTTGGGCAACCCTTTATATATCTCAAAATTCTTTTAAGTAAAATTTAGTGAGATTCTTTAGGGTTCACTTGGAACCTAGCACAAATACATGTAATAAACAATATGTCTTGTTTATTGGCTGTGAGATACAATAAGGACCCAATAATAGGCCTTTTTTTTGATCAACTGGCTTGCCATGTTTATCAAAATCATTCGCATCATTAGAAACCATGGGTGTTTTCTTGGCTGAGGCATCAGTCATCCCAAATTTTTTAACTAATTCCTTAGCATATTTGGGCTGGGAGATGAAAATTCCATCATGTGATTACTTTACTTGGAGACCAAGGAAGTAAGAAAGCTCACCTATGCTACTCATTTCAAACTTGAAATGTATCAGGTTAGAAAACCTTTTGCATAGTTTAGAATCAGTAGAGCAAAAAATGATGGCATTTACATATTTTTGTACTAACAATATGTTATTATTATGATGCCTAGTAAACAAATTTCTATCTATAATGCCCCTAGTGAACTTATGCTCTACAAGAAAGCTAGCTAGGGTCTTGTACCAAGCTCTTGGAGCTTGTTTTAAAACATAGAGAGCTTTATGCAATTTGAAAACAAAAGAGGGATGAGATGGAGAAATAAAACCTAGTGGTTGTTCAACATATACTTCCTCTTTGAGTTCACAATTCAAGAAGGCACTCTTGACATCCATTTTGTAGACTTTGAACTTTTTGTAGGCTGTATAAGCAACAAAAATTCTGATAGCCTCAAGCCTTACAATAGGTGCAAATGTTTGATCATAATCTATTCCTTCTTCCTATCTATAACCTTGAGCTACTAGCCTTGCTTTATTCCCTATGATAGCTCCTTGTGCATCCAATTTATTTTTGAATACCCATTTAGTTCCAATGACTTGGAAGTATTTGGGTCTAGGAACTAAATCCCAAACTCTGTATCTCTCAAACTGATTGAGCTCCTCTTGCATTGCAATAATCCAGTGTGGATCTTGCTTAGCATCTTTTATGGATTGGGGCTCAAGTTGAGATATGAAGCAAGCATGCATCAAATCTTGGTTAAGTTGATGTCGTGTTTGCACACAAACTGATATGTCTTCAATCACATAAGATATAGGGTGATCTCTAAGTTTGACAAGATTAATTGGAGGAATTGGTTCAGCAACAACTTTGGGAAATAATTTCTCTTGTGGAAGTAAATTTGCTTTTGAAGGTTCAACAATTATGTCACTGACCTGTTCTTCACTATCTTCATCAATATGTGGAGAAGGATGTGTTTCAGCCTCATTAGTGAGGTTCAGATCATCCAATTTCTCACACAGTTAGGGTACCTAGAATAAGTTGCTAGTAGAAGATTCCTTCTCCTTGTAAAACATGTTAGCTTCATCAAAAGAAATATGAACAGATTCTTCTATTTTCAAAGTAGATTTATTAAATACCTTATAAGCCTTGCTGGCTTGGCAATATCCAAGAAAAATTCCCATTGCAGCTTTGGCCTAAAATTTTCTAAGGTGTTTCTTGTTATTATTATGAATGTAACATACACAACCAACGATTCTAAAATATTCTATTTTAGGTTGCTTCCCTTTGAGTAATTCATAGTGAGTTTTGCCCTTAAGTTTATGTATCAAATTTCTATTCAAGATATAATTTACTGTACTTACAGCCTCTGTCCAAAAGGATAGGGGCATGTGAACATCTACAAGCAATGTTCCCGCAGCTTCAATCAGGGTTCTACTTTTCCTTTCTGTTACCCCATTTTGTTGAGGAGTTCTTGGAGAAGAGAAATAATGCCTGATACCTTCCATCTCACAGAATTCTTGCATAGGAAAAGATTCAAACTCAATACCATGATCACTTCTTATCAATGCAACTTGAGTAGAATACTCAATCTTTATGCTCTTAAGAAAATCCATAAGAATTTTAAAGTTATCTGACTTATTTCTCAAGAAAGACAATCATGTGAACTTAGAGAAGTCATCTACAATGACTAAGTTATAAGATTTCCCTCCCAAGCTCTGTATAGCAATGGGTCCAAATAGATCCATGTGTATAAAATACAGAATCCTGGGTGAATCACTCTTATTAATAGATTTAAAACAATTTTTGGTTTGTTTGCCTATTTGACAAGCCCTGCAAAGGCTTTCCTTGTAGGGGCAAGAAGGCTATCCTCTAATAAGGTTGTCCCTAGAGAGTTTCGCAATATTTTTAAGATTAACATGTCCTAATCTTTTATTCCATAGTTCATTATTATTACTAATTTGATTAAATAGGCAAATCTCGTACCTAGCAGATTTAAAATTTACTACATAAATATTTCCTTGCCTAAGGCCAGTTAAAACAGTTTTGTTTTCTACAAAAGTAATAATGCTGGAAATTTGATTAAATGATACATGATAACCTACATCACATAATTGGCTTATGAATATCAGGTTATGTTTGAGACCATTTACATATGCTACCATCCTGAAAGTGACAGCTCCAACTTTAACATTCCCATAACCTTCAGTTTGGCAACAGTTGGAGTCACCAAATATCACCTTTGGACCAAGCTTAGACCTGTAGTTTGTTAAGTTGTCCTTGCTTTCTATCATGTGCTTTGATCATCCACTATCCAGGTACCACTATTCCTCTGTGGTTTGATAGTCTTTCACCTGCAAAATGAAAAATTAGGTGTTCTTGACCAAGGTAACCTTGGGTCCTTGATTCTTTTCAAATTTAAAATTAGGAATGTAAGAATATTCAGGTTGGTTCTTATATCCTAGAGGGTGAAATTTCCTAGGTGTATTTATCCATTTGATAAATGGGTTAACAAATTCTTTTGGTTGATTAAATGTTCTGACATAATTAGAGTTTCTGTTAAGATGAACTGGGATCAACGAATTCTGATAAGTTCGTCGAACTGAGTTCAACGAATAAGGATGAGTTCATCGAACTCTGCTCAGAGAATGGAAATATTCATTCTCTATGCCCTAATATCCTCGATCTCGGCTCGAAGAACCATATTGGTTTCGTCGATCGCTGTTTGAAGAATAATTATAATAGAAATCTGCGTTTGGATTTCATCGACTTGAGTTCGACGAACTCTACACATTTCGTCAATCTGAGTTCGACGAAATCTGCTCAACATTATTATGATTAAGATTTTTCTTGTTCTTTCTCTTTTTCTTAGGTTTCTGTTTTAATTCAGTTGGTTTATTATTTTCATTTACGTTTTCTTTTCCCTTTTCTGATATGAATTTAATGGGTGAAGAAAGAATGTTTTTCTGAATTAAATGAGATTGGCTTGATGAAGCACTAAAGCCCAGCTTGCCATTGGGCCTGACATTTACTGTGTTTGTGATGTTCATCAATTTGATGCTTCTCCCATTAAGGGATTCTTCAAATTGCTTTACATCAACTAATTTAGTTTTTAGTGAAATGATTTGTTCAGTTGCTAGCGTTAAATCATCTTTTAACTTAATGTTTTCAGATAATAGATTATCGTGTTCAGTTAGCTTATCTGTGAGAAGTTTGATTTCCTTCTCAGATTTGATTAAGTCATTACATAATAATTTAAATTCAGTTTTGAAATGTTCTGAATTGAAATCAAATGAAGATATTACCTGATCCTCTTCAGATTCAGATTCTTCTTTAGATTGCTCAGCTTTTAACAGATGTCCTGAAGCATTGATGGCCATCAAGCAAACTTACTTTGCTTTAGCTTCTTCTTCATCTTCACTAGAGCTGGGATATGAAGATTCTTCTTCTGTATCACTCAAGATTTCAATAACAAACCCTTTGTCCTTCCTCTTATGCTTGATGGAGGAGGGCTTGTTGTAATGCTTTTTGGAGTCCTTGTCTATTATTTTCTCCTTGATCTGATTCTCTGTAACTCAGGAAGAAGGTGCCCAGGTTTTCTGCAACTAAAGCAGACAATTTCCATGGTACGAGTTTTGTTATATCTTAGTCTGTCATCTTGTCTAGATGACTTCCTTTTGAAATCTTTTCCGGCCATCTTGTAAAATCTTTTGGCCAATAAGCTTATGAGCTCATCATTAGCTGGTGGAGCATCTGGTCCTTCAGATTCTTTAAAAGCAATGTTTTGCTCTTTCCTTCCTGATGAGGAGGTCTTCTACTCAGCTGCCTCTCTTGACTTTATCAGCTGCTCATAAGATTTGAGCTTTCCCAGCAATGACTTAGTGGAGATTAAAGTCAAGCTTCTGGCCTCCTTGATTGGCAAGATTTTAGAATACCATGTGCTGGGGAAGCACATAAGGATCTTGTCATTGATCTCAATAAGGAATATGTCTTTGTCCATTGTTTTCAGCTCATTGATGATTAAGCTGAGTCTGTTGTGCATATCAGCCACTGACTCAGATTCATCTTTCTAGAAATTCTCATATTGAGAGATTAGGTGAGCTTCTGTCCTTTCTCTCATCTGCTGATCCTGCAACCATTTGGTTTAGAGAGTCCTAAATGGCTTTTGCTGAAGTGCACTCAACCACTTTCTGGAATATGTCCTCTGACATAGTGTGTGCAAGAATGTTCATGGGCCTTGCATCAGCAATCTTTTCCCTCTTCTGTGTATTAGTCCACTCTGGTGGTGGAACTATATTTGTACTTGTTGTTACTATTGCAGAAGGTGTCGGGGGACCTGCCAAGATAGAATTATAGATATCTTCATCAATTGAATTCATATACAATCTAATCCTTGCCTTCCAAATTGCAAACTTATTAAGGTTGCATACTGGAGGTCTAGTGCTTGAGTATTCCTTATTCTATTCCATGATATATAAGAGATACTAGAGGTAATAAGATCTATCAAAGGATCTTTTGATTCAGGTATTAGCCTGTAAAACCTAAAGAATATCCATCAGATACCAATTGAAAGTTAAGGGATAGATCTGTCTTAAATCTAGAGGGGGGGGGGGTGAATAGAGTGTTTAAAAAACTTGATTAGTTTTTATAGCAGAATTAAAATAAGTGATACTAAAGTATATAAAGAGAAGTAAAAACAAGATTATCATAGCACAGAAAAACAAGAAATGGAACAACCAGACGACACAAGGAATTTTAGTGGTTCCCAAAAACTTGGTACATCCACTCTTCTACCGCCCTAGTAGGAATCCACTAACAGGTTTTTGATCAGGTGCCCTGCAACTACAGGTTTTGCTCAGGTGCCCTGTCACCACAAGATCTATTTCAAGGGAGATCTCACAACCCTTTAGGCTTTTGATCAGGTGCCCAAAAACCAACACAAGTCTTTTGTTATGGAGACTTGACAATCACGTGATAACTTTTGAAGGGAGTTAAAAACCCTTTTTACAGTGAGGTAAATTAAGTGATGGTGTCTTCTCTTTCTCAAACAATTTGAGAAGACAAGTGGATTGTTATTGTCAAAGCTCCCCCGGAGATGTTGAATGGTTCAGGAAGATGAGAGCTTTACTCAGGGTGTATGCCTTCAACTAGCTTGATGTTTCTTCAGGAAGCTTTTAGATAGATGATGTTGTTTATCTCTGAAGATTCCTGAAGCCAGAAACATAAGAAGACTAATGATCTTATATTGTTCTTCTTCTTCAATTTCCTGTAAGCACACTAGCAATAAGAATTTCTTCTCTATATCATGTATCAACAGTTGTATGATTGTAATTGTTATTCTTCTTTTTGAAAAAGATCTTTTATATTCTGAGAGGATTTCCAACCTTTGAATTTTGAATAATATCCTGAATTTACTGTTGAGATTCTGTGAGTTGAAACAGATGGAATTTGTCTTTAATGTGTTTCCTCAACTGTCCCAGTAAATAAGCCAAGTAATTAACTCTATTAAATCCATAATCAATGCTGCCTTGGAATGTCTATATTCTTGAGAATATAAGCATTAATCATTAAGAGAATTACTGCCTTAGAATAAAAGAATTGAAGTCAAAATGAGAGAGAATACGTCAAACTGATACTTACAGAATTAGTCGAACACAGAACAGATTTCGTCGACCTGAACTCCAAGTTTGTCGAGCTGAGAAATCTTCTTCGTCGAGCTGAGCTCAGAGATAATTGATCTGGAAAGAATCTGACAATTCTGAGCTCCAAGTTCGTCGACCTGAGTTAGACTTTTGTCGACTAGAGAAACTGAGTAGAGGAGGGAGTTCGTTGACCTAAGCCCGGATATCGTCGAGCTCAGCTCAGAGTTGAAACTCTGAGTTCGTCGATCAGCGATTGACGATCGTCGAGCTGAGTTCGAAGAACTTCGAACTAATTTCAGAACTCTTGAAAACTAAATTTATTCTAAGTATGAGTCTCTGGAGTCTTTTGAAGGATGGAACATAAGAGTCTAACCTAATCAGACTGACCTAACCTTAGAACTAAATAAATTGACCCTAAGCTATACATAATGGGTCAACAATCCAAATTAGTGAACCTAGCCCAAATCCATACTGGGGTTCCAACAGGCTTGCCTTGCTGCTTCTTCTTCTTCGGAGAAGTTACTCTGAACTTACTATTGAAGATAACAAACTAACAGGTTTCTCTTTTAGATCAGTGATTTGAACAACTTCTCCAAACCCTGTAACAATGCTGAGAGGAGGAAGATGAACTTCAGTTCTATTTCCCAAAAGTTTCAGTAGTCCAGTTTATTTTCATGATCTGATTACTTTTCTATCCCGCCGTCCAACGACTCTTTGAGCATTGGGCCCACTTGGATTTTATAGCTGCAGGAAAACTTTTGCATTAAGTTTTGTATAATAGGCAAGCGGTGCCATTTGTTGTGTACTGTAGACTTCCGACAACATTAGAATTTCTGCTTATGTCAGCACATATGGACTTAGTCAAATTTAGACAATTCACCATAGTCGTTGAGTGAAGGCTTATCACTCAATGCTAAAACACTTAGTCAGATTATCTATAACACCAGGCGTTGAGTGATTAGTCATCACTCAATGAATATAGACTTTTGTAGTCTAACTAATTAGGTGTTGAGTAAGACTTCCTTACTCAATGCATGTGGACATAGCCAATTTCCACTGAATGGGGGAATTGAGTGAGTTGTCTACACTCAACAGTTTCAGCCTTAGCTTGCCATCTTGCCGAGGCATTGAGTGAACAGCCTTCACTCAACGCTTTTATACTTTGCTGAATTTTCTCTTGAATTGGCACTGAGTGAACTCCCTTCACTCAACGCTTTTGTACATAGACAAATTTTCTATCTACCTCTTCAGAGGCTTTGAAATCACTTTGTTCTGTCGATGCTTTCTTCTTAAGGCATTGAGTGAATTGCCTTCAGTCAACACTTCTGGACTTTGCCAGATTTCTTGGCAGATCTTCCGTGGCTTCGACTGCTTGAGCTTTAGTTAATGCATCTGTCTCTGGGCATTGAGTTAACTACCATCACTCGACGCCTGTGGACTTTGGCAGATTTCTATCTTGCCAATGCTGAGGCTTTGACTGTCTAGTTTTTACTTAATGCTTTTGGCTATCTAGCGTTGAGTGAACTGGCTTCACTCAACATCTATAGACTTTGATAGATTTCTATTTTGTCAGCATATTTCCTTGTTTACACCTATCATTATTACTTAGACCACCTGTCTAATCAGTGTAATAAGTGACCACCTGCATACATAGAACTTAAAGCATGCATCAGATACAAACATGTGTATACCATTGTCATGTAGGCCCTCTTCAAATCTGGGACATTGGGAACAATGGACCCAACAATCTCCCCCTAATTAAAGAAGTCAAAACCTGGGACAATGATAACACCAACACCTAAATGGCATATTAAACATTTCAAAAGGCAGAAATAATGAAAGCACATCAAACATATTATTTTCATTAAATAGAAGGAATAATTGTTTTTATATTATGCATAAAACAAAGTTCACACAATTCCATCAGCCCTTGAGAAATATAAGAAACATTTTAAGGTTTCTGGTTCTCTTATCACTATGCCCCTGCTGGGATTCTTGGCTGCTTTCTCTTTACTGTCTCCTGACTTCTTTTCCTTCTGCCTTTAGAAGTAGTTGTATGGCTTTGAGAAGTATTTTACAGGCTCCACAGCATCTGGTGGCAAAGTGCCTAGCCACTTATCCTTATTGAAATTTCTTCTATCCCTCTCATTATTTTTAAGCCTAGCCCATTCAAGAGAGTTGTAGAGCTTTCCCATTTCTGTCTTCTTGTTCTTAACTAGATCCCAAGAAGACAGAATAATGGTCCTTGATTGAGGACTCCAATGTTCAAAATCAGGTTTTGACTCCATCTTTTCCCTGAATCACTTCTTGCTCATTCTGGCAGCATCCTCTTCCTCAGTAATAGACTTTCCTTTACCCTAAACTCTTACTCAATAGTGGGGCTAAATGTTGGAATTGTAGGAATGTCAGCAGCTATAGAAGATTCAACCCCCTGTGCACCTTCTTGCAAGTACTGAGCATCATCCTGATAGACAAGACCCTGTTCCACATTCTGATCACATTATTGGCCATCATACTAATTCCTATATTGACCACCATGAAGATTCTTAGGGATAGGGGCAGTTTCAATGTTTTCATTCGATAATGGCTCAAAACCCATTAAGCCTCGGATAACGTTAGTGGTCCAAACTGCATTTTCTGTATTACCCTTTATTACACCCTTCTCCCCTTTTTGACTTCTTTACAAATATACTAAGTTAAGGAGGTGCTGGCCTTTATCAGTCGTGCATCTATGTAATTTATGTATATAGTGACATGGTCCCTCACCTTGAGTAGGTGATCATCTAGGACCTAAGCACAAGCATCCATTCTCCTTTCAAGAGTTATCTTGTGCTTTTCCAACAGTGTCTTCTCTGCATTGTGGACTGCCAGCAAGTTTATAGAGAGCATGTTTTGATTTTCCATAAGGGCATTGTGAAGAGTGCCAAGATCCACCAACTTGTCTTGAGTAAAGTCAACTGTAGGACCTGCTCTCAAGAAAATTTTTACAGTCTTGGCCTTGAACAGATTGACCTCAAATCTGATAGATTTGTTCTCCGTGGATAGTTCATTCCTGAGGTTATTTATTAAATCATCAACAAAATTCTCAAGTGGTCTACTTTGGTCATCCAGTAACCCTTTCAGCTGAGCCAGGAATGTTCCCGACATTTGATCAGTGGATGTACCTTCATTACTGACTGGTATAGGTTGTTGAACTAGACTTGGATCTTCCCTTATATCAGAATCAGCCATCTCTAATTCAGATGAATATTCATCCTTATTAACATCAGTGACATTGTCCTTCTCTGATTTAGATGATTCTATATTGTAAACTATGCCTTGAGCAGGGAGTTCAGGTTGAATCTCACCCTCAGTCTCTGTCATGCCCAAAGGGATATCTAGAATATTAGCTGTGATTATATATGTATGTTGTTCATGTACAAGAGGAAGCTGAGTGTCTTATTACAACATCTGTATCTACTCTCCCTCTGTAAGAGCAATCTCCATCACTTGCTCAAGAAGTTGGTCTCCTTCCTTGGAGAAGCAGTTTCTACTTCAATGGGAGCTGGTGTTTTGATAGTCTCCCCCTCACTTTGAGGACTGAAGGCACCATGCTCATCTTGTATTAATGGTGCAGGTACATTAGAGATGGTGACTTCGAGGCCTCCCCCTCCATCATAACAGATATCTTAGTGACTATGTCCTCATCAAATTTTCCTGCAATTTTGGCTGAAGGTATCTCCACAGCATCTGCTGGAGCCTCTTCAGAATGAGTCCTACTGACCTGAGTCCGCACTATAGGGTCAGAGTATATTGAGACTTGGGCACTCGTGTCCTTTTTGGTCTCTTCAGTAGACCTAGATAAATTAGGATCATAAGGCTCTTCCTCTGATTTCTCTGATGAACTTTTTTCTGAACTTTCCTCTAGAGCAGGAAATGGTGTCTTCTTCTTCTTGGTAGCAGTCTGAGCATGTGGCTACAGAACTCTGTCCAATCTATCTAGCATTTTCAAATCCATCCTCCACATTTGATGGATTTTGGTTCCTAACCTTGTGTTAAGGATCCTTGGAACACATTTGAGCAGAAACAGAGAGAGAATTCTTCCCATGTTTGGTTCAGTTATGCACTCCATTATTCTGTGAAATAGTATCTTTACCCAATCAGTCCTTTTGGAGAGTATTATCCTTACTAGTAACTCAAACATTTTCATAGAAAACTTGTCATGTGAGCTTGACTTGCACAACAAAGCCTTTCCAATCACATCAGCTAGGAACTTACCTTTCAGATTTAATTCAATCCTTAGAATTGATCCAGTGGTGTGTTTAGATAGACCACACCACTTCATTTCTGATTTGATATCAGACTGATCCATTTCCTCTTCCTTATCTGAATCTGAGAACTTCAGCATTTATAGTGCCTTGTTTAGTCTTCTAGGGGTTATCTTTATCTTGTTTCTGCTAATTAAGGTCTTGATCTTATTGGTTGATGAGTCAACCTTTCAATTCCAGTACTTCTCTCTTCCACATCAAATAGGACTCTGATAGAAAAAAGTCATGGTCAGTGACCTGAAGTAAGTGGAAAACGAACTGTACTTCTTCTGGTGCATCTTTGAATCTATTGTGAACTAGCTCTGAGCCTTCAAATAAGAAGTCCAAACCCTTTGGTGCCATTATTTTTGTGAAATTCCTAAATTCTTCCAAGCCTTTCATCGATTCATCATAAGGGGTAGAGAAGGGAGAGGAACAATCTATTTTGTCTTACACACATAGCCTTTTATTTATAGTTATTTTTATTTTTAGAAGGGTAAGAAGCGCGTACCTGTTCCTGATCAATAATTGATCAACCACTGGGATTTAATCCCAACGCTTAGTCGCCTAATAGACTCACTGAGAGTATGCAATGAGTGAACTCAATGAACTCAACACTCTCATCTATTAAGTCCTTTTAATGCACTCGATGCCAGAGTGCATATTCTCAGCGCATTTGATGCCTTTTATACTTAGTCGAATTTATCTCTACTACCCTATAAGGATTAGATCTACCTATAATAACACTAGCAAAATAAAATGTAGATTGCTACTAAAGCTTGACTAAATTCAATATGCCCAATTAAAATTTGAAGTTGTTGAATTTGACTTCATCCATTGATTTAGTGAAGATGTCTGCAACTTGTTTGTCTGTAGGGACAAATTCAAGATAGATGTCTTCCTTCACATGCTCTCTAATAATATAGCACCTAATCTCAATATGCTTAGTCCTGTAGTGAGAGACAAGATTCATAGCAATATAGATAAAACTAGATGAATTACAGTACATTAGAGTTTTACTTATCTGTATGTTGTAATCCTGGATCTAATGCTAGATCCATAACAACTGAGCACAACAACTACCTGCTGATATATATGTTGGCTCAAGTGTTGAAATTGCAATACTGGTCTGCTTTTTTCTTCTCCAAGATACAAGTCTTCCTCCCAAGAACTGACAGGTGCCTGATGTGCTTTTCCTATCTTCTCTACAACCTGCAAAATCTGCATCTGAATATCCAGTTAGTTCAAAATCTCTATTCCTAGGGTACCATAGGCCAAGATCTGGTGTTCCCTTAAGATATCTCAAGATTCTTTTAGCTATAAAATAGTGGGACTCCTAAGAACCAGCTTGGTATCTAGCACAAACACATGTTTCATACAAGATGTCTCGCCTACTAGCAGTAAGATATAGGAGGGAGCCAATTATGCCTCTATATAAGGTTTCATTAACAGATTTCCCTGCCTTCCTTCTCTATTAACATACTACCCTCATGGGAGTTTTCATTATGGAGGCACTCTCCATACCAAATTTCTTAATCAACTCCCTAGTGAACTTAGACTGGGAGATAGACAATCCATCCTTTGTCTGTCTTACTTGGAGGCCCAAGAAGTACTTAAGCTCACCCATACTGCTCTTTTCAAACTTCCCTTGCATAAGTTTGGCAAAATTTTTGCAAAGGTTAACATTAGTAGACCCAAAAATTATACCATCTACATAAATTTGGACTAGTATGATCTTTCCCTTAGATTCCCTTAGGAATAGAGTCTTGTCTATCTTTCCCCTTGAGAATTTGTTCACAATAAGAAATCTAGACAGGGTCTCATACCATGCTCTAGGGGCTTGCTTCAACCCATAAAAAGCTTTCCTAAGTCTATAAACATAATCAAGAGAGTTAGGATCGACAAAACTTGATGGCTGCTCAACATAGACTTCTTCCCTAAAGTCACCATTGAGGAAGGCTGACTTCACATCCATCTGGTAGACGTTGAATCCCTTGTGTGTAGCATATTCAGGGAATAGTCTGATGGATTCTAGCCTAGCTATAGGGGCAAAGGTTTGATCAAAATTAATACCTTTTTCTTGCCTATATCCCTTAGCCACCAGCCTAGCTTTGTTCTTGATTATAATGCTATTTTCATCAAGCTTATTCCTATAGATCCACTTGGTTCCAATGGTATTATGTCCTTGTGGTCTGGGAACCAGCTTCTAAACCTTACATCTCTTGAACTTGTTCAGTGCCTCTTGCATTGCCACAATCCAAAAATGATCTATGTTGGCCTCTTCAATTCTTTTGGGCCCAACGTGTGACAAGAAACATGAATAAATGGCTGTATTGAGACTTCTGCTCCTTGTTATAATTCCTTGGTTAACATTACAAATTATCTAGTGTCTGGGATGATCTCTTAGATAACTGACTGTAGGGGGCATTCTTCCTTTAACATCTTGATCTTCAATGGATGGATCTTGCTGTACTTCATCCACATCATGTGCGCTAAGTTCTTCTTATAAAATGCACACACCTTCATCTTCATCTTGGGCTGTAGGAGAAGCATTCCTGATGGATAGATTGTCCTCAACTATTCAATACCTGCAGTTCTAGATGAGGAGCAAGGAAGCTCACTGTTAATCATAGTAGATTCATCAAAGAAAACATTTATAGATTCTTCCACAACTTGATTTTTCAAGTTTTAGACCCTATATGCTTTGCTATAATTGATGTACCCAACAAATATCCCATCATAGGATTTGGCCGCAAAATTAGTTACGTAAGATTTCCCATTATTAAGCACATAGCATTTGCTTCCTAATATTCTGAAGTAGGCAAGGTTTGGTTTTCTGCCCTTCATTATCTCATAGGGAGTCTTCTTATAATTCTTGGTGATAGAAGCTCTATTTAGGACATGACATGCAATATTTACTACCTCAACCCAGAAATATTTTGGAAGAGATGTGTCACTTAGCAATGTCCTGTCAGCTTCTATGAGATTTCTATTTTTCCTTTCAACAATCCCATTTTACTATGGTGTTCTTGGAGAGGAAAATTCTTGGTGATTCCTTTGTTCTTTACAGAACATTGTCATGCCTTCAGATTGGAACTCAGTGCAATGGTCACTTATGATTTTTACCACAGTACTGTCTAATTAATTCTGAATTTGCTTGACAAAGGTCCTGAAGATATCAAGGGTTTCAAACTTTTTATTAAGAAAAAAACCCAAGCAAATATAGAGAAGACATCAATAACCACAAGGGTGTAGACTTTCCTTCCTAGTCTATGAATTGGCATAGGACCAAACAAGTCCATATGCAGGAAGTATAAATACCTTACAGTGTCTTTGGCCCCAATTATCACGACCCGCATTTTATCAACAATAAAATCATATCAGAGCAAGAAAAAATATGTGTCATGATGCCATGTCATTCAGGGGATAATTGCACACGCTCTGGCAAAACCCTAGATTCTACACCTTTGGAGAAAATCATATTTTAATATGAAAGAACACCAATTAAGTTTGATGGTCGTATCCCTCAGCACCGTGGATCAGCTAGTCCACAATTAGAAATAGTTGTATGCGCAGTGAAAAATACTTTTGTTTGCTTGATTTGACATCCTGCATGAGTATAAAAGTCCCCAAAGGACAACTCATGAAATGCGGAAATCTAGATTTATCATAGTATAAGAAAGTAACTTTTACGTTCTTTGGAAAGTAGTGATTTAGTTTTATAAATATGAGATGCATGAGGTACATATAGTGCTACTCTTAGGTTTCAAAATACCTAACATGCATCCTACCATAAATCATTCCCAGAAGCAAGTAAACAACCTCCAAAACAGGCAACATAGCAGTTATTTGTTCATATATAACATTAAAAGTAAGCCACCAGTGGCATCAACAACCTGACACGAACCAACTAGTGATGTGGATCTTTAGCTTGACATGTTGTGCTTATGCTATGCATCTTATGCTATGCAGTTTAAACATGCCTTAATGCATGTTATGAGTGGCATACACATGCAATGTTATGCATCCCATACTACATAATATTACATGCAACGAAAAGGAAAAAACGTACTAATGGGCATTCATGTGGTGAGGTTATGCATCCTATACTACACAACCCTCACATGTTGCCACATATGGTGGATCCATATACAAACACATATTATGTATCCCATACTACATAATATGCCCCATATACTTCTTGTCATGCGTATGAGTGCAGTGCTCATACTTCAGCCAAGGCTTACTGATGACACATCAGTGTGTGTATGATATGCCACTGAACAACTAATTCTAACAAGAAAAGGTTGCCCGACCAATTGTCAAGCAACCTCCCTCTGATATAATTATCACGACCCGCATTTACTCAACAAAAAAAAATCATATATGAGCAAGATAAAATACGTGCCATGATGCCACGTCATGCAGGGGATAACTGCACACGCTCAGGCAAACCCCAGATTCTACACCTTTGGAGAAAATCATATTTTAATATGAAAGAACACCAATTAATTTTGATGGTCGTATCCCTTGGCACCGTGGATCAGCTAGTTCACAATTAGAAATTGATGTATACGCAGTGGAAAATACTTTGGTTAGCTTGATTTGACATCCTATATGAGTATAAAAGTCCCCAAAGGACAACTCAGGAAATGCGGGACTCTAGGTTTATCATAGTATAAGAAAGTAACTTTTACGTTCTTTGGAAAGTAGTGTTTTAGTTTTATAAATATGAGATGCATGAGGTACATATAGTGCTACTCTTAGGTTTCAAAATACCTAACATGCAACCTAACATAAATCATTCCAAGAAGCAAGTAAGCAACCTCCAAAACAGGCAACATAACAGTTATTTGTTCATATATAACATCAAAAGTAAGACACCAGTGGGCGTCAACAACCTGACACGAACCCACTAGTGAGTATGTATGTCTATACAAATAGAAGAAAACTTCCTCACAAGGTCGAGGTACAACACTCTCAGCAACGCCGTCTGCTTTTGGCATTGAGTGAGCTGAACTCACTCAACGCCATCTCGCCAAAGATTTTCTCCAAGTCTTTTGGCGTTGAGTGAGCTGAACTCACTCAACGCCATCAAGCCAGAAGACTTTTCTCTAAGTCTTTTGGCATTGAGTGAGCTAGACTCACTCAACGCCACCGTCCAGTTAGTCTTTTACGGCTAAGTCTTTTAGGGCCGAGTGGACTCGACGCCTTTTACCTTAAGCTGGTTTTTTCTCCCGATTGTGGTTAGGGTTGGTTTATGTCGATTTTGTTGATGTTTTTGGATGGTTTTGCAGGCCGAATCGTGAATTATAGCAAGTGATTTGCTTGTTGACTAAGTAAGGTGTAGTTTGGGTGTAGAGTCGTGGTCCTACCCTTTTTGGCCCTGGTTTGGGCTAGTTTTGTTGGTTTGTTGGCACCAATTTGGCCCTAGTTTGGGCTGGTTTTGTTGGTGTATTGGACCTTTAGGCTGCCACTGTTGTACCCTTGAGTATTTATGGGTCTGGGTGTTTGGATGAGGACTGTTTTTGGTCACCAACCCAGATCCATGTCTCTTCTAGTACTAATGATTCACAAGTTAGGAATGTTAGTTCCTTGGGCATATGATTTCCTTGTGCTTCTGCAGTTTTTAGTAGGGCATGTTGTTTATTTCTTGCACTTGGTGCATTGGGTTGTTGCCTTGGGCATTCTTTTACCCTTACTGTATTGTTCAATTCCTTTTTGCTCTTTTAACAGCACTTATTGTAGGGTTGGTAAGCCTTTTTTTTCCTTACTTATGAATCTAATGCTTTAGTTTTCTTTTGATTATATGCTTGTTGAGGCATTCTTTCTTTGAATGCCTTAGGTTCAGTTTGTAGCCAGTTGAGCGGCTAGTGTTCTTGTGGAGCTTACATGTGGCCTCCGGGGTTGTTGAGAGTGTTGTACCTCGACCTTTTGAGGTTGTTTTCTTCTTTCTGTATTAACATACATACTCACTAGTGGGTTCGTGTCAGGTTTTTTACGCCCACAGGTCGCTTACTTTTGATGTTATATATGAACAAATAACTACTATGTTGCCTATTTTGGAGGTTGTTTACTTGCTTCTGGGAATGATTTATACTAGGTTGCATGTTAGGTGTTTTGAAACCTAAGAGTAGCACTATATGTACCTCATGCATCTCATATTTATAAAACTAAAGCACTACTTTCCAAATAACGTAAAAGTTTCTTTCTTATACTATGATAAATCTAGAGTCCCGCATTTCATGAGTTGTCCTTTGGGGACTTTATACTCATGTAGGATGTCAAATCAAGCTAACCAAAGTATTTTCCGCTGCGTATACATATATTTATAATTATGGACTAGATGATCCACGGTGCCGAGGGATACGTCCATCAAACATAATTGGTGTTCTTTCATATTAAAATATGATTTTCTCCAAAGGTGTAAGAACTGGGGTTTTGCCTAAGCGTGTGCAGTTATTCCCTGCACGACGTGGCATCATGGCACATATTTTCTCTTGCTCTGATATGATTTTATTATTGAGAAAATGTGGGTCGTGACAGTTGGTATCAGAGGTAGGTTGGTTGAAGGAAAGAGCCTTCAGGTACCTGGTGCTGCTTCAAAGAAGAAGAACAAGGAGGTTTGTAGCTTCTGTGGCCGGTTAGGCCACCCCTTTGAGAAATGTTTCAAAAGGTTAGGAACTCAGAAGTAGTAATTGGTGCATGCAATTCAAGGTACTCCCAGGAAAGAGTTATTCGGTTCGGCATGTAAGCGGCCAGGGCATGATGCTGCCCATTGCTAGGGGAAGGATAAGATGAAGGCAAGAAGCTGTTTTCATTGTAGTCAGGAAGGACACATCAAGGCTCAGTGCCCACACCTCCAGCCTGTGATGCAACCAGTGCCACTTCAGGCATTGCCACTCCAGGCATTACCACCGCCTCAGAAATTGGATAAAGGTATGGAAAGCTGAACGTGATTTCTTCAGAAGAAGCGCAAACTTCGACTCAGGTTATTTCAGGTTTGATTTTCTCCCTATTTTTAAATGTTCTTGTTTGTCATTATAGGAATTGTTTCCTTAGATGCGTGCGCAACTTATAGGAAGCTTTAAGGTAAAGAACCATTGGGCGCGTGTTCTTTTCGACTCTGGCGCTACCCACTCGTTTGTAGCTAGAGCCTTCGTGGATCGGTACCGTTTGGATCTTGATCAAGTTCGGGATGCCTTTTGCGTCAAGTTCCCTTCTAGTGATTCTGCGGTTTCAGATTAGGGCATTCAGGACTGTCTGATTTTGTTAGGGGATTTTCTAGCAATGGCAGTTCTGATGGTGATTGAGTTTGAAGATTTTCATGTTATCTTGGGCATGGACTGGTTGTCCAGGTATGATGATGTGATCCAGTGCAAGGGCAAGTGCTTGGACTTCAGAAATGACGACGGATAGCCGGGGAGTTTTTATGGTGATTTACGCCAGGATTCTCCAGTCATTTCTGCGGTATGTCCTCGGACGCTGCTAGCTTCCGAATGTTTTGTTTGTTTTGCCTCAGTTTTGGGGATCGTGGGTAGTTTGCCGCGCTTATAGGAGATTCTCGTTGTGCGTTAGTTTTCTGATGTGTTTCCTCATGATCTTCCTGGTCTTCCACCGGATCGAGATGTTGAGTTTGTCATCGATTTGGAGCCGGGTACGCGTCCTATTGCGAAGGCGCCTTACCGAATGGTCCCGTGAGAGCTAGCGGAGTTGCGTATCCACCTGGATGAGTTGTTAGCGAAAAGTTTATGAGACCAAGTTCATCTCCTTGGGGTGCTCCTATTATGTTTGTTAAAAAGAAAGATGGATCGATGCGGCTTTGTATCGATTATAGAGAGCTCAACAAAGTCACTATTAAGAACAAGTTATCCCATGCACGACGTGGCATCATGACACGTATTTTCTCTTTCTCTGATATGATTTTATTGTTGAGAAAATGCGGGTCGTGACACCAATGCCCATAAAAGAGCTTTTGTCTGCTTTCCCTTTTGGCATACAGAGCAATTGCCCTCCTTGGTACACTTCATTTTCAGACCATTCCTGACCAACTCTTCACTAAAGAGCATACCGATTGTCTTATATTTCAAGTGAGCTAGTCTCATATGCTATATGACACAATAAGATACTTTCTCATTTATAACAAGACATATAGGAGAGTCTTTACTTAAACATAGAAAGTTTAAACAATCGACATTTCAACTCCTAGTGCTTGTCATGATGACCTCTTTGTCATTTGATCTCTTAATTTGGCACTTATCCTTATTGAATACAATGGCTTAGCCAAGATCACATAGCTGGCTTATGCATATTAGGTTGTGTTGCAACCCTTCCACATTAGCTACTTTTGAGATTGATACTATGCAATTGGTAATCATACCATAACCCTTGGTGACTCATCTGTTTGAACCTCCAAAGATAACTTAAGGTCCATTCTTCACTAGAGTGTTGTCCTTCAAGTTGCTTCTTGTTCCAGTCATATGCCTGGAATAACCACTGTCCAAGTACCATATTGGTGTATGGGCACTTGGACTATCCTACAAAATATAATTTATATTACCTTAGGACCCCAATATGTATTGGGTCCTTGGTTCTGGTTAGCCTAAAAAAGAAAATGTCTTCATTCAGATTTTTTGACAGGAAGACTAGCTCTTGCTCTGGGCACAATTGGATTGTGTCATCAATCTTGCGCAAAATGTCCCACTTTGCCACAGAACCAACACTCATATATATTTTTTCTTCTTTTTTGAGCAGGTCTAGCCCTTTGTATGTCGTTAGCAGCTGACTATTCAGAAGGAAGAGCTGCTTCCTTATTCCTGTTTCTATCAGCCACAATCTAAATGAAAGTGAGCTTACCAGTAGAAGAGCTTGGTTTATCTTATGTTCTACCAACATTGGTCTTCTTTGCAGAAGACATACTGTTGATGGCCTTAGAAATACACAAGTCAGGCTTGCTAATAGACTTTCCCATGGTCCGAGTGTATGCTGGGAGATCCTGAGAAAAGGCCATTGCCTTATTTTTGAGTATGTGGGATGGGGTACTAAAGACAAATGGTCCATGATGGGCCATCTGAATTTCCTCATGTGGGGCCTTGAAAGCACTCATCCCCCTTCCATACCTTCCACCATAGTTGTGAACATTTTTGTTTATACTTGTGGATCTTCCATTCAACTTGTGACCATAGATACTTTCTTAGTCATACCTGTTTGATGGTAACAACACTGTCTTAAAAGAGATGGAGGCTGAATTTGAGCTTTGCCTTTCCCTTGGGACTGGGAAACTCTTGTGTTCCCCTTGAATACCAATCCCTTCTTTTCCTTTTGAGAGGATTCTATCAGGGGTAACACAGTATTTGGCTTTGAATATTTAGCCATAATTCTTTTCTCCCTTTGGAGCTTCTTTTCAAGACCTAGAATAATTGTGTTATTGTGGTTAATAGTCCCAATCTGGATTATTATTATGGTCTTTAGTTGGTTAACTTCCCTTGTCTTCTGATCCAGCAATGATGTTGTGTCAGCTTGTTGGGAAGCAGACAGCTATAGGGAAAAAAATCTCCTCATCTTGTTTCTTGGCCAACTTCTTGCTCCTTTTAAAATCTTACAAAAGGGCACCATACTTTTCAGTCAATTGATTGACATCTTCCTCAGATTCTGACCTATCTTCATCACAGGATGATGATGCATCAGAATTTAGACTAGTCTCATAGTGTGAATTCGAAGAAGAGATAGACAGTGAATATACCTTATCTAGACAAGGCAGATCCTGGATAGATTCTTCATCTATCAAGTACATTTGACCATAAATGATGTTAACATCTTCATCCTCCTCAGTGTCATTGTCTGAATGTGATAGAGGGGCCCTGATACCTATCCTTGCCGCAGGATAGTCTTCTTCGTCATCAGCAACAACAGCAAACAACCCAATATAGGCTTATTTTTCTTCTTCAGAATCTGATGAAGATGAGTCCCTTAGACTCCAGCTATTTTCATTCCTAGCAATGAAGTTCTTTTCCTTCTTGCTCTTGAGATGGTGGTGCTTCATCTCACCAGTCTCGTTTCTCTTTACAGGACAATCAGCTATGACATGTCCTAGCTTGCTTTAGCAATAACAAACAATTTTAAAAGAAATATGTTTACTAGGTTTAGATTCATACATGTCTCCCTTGGAGTGTTTCTTCTCAGCCTTATAGTGGTCCTTCTTGTGATAAGAGGAGGAGGACGGTCTGCTCCTCCACTTCTTCCTCTTCATCATCTTCTAAAACTACCTAGTGAAGGAAACAAACTCTCCATCAGACATGTTACAGTCTGATGTGCTTGGCTATGTGTTGTCTGAATCAGCATGCCTCCTTGGGGGAGAGGCAATCCCCTCCTTGCTCTTTTTAGAGCTCTCAACTTTGAAGGCCACAGTCTTTTCCTTGGCCTGAGATCTGCTAATGATCTCCTCCTCCTTCCTGGCAGATAGCTGCATCTCATAGGAGAGCAGCTTTCCAAATAGTATGTAAGGGAGAGTATCAGATAGCTTTTCCACCTCCCTAATGATACAGATCATGGTGTACCAGTCTCTGGTTAGAGATCTAAAGAACTTATTATTGAGCTCATAATTTCTAAAGACCCTCCCATAGGTCCCCAGCTCATTCACTATTCTTAAGAATTTTTCATAGCATTCAGATATGCTATCTTTCTTGGTCTGCTTGATGGCTTCATACTCTTGATTAAGTGTGGATTTCCTATCATCCCTGACTTCTTCAATGCCTTCCACATAGACCACCAGTGTTTCCCACATCTCTTTGGAAGTTCTGCAGTGGACAAGGTTCTGGAAAGTTGAATCATTAATGGCACTAACTATTATTTTTTGTGCCCTCTTGTCCATGGTTGCTAGTATGACCTCATCCTTGGTCTTTTCATAGTACTTCTTAGGAGTCTTGATAGTGGGATCAAGAACTGAGACCTTCAAGGGAATGAAAAGGTCCCTCTTGAACTGTTATAAAGATTCTAGGGTTAGATGCCTCCATAAACATCATGACCCTTTCATTCCAGATCTCAAAGCTCTCCTTCCTATAGATAGGAAGCTTTATGGAGCCCAACTCCTTATGGTTCTCTCCTGAACCCATAAGGATATGCTTAAGCTACTCTTGGAGATCAACTCAGACTCTCAAGTCCTTCTTGAGCAACATCCCTCTGATACTACTTGAAGGTCTTTAGATTCAAGAGTAGCTAAACACCTAGGGGGTGAATAGGTTTTTGAGTCTTTGTATCCTTTTTTTTTATTTTAGGTGAGTTGTGATTTAGTTATACTTAGCTTTCAAGATAATCATAAACAACACACAGGAATTTTATAGTGGTTCTCTAGATTTTGGGTACATCCACTAACCCTCCCACCTTTTTAACAGTTTGTTAGGTAAGGCAACTCCTATAAACTCGGCTCCAAAGAGCTTACAACACAGATTTCTCAGGATCTCTCAGTCTCCTCTAAGACCTACCTCAGACATAAAGCCCTACCACTCAGAGCCAGCAAAACTCCTACAGCTTAGTGATCTATATACCACCTATCTCAGACTTATCACTAAGTCCTATAACTCAGGATATTAGGATAGCCCTACCACTTAGAGAGAATGAATCTCCTACCTCTGGCCAATAACCCTATAGATGAGATCCAAACCTAGATCCTACCTCAGATTCACCACTTGAATCTGACCACTCAGATCTACTTAAAGATACTACACTCAGCCTTTTTAAGATTAGGATTACACTCAGATCAAGAAGATCTTAGAGAAGAAATAAAGGTTTGTTGAAGATGTTTAGACACCAGAGAAGTATTCTCTATGTCTTCCTCTGCCATGTGCTGAGATAACTTAATACAATCTTCTTCATAGTTTCAGGAATAGTTCTCCAAGAATGGTCAGCTAGAGCTATGAAATTGTTGTAGTTAAGGCTTACCTTACTACTTCTTCTTATTCAGAGAAACTACTCTGAACTTGATGTTTAAGATCAATAACTAACTGGTTGCTCTTTAGATCAGTGATTTGAACAACTTCTCCAAACTCTGCAATAATGACGAGAGGAGGAAGATGAAGTTTAGTTATATTTCCCAAAAGTTCCAGTAGTCCAGTTTAATTTCCTGATCTGATTGCTTTTCTATCCCGCCGTCTAACGACTCTTTGAGCTTTGGGCCCACTTGGATTCGCTAGCTACATGTACACTTTTGCATTATATGATGTATAATGGTCAAGCAATGCCATTTATCTTGTACTGTAGACTTCCCGAAACATTTGAATTTCTACTTACGACAGCACCTGTGGACTTAGTCAAATTCAGACAATTCACCATAGGCATTGAGTGAAGACTTATCACTCAATGCTAAAACACTTAGTTAGATTATCTGTATCACCAGGCATTAAGTGATTAGTCATCACTCAATATATATAGACTTTTGCAGTCAAACTGATTAGGCATTGAGTGAACCTTCCTCACTCAACACATTTGGACTTAGCCGATTTCCACTAAATGGGGGAGTTGAGTGAGTTGTCTAAACTCAACGGTTTCTACCTTAGCCTGCCATCTTGCTGAGGTGTTGAGTGAATAGCCTTCACTCAATGCTTCTGTACTTAGTTGAATTTTCTCTTGAATTGGCATTGAGTGAACTCCCTTCACTCAACACTTCTGGACTTAGACAGATTTTCTGTCTACTTCTTCAGAGGATTTGGCATCACTCTGTTCTATCAATTCTTTCTTCTTAAGGCATTGAGTGAACTGCCTTCACTCAATGCTACTGGACTTAGCCAAATTTCTTGGTAGATCTTCTATGGCTTTGACTGCTTGAGCTTCACTCAACGCATCTGTCTCTGGGCATTGAGTGAACTGCCTTCACTTGATGCATGTGGACTTAGGTAGATTTTTGTCTTGCCAATGTTAAGGCTTTGACTGTCTAGTGTTTATTAAACGCTTTTGGCTATCTAGCATTGAGTGAAATGGCTTCACTAAACGCCTATATACTTAGACAAATTTTTATTTTGTCAGCATCTTTCCTTGTGTCCACCTGTCATTATTACTTAGACCACCTATCTAATCAATGTAACAAGTTACCACCTGCATACTTAGAACTTAAAGCATGCATCAAATGCAAACATGTTTATAACATTTTCCTGTAGGACTTCTTCAAATGTGGGATATTGGGAATACTGGACCCAATAGGGGGTGAATATGTGGCTTGCACTTTACTTTGAGTCTTTTAAAATTTTAGCAGTTAAGTAAAATTATAGCACGCACACAATAAGCATAAAGTTGTTTATAGTGATTCCCTAAGGTCTAGGTACATCCACTTTACTTCTACACATATCTAGCAATGAGCTAGACTAGGAAAACTCCTCCAAATACTGAACTCCTTGAGCTTACACCTCAATATCTCTTAGATCTATCCCAGATCCTACCTCATACTTATTAAGAAGTCTAACCTCATGCACACAAGCCCTATCACACAGAGTGCTCCAACTCCTATAGCTTAGAAACCCTCTAAGTTTCTGACCTCTGACTTATCCCAAGTACTACCTCATATTTACCCAGAAATCCTACCATTTAGGATGGGAGCACAACCCTAAAACTCAAGCACAAAAGCCCTACATCTCAGGCACAAAGACCCTACAACTCTGGCACAAAGGCCATATAACTCATGCAGGTACAAAGGCCCTAAAAAAATTTAATTTAGTTATAAAACAGAAGTCTGAAAGGATAATAACTTGAAGCTACACTTCTGATGTTGTATCTTTGATGGCTAGATCTTGAGCAGGTCCCTGTACAAGGTATTCTTCAGGTTGCACAGGTTAGGGATTGCTTCTCATTGATCTTCTCCTCCAACAGATGGAAGATGATCTATCTTGAGTCTGATGACTCTCCATGTTCTTCTGAAGGCTCTCAACAAGAACTTACTTCCTATCTCAACAGTACAGTATGCTGTCTAAGGTTTCATAATTTTTGAAACGACACTTTTCCATTGACTTGGAACTTCATCTTTATAGTCTTTGAAGCACTGTAATGGTCTTGAGAATACATCTTGTCAAAGCATGGACAAGAATAAAATATCTTATCCCTTCTTTCCGCACCAATGCTAAAATTGACTTCTGTCAAGCAGTCGAGATTCAACAGTAACATTTTGAGTATACTCCACGGTACCCCTGAGTGGCAACTTCATTCACAGTGGTGTCTGCCTTGGCGCTGAGTTCAATGTCTTTCAGCAACTTCCCCATGGTAACGTTGATACAAGGCTTTGCTCTCAAAGGTATCTGTCTTAGCGCTGAGTTATGCGGCTTCTCCACGGTAACGTTGAGACAAGGCTTTGTTTTCAGTGGTATGTCAACAATATAATTGAACTCTGATATACCGTCTCAGCGGTATAATCTATCTATGCTCTAAGCCTATTTTAGAGACAATACACATAAAGTAGATATGGTATCAAATACACATATGTGTATATTATTGACTCCTGAGACTTTCAAATTTAGGACATTGTGGTCAATGTTCCCAACAAGTTTTTTTTGAAAAGAATAAAATGCAAAGTATGGGTTTTATTATATTTTTTAATTTTCTAAGTTTTTGTTACGAAATTTGGTTTATGATATTTTTTTCTTGTTTACACACACACACACACACACACACACATATATATATATATTTAAATACTACGTAATAAAAAAGTTTGATTTAAAAAAAAGGTAATAAAAAGTCATAAGTTAAAATCCTAATTTTTTTGTTACTCCTTGAAATTCTGGAGGAATACTCGATGAAGGGTTCTCAACAGTACTAGGCGAAAAAATGAGGTGGCATCCCAAACGGCCCTTCCAAGGAATTAGATTTTCATTTATTTTATTTTTGTTGGTGCTTAAAAACAAAATATTTTTTGTTTTTGTTAGTTTTTTTAAAATTTTCTTACAATGTTTAGAGAAAGAACTACACCTCCATACTTAGGTTTTAAACATTGTCCTCATTGTTTAAAACAAAGTATGAAGTATAAACAAAAAAATGAAAAAGAGGAGAGAAAGAAAGTGAGACATAAAAGAAAAATTAAAACAGGGAGAAAGAAAGCGACATGATTTGGAGTTATGGAGGCCGCAAGAAACTCTACAAAACAAGTTAAAACAACAAAACAAAAATAAAGATTAAATAAGTACGGGGTGCCATCCATAAGCGTTATGTTTACCACCGCGTAGCTTGAAAAAAGTGGGAGTGAGATTTATAAGTGCGGGAGTGAAAAATTTGACGTTAGTGTCCGTATTATCACTGCAAAAATATAATTTAAGATGGTGCTCGTTAACTTTGAAGGAGCCTTTTTCCGGAATAGAAAAAAGAACAGTGTCATATGGCTAAACCTTCTTGATGATAAAGGGTTCAGACCTTCAATACTTTTGTTTACTCGAAAAAGAACATAACGAGAGAATTATATAAAAGGATAAGATTGCGGCGAAAAAATATTTTAAAATTTAATTTTTCTATCATGATAGAATTTAGACCGCTCATTATAAAATTTATTATTTTTATAGGCATTTGCACGCCATCCATCTAGTTTGTTTATTAAAAACTCCCTATGATCGGAGGCTAAATTCAAACCAAGATTTAAAAATTTCAATTCACAAAAGGCACAACGCTCTAATTCTATAGGTAAATGACATATATTGCCAAAGACTAATCGATACATCATAAAACCGATTGCTGTGTTAACAAAATCTTATGACGAAGGATGACATCAGACAACAACAAAGAGTAAGTCATCTAAGCGGTCACTCTGGGTTCCCGCGGGCACTCTCTAGGTTGTCTCTCAGGGTACTTGTGAACACTCCACTGTCAGAGGCCCAGGCACTATAATGGTCGGCATGTGGATGGGCAACCTCTCAAAAGGCAGAGTAGTGATCCAGCAAATAGGCCGCGACGGGCACTACTCTTAGAACCCGCACACACTCATCTCCTTAATATCTCCTTAGGCGGTACTGTGCCGTCTCTTCTCTTAACCCCCCGACACCTGACTCTTCGTGTACCTCATGCAGCTGCTTATTTAATATCATGTTTAATAAGTAATTAATTGCCCATAATTTTGTAAACCGTCCAAGCAGCCTACCCTCAAGTATAAATAGGGACTACGGTGCTCGAGCAAAGGAGGTGGACTTAACCCAGAATTTGCCATGTTGTTAGTGCAGACTCTAAGTCCCTTCAATTTTTTATTCTTTGGCGCATCTTGTATTCTCCAATACACATGAGTATCTACACCCTTCTGTAATCTTATCCTGAGATAACCCAAAAGCCTGCTGTTAGAGATGCATTAGATGTGGCGGGTCAGTATGTTGTTTGCCGCTACCAGTGATACCCCTCTTCTTACGTTCTCTGCTTTTGCTTGCCAAGCCTATATGGGGCTAAGTAACTAGTTGGTCACATTTAGCAATCCCTCAACCGTACCCCCAGTTGGTGATTGAGTGTGGAGGAACTAGGTGAAAATTTTTGTACCAACAGTTCGAACAAGCGACCTTCAGATCACAACCAGCTAGAAAATCTGCCCACAAGAAATGCAGGAAGTTGCTAGATTGCGACCAACAACTAGTAACTCACACGAATTTGACACCCTCTTTGGCCTAGTCAATCAACTAGTCACCCAAGGGCTGCAGCGGGATCAAGCCACTAAGCACCCGAGATTGCCCGCAACCCCCACTCATCTATCACTGACACTACCAATAATTTTGCCCCTGCTTCAATCGCATGATGAGGGTGCCCGTACCCACCATTCGCTTTTTCGGTAAGCTACCTAGGACCATCTCAAAAGGGTCCTGGACTTTGAGGACCTAGAACAAGTTCAGATGGCAAAATTCTACTCACCATTTGTCTGAGGGATCGTTGGGGAAACTGGCCCCAATGGCTTAAGAGAGACTCGACTTCCCTACTTCTCAGGGAAGGAGGAGCTCGCATCTCACTTGCAAGCATTTGATATGACTGCAACTTTGTTTCCCCTCAGCGAGGGCCTGCATTGCAAACTACTGTCTACTACTTTCGACCAAAATGTAAGAGAGTGGTTCCACAACATCCCTCCCAGCTTTATCACCTCTTTCAGATTAATGAAAATAGATTTCTTGCAAAGGTTCTCCACCTCCAAATGACAAAAGGCAGATATTGATGCCCTTTTCAAAATTTGACAAGGACCAAATGAGACTTTGGGATAGTATATCGATCACTTCCAAAGTGTAACACCCTGCTCATTCCAAGGAATATAATAGCGGGTTTGGCAGAGACTTCACGCCATATTGAATGAAAAAACAAAAGAGTTACTCAGTGAATCTCAATCCATAACACTAAACAATAATGCATAATAGAATTATACGCTAATAGAAGCACTTAAATAATCTTGAACTGGAAAATACCAATCACTAAAGGAATGATTAAACAACAATTACATTATCTTGCTTTAGCCTTAAGGCCTTACACACGAGTAAATATTTAACTACTATATGGTTTACCTACATCGACACGCAGGTTGGCAAAAGATGAATAGCTAAAACAAAACTTGGGCCTTCAAGGGCCTGCACAGCTTGGGCACCCACCTGCTATTTCCCGCTTGGCTCTCCCGCCCTTATACCTGTACGAACCACAAAGATGTGGAAAAAAAGATGGTAATGAGTCAGCTTTTACTGAATACTATCCACGAACACGCGGTATAATAACCCCACCCCATTCCCGAGGTGGTGGTATTCCATCCCTGCATATAAGTTAACAATAATAGAGTATATATATTTAAGCAAGAAAGTGACATGACAAGCAAGCCAAGAACAAACGCTATACGCACAATCA
Source organism: Platanthera zijinensis (assembly GCA_039513925.1). Lineage (NCBI taxonomy): Eukaryota > Viridiplantae > Streptophyta > Magnoliopsida > Asparagales > Orchidaceae > Platanthera > Platanthera zijinensis. The sequence continues at coordinate 65,520,684 of CM077089.1, read as the reverse complement.
TCATAAATGTTGGAACACACATCCACACGCTTCGTGCACTCATGACACACTTTCGATATAATCCTTGAGTCCCACCACTATCCCTTGTCCCAGAGATGGATGATCCCACCTTAAGGATTCTTCTAGTCCGACCTAAAGTTAAGGACTCTCTCCTATGCCAACAATAAAAGCCAAATACGTTAGGCACTCTAGTTGGATAACATAGTGCAGGTACTGTTCAGTTCTTTCCTTTTGCTAACTCTCCATGCGAATCAACGGCAACGATGCGGGTCAGCTTCCCCTTTCCCGCTAATGACATAACTCGCATTATGTCCCACGATTGGCACTCACGGCCACATAAAGCACCACAACTTCACAAACTAGCCCACTTATCCCATGGACATAGGCCTCACATTACTCCTAGGGAGCTACCACTTGCATAAACACTACCACTAGGTGGTACATAATAGAACTCCAATTCTTATCACTTTTCAAGGTATTTCCAGGAGTTAGCCTTGAAGACTCCCTGTCGCACTCTACAACACTCAAAAACCAAAAATGACATACAACACGGAGTCTTCTCCGACGCACAAATATCAATGTAAACATCACTAATCTAGTCAAACTTTTCTTGATGGGCTTCACATAATGTGCATATATCCAAAGTCAAAACAAACGTCTATATGCAAATATGTCAGGTATTGGGTCCATTGCCCACAATATCCTAGATTTGAGAAAGTCAATCTTGTCAATGATATACATAAAGTTGTATTTAATAAATGTCTGAGTTCATGCATGCAGAGATGTCCTAGAAATAATGATTTGACAGGTTGCTTAAGTAGTTATGTTAGGTAAACACTTACCTAAGGTATGGATAGACAAAAATCTATCTAAGTCTACATGCATTGAGTGAAGGTAACTCACTCAATGCCAGATGACTTATAGCACTAAGTGGAGCATATACAGTCAAAGCCAAGTAGTGGCAAGCTGAGAAAGTGACTAAGTTCACTAGCATTGAGTGAAGTAACCTCACTCAATGACATACAGCCAAAGGCTGTGAGATAGGCCAATACAACAAATGCCTAAGAAGAAATAAACAGAAAAGTGGCTAAGTCCACAGGCATTGAGTGAGTATCACTCACACAATGCCATACTCTATATTCATTAAGTATTGCCTTGTAAGTCAAAGCCATAGGAAAACTGTGCTATTTTTTTGACTAAGTCCATAAGCGTTGCGTGAGGCAAGCACACTCAATGCCATATGATAAATCGTTGACTGACCATCATTTAGTAAGAAAAGTGGCTAAGTCCACAAGCATTGAGTGAGTATCACTCACTCAATGCCATACGTTATATTCGTTGAGTATTGCCTTGTAAGTCAAAGCCACGAGAAAACTATGCTGATATTTGACTAAGTCCATAAGCATTGAGAGAGGAAAGCTCACTCAACGCCATATGACAAAGCATTGACTGACCATCATTCAGTCAAGAACCTGTGTTTTCAGACGCAGAAATTTTGCTAAGTTCAAATGCATTGAGTGGAGCTTACTCACTCAATGCCAAGGAACTGAAAAAGTTTGCTAAGGCAAAAGGTTTTGAGTAAGGCTTGCTCTCTCAACGCTCTCAAAGCTATGATTCAGAAATTCTGGCTAAAGCAAAAAGCATTGAGTGACGCGTGCTCACTCAACGCTTAAGATGCTAAAGAAGCAAGAAAATGACTAAGGCATAAGGCATTGAGTGAGTGTGATCACTCAATACTCTCAATGCCTAAATTACAAAAGCATGGCTAAGGCATAAGGCATTGAGTGTGGCGTAGTCACTCATTACTCACAATGCTAAGCATATAGAAAAGGCTTAAAAATAAGCCAAGGCAAAATGCATTGAGTGAGGCTTGTTCACTCAACGCTATCAATGCCAAGATAGACAGAATTCGATCTAAGTGTTTTTGCGTGAGTGAAGCTATTTCACTCAACGCCTATTCTATTGATGCTCGATTTTTGCTAAGTCCACAGGTGCTGACGTCAGCAAAATCATCAAAATCAACAAAGTCAAATAATTTTAAATCAAGCACGGAGAAGATACATAACACAATAAACTCTACCGAGAAGCTACTATACATCTTCTTCCGTTAAAGCATGGTACAGCTGGTACCTTCAGGTGGGCCCCACTGATTTTTAAGAGCCATTGAACGGCGAACAAAAAATTAATTGATTGTCCAAGATATAAAAGAACTTTTTTTTAGGTTTTTACTGATTCAAAAAGTTGTGGCTGGACTTCATCTTCCCCTCCATTGCTGTAGAGAAAAAGCTTGAAGTCTTCCTGCAAGAACCAAAAGTTCAGTTAGCTAGTTCCATCTTTACCTGCACCAGCAAGTTCAAAAGGTCTTCCTTCTGAGGGAGAAGCAGAAATAGAGAATAAGTTTCTTCAAATCAAGTTGTTTCTCAGTTCAGCAAACTCAAATATGATGATCTACTTCTAAAGCTGAGAAAAAGATAGAATAAAAGTAGTTGAATCTGTCCTGGGAAGGAAGAAGAAGCAGGGCAGTTTACTGCTAGTTACTTGTAGCTCAAGATCCTTGTAGTTGTGAAGAAGGGTAGAGCTGAGATAACTCAGCTACAGGGGTAATCATAGAGAAATTTCTATATGATAAATATAAATCTATTTCACTCCAGTAGGATCCTTTTAGATCTGAGTTATAGGGCTCTCTAAGCCTGAGGTAGGGCAAATTTGCATGAGCTGTAGGATCCAGTTTTGATCTAACATTGTTGGTCAATTGATCATCAAGCTATAGGAGAGGAATACTCTCTGAGAGTAGGACCTTTAGGTCTGAGGTAGGATCCTTAGTGGATCTGAGGTAGGGCTGTCCTTCCAGCCTGAGTGTAGGGCCTTTGGATTGAGGTAGGTGATCTGTTGTTCACTAAGGTGTGGGCCCTTGTAGCTGAGTGTAATTCTTGTAGGAGACTGAGAGGTCCTGAGGTATCTGAGGTGTAAGCTCTTCGGAGCAGTGGTTTGGAGAAGTGCCTTGACTAATAAGAAGTTGGCGAGGTGGGAGGAGAGTAGATGTACCCAAAAGTTGGGGAACTACTATAAATCTATGTGTACTTTTCTTTGATGTTTTTTGTGTGTAGGTACTTGAAAGATATTTACTGCCAACACACTAAGAACTAAGGAAGAGAAAATTAAAATCTATTAATAACAGAGAAATAACCTATTATCCCCCTAGGTTGTAAGCTACCTTGAAAACAAATACTTTCAAGTGGTATTAAAGGGAGGCTGCTCAAAAAGGATCTATCCATCTGAGTGATCTTTCAAGCTAGCTACAGACTATACTTATGGGTTTAGGAGTGAACTATAAGGAGATGGGTGCCATAAAGCTTCCTATTTGTAGGAAGGACAGATTTGGCATCTGGAAAGAGAGGGTCAGGCTACTCATGGAAGAAGCTAACCCTAAAATCTTTATAATTGTTAAAGAAGGACCTTTCATCCCTATGAAAGTGTCTATCCTATATTCAAATATACAGACACCCAAGACTTATGCTGAGATGACAAAGGATGAAGTCATTCTTGCCACCCTGGACAAGAGGTCTCAGAATATCATTGTTAGTTCAATTGATGATTCTACCCTTCAAAATCTGATGCACTGCACAAATGCAAAGGAAATGTGGACACTCTGGTGATCTATATAGAAGGCATAGAGGAGATCAGGGAGGATAGAAAGTCCAAGCTCAACCAGGAGTATTAAGCTTTTAGACAGTCTAAGGGAGAAGACATAGCCACCTTCTATGAAAAATTCTTTGGTATTTTGAATGAACTAAGGACCTATGGAAGGATCTTTAGTCATAATAAGTTAAATGATAAGTTCCTTAGGTCTCTCACCAGAGACTAGGACACAAAAATATGTTCCATCAGAGAGATGGCTAAGCTGGGTGACACTCCACTTCACACCCTATTTTGAAAACTGCTCTCTTATGAGATGCAGCTAACAGTCAGGAAAGAGGAAGAGACCAACAACAAGTTTCAACCCAAAGAGAAGTCTGTGGATTTCAAAGCCGAAGCCACAAGGAAAAGTAGGAGAAAGACCCCTTCTCCTCAATGAAGACCAGTAGATTTAGACTCCTCTGAATCAGAAGCATCAGATAGAAGCATGTCTGATGAGGACTTTATTATCTTCTCCAGGAAGCTCCATAGGATGATAAAGAAGAAGCACTGGAAGAGTATGCCCTTGTCCTCAGCACATCACTAGAAGAAATTCTCTAAGGTGGACAGGTATGGATCTAAACCCAGTAAATAGAATTCTACTAATATTATCTGTTACTACTGTAGAAATCCAGGGCATATCATTGATGATTGCCCAGTGAAGACAAGGGAGGATAGTGAGAAGAAATCTCACCAAAAGCACAAGGGAAAGAATGAAATGTCCTCTGTGGCTATGATATAAAAAAGCTGGACAGACTCATCATCATCTGAGTTTGAAGAAGAGGAATCCTATATTAGGCTAGTTGTTACTGTTGTTAAAGATAAATCTGTTATAGCAGGAGAAGTCTATCCTCTGGTAAGAATAGGAATCATGGCCCCTTTGACACTATCAGACAGTGACTTAGAGGTGGATGAAGATGCCCATAACTATAGAGGGCTGGTGGCAATGACTGATGAAGAGGGCAGCCAGGATCAGCCTGGTCAAAGTAAGGTACATTTCCTATCCAGTTCTGTGTCGGGGTATGAGATAAGACCATGTACAGAAGCCTCTTCACCTAATAGTGAAGATTATTCTGGCTCAGAAGGTGATGTCAATCAACTGATTGACAGATATAGTGAACTTTTGGATTCCTTCAAGAAGTGCAAAAAGTTGACTAAGAAGCAGGCTAAGGAGTTTTTGTCTCTTCAGCCTGCTGCTGCTTAGCTTGCTGAAATAGCTACTGTGTTGAATCAGACAATGAGGGAACTTTATCAACTAAATATCCTATTAGACATCCCGATGGAGACTATCAAGAGCAAAAACAGTCTCATTAGAGATCTTGAGGAAAAGCTCTAGAGGGAGAAACGTATTGTGGCCAGTTTCTCGCAGCCCAATATAGTGTTGCCCTTGATAGACTACTCCTTACAGAAGGGTAAGAAAGGGGTTGGGCTTTAAGGGTAACACAAGACCTACCCATCCCAAAGGGAAAGGGAAAGTTCCAATTGTGTCTATGGCATCTAGGCCACCTATCCCATTCAAGAGGGTAATATTCCCTTTAAATAGGTATGACTATGAAACTATATATGGTCACTATATGAATGGTGCTTCCATAAGTAGTACAAAAGATGTTCTCATCCATTGTGGAAGGTATAGTAGGGTAAGTGCTATTAAGGTAGCCCATGAAGAAATTCAAATGGCCCATCACGGACCATTTGTTTTTGGTGCTACAACCCCCTCTCAATAATGTGGTTGCAGCTAATTTTCAGAACCTGACTGCATAAATTTTGACTAAGGGTCAGTATGTCAGCTTGCTTGATATGGTTGTTTCTGATGCTATCAAGAGCACACTATTTGAAAAGATTTGTCCTGCTGATGGGATTCAAAATAGGCCACACAAGCCAACAAACATACTATCCTTCAGTCAAATCGATGCTTAAAGGAATCAAAAATGGCTGTTGTACATCTTCCTACTATCAAGACTGTAGTCAATCTTGCTTCAAGGCCTACATAGAAAATAAGATACATCATACATGATTCTTGGTTTTGTGTCATAGTAGGCCATTATGCCATTGACTGCTGGCATAATCCTAATGTGGCCGGGACCAGAGTTAGTCCACTAGTCAGAAAACTTACTGGTGGACATGTTCAGTTTCAGACTAATATGCACTTAGGACCTAATAGATATTGGGGTCCTAAGGTAAATTAAACTGTATATTGCAGGTTAGTCCAAGTGGTCATACCTATATATATTACTTGGACAGTAGTTATTCTAGGCACATGACTAGGACAAGGAGCAACTTGAAGGAGTACACTCCAGTAAAAGATGGACCCAAAGTAATATTTGGTGGTTAAGATAATGGGGTAATAAGAGGCTATGGTAAGATCACCAATGGCATAGTCAACATCATTAAGGTTTCTTATGTTGAAGGGTTGCAACACAACCTTTTAAGCATAAGCCAGCTCTCTTATCTTGGCAATGTTATTGTCTTCCACAAGGATGAGTACCTGATTAGGAGGTAAAGTGACCAAGAGGTCATATTGACAGGCACTAGGAGTGGAAATGTTTACTATTTAAACTTTATATGTCTAGACTCAGATTCTCTTATTTGCCTTGTGGCAAATGAGAAAGTCTCATATTGTGTCAAGTGGTACAAGAGACTAGCTCACATGAACCACAAGACTATTGGCAAGCTCTTTAGTCAAGAGCTAGTTAGGAATGGTCCAAATGTGAAATGCACCAAGGATAGCATTTGCTCAGCTTGCCAAAAGGGCAAGCTAACTAAAGATTACTTCAAGGACATTAGCTCCAAATTCTCTGTGAGGTGTTTATACCTCTTGCATATGGACCTATTTGGTCCTATGCCTATTCATAGTCTTGGTAGGAAAGTCTACACCCATGTGGAGGTTGATGACTATTCCAGATTTGCTTGGGTGTTCTTTCTCAAGAAAAAGAATGAGACCCTTGATATCTTTATCAAGTTTGTCAAGCAAATTCAGAATAAGTTTAACAACTCTGTGGTCAAAATCAGAAGTGACCATGGGACTGAATTTCAGTATGATATCATTACAAAGTTTTGTGAAGAGCATGGGATTCATCAAGAATTTTCTTCTCCTAGAACTCCCAAGCAAAATGGGATTGTTGAGAGGAAAAACAGAACTCTCATAGAGGCAGTAAGAACCTTGTTATGTGACACATCCTTCCCAGAACATTTTTGGGCCAAGGTAGTAAATACTACATATCATGTTCTTAATAGGGCCTCTATTACTAAAAGTCATAGATGACTCCCAATGAGATCTTGAAGGGCAGAAAACTAAATCTAGGCTATCTCAGAATCTTTGGCAGTAAGTGTTGTGTTCTCCATAACGTAAAGTCCTATGTGACAATGTTTACTTCCAAGTCCATTGATGGGATTTTTGTTGGGTACAACAATCATAGTAAAGCCTATAGGGTATACAACTTGAAAAGACAAGTTTTAGAAGAGTCTATACATGTAGTCTTTGATGAGTCTAGCCTGATTAACAGGGAGCTGCAAAGCGCCTCTTCTAGTACATAGGTACAGAACAGATGATGGACAATCTGATCATCAAGGAAGCAGAACCTGTTATCTAAAATGAAGTGGATATTCTAGAAGCTCTACCAGAGACACTTAGAGCAGAGGATGATCAACAAAAGGCTATTCCTAAAGCTGTTGTTGAAGCTGTTGCTGAAAGAAGATTACCCCCAGTAATTAGGCATTTAAGAGACCATCCTGTTCACCAAATCATTTGTGAACCAAGCCATGGAGTGGTGATAAGAAGTAGAAGTCTGAATACAGCTATGTATGCAAGCTTCCTATCACAAGTGGAGCCAAATAAGTTTGAATAGGCCAACATAGATCAATTCTGGATAGTGAGTATGCAAGAGGAACTGAACTAGTCAAAAGATGCAATGTCTGGAAGCTAGTCCCCAGACCACATGGACATAATGTCATTGGAATCAATTGGATTTACAGAAACAAACTTAATGAAAATGGCATTATAATTAAGAACAAAGCATGATTAGTAGCTAAGGGGTACATGCAGGAAAAGGCATTGATTTTGATCAAACCTTTTCCCCTATAGTAAGGTTAGAGGACATAAGATTGTTCCTTGCATATGCTACACACAAGGGATTCAAGGTCTACCAGATGGATATGAAGTCTGCCTTCCTAAATGGTGACTTAAAAGAGGAAGTCTATGTTGAGCAAACTCTAGGTTTTGTTGTTTCTAACTCACCTGATTCTATTTATAGACTTAGAAAAGCTCTATATGGGCTAAAGGAAGCCCATAGAGCATGGTATGAGACTTTGTCTAGCTTCCTAATTGAGAACAAATTCTCAAGGGGGATGATAGATAAGACCCTATTCCTAAGGGAATCTAAGGGTAAGATCATCCTAGTTCAAATCTATGTAGATGACATCATCTTTGGATGTACTGATGATAACCTCTACAGGAAGTTTGCCAAACTTATGTAGCAGAAGTTTGAGATGAGTAGTATGGGAGAACATAAGTACTTCTTCAATCTCCAAGTAAGACTGACTGATGATGACTTTTCCATATCACAGTCTAAGTTCACTAGGAAGTTAATCAAGAAATTTGGTATGGAGAATTCCTCCACTATGAGAACTCCCAAGGGGTCAAGTATGCCTATAAGAAAAGATGAGGCAGGGAAACTGATGGCGACAATCCCCAATGTGTTACAGTTGAAGATGACGACAGCGACGGCGATGGCGTTCTCCTACAGTTGAAGATAATGATGGCATCAGCGACGGTGACTTCCTACATATCAAAGATTGATGGAGACGACGGCCCTCAACGTGTTCAACACGGGGATGGCATGCTTACGGGAGTTATCTCACCGCCTACAAGTAAAGATTTGCGGCGTCGTGACGACCATGTGGAGCGACATCAAAAGATCCGCCCGCGGCGCAAACCAAACTAATGATAGCTTAATTAATTCATTTTCATGTTTTTTATTTGGCAATGTCTATGGCAATGTTTATGCCATGTTGTGTTTTATTTTTATGAGTGTTGTTTTATTTAGTTACTATGGGCAGCAAATAGCCAAACATTTGATGTAGCCTATAAATAGGCAAGGAGTGTTTTCATTTTGATTATTGAAGAAAGAAATATTGAAACCCTAAAGTCTCCCCTCTTGAAATTTTCCTCTCCCCTTCCTCTTGGCCTAACTTCCCCTTCTTCCCCTCTTCTTGGCCGCCGGCCACCCTTCTCCCTCCTTCCTCTTCTATTCTCCTCCATCCTCCTAGCCACCTTTTCCTCCAAACAACAAGCCGCCCCTACCCCTCACTCCCCTCAAAAACCAACCACCCTCCTCTTGAAGATTTTCGGCCAAGAGCAAGGCTCCTCCCTTGTGAGTTTTCCATTCCGGCGTGAAGCGACGAAGGCGGGCAAGATTTTCATCTACTTCCGGCGCAACTCCGGCGGAGCCGTTGAGAGGCATTCCAAGTAGAGTGTAATCGGAATCACCCATTCCGATTGGGTAACGAAAATCCCTCCTACCTCTTGTGTGTTTTCATTTCTTAGAATAGATCTAGTGGTGGATTATTTTTGGCGTTGTTTTAGATAGCTTGAAATTATATCGTGGATTTCTTCGCATGCTTTGTATTTCCCTCATCTTTATTTTATATTCGGGAAGGTTTGGCGAACCTCGTTTGACTTTAGTTGGGAGAGATATACCCATTCCGAATCTAATTTTTCGGTAGATCTCTTTTGGTACAACATCGCTCGATCGGACCCAATATTGGTCCTTTTAGCTCGGTCGGACATTGGCTCTATAGCCCTTGTTGGATCCAAAACGGATTGGCTACCCGTATGCTAGTATCTAATTGATAGACTTAATTGCGTGGCGTCGCGTAGAGCAATTGTGCGAGTGTAGGGTTGAATTGTGGAGAGGCATAAGCGGCTAACTCGGAGATCTAATTCGCACACAACGTGTTCGCTTAAATTCCCCTTAGGAAATTCCCTTGTCTTTTCGTGCCTAAATTCCATTTAGGGAGTGGCCTACATCAAATTGGTATCAGAGGGAGGTTCACATCAATTTCCTAATTGGCACTCCTCCCCCATCTTGTGGCACATTACCCGCACTTCTGTTTGCGCGTTAGTTGTCAAAATCACAAAAAAAATTTATTTTGGTCTGCCAATAGCGGCTTAAATTTCTTATTTTTCAGCAAAAACATCAAAATATTTTTTTTAATAATCTTCAACTATTTCCCTGCAAGAAAACAAAAAAAATATTTTGGGTATCATATTATTTTAGTGGGAACAATTCCATATATTATAAAATTGTGGTTCAGGTTCTTTTTATCCTTACTTGTGCACTAAATCCGAGTAGTCTGTCCCCAGTTTTCCGCACAGAAAATGGTCCATGACGTCAACGTCACCCGAGGAAAATCATACATAGCGGGTTGTCGGAGTCCTACTCTCTCAGCTTCCTTAGTTGGTACATTTCGCAAGGAGATGAACAGCAAATTTGATGCCCTTAAGGATTTATTAGGCCAACTTAGTGGTCAGTTTCCGACTTCTCCTCATGAGGCCCCTAGACAACATTACCAGCGTGATGGTAATTCTAAGTCGACTCGGATCGTATCAAACCCCTACGATGGGTTGGGAGGTCCTCAGTCCTTCCATAGATGGGTTGTTGAGTTGGAAAGTTACTTCGAGCGTGCACGTGTGCCAGACTACTCCCAGGCTTGCGTTGCGAGTATACAATTAACTGGTCTAGCCTGGAGCTTTTGGAACAGTGCCAAGAGACGTTATGTACCTGGTGCCAGTTGGACTATCATGAAAAGTCTACTCACCCATCAGTACGCTCCTACGGAATTGTCGGATGTAGTGACACCTTTACGGCGGGGCACTAGACCCCTTCCTGCTTATGAGAGTGTTCCTATCAGCGTGATTGAATCTGAGCTTGCGATTATGAGTACACCCATCAATGAGGAAGATGCTGTTAATGTTGCCAACATGAGCGACGATGAGGAGATTGGTTACCCGAGTGACTTGGATGAGGATTTCTCATTTGAGGAACCCTCTCCACTCCCTTTCGACAACATTTTGGAGCCATCCCCTTTGACTGTTGTGGAGCCTTTTGATGATCCTAAGTCGATTGATATTCCTAGTATTGAGAGCCCTCTCCAAACTACAAGCCCCGACGTGTTAGCGGCTACGATTACATCGAAGGAGAATATCTCTGATTTTTCTGAGGATCTTGTAAGTGAGGATGTGCCAGTCGATTTCTCTAATCACGAATTAATAGATGCCCCAACTGATTTGGAAGACTTGCTATACGATCAACATTTATGGTTGGAAGAACTTTCGGATGAGTTGGTAGAGTCCTCCTGTGAGGAATGCTATTCGGAGAGTGAGTTGGGCGATGACGAGACAGATCAGTTTGTCGTGATGGAAAATCCTCTGTTTGATTTTTCGGTTGATTTTGATGGCTTGCACCCGGAGGTTATTACTTGGACGATAAATCCGTATTTTGGCATGGGGTATGACTTAGCCCCTCCTCCAAAATCTATCGAAGCTCCCAGTCGTGAGATTTGTACTGCTACTGATGTCGTGATTGATGTGTTGGAAGTATGTCCTAGTGAGAGAGTGCAATTTTTGGAAGACGTTATTGATGTCTACCCGGATGAGCGTCCCCCAACACTAACTCCGTCGCATGAAATTAAATTGGATCTCGACTCTCTCCCAGTTTTATTTTTACCGACTCTTCCTCTTGATCAGTTGATCCGACTAGCGGACCCTTTTGGACACAAGTTTTGTATTCCTGATCTGGATTTTTTTATTTGTCCACCCTTGTGGGCCCCTCCTTTGGACATGTCACCTTTGACGGTTCATGACTCTACGTGTCCCTCTATGGTGATGTCCACGACTGTTCTCGATTCTGATTTTGTGGCCCTAAGGCCAATTATCCTAGTCGTGTCTCGATGTGCTTACTCTTTCGGTCTATTTGCACATGTTTTTCTACCCTCTGATGTAGTCCCGTTAGCGCCTCCTGATGTTATTATATTGGTGCCACCAGATGTAGTTCCGCTGGTGTCACCCTATTTATTTCTGTTAGTGGCCACGGTATGGCTCCATGAGTTGTCTCGCTCTCACCTCTTATCACACCCGAGAGCGTCCAACTCTTTTAGTATCTATGATGCGCAGATTCCCTTGGCATATCTGCATGCCAAGTGTGGTCATAATAATTTTCGAATTAGAACTGCGACTTTGGAGCCATTTGAAGTCATCTTTGATGTTAAGGCTCCCGTCCCCCCTGACTTAACCACTATATTCTCCGTATTCGGGTTGAGTCACGTAGCCCATGGTTTCACTCCCCACGATAGTATGATTCTTAGGCGCGCTTTAAAAGATTTAATCACTCTTGTTGCGTCTCTTTATTTTCCCTCTAGTTTGTCGCCGAAACTCACCCCGGATTATGTTTATTATGATCCCCTTTTATATCAGCATAGTAGTAAAGCGCTAGCCATACCAATTAATTCGTATCATATTTATGCTAGCTTACATCAAAGAGTATCTCACTGTAAGACGATCGATTTAGATTTGGTGCGTCTCGACCCTGAACGGATGTCTTCGGGCACTTTAGAAAGTTGGCGATTTGGTAAGCGGGACCTTTATCGGATATTAATGAAATTTGGAGAATTTACTTATCATCTGAAGCTTTCCATTGATTGGGGTCTTACCCCTTATTTTGATGTTTCTAACTTAACGCCGTATGATTCTCCACCACATGATTTATCTGCCTGTCCGTTTGGGTCCACTTTGTTCTCTTTGGGGTTGGGTTGTGAGTTTATACTTGGATTGTCTTCTTCTTCGGACTTCTCTGGAGGAACAAATTTTTGCATGCCAGGTTACTCCAGGTTATTGTGCTCTTCTTTCCAAGTGAGGTTGTCTGCCACTCTGAGGTCCTATTGGATGATGCTTCCTCGCACCGGTACTTTCAGACCTACTCATCGGTGATGAGTAGTTTTAAGCGGGGGAGGATTGATGGCGACAACCCCCAATGTGTTACAGTTGAAGATGACGACAGCGACGACGATGGCGTTCTCCTACAGTTGAAGATAATGATGGTGTCGGCGACGGTGACTTCCTACATGTCAAAGATTGATGTAGACGACGGCCCTCAACGTGTTCAACACGGGGACGGCATGCTTACGGGAGTTATCTCACCGCCTCCAAGTAAAGATTTGCGGCGTCATGACGACCATGTGGAGCGACGTCAAAAGATCCGCCCGCGGCGCAAACCAAACTAATGATAGCTTAATTAATTCATTTTCATGTTTTTTATTTGGCAATGTCTATGGCAATGTTTATGCCATGTTGTGTTTTATTTTTATGAGTGTTGTTTTATTTAGTTACTATGGGCTGCAAATAGCCAAACATTTGATGTAGCCTATAAATAGGCAAGGAGTGTTTTCATTTTGATTATTGAAGAAAGAAATATTGAAACCCTAAGTTCCCCCTCTTGAAATTTTCCTCTCCCCTTCCTCTTGGCCGAACTTCCCCTTCTTCCCCTCTTCTTCGCCGCCGGCCACCCTTCTCCCTCCTTCCTCTTCTATTCTCCTCCCTCCTCCTAGCCACCTTCTCCTCCAAACATCAAGCCGCCCCCTACCCCTCACTCCCCTCAAAAACCGACCACCCTCCTCTTGAAGATTTTCGGCCAAGAGCAAGGCTCCTCCCTTGTGAGTTTTCCATTCCGGCGTGAAGCGACGAAGGCGGGCAAGATTTTCATCTACTTCCGGCGCAACTCCGGCGGAGCCGTTGAGAGGCATTCCAAGTAGAGTGTAATCGGAATCACCCATTCCGATTGGGTAACAAAAATCCCTCCTACCTCTTGTGTGTTTTCATTTCTTAGAATAGATCTAGTGGTGGATTATTTTTGGCGTTGTTTTAGATAGCTTGAAATTGTATCGTGGATTTCTTCGCATGCTTTGTATTTCCCTCATCTTCGTTTTATATTCGGGAAGGTTTGGCGAACCTCGTTTGACTTTTGTTGGGAGAGATCTACCCATTCCGAATCGAATTTTTCGGTAGATCTCTTTTGGTACAACATCGCTTGATCGGACCCAATATTGGTCCTTTTAGCTCGGTCGGACATTGGCTCTATAGCCCTTGTTGGATCCAAAACGGATTGGCTACCAGTATGCTAGTATCTAATTGATAGACTTAATTGCGTGGCGTCGCGTAGAGCGATTGTGCGAGTGTAGGGTTGAATTGTGGAGAGGCATAAGCGGCTAACTCGGAGATCTAATTCGCACACAACGTGTTCGCTTAAATTCCCCTTAGGAAATTCCCTTGTCTTTTCGTGCCTAAATTCCATTTAGGGAGTGGCCTACATCAGAAACCTGCTGATGAAACTTTGTAAACGGGGATAATTTTTTCCCATCATCTAACTACTACTACGCCAGACATCATGTATGCTACATGTGTTTGTGCTAGGTATCAGGCTTTCCCCAAAGAATCTAGTTACTCTGCTACAAAGAGAATTCTGAGGTATCTTAAGAGCACACCAGATCTTGTCTTGTGGTACCCTAGGAATGGGGAGTTTAAATTAACGAGCTATTCAGATACAGACTTTGCAGACTATAAAGAGGACAGGAAGAGCACTTCTGGCACTTGTCAATTCCTAGGTACAAGACTAGTTTCATGGAGCAGCAAGAAGCAAACTTGTGTGTCAATGTAAACTGCAGAGTTAGAGTACATATTAACAGGTAGCTGTTGTGCTCAGTTATTATGGATCCAGCATTAGCTCCAGGACTACAACCTTCAGATAAGTAAAAGTCCTTTATTTTGTGATTTGATAAGTTGTAAATATTCATGTTTTTTTACATTATTTATTAATGTAATTTTAGTTTTTGTTTGTTATTTTTAGTTATTTTTATTCAATAAATTAATTTTTTTTTGTATATATTCTAACTTAGCTTCTTTTTCTTTTCTGAAATTTTTCAGAAAATTGTTAAAATTTCAAAGTACACGCCCGTATAAAATTGGTCACGCCCGTGACCTGGGCGTGTAACTTTGATTCCAGTGGAAAAGTGATGTCTGCAAAGAAATGATCAAGATACGCCGGTGTGAATTCAGACACGCCCGTGTTTAGACCTGACACTCCCCGTATCGTGCAACTCGACGCTCTACGCATCCAGTTCGACGTTCGTCGAACCCAGCTCAGCGCTTGACAATTCGTCGAGCAGCGCTCGACGAAATTCTTCCAAATTGCGCTCGATGAAATGAAGCCAGCAACCACTCAACGCTTTAGTCACGCTCGTGTCAATCCCGATCGACGTTCGTCGATCCCAATTCGATGTTCGTCGAACCCAGCTCAACACCTCCACCAGGCATACCTTGCTGATACGCCCATTACATCCCTGTCATGCCCGTGACCAACACGTGTCCCGTTCTAGAAGTTTCCAGAAGTCAACCAGTTACAAAAATTTTGCTGTCTTCAGCAAGCCAGCCTGACACGCCCCCCTGTCACGCCCATAACCAGGGCATGTAACCTCCTTTTTTTTGTTTATAAATAAAAATTTTCTATAATGTCCAAGGGTTCACCTTTTTGGACCATTTTGCTGTTAGGAGGGCTACTTAAGTGCTTTTCATGCTTTGTGAAGAGATTTTCTCCCCCCCCACTTTTATGTTTGTTTTAACTTTGTAATCAACTTTTCATCTTAATCAAATTGGTAGCTTTTTCCTCCTTACGTTGTTATGAATCACATCTATGTGCCCCACCTTCAGCAATCTTATTTGTCTTTTGTTTTTCTTTATTTTTCTATGTGTGTGTGTATGAGTATAGATTTATGCTTTTGAGTTTTAGTTGTTTTGTTACCATGCTTTATTTAAACTTATGATTTTTGTGCTCTTTATGTTCATTCCTATGAATTTATAAAAATGATTTTAAAGTGGTTTTGTTTATCTTTTTCTTTACTTAGTTTTGTTTTTAGTTCATAAAACTTTTTGTTCTTTTTAACTTCTCTTCCACTTTTTAAGCTCTTTTATAAAATTATAAGAATGAAAATCTACTTATTTAAATTTTTGCAACCCTTTAATTTTAACTTTTATTTTCAAAACCTTTTGCTCCTTTTATTTTTATTTTCTCTTTTTATGAGTTTTTATCAAGTTCTAGTGGTAGATTTATAATCATTTTAATTTTAACTTTTATTTTCAAAACCTATTGCCCCTTTAATTTTTTGCTTTCCTTCACCGCTTTCCTTTTCATGCTTTCTTCAAATTATGTCGAGTGTGTGCAAGTGTGCATTTATTTCCCACCTACTTGTTCGAGTAGGAATCGCTTTCATTTCTCGCCTACTTGTTTTAGTAGGACTTGTTATTTAACGTTTTTACTTCCCCCCTACTTGTTTGAGTAGGACTTGTCATTTCCCGCCTACTCGTTTGAGTAGGACTCACAATTTATCGCTTTCTTTACTACTTTCATTTTCCGCCTATTCGTTTGTGTAGGACTTGCAATTTTTGTGCTTTCTTTACTGCTTTCTTTACTTCTTTCATTTCCCCGCCTACTCAATTGAGTAGGACTTACATTTTAATTATGCATTTTCTTTTCATAAGCCGTCCCCATTCCGATGAGTGACAAATCGCTCTTAGCCCTCAGTATTGAAGGGCATTGGGACATATAAATCATTTTAAATAATTAAAGGTCTTCTTTTTCTCGTTAATTAAAGCAATTAAGGTTTGCCCCGGGTATATGATGCGTATGACCACATATCAATGTGTGGTCTCTATTTTCATTGTCCATATGCTAGTTAGCCGAGAGGTCGTGCGTATGGACAGATCATCCTTGGGTAAAAGATTTGTGTGCATAACCTCGAGAGAGGAGAAGCATAATTGTACCTGATTGGGTTCCCCACCCAATAGCGGGCACATAGCGTAATGCGGGAAATAATAGGAATCCTTCGTCAGACGAGAGTTCGGTCGAATAGTCTTAATGTTCAGGTGAGCGATATTCGTTGAGCTAGATGAGCTCATTAAAATTAAAAACTCTACTTAAAAAATAAAAAATTCTTCCCCCTTTGTCTTAATTTTTTTATTTCTATTTCGAAAATCAAAAATCAAAATTTTTTATTATGAGTTATATTTTTAAAAATAAAAGGCCGGCCGCCTACTTTTTCCTTTTCTTTTATTTTCTATTTTAAAATCTTAAATCCAAAAAATGGAAAAAAATTATTTCAAAAAAAAAACAAAAAAATTAATTATATAGCCGCATGTAAAATAATTTTCTTGCTTCCCTAACACCTTCCTAAATTATAACCCCTCCCCGAATTATAACTCCGCCTAAATAGTCAAGCTACACAATTATAAACATAACGCTCCTGAGAGGCACCCCATGTTTATCTTTTTACTTTTTTTAATTTTT
Source organism: Platanthera zijinensis (assembly GCA_039513925.1). Lineage (NCBI taxonomy): Eukaryota > Viridiplantae > Streptophyta > Magnoliopsida > Asparagales > Orchidaceae > Platanthera > Platanthera zijinensis. The sequence goes on along the minus strand of CM077089.1, from coordinate 65,503,621 downwards.
GTAGGGTTTCAAAACGGGCCTCCTCGAACACGTTCCAGAGAAGTTCCGACCCTTCTTTTTTATTTTTGTACATACCTACATTTTATTTCTTTTCGTTCCGCATACTTACCTTGCAACATTGAGGATAATGTTGGATTTAAGTATGAGGGTGTTTTCTTAGTTGTCTTTATTGCATTTCTATATTCTGCACTCATTAAAAATACAAAGAAATTCAAAATTAATTAAAAACTCCAAAAATTTTGCTTGTTTTTTATAATCAAAAAATAAAACAAAAATATAAAACAAAAATATAAAACAAAAATACAAAAAATATTTTTTTACTTTGTAAATAAATTTTTTTTGTAAATATTATCTTTCCCCTCTTCTTTTTCTCTTCCCACTCTTTGTAAATATTTTTTTATTATTTTCTTTCCCCTCTTTCTTTCTCTCTCATCTTTGTAAATAATTTCTCTCTCTTCCGTCTCTTGTAAATATTTTTTAAAAACTCAAAAATACAAAAAAATTTAAGATAAAGAAGAAAATTCCAAAAAAAGATAATAAATCAAAAAAATACAAGAAAAAGAGAGAATAACTCTAAAAATACAAAAATGATAATAACCCTAAAAAAACCAAACAAATTTTTTTATTATTATCTAACAAATAAATCGAATATCTCATTCTTAACCCTTTTCGCTCTCTAAAAATCTTGTTTCGAGTTTATTTATAATCAAATTTTATTAATTCTTTGTTTACTATTCGTTAATTAATTAGAGATTTATAGATTTGAATATCTGTGGTTAAGTTTTTAAGAATTCCTTATGCTTTATTATTTTTATTTAGATAAGGGACTTGTTTTTAGCACTTCTACTTTATCCAAATAATTGTACGTGTATTTTGTTAAAACATAACCATAGACTTCTATAATGTTTACTTTTAGCTTTTTTTTTGAAATATAAGAACATTCAATTTATCAAAGTTGCTCTCAAAATTTTTTATATTAAAATCTAGTTTTCTTCTTGAAAGAAAAAAAAATAAACCCATCTCCCATTTTTTTCATGTCTTACTTTGCATGATTTAATCCCTTTTTATCCTTAAAAGAACCTATGTCAATGGGAATAAGATTTCATTCCGTAAACAAAGGCATCCAATATTTTAAAAGATTATAAGTTACGGAGTAAGATGATAAAATTTATTACATATATACATATACATTGGGTTAATATGAAGTTGATTCAAAAAAAAATTATGTTAGGAAAATAAGATTTTGTTTTCCTTAACAATAAAAAAAATTTAAAAATTATTAGAGGTTTGAAGAAAATATATTCCTCACCTCTAAAACAAAAGCCCTCTTCATAAAATCACATCATCCCCCTTAGCTCATTTTAATGATTCTAGACTTAATTTAAAAATCTTTTTGATAGCATAATTTTTAAATTACAATATTTCTTTTAGTTCTTACATGCTAAAGTTTTTATGATTCCAGTATATTTTTGTTAACTTAACAAATACAATTTTTGCTTTTTATTTAATTATATCGAGAAGTTTTCAGCCAAAAATCTTCCACTATTTAAATTTTTGTCATAATTTAGGACTTAACTCTTATACTCCGGATGTTTATTTTGATCTTTCTTTTAATTAAATTAAGTGGTAGCTAAACTTATAATTTTTTCAATTCCTTATAAGTTCATCTCAAACTTTTGCTCTGGAATAACAAAAGCTTAAGTATGGGGGTATTTGATAAGTTGTAAATCTTCGTATTTTTACATTGTTTATTTATGTAGTTTTAGTTTATTTTTTTGTTGTTTTTAGTTATTTTTGATCAATAAATTGTTTTTTTTGTATATATATTATAACTTAGCTTCTTTAAATTTTCTAGAATTTTTCAGAAAATTGTCAAAATTTCAAAGAACACGCCAGTGTCAAATTGGTCATGCCTGTGACCTGGGTGTGTTACTTTGATTCTAGTGGAAAAGTGATGCCTGCAAAGAAATGATCAAGACACGCCCGTGTGAAATCTAACACTCACGTGTTCAGACCTGACACGCCCTGTGTCACGCCACTCGACGCTCTATGCATCCAGCTTGACGTTTGTCGAACCCAGCTCGGTGCTCGATGATTTGTCGAGCAGCGCTTGACAAAATTCTGACAAATTGCGCTCGACGAAATGAAGCCAACAACCACTCATTGCTTCAGTCACGCTCGTGAAAATTCGAACACGCCCGTGCCAATCCCGATCGAAGTTCGTCGATCCCAGTTTGACGTTCGTCAAACCCAGCTCAGCACCTCCACCAGGCAAACCTTGCTGACACGCTTGTGACATCCCTGTCACGCACGTAACCAATACATGTCCTGTTCCTGATACTTCTAAAAATCGACCAATCACCAAAATTTTGCCGTCTTCAGCAAGCCATCCTTACACGCCCGCCCGTCACGCCCGTGACCAGGGCGTGTCACCTATTTTTTTGTCTATAATTAAAAATTTTCTGTAATGTCCAAGGGTTCACCTTTTTGGACCATTTTGCTGTTAGGAGGGCTGCTTAAGTGCTTTTCATGCTTTGTAAGGAGATTTTCTCACCCTCACTTTTATGGTTGTTTTAACTTTGTAATCAACTTTTCATCTTAATAAAATTGCTAGCTTTTTTCCTTCTTACGTTGTTATGAATCGTATCTATGTGCCCCACCTTCAGCAATGTTATTTGTCTTTTGTTTTTATTTATTTTTCAATGTGTGTGTGTATGAGTATAGATTTAAGCTTTTGAGTTTTAGTTGTTTTATTACCTAGCTTTGTTTAGACTTAGGATTTTTGTGCTCTTTATGTTCATTCTTATGAATTTATAAAAATGATTTTAAAGTGGTTTTGTTTATCTTTTTCTTTACTTAGTTTAGTTTTTAGTTCGTAAAAATTTTTGTTCTTTTTAACTTTTCTTCCACTTTTTAAGCTATTTTATAAAATTATAAGAATGAAAATCTACTTGTTTAAATTTTTCCAACCCTTTAATTTTAACATTTATTTTGAAAACCTTTTGCTCCTTTTAATTTTATTTTCTATTTTTATGAGTTTTTATGAAGTTCTAGTGGTAGATTTATAATCATTTTAATTTTTGGAGCACTTTGTTCTTTTCTATTTTTGTAGAGTCCGTGCGTGTAGGAGTTAGATTCTATTGCTTTCTTTTCTCGCTTTATACAATTACGTTGAGTGTGTGCGTGTATGAGTTAGCTTTTCTTGCTTTCCTTTACCTCTTTCTTTTACTGCTTTCCTTTTCATGCTTTCTTCAAATTATGTAGAGAGTGTGCGTGTGTGCATTTATTTCCCGCCTACTCGTTCGAGTAGTACTTGCTTTCATTTCCTTCCTACTCATTTGAGTAGGACTTGTCATTTCTCGTCTACTCGTTTGAGTAAGACTCACAATTTATCGTTTTTTTTACTGTTTTCATTCCCCGCCTACTCGTTTGAGTAGGACATGCAAATTTTCTACTTTCTTTACTACTTTCATTTCCCGCCTACTCATTTGAGTAGGACTTACATTTCAATTATGCATTTTTTTTCATAAGCCGTCCCCATTCCGATGAGTGGCAAATCTCTCTAAGCCCTCAGTATCGAAGTGCATTGGTACATATAAAATCATTTTAAATAATTAAAGGTCTTTTTTTCTCATTAATTAAAGCACTTAAGGTTTGCCCCGGGTATACGATGCGTAGGACCACATATCGACGTGTGAGCTTTATTTTCGTTGTCCATACGCTAGCTAGCCGAGAGGCCGTGCATATGGACCGATACCCTTGGGTAAAGAGAATTGCATGCATAACCTCGAGAGAGGAGAAGCATAATTCTACCAGATTGGGTTCCCAACCCAATAATGGGGTTCTTAGCGTAATGCGGGCATTAAGAGGAATCCTTCGTCGAACAAGAGTTCGGTCAAATAGTCTTAATGTTCAGGTGAGCGATATTCCTAGAGCTAGGTTAGATCATTCTTTTGGAACCTCCACGGCCAAGTTGTCCTTTAATTAATTTGAAACCTTGGATCTCTAGTAAGTTAAAGTTATTTTAGTTCTAATCGATTCAGTACCGATGCGTTATTTCTTCATCGGCTTTATTTACTTTTTCTGCTTTTATTTTCTGTTTTTTATAACCGCGCTATTTAAAATAATAACCCGACAAGTTATTTTCGGTTAAATAATAGTCCCTCCAGGGAAAGAGTAGAAATAATCAACCCATCCCCGAGAACAATATGACCCCGATATTCCCCACCGGAATATCCTGTACTACACGCGATAGGTGCACTTGCCTGCTTTCGTTAAAAGTCGGTTTAAACCTTTTTTATATCAAATAAATCTGCGCGCCCCGACCTCCACAAATAATTAAACCACAAACTCAAATAAATCCACCCGCAGGGTACCGCGAATTTTAACTACTGCAAGTTATTGTGTATCTTGCAGATGGTCAACTACTGTCCAGACTGGTATAGACTAGATTTTCTACCAAGAAATATGAAAGATGATACATTAGTTGAGGGGGGCATGTCCTGCACTGCTCCATCACTCTCATGAGGATGAACTACTGTCTATTCATAATCAAAAAGGGGAAGCAGATGATCAGAACCTTGCTTAATATTTGCTGAAATCAAAAAAAGGGAGGAAAAGATGATCAGGTATTTGATCAAATAACTTAGGGGGAGCTGGAGTGATCAGGTATATGATCAAACAAATCAGGGGGAGCAAGTGTGGTAACTATAAATCATTTTCCAATTATATTTTTAAATTCGTATTACTGTGTATGTCATTGACTTATTTACTTAAGGGTTTTGACTTTATCAAATAGGGTGAGATTGTTGGGTCCATTACCCACAATGTCCTAGATTTTAGGAAGTCAATCTTGTAAATGATATACATAAAGTTGTATTTAATGAATACCTGAGTTCATGCATGAAGAGATGTCCCACCAATATTGATGGGACATATAGCCTAAGTTGCTTAGTTAGGTAAACACTTACCTAAGGTATAGATAGATAGAAATCTATCTAAGTCCACAAGCATTGAGTGAAGGTTACTCACTCAACGCCAGATGACTCATAGCACTGAGAGGAGACTATACAGTCAAAGAAAAAGTAGTGGCAAGCTGAGAAAGTGACTAAGTCCACAGGCGTTGAGTGAAGTCAACTCACTCAACGCCATATAGCCAAAGGCTATGAGATAGGCCAATGCAGCAAAAGCCTAAGAAGAAATGGACAGAAAAGTGGCTAAGTCCACAGGCATTGAGTGAGTATCACTCACTCAATGCCATACTCTATATTCATTGAGTATTGCCTTATAAGTCAACGTCACAGGAAAACTGCACTGATATTTTGCTAAGTCATAAGCGTTGAGTGAGGCAAGCTCACTAAATGCCATATTAAAAAGCATTGAATGACCATCATTCAGTCAGAAAAGTGGCTAAGTCTACAGGCATTGAGTGAGTATCACTCACTCAACACCATACTCTATATTCGTTGAGTATTTCCTTATAAGTCAAAGCCACAAGAAAACTGTGCTGATATTTGACACAGTTGTTAAGCGTTGAGTGAGGCAAGATCACTAAATGATATATGATAAAGTGTTGACTTCCCATCATTTAGTCAAAACCTGTGTTTTCAGACATGGAAATTTATCTAAGTCCAAATGCGTTGAGTGGAGCTTACTCACTTAATGCCAAGGAACTGAAAAATTTGGCTAAGGCAAAAAGCGTTGAGTAAGGCTTTCTCACTCAACACTCTCAACGCCATGATTCAGAAATTCTAGATTAAGCAAAATAGTTGAATGTCGCGTGCTCACTCAACGCTCTTAACGCTTAAGATGTTGAAGTAGCAAGAAAATTATAAAGGCATAAGCCATTGATTGAGGTGTGGTCACTCAACACTCTAAATGCCTAAATTACAGAAAGCATGGCTAAGTCATAAGGTGTTGAGTGAAGCATGGTCACTCAACGCTCTCAATGCCAAGCATGCAGAAAAGGCTGAAGAATAAGCTAAGGAAAAAAGCATTGAGTGGCGCTTGCTCACTCAACACTGTCAATGCCTAGATAGACAGAATTTTGTCTAAGTGTTTTGGCATTGAGTGAAGCTCATTCCCTCAATTCCTATTCAATTGATGCTCGATTTTGGCTAAGTCAACAGTTGCTGACATCAGCAAAATCTACAAAATCGACAAAGTTAACTAATTTCAAATCAAGCACGGAGAAGCTACAAAACACGACAAACTCTGACGAGAAGCTACTATATGTCTTCTTCCATTAAAGCATGGTGCAGCTGGAAGTTGCAGGTGCGCCCCACTTATTTCTAAGAGCCGTTGATCGGCAAACTACAAAAGGAAGAGATGGGTCGTGACACAAAAGAACTTTTTTTAAGTTTTTACTGATTCAAAAAGTTGCGGCTGTAGTTCATCTTCCTCGCTATTGCTGCAGAGAAAAAGCTTAAAGTCTTCCTACAAGAACAAAAGTTCAGTTAACTGGTGCCATCTTCCCCTACACCAGCAAGTTTAAAAGGTCTTCCTTCTGAGGGATAAGTAGAAGCAAAGAATAAGTTTATGCAGATCAAGTTGCTTCTCAGTTCAGCAAACTAAAATCTAAAGATCTACTTCTAAAGATGAGAAAAAGAGAGAACAAAAGTAGCTGATTTTGTCCTGGGAAGGAAGAAGAAGCAGAGTTGTTTACTGCTAGTTACTTCCATCTCAAGATCCTTGAAGTTGTGAAGAAGGTTAAAGCTGAGATAACTCAGTACATGGGGTAATCACAGAGAAATTTCTCTGTGATAAATATAAATCTATTTCACTCCAGTGGGATCTTTTAGAATCAAACTTGTAGGGCTCTTTGAGCCCGAGGTAGGGAAAATATGCATGAGCTATAGGTTCCAGTTTGGATCTGAGGTAGGTGGTCAATTGATCTCTGATCTGTAGGAGAGGAATACTCTCTGAGAGATGGACCTTTGGTTCTGAGGTAAGATCCCTAGTGGATCTGAGGCAGGGCTATCTGAAAGAGAAGGGATAGATACTACTCTAGAGGGGGGGGGGGGGTGAATAGAGTAATCAAAAATTGCACTAACAAAGTTGACTTTCTACTCAACTCCCTTGGAGTGAAATGCGGAATGAAAGTTATAGATATTAAGATTAAACCATTGAGCCTAACACAAGTGATGTGCACAAACTAAAGCTAACTGTAATTACAGTTTAGCTTTGGATCCTGTCCAGCAACTAGCAAACCTAGTTAATATCTAATCACAGCCACAATGCAAGTAATTAAACAAGGCAATCCAGACGACACAAGGAATTTATAGTGGTTCCCCAAACAACTTGGGTACGTCCACTCTTCTACCAACAAGGTAGGAATCCACTCAGGTTTTTGATCAGGTGCCCTGCCACCAACAAGATCTGCTTCAGGTAGATCAAGAGACCCTTTAGACTTTTGATCAGGTGTCTAAAAACCAAACACAGGTTTTTGATCAAGTGCCCTGCCACCAAGGGATACTTTTGAAGGGAGTAATAACCCTGTACAGGAGGGGGAAAGGGGTTAAGGTGTCTTCTCTATTTTACAATAGATTAGAGAAGCATAATAACTTGCACTGAGCTAGACAGCTCTAAAAGAATCAAGGCTCCCCCTGGCTCAAAGAACGTTCAGGTGAAGTCTTGCTTCAGTGCAGAAACACTTCAGTAAATACTGAAGGAAGAACTATAAGAAGATATAAAATAAGAAATGAAAATCTTCTAGCAGCTATCTTCTTCTTCTTCTTCTTCAAAAGATCTCTGAGTCAGAACTTCCTGGAACAGGAGAACTCAGGTTGAAGAAGAGCAGAAGAGCTAACACTTCTTAGTTGAGTGAAGATTGCTGAGAGCAGTTAAACGTGTTCTTGCTGTAAGCTTGCTGAATGAATATCTTGTTCTTTTCTATGTGGACTAGTTGATTTCTTCTTCAAAGAAGTCTTTATATATCAGTAGCAGCAACAACTCTAATTGAGTTTGAATCTTGTCGTTTTCTGAACTCTGCAAGCTGGGCTGCAAAAAGCATAAAGCAAAAACAAACTACAGCAGGCAGATATCCTATAAAAGGATAAAGCTTTCTAAGAAGCTGCAAATACTTCTGATGAAATAATATAAGAGAAAGTCACATCAGAAAGAATTCTTTACGGCTAAGGAAGACTTTTTGAGGCTAACGACTATAAAGGACAGCCTGGCAGATAAAGCAGATTGCATATCTCAGCTATAAGACAAACAACTTTGTCAGAAAAGATTAGCTCATGCATATAGAATAGAATTGATATTGCGTGGAAATAATGTTACAAAATATTCAGATAATCTTTTATAAAATATGCCAAAATAGATATGAAATTAGTCACATTACAGAAGACAACAAACTAAATAAGAGCATACAGCAAAACGTCGAACGACCTTTGGAGATCGTCGAACGGCGCACAGAGATCGTCGATCTATCAGACAGATAGTCGAACGATCCAGATAGTCGAACTATCAAAGAAGATAGTCGAACTACCTCGGCAGATAGTCGACCAATCAGAATAGATAGTCGAGCTATCAGATAGTCGATCTATCCGGACAGATAGTCGAACTACCAAACAAAAACAGATAGTCGACCTATCATGCAGATAGTCGACCTATCATAGAAAACAGATAGTCGACCTATCAACAGATAGTCGAACTATCAAAACAAAACAGATAGTCGATCTATCAACAGATAGTCGAACTATCAGATAGTTGAACTATCCAAGCAGATAGTCGAACTATCAAAGCAATACATATAGTCGATCTATCAACAGATAGTCGAACTATCAAAACAAGCAGATAGTCGACCTATCAACAGATAGTCGAGCTATCAGATAGTTGAACTATCAGGACAGATAGTCGAACTATCAAAGACGATAGATAGTCGACCTATCAACAGATAGTCGAACTACCAAGACAAACAGATAGTCGATCTATCAACAGATAGTCGAGCTATCAACGCAGACAGAACGTCGACCAACTGATAGACAATCGTCGATCAGCTGATAGACGATAGTCGAGCGACGTTCGACTATAGTCGAACGAAAAACTACTTAACCAAATATTCATCTGGAAAAGCAATTCTACACAAGTAGAGAATCTAACCTATCAACTAACCTTTGACCATAGATAAATCTTGGGTAAAGAGACAGAAAGAGAGGACTGAACTCAAAACAAAACCTAGGGTACCAACAATCTCCCCCTATTTGAGTTAAGTCTCTCAACAAACAACACTACTTACAGAAAGTAAATAAAATACATAAAGGGAAATAACTAAGCAGATATCATCAATCAATCAGATAAAAATTAACTGTCAATCAATGACTAATTTAAGGTGCTTTAGAGTTAGATTCAGGATTAGAAGAACTAGAAACAAAAGTAATTTTCCTTATAGGATCTAGAGCTTCTTTCTTTGATAGCTTCAAATCTTGTTCTCCAATAATTTTCAATTCAGTTGTCCTTGGAACCACTGTCTCTGGATGCTTTTCCATATATTTTGAAGGATCAAACATCTCAGGTCTGACCTGGAACTTTTGGAGCTCCTTCTTTCTGAATTTAGACATAGTAGTCAATCTGGCAGTGTCCTTTCCTTCTTCTTTAGCTTTCCTTATCTGCGCTGCTCCAACCAGTTCGAGAAAACGAGCCATCCTAAAGTTAGGATCAAGCTCAGGGCTTTCATAAACAATCTCAGAAGGAGTATCATCTGGTTCTTTATCTTGATTAACTAGATAAGACAGGGGAGCGGACTTAGCAAAGTTCTTGCTAGAATTTTTAAACAAAATAAATTACTTAACTTTTGGAACAACTTTCTCAGAATGCACTGGCTTTGGAGATGGAACCTTTTTCTTTGGATAAGGAGGAGGGGAAAAGGTTGGTCTTTGATAAACTGCCTCCTTAACTTGTTCCTTAACTGTATCAGTTATTTAATAGCCATATTGGCTTTTACCTTGGAAACTTTGAGAACTTTTCCTTTGAGCAGGCTGGGATGGATTTGATCTTTCAGATTGAGAGGCAGATTTAGAAGATAGATTTCCTGAGGCTCCTGCACCGGGAGGTGGAGGAGGAGGACCTATGGGATTCCATCTAGGAGCAGGAGGGTCATACCTCTTAGCCTTTTTCCTTTGCTTTTGTTGATTTTTAGAAAACCACATCCAATGCTGGAATTCTTTAGACTTGGGATCAATCCCTTGCAGTATATAATATGGTGTGTCATTGTCTGGATTTACAGGAGGAGGAGCCACAGCCTTTCTTTTCTTTTTTGCAATCCTTTTTCTCTTAGAGTCAGCAGATTCATCAGAATCAATTTCTTCTTCAGAATTTGAAGAGATAGGCATATCATAGGGATCAATAGCCTCTTTTAAAGCTCTTTCTTTTTTCCTTTATAACAGCTTTTTCCATTTCTTCCTCCATGGCATCCTGTGCTAGGAGAGTATCTAATTCCAATCCTGGGGAATCATCCCATACAGTAGATTTTTTAATTTGACTTTCAGGATCCATTTCTTGAAGCTCAGGAACTGTCGTGGGGACCAGTTCAATTTGCACTGCTTGCTGAGCAGGTTCAGCAACTTCAGGAACTTGAACAGCTGCTTCTGGTTCAGGTTGAACTTCAGAAGCAGGTTCACTTACTGGCACTACAACCACTTGGTCATCAGGAGCAGATACAGGATCAGGCTCTTTAGCATCTAAAATCTCTAGAGCAGGTTCAGGTTCTGGTTCAGGCTCTTGGACAATAACTACTTCTTCCATTATATCTGTAGGATTAGGAATAAAATCTTGCTAAATGACATCTAGTCATCCCTTCCAGATATTCCCATACTAACATATCAATTAAGTAATCTACAAATTGGGAAAGAGACATACCTTCAGGATTTTCTTCAGGGTGACCTAACTCCCATAAATCATCTAGAAAGGAGGTGATTATTCCTTCTAGGTACTGGGCAACCAAGGGAGTTGAGGATTCTTCTAAGAAAACTTTTACTACAAACTCTGTCAACATGATTGCATCAGATATTTCCTTTTCAGATAGAGGAGGAGGAGGAGCTGAAACTTCTGCTACTTTCTCTGTTGCTGCAAGATGAGCTGCTGGAGTGGAGGCCAAAGGCTGCTCTACGATATCTTCATCAAGCATCTTCCCCTGCCTGATTTCAGAAAAAAATGAAACCAGGCCCCTAGAAGAAGAGGGCTCAGCAGACTTTGAGAGTGCCTGAATAGCAGCAGTCAAAGTAGATATAGAAGAAACAAGGGGAGCAATTGCCTCATCAATCATAGTTTTGATTGAGGGGGTAATTAACTCCACAATGCTAGCAATAAATGCTGGAGATATAACAAAAGAAGATGATGATGATGATGGAATTTCTGAGGGTGGAAGAACAGTAGGGGTGATATGTGCAATATGAGCTGGAGAATGTGCTGGAGAATGAGCTGGAGATGGAGAATGATGTGGAGATGCATGGGTGGATGCTGGGTGATCAACATATTCTGAAGATAGAATTGGAGAGTGAGGAGGAGTTGGGATTGGAGAATGAACTGGAGAAGATACATCAGACGCCAACAAATCAAAGCTGGGTTGAGAAATCCCAGCAAGATCAGTCGGGAGAGAAGATGCAGGAGGAGAGGCAGAATGTCATACTTCAGTTGAAGTTGAAGGAACTTCAACTGCAGTAGACGGCAAAGCTGAGGAAGAAGGTGGAAGAGAGATATCAGCTGAGCCAGCTGCTAAAAGGGGGGAGTGACTGCAACAGTCCTGGTGCTCTCAGATATAACTGGAGCAACCCCTGCGGGAGCGGGCTTTAGGAATGTCCTTTTCCACTTTGAGAACAGTGAAGGATCCATCTTCTTACTCCCGTTGATGGAGGTGGCGGCAGACACAAGCAAATGGGGGTATTTCTCCTTCAGAAAAATACCAACAACCCTTCCTAGGGTAACCTCTTTCTTTCCATTCTTCTTTCTTGTTAAATCAAACATAACGCCAGCCTAGTTTATCTGCTTCTTATTAACAATTGCACACATTAGTGCAAATTTTTGTCTGGTGATATTATCATGGGCTGAGTGCTTTCCCAGAAGCACTTTTCCAACTATTTCTGCAAGGAACTTGATCTTGAAGGGGAAATTCACCTTGAGCAGCTTGGAGGGAATGCCTTCGGCATGTCCTAGCTCTATTAACATTCTTTCGAATTCAGGAGCGTCTTGCTCATACTCTTCTTCACCATTAATTAAACCAAAAAATTCAGTTAGAACGGCGGGAGTCAAAATTACCTCTTCTCCGCTGATTGTTCCAAACATCGATTCGTCAGTCGACAATGAAGTGAAAGCCCATTCCTTGATTTCCTGAGTGTTTATCTTTACTCTGTAGGACATGAGCCTCTCTAGTCCTTATTCTCTGCACAGATTTAGGATTTCTACTATCCCTGGTTCGCAACTGCTGAAAGCGTCGAAATCAACGCTGAATCTGGCGTCAAACTTTACCACTGCAAGAAGTGCTAGACCCATGTGGTAATGTGGTAACCGTGGACATGTGGTAACCCCACCTCTGAGCCGTGTGGGCCATGTGGTAACCCCACCTCTGAGCCGACGGGTTGTGCTGGACGCTGGGGGGGGATTGTTGGGTCCGGCGTTCCTTCACTTGACCCGTGGTGCTCTGCTACTTATATATATAATTAAGTAGCGCCCTCTCCAACAGTCCGGGATTTGGTGCAGTTGGGTATGCGCTTGATCATTCACAATCGCCATTAAAAACGCTGTAGAAGTCGAGAGAGAGAGACGGCGAGGACGGAGCGCAAGACAGAGAGCAAGACAAAGAGCAAGCGGGAAGACGGAATGCGAAAAGACGCTCTCCGTCGACGATAAAAGCAACTATCTTTTAACCTAGGTCGACTATCGACTTTATATTAAAACAGCGATCGTCGATCTATTTGAAAGATACTGGAGACGATAGTCGAACGGTCGTTCGACGATCGGTCCTGAAGCAGAGTAGTCGATCAATCGTTCGACTATTTCTGTCTTCACACACAACAAGCTATCATCAACCATGGATCAACGATGAGCTCAACCTGTTCGACGATCTTCGAACGCCGATCGACGATCTTCAAGCAGACAAGCCATCATCAACCATAGGTCGACGATAGGCTTGATCCGTTCGACGATCTTCGAGCATCGTTCGACAATCTTCAAGCAGGTTTCAACAAGGAAAACGTCACACTTAGTCTCGTCCATTAATCATGCCTAGTTGAACTAGAATGAACAGATGCTTCTGTTCATCTAAGGGCTTGGTGAATATATCACCTCTCTGAAGGTCTGTGGATATGAACTCAAGGCTGATCTTGTTCTTTTCCACACAATCTCTCAGGAAATGGTGTCTAATCTCAATGTGCTTCGTTCTAGAGTGGTGCACTGGATTTTGTGCAATGGAGATAGCACTTGTACTGTCACACATGATTTTAGTGTTCATGTGTGAGTACCCATAATCCAAAAGCTGATTTTGTATCCACGGGATCTGTGAACAACAACTGGCAGCTGTTATATATTCAGCTTCTGTAGTTGAAGTTGATACAGAGGCCTGCTTCTTACAGAACCAAGAGACCAATCTCTCTCCCAGGAACTGACAAGTTCCTGAGGTACTTTTCCTATCAACTCGACAACCAGCATAATCAGAATCAGAATATCCAATTAATTCAAATTCTGACTCAGCTGGGTACCAAAGTCCTAGATTTGGACATCCCTTCAGGTATCTCAAAATTATCTTGAGAAGAATCAGATGAGATTCCTTGGGGTTGACCTGGAATCTAGCACAAAGGTATGTAGCAAACATTATGTCTGGCCTACTTGCAGTTAAATACAATAGGGAACCAACAATGGCCCTATAATTCTTTTGATCTACAGGCTTTCCCTGATCATCAAAATCAATAACTACATTAGTAGCCATAGGTGTATGCATTGCTGAAGCATTTGTCATCCCAAACTTCTTTACCAATTCCTTGGCATATTTGGATTGGGATATGAAGATGCCAACAGCATCTTGCTTTACTTGGAGACCAAGAAAGTAAGACAGCTCACCCATACTACTCATCTCAAACTTGGAATGCATCAAGTTAGAAAACTTTTTGCACAATTTGGGATCAGTGGAACCAAAAATAATGTCATCTACATACACCTGAACTAACAGGATTGTGTCCTTATGGTGCTTGACGAAGAGGGTTCTATCAACTACTCCCCTAGTAAAGTTGTGCTCTAATAGAAAACTAGCTAAAGTCTCATATCAGGCTCTGGGAGCTTGCTTTAGTCCATAAAGAGCTTTCTGCAACTTGAATACATGTGAGGGCTGAGTTGAAGAAACAAAACCGGGTGGCTATTCAACAAACACCTCTTCCTTTAGCTCACCATTAAGAAAAGCACTTTTGACATCCATTTGAAAAACCTTAAACTTCATATAGGCTGCATAGGCCAAGAAGATCCTTATTGCTTCTAGCCTTGCAACAGGAGCAAAGGTTTGGTCATAATCTATACCTTCCTCCTGTCTGTAGCCCTGAGCTACAAGCCTAGCTTTATTCCTTACAATGATGCCATTTGCATCCAACTTGTTTCTATACACCCACTTGGTGCCTATGATCAGTTGGCCTTTAGGTCTTGGAACCAAAGTCCAAACTTTACATCTCTCAAACTGATTGAGTTCCTCTTGCATAGCAATGATCCAGTGGGGATCTAGCTCTGCATCTTTAATGGTGAGGGGCTCAATCTGTGAGAGGAAACAAGCATGCATCACATCCTGTCTTAACTGATGTCTTGTTTGAACACCAGCTGATATGTCTCCTATCACTTGAGATGTAGGGTGATCTCTAAGTGTGACAATATCAGCAGGTGGAATGTGATCTTCAGCAACAGTTGGGATTAATTCCTCAGGAGAAATTTGATCTACTGTTGGTGGAAGAACAACAACTTCAGCAATGTCTTCATCACTGTCTGATTCAGTGATATGAAGAGTTAAAAGATGGAGGATATCTTGAGTGACATCTTTGGAAGAATCTTGTACCTGTAATGAACTTGAGGAAGGGGAAGTTTCCTTCTCCTTATAAAACATTTGGGATTCATCAAAGGATACATGAACAGACTCTTCAATTTTAGAAGATGATTTATTAAATACCCTATAAGCTTTGCTTACTTAGGAATATCCTAGAAAAATTCCCATTGAAGCCTTTGCTTCAAACTTTCTAAAGTATTCTTTATTGTTATTATGAATATAAACTACACAGCCAAAAACTCTAAAATAGTTTATTTTAGGTTTCTTTCCTTTAAGTAACTCATAAGGAGTTTTACACTTAAGCTTGTGTATCAGACTTCTATTCAAGACATAGTTGGCTGTACTAACAGCTTTTGCCCAATAGGAAAGAGGCATATTAGCATCTGCCAACAATGTGCCAGTAGCTTCAATTAGTGTTTTGTTCTTCCTTTCAACTACCCCATTTTGTTGGGGAGTTCTAGGAGCTGAGAAGCTATGTTTGATACCTTCTCTCTCACAGAATTCTTGCATGAGAAGAGAGTCAAACTCAGTACCATGATCACTTCTAATCAAGGCCACATGAGTAGAGTACTCAGTCTGCAAACATAATAGAAAGTCTGTAAGGGCTTTGAAGTTATCAGCCTTAGTTCTCAAAAAGAACACCCAAGTGAATCTAGAGAAGTCATCTACAATGACTAGGGTGTAATACTTCCCTCCTAAACTCTGTACATTTATTGGGCCAAATAGGTCCAAATGTAATAAATACAGGATTCTAGAAGAATCACTTTTATTTACTGATTTAAAAGAATTCTTGGTTTGCTTTCCTAGCTGACAAGCCTTGCATAGGCTCTCCTTCTTGTAGGGGCAAGAAGGTAAACCTCTAACAAGGTTGTGTTTAGATAACCTAGATATATTCTTGATATTAACATGGCTAAGCCTTTTATGCCACAAGGTGTTATTATTAGTTACTTCATTAAACAGGCAGATTTCAGAATCAGTTGAATTAAAATCTACTAAATAAATGTTACCTTGTCTAATGCCTACCAATACAACAATATTATTTAAAGTAATATTGCAGAGAGAGTTAGAGAATGATACCTGGTATCCAGCATCACATAATTGACTTACTGAAATTAGATTGTGCTTCAGTCCAGTCACATAAGCAACTCTCTTGAAAGTAACAGCTCCAATGGTCATCCTGCCATAGCCTTCAGTTTGACCACAGCTTGAATCTCCAAAGATTACCTTTGGGCCAAGCTTTGCTTTCAACTTTGACAGATGTTCTTTGTTTCCTGTCATATGCTTGGAGCAACCACTATCCAAATACCACTTATTTTGAGTGATAGGATAGGTCTTTACCTATAATTAAAACAATTTAAACATTGTGGACCCAAGTAACCTTGGGTCCCTTGTTTTTCACATAAGAAAAACTGGAAATAAAAGAGTAAGAGGGCTGAGGGTGATAACCTAATGGGTAAGATCTCCTAGGTGGGATTCTCCATGCAGATGATGGGTCAATGAACCTAGGGTTTCTATTCATATTCGGGTTTCTAAGGTTCTGGGTGTAATTTTGAAATTCATATTAGAAACGTCGACCAGCGTTCGATGATGGCTGCTCAGATCATCGATCTCCGTTTGACTACTGAGCTTGCGATCGTCGATCGACGTTCGACGATAGATGCTCAGATCGTCGAGCTTCGTTCGACCACTGAGCCTGAGATCGTCGAGCAGCGTTCGACGTTCTTTGTAATTCTTTAAATTTCTGTTTTCTTTTCTCTCTTTTAGCTTTATTTAAAGCTCTATTTACTTGATTGACTTGCTCAGTGTTCTTTATCCCATCAGCTGAGATAAAATTCACTGGAGTTGAAAGATGATTTTTAAGAATGATTGGGGGTTCACTAGAAGATGCTCCTAAGCCTAATTTGTTATTGCCTGTCCTAGTGTTAGACATGCTGGTTATTTCAAGCAGCTTAAGGCTTCTACCATTTAGAGACTCTTCTAGCCTTTTGGATTTGGCTAACTCATTCTTAAGAAATTTAATTTCTTCACTAGAATTAGTGAGATCTTCCTTTAACTTAATGTTTTCAATAGATGTGATTTTTGATTCAGCTAGCCTATGTCTAAGTTCTTTAATCTCTTTTTCAGAACTAATTAAATCTAAACATAAGGATTTAAATTCTAATTTAAATTCTGCAGAAGTAAAATCATAAGAAGATAGTACCTCATCTTTTGTTGGCATTTCTTTATCTGAATCTGAAATCTCTGCAGCTGAATGATTGCTGCAGGCATCAATTGCCATTAGGAAAACTTCTTTTGCCTTCTTTTCTTCTTCATCCTCACTAGAGCTTGAGGAAGAGGATTCCTCATCAGAATCACTCCAGGTTTCAGCGACAAAGCCTCTCTCCTTCTTTTTATTCTTGTAGGAGGATGGCTTGGAGTGCTTCCTGTGCTGATCTTTATCTTTCCTCTTTTCTTTATTCTTTTCCTCTGGATAATCTGGAAGGATATGTCCAGGCTTCCTGCAACCATAGCAGATAATTTCTTTAGAAGGGGTACAATCATACCTTGGTTTATCTTCATACTTTGAAGACTACTTTCTGAATTCCTTCCTTCCCATCTTGAGAAACCTTTTGGCAAATAATGCCATCAGTTCCTCATTTGACTGGCTTCCTTCAGAAGTGTCAGCAGCTTTAAGATCAAGAGTTTGCTCTTTTCTTGTAGGAGTTGGTGTCTTTGCTTCAGCTTCAGCTTCCCTGGACTTCAGCACTTGCTCAAAAGACTTGAGCTTGCCGAGAAGGGCTTCTGTTGAGATTTCATTTGTGCTTCTGGCCTCCTTGATAGGCCAGATCCTCAGATCCCATGTGCTAGGGAAGCACATAAGAATCTTATCATTGACCTCTGTTAATGAAATGTCCTTGTCAAGGGTCCTCAGCTCATTGATGATTGAGCTGAGCCTTGTGTACATGGCTTCAACAGATTCAGCATCAGTTTTCTTGAAATTCTCATATTGTGAGATAAGGTTGGACCTCCTGTCCTTCCTTTCATCAGCTGAACCAGCTACAATCTGGTTCAGTGTATCCCACATAGCTTTTGCTGAGGAGCAGTCAACAACCTTCTGGAATACTTCATCAGACATTGTCTGAGCCAGAATGTTCATTGCCTTGGCATTTGCTATCTTTGCCTTTTTTACTCATCATTGTAGTCTGGAGGAGGCACTGCACTCATATCAGATGATGAGGCAGTAGCAGCAGCAGGTGCTCTTGGTGGTCCTGACAAAATAGAAGCAAAAATACATTCATCAATAGAATTCATATATAATTGGATCCTTGCCTTCCAGATGCCAAACTTAGCTAAGTTGAATGCTTGAGGTCTGGTGCTAGAATAATCCTTGGACTGGGCCATGATAGTGAAAGTGAATATTTATAAACTTTGGTATCTATCAGGATCTTGTGACTTAGGTGTTAGCCTATTCAGTCAGTCAACCTGGCTCTGGTACCAATTGAAAGAGATGGGATAGATACTACTCTAGAGGGGGGGGTGAATAGAGTAATCAAAAATTGCACTAGCAAAGTTGACTTTCTACTCAACCCCTTGGAGTTAAATGCAAAATGAAAGTTATAGATATTAAGATTAAACCTTAGAGCCTAACACAAGTGATGTGCACAAACTAAAGCTAACTGTAATTACAGTTTAGCTTTGGATCCTATCCAGCAACTAGCAAACCTAGTTAATATCTAATCACAGCCACAATGCAAGTAATTAAACAAGGCAATCCAGACGACACAAGGAATTTATAGTGGTTCCCCAAATAACTTGGGTACGTCCACTCTTCTACCAACAAGGTAGGAATCCACTCAGGTTTTTGATCAGGTGCCCTGCCACCAACAAGATCTGCTTCAGGTAGATCAAGAGACCCTTTAGACTTTTGATCAGGTGTCTAAAAACTAAACATAGGTTTTTGATCAGGTGCCCTGCCACCAAGGGATACTTTTGAAGGGAGTAATAACCCTGTATAGGAGGGGGAAAGGGGTTAAGGTGTCTTCTCTATTTTACAATAGATTAGAGAAGCACAATAACTTGCACTGAGCTAGACAGCTCTAAAAGAATCAAGGCTCCCCCTGGCTCAAAGAACGTCCAGGTGAAGTCTTGCTTCAGTGCAGAAACACTTCAGTAAATACTGAAGGAAGAACTACAAGAAGATATAAAATAAGAAATGAAAATCTTCTAGCAGCTATCTTCTTCTTCTTCTTCTTCAAAAGATCTCTGAGTCAAAACTTCCTGGAATAGGAGAACTCAGGTTGAAGAAGAGCAGAAGAGCTAACACTTCTCATTTGAGTGAAGATTGCTGAGAGCAGTTAAACTTGTTCTTGCTGTAAGCTTGCTGAATGAATATCTTGTTCTTTTCTATGTGGACTAGTTGATTTCTTCTTCAAAGAAGTCTTTATATATCAGCAGCAGCAACGGCTCTAATTGAGTTTGAATCTTGTCATTTTCTGAACTCTGCAAGCTGGGCTGCAAAAAGCATAAAGCAAAAACAAACTACAGCAGGCAGATATCCTATAAAAGGATAAAGCTTTCTAAGAAGCTGCAAATACTTCTGATGAAATAATATAAGAGAAAGTCACATCAGAAAGAACTCTTTACGGCCAAGGAAGACTTTTTGAGTCTAACGGCTATAAAGGACAGCCTGACAGATAAAGCAGATTGCATATCTCAGCTATAAGACAAACAACTTTGTCAGAAAAGATTAGCTCATGCATATAGAATAGAACTGATATTGCATGGAAATAATGTTACAAAATATTCAGATAATCTTTTATAAAATATGCCAAAATAGATATGAAATTAGTCACATCACAGAAGACGACAAACTAAATAAGAGCATACAGCAAAACGTCGAATGACCTTCGGAGATCGTCGAACGGCGCACAGAGATCGTCGATCTATCAGACAGATAGTCGAATGATCCAGATAGTCGAACTGTAAAAGAAGATAGTCGAGCTACCTCGGCAGATAGTCGACCTATCAGAACAGATAGTCGAGCTATCAGATAGTCGATCTATCCGGACAGATAGTCGAACTACCAAACAAAAACAGATAGTCGACCTATCACAGAAAAAAGATAGTCGACCTATCAACAGATAGTCTAACTATCAAAACAAAACAGATAGTCGATCTATCAACAGATAGTCGAACTATCAGATAGTTGAACTATCCAAGCAGATAGTCGAACTATCAAAGCAACACAGATAGTCGATCTATCAACAGATAGTCGAACTATCAAAACAAGCAGATAGTCGACCTATCAACAGATAGTCGAGCTATCAGATAGTTGAACTATCAGGACAGATAGTCGAACTATCAAAGACGACAGATAGTCGACCTATCAACAGATAGTCGAACTACTAAGACAAACAGATAGTCGATCTATCAACAGATAGTCGAGCTATCAACGCAGACAGAACGTCGACCAACTGATAGACGATCGTCGATCAGCCGATAGACGATAGTCGAGCGACGTTCGACTATAGTCGAACGAAAAACTACTTAACCAAATATTCATCTAGAAAAGCAATTATACACAACTAGAGAATCTAACCTATCAACTAACCTTTGACCATAGATAAATCTTGGGTCAAGAGACAGAAAGAGAGGACTGAACTCAAAACAAAACCTAGGGTACCAACACTGTCCTTCCAGCTCGAGTGTATGGCCTTTGGCCTGAGGTAGGTGATTTGCTGATCACTGAGATGTAGGCTCTTGTAGCTGCGTGTAAGTATTGAAGGAGACTGAGAGGTCCTGAGGGATATGAGGTGTAAGCTCTTTAGATCAGTGGTTTGGAGAAGTGCCTTGACTAATAGGAAGTTGGCAAGGTGGGAGGAGAGTTGATGTTCCCAAAAGTTGGGGAACCACTATAATTCAATGAGTACTTTTTTGTGTTGTTTTCTTTGTATAGGTACTTAAAAGCTATTTACTTCAAACACACTAAGAACTAAAGAAGAGAAAATTAAAATCTAATAATAATAGAGAAACAACCTATTCACCCCCCTTTGGTTGTAAGCTACCTTGAAAATGAAGACTTTCACCATGGATGGACTCAATCAACCAGGAGAAAGTCTAGTCGTATGCTAATTAGCAAAGGAGGCATTTTAATATGTAAATATAGAAAAAAAAAAAGAGGACACGTACGTCCTAACAAGAGTAGGAAGATCGTTACCCTTTATTTTTTCTTTGGGAATCAAAAATCCAATCAGATATAAAGAACTAGACTGGTGTTCTCTCCATGGATCTGGACTCGACTCGCGATTTGGAGCACCAAAGCTTTGACAATGGTGGGATCTCTCCTTCTTCTTCTTCCTTTGTTCTCCCCTCTCTCTACCCCTTAGAAAGAGAAAGCCCAAGATGAAATGAGATTGAAACCATCATTTATCAACCTTATACCAGCAGGAACAAGTCCCCACCGTGGGATCTTACTTGAAATCGATGAATGGTCATGATTTAATCCAGACTTCTTGTACAAAGTGCTACTACCGTGCGGTAATAAGCTACTGCCGAGCGGCAGCTCAGTCAATGGCTTCTTTAGTAAGCCCACTGCTTAAAAACGCCACTTGAATGCTGACACGTGGCTGGCGGTACCTCTCATACTACCGTCGTACAATATCATACTACTGTTAGGCGCTAGCCCTTAAGTCAGTACGATAACTTGCATTGGTCAAACGGCCATCTAAATATACTACTGTCGACGATATCACTATCACTGGGCAGTAACTCACAGAGAGCTAGGATAATTAAAACCACAACACAATCATCGGTGATAGCATTACTACTGGGTGGTAGCATTCAAAAAGCTTTTTCTGTCTAAACTCTAGGGCATTACAACTCTCCACCCATTAAATAAAGTTCATCCAGAACTTTTAGAAAGAAAGAAAATAAGAGAATACAAACAAAACTAGAATGGTACCTTGGTGGAATAGCTCGAGCATCAAGCATAGACTATTCTAGTTCCCAAGAAAACTCTTCATGTCCACAATTGTCCCCGCGGACTTTGTCCATTCAGATAATTTTGTTCCACAACTTTTAACTTCAGTGTCCTCGATGCGAATAGGCTTGACCTTAGTATTTAGCCCCCCATCGACCGACACTTGATCAACATTAATCGCTTGAGTAGGCTCTTTCAATGACTTCCTCGGTACTGATATGTGGAATAAGTCGTGCGAGCTTCTCAATTTATTATCCCCATGACTTTATCCCCCTGTCTTTATGCCATGTTGGGGATTGATCCTTTCATGAGCTTGTCTCTCCCCCTTGGATAATACCTGAACTTGATCAATATCTTCTCTCCCCCTTTTTGACTTCTTCAGATAGTCAGGGAGGTGTACCAGGTCTTTTTCTCCCCTATTGTTCTCCACCTAGCTGATGTAGATGAGGCAAGGAGTGCAACTGCAAGCTTGCTCCTTATACAGGGCTGACTTTATCCCTACAGCTGCTGGACTTGCTCCCCCTCAATCGAAGCATCTGCTCTCATCTTGTTCTTGATTTCCACTAGGTCTGCATCACTTGCAAGAAGAACAAGCTTGTACCAAAAAATACCTTAGGGAGTGTTGAGATTAATTTTCCAGTAGGGCACGTGTATATGGGACCGTGTTATGGCTTCCCCACCGCGTTCCATGTCTGGGTGTTGACCCTGGTGGGCCCCTATGGCAGAATATCCCTATGGTCCTTTGGTTGGGATTAATCCCACATCTCCTACAGCTTTCTCACCTCCCTATTCATGTACTGTACCACCCTTCATCTCAATACCTATGTTTTGAGATGAACTATTGGTTTGGTGGGTTCTTTGATGGTATCAGAGGAGGTTGTCCTTCTTTGGGGGTGTGTTGAGATTAATTTGCCAGCAGGACATATGTATGTGGGATCGTGTTATGGCTTCCCCATCGCGTTCCAGGTCTGGGTGTTGACCCCGGTGGGCCCCTGTGGTGGAATATCCCTGTGGTCCTGTGGTTGGGATTAATCTCACATCACCTGCAGCTTTATCCCCTCCGTGTTCATGTACACCGCCACCCTTCATCTTAACACCTGGGTTTTGATATGAACTGTTTGGTTGGCAGGTTCTTTCAAGGAGTATCTGAAGCTATTCTATGTTCAACATACCAAATTCAATCTTGAAGGTGTTGAACTTGGCTTCATCTAGTGGCTTAGTGAAGATATCAGCCACTTGCTTGTTAGTAGAGACAAACTCTAAGCTAATGTCTTCTTTCTCCACATGCTCCCTAATAAAATGGTACTTAATTTCTATGTGCTTAGTCTTACTGTGTGAGATAGGATTCCTAGCAATAGAAATGACCCTAGTAGAATCACAAAAAAGTGGAGTTATGCTTATCTTAATGTTATAATCTTCAAGCTGATGTTGAATCCACACCAATTGAGCACAGCAGTTGCCTGCAGAAATGTACTCTGACTCTACAGTTGAGATAGCCATACTGGTTTGATTCTTGCTTCTCTATGACACCTGTCTTCCACCCAGGAATTGACATGTACCAGTAGTACTTTTCCTGTCATCCTTGCAGCCTGGAAAATCTGCATCTGAAAATCCTGTTAGATAAAAACCTCTATTCCTAGGGTACCATAGGCCATGATCTGGTGTGCCCTTAAGATACCTTAAAATTCTTTTGCAGCAGAATAATGAGATTCTTTAGGGCAGGCCAGATACCTAGTACAGACACATATAACATACATGATGTAAGACATACTAGCAGCCAAGTATATAGGGGAGCCAATTATCACTCTATACAAAGACTCATCAACAGGTTTTCCTGCCTCCTCTTTGCCTTTAGGCATACTTGACCCCATGGGAGTTCTCATGGTGGAGGCATTCTCCATACCATATTTCTTAATCAACTCTTTGGTGAACTTTGACTGGGATATGGACAAGCCATCATCAGTATGTCTTACTTGGACTCCTAAGAAGAACTTGAGCTCATCCATGCTGCTCATCTCAAACTTCCCTTGAATAAGTTTAGCAAGCTTCCTACAAAGGTTTCCTTAGTAGATCCAAAGATAATGTCATCGACATATATCTGGACTAGGATGATCTTGCCCTTAGATTCCCTTAGGTATAGGGTCTTGTCTATTTTCCCCCTTGAGAATTTATTCTCAATGAGGAAACTAGACAATGTTGCATACTATGCTCTAGGGGCTTGCTTCAACCCATATAGAGCCTTCATAAGCCTATAAAAAAATCAGGAAGGTGAGGGTCTACAAAATCTTGTGGCTGGTCCACATATACTTTCTCTTTTAAGTCCCTATTCAGGAATGCTTACTTCACATCCATCTGGTAGACTTTGATTCCTTGATAGGTAGCAAATGCAAGGAATAGCCCTATTGCTTCCAACCTAGCTACTATGGTAAAAGTCTAGTCAAAGTCCATTCCTTCTTCTTGCATGTATCATTTTGCCACCAATCTAGCCTTGTTCTTGACAATAATGCCATTCTTATCTAACTTGTTCTTGTAGATCCCATTAGTTCCTATGACATTATGTCCATTAGGTCTGGGAACCAGCTTCCAGACACTACACCTCTTGAACTAGTTCAGCTATTCCTGCATTACTCCAATCCAGAATGGGTCATTGATAGCCTCATCAAGTTTCTTGGGCTCTTCTTGTGATAGGAAGCTTGGACAGAGAGTTGTGTTGATGTTCTTGCTTCTATTTTGGACTCCATGTCATGCATCACCAATGATTTGGTATGCTGGATAGTCCCTCAGATGTCTCCTAGCCGGAGGCAATATTGCTTTAGCTTACTGTTCTTCATTGTCCTCAGCTGGTTGTTCTTCATTATCTTTAGCTGGTTGTTCTTCATCCTCAGCTTGTGAGTCTTGAGCTCCCCTAGACAGCACCCATCTTCTTTCTTATCTTATACTACTGGATCATGTTCCCTGATAGTAAGTTAGTCCATCACCTCCTGTAAACCTGTAGAGCTAGAAGAGGAGCTACACATCTCACTGTTAACGAAGTTTGTCTCAACAAAGACAACATGGATTGATTCTTCTACAACTTTACTAGTCAAGTTGTAGATCCTATATGCCCTGCTATTGTTGTTGTACCTAACAAATATCCCTTCTAGGGACCTGGCAGCAAACTTAGTCACATAGGACTTACCATTGTTCAGTACATAGCACTTGCTACCAAAAATCCTGAAGTAGGATAAGTTTGGTTTTCTTCCTTTCAGAATCTCATAGGGAGGCTTCTTGTGGCTTTTGGTGATGGAAGCCCTGTTGAGGACATGATATGTAGTGCTTACTACCTCATCCCAAAAATCTAGGAGAGACGTGCCACCTAACAAGGTCTTACCAACCTCTATGAGGGTTCTTTTTTCTCTCAGCAATTCCATTTTGCTGAGGTGTTCTAGGAGAGGAGAATTCTTGGCGAATCCCTTGCTCTTCACAGAATCTTGGCATGTACTCAGACGGAAACTCAGTACCATGATCACTTCTGATTTTGACCACAGTACTATTGAATTCATTCTGAATTTGCTTAACAAATGTCTGGAAGACATCATGGGTTTCAGATTTCTTCCTTAGGAAGAACACTCAAGAAAATCTAGAAAAGTCATCAACAACCACAATGGTGTAGACTTTCCTACCCAGACTTTGAGCTGGAATAGGACTAAATAGATCCATATACAGGAGGTATAAACACCTCACTGAGTCTTTGGTACTAAGGCTCTTGAAGGAGGTCTTGGTCTACTTGCCATTTTGGCATGCAGAGCAGATACCCTCCTTGGTGCACTTTACCTTACGTCCATTTCACACTAACTCTTCACTAAAGAGTTTGCTTATGGTCTTTTAATTAAGGTGAGCTAGCCTCTTTTTCCATTGGACACAATGTGAGGCTTTCTCATCTACAACTAGGCATATGTGAGCGTCCTTACTCTCACAAGAAAAATTTAGACAATAGACACTTCCTATCTTAGTGCATGTCAAGATGACCCCTTGGTCACTTGATCTCCTAATTTGGCACTCATCCTTAAGGAAAAAATGTCATAACCAAGGTCACATAGTTGACTTATGCTTATCAGGTTGTGTTGCAAACATTTCACATAAGCTACCTATGTGATAGTGATTATGCCATTTGATATCTTACCATAGCCTTTGGTTACTCCCTTTTATGAATCACCAAAGATGACTTTGGGTTCATTCTCTACTAGAGTGTATTCTAACAGCATGCTCCTTGTTCCATTCATGTGCCTGGAACATCCACTATCGAAGTAACATATAGGAGTATATCAACTTGGACTCACCTGTAAGACATAAACTTATCTAACCTTAGGGCCCCAATTCTTATTGGGTCCTAGGTGCATGTTAGGCTGAGAATGAATATGCCTGCCTGCAACTCTTCTGACAGGTAAGCCGTCATTAGCTCTCTGCACACTATTATTATGCCAGCAATCAAAGGCATAGTGTCCCACTTTGCCACGACACTAGCACTCATAGATGTTGTACCTTATTTTAAGGGCTAGTTTTATAACAGTACTGTCAGCAGCTCTTAGTCCAACACGTATAATAATATCCTTTTTCTTATGTCTTCTAGACATAACCTGATTTGGGATATGACTAGCAGTAGAGGTACTTGGGGGTATCTTGAACCCTACCAGCATCTGCCTTCTTTTCAGAGAGCATACTCCTGATGGATTTTGAAATCCCCAGGTCTGGTTTGCTAACAAACTTTCCTTTGGTCGGATTGTGGACTAACAGATTTTGAGAAGGGGTGCAACCTCATTCTTGAATGTTAGGGATGGTACACCAAACACAAATGGTCCATGATGGGTCATTTGGATCTCCTCATGGGTTGCCTTATAGGTACTGACACCCTTGTCATTCCCACCACCATGGTGGTGAACATCTTTGCTCCCATTGGTGGATTCACCATTCTCCCAATGACCATAGATGCTCTCTTGGTCATACATGTTAGATGGTAGCTGCATTCTCCTTAAAGGAATAGGATGCTTGGAAGCTAGTGGCTGTACTGGAGCTTTTCCCTTCCTTTTGAAATTTGAAGCTCTAGTGTTCCCTTTGAAGCCTAACCCATTCTTATCCTTTTGGGAGGAGAAGGAATCTATCAAAGGCAACACAGAACATGGCTTTAAAAACTTAGCCACTAGCTCTTTCTCCTTTTAGAGTTTACCTTCAAGATTTCTAATGTGGTCATTCTTGAAGGCTATTGTGCCCATCTGAATAACAGTGATGTTTTTCAGTTTACTGATTTCTTTCAGCTTAAGGTCTTGCATGTTTGCTGATATTGAAGCAGCAACCTGTAGAGAGGCAATCTCCTGATCCTGCTTTTTGGCTAGTAGCCTGCTTCTTTTCAGTGCCTGCAGGATTTCACCATAGTCATCAATCAATTGATTGATGTCTCCTTCAGATTCAGTTCCATCTTCATCATTTGATGTAGATGCCTCTGAATATGGACCTGTCTAATAATCTGACCCAGTGGATAAAGAATGTACTTTGCTTGGACTAGGCTGCTCCTAGCTGGGTTCTTCATTAGTCAAAGCCATCAGTCCAAGGCAATGGTTGTCTTCTTCTCCTCTCTAGTCCTAACAGTATCAACTGCTTCTCCAGTAATAGCAGCTAGCATCTCTAAAAGTCTACCTCTACAGCTTCTTCTTTAGCAGTGAATAGCCCAATATAGGCTTCATCTTCATCTTCCTCTTCTGACTCTAATGATGAGGAGTCAGTCCAGCTCTTTTGCTTCTTAGTAATGAAGGATTTCTCCTTCTTGCCATTTTTCTATTGTTCCTTCTTTTCACCAGCACCCTTCCTTTTGACAAGGTAGACAGCTATAACATGGCCTGGCTTGATACAATAATAACTGACTATTTTAGAAGAAACAAGTTTATTTGGTGTAGAGCCATACATGTCCTCTTTATAGGTTTTCTTCCTGCCCTTGTTGTAGTCTTCTTTGGGATAAGAAGAAGAGGAGGGATTGCTTCTCCAGTGCTTCTTCTTCATGAATTTTTGAAATTGCCCGGAGAAGGTAGCAAAGTCTTCATTAGACATGTGGCAGTCTAATGTTTTGGTTTCTGAACTTTTTGAATCAGATTCAGCATCCCTCCTTGGAGGAGAAGGTGTCTTTCTCCTGATCCTCTTTGTGGCTTCAGTTTTGAAGGCCACTGACTTATCCTTGACTACAGAATTGCTGATTTTCTCCTCCTCCTTTCTGTCTATCAGCTGCATTTTATAAGACAACAACTTTCTAAATAGAGATGGTGGTGGTGTGTCTGCGAGTCTTGCCACTACTCTGATGGCACAGATTTTGTGTCCCAGTCTTTAGTTAGAGACCCGAGAAACTTGTCATTTAATTCATATGTACTGAAGGCTCTATCATATATCCTCAGCTCATTTACAATCCTGAAGAACTTTTCATAGCACTCAGCTATGCCATCTCTCTTGTTTTACCTGAAGCTTTCATACTCTTAATTGAACATGGACTTCTTATCATCCCTCACTTCTTCAATCCCCTCTATGTAGACAACTAGTGTGTCCCACATCTCCTTAGATCTCATGCAGTGGACTAGGTTTTGGAAGATGGATTCATCAATGGCACTGCCTATTATATTTTGTGCCCTCTTGTCCATTGTGGAAAGGATGACTTCAACTTTAGTCATTTTAGAGTATGTATTTTGTGTCTTGACATTAACATCTAGAGATGAGACCTTCATAGGGATGAATGGTCCCTCCTTGACAGTAATAAAAATTCTAGGGTAGCTGCCTCAATAAGCAACCTAACCCTATCCTTCCATATGCCAAAACCTTCCTTCCTATAGATAAGAAGCTTCATGGCCCCAAGCTCCTTGTGGTTCACTAATAAACCCCTAAGGGTTGTCTTTTCTTGTTGACCTTGGAGATCTACTCAGACTGTTGAGTATTTAATGAGTAACCTCCCTCTAATATCACTTGAAAGTCTTATTTTCCAGGTCAACTAAATACCTAGACGTGGGGGGGGGGGAATAGGTTTTAAGCCTTCTTTTTAAATACTCAGACCTATATCTGATTTTCTGTGCTTAGTGATTAACTGATTTGTGCTTTCAAGAACAATCACAGATG
The DNA here is from genome assembly GCA_039513925.1 of Platanthera zijinensis. Lineage (NCBI taxonomy): Eukaryota > Viridiplantae > Streptophyta > Magnoliopsida > Asparagales > Orchidaceae > Platanthera > Platanthera zijinensis. Next base: position 65,474,525 of record CM077089.1, on the reverse strand, counting down.
ACTCAGATATTTTTATAGTGGTTCTCCAATCTTGGGTACGTCCACTAACACTGACTGCCTTTCTAATAGTGTATTAGACAAGGGTCTTCACCAATTCCTCGGCTTCTTAAGATCTTACAACACGATCCCGCAGGACCCCTCAGTCTTATGCAAGACTTACAACTCGGACACTAAGCCCTACCACTCTGATTCCAATTGGATCCTACTCTCAGATCTACAACAGATCTTACCTCAGCCTTTATAACACATGCCTACACTCAGATTCCCTAAAGAATCCTACCCTCAGATCCCAGAATGGATCTTACTCTCAGATCTACGGCAGATCTTACCTCATCCTTTGTAGCACAGGCCTACACTTAGATTCCCTAAAGAATCCTACCCTCAGATCCCAAATTGGATCTTATAGAGAATGTCAAAAAGATGAAATACTCAGATACCAGAGAAAGTTTTGTGTCTGTCCTCCTAGACTGAGTAGATATCTGTAACACCCCAAAAAGGCCCCAATAGACTCAACTTGAGATTTGAGTAGCAGGTCAGGTTACACGGCCTGGGACACGGGCGTGTCCCAGGGCGTGTCGGGTGACACGGCCAGGGACACGGGCGTGTCCCAGGGCGTGTTCTATTTATTTTGCAAAATTGGCCTATTCCGGGCAGAGCCGGACACGGCCTTGAACACGGCCGGGAACACGGGCGTGTCAGGCTGGACACGGGCGTGTCAGCTGCCGTGTTCCGACCCGTGTTCTGGTTGCAGCTCGATGGAGCAGGAGACACGGGCGTGTCTCAGGTTTGACACGGGCGTGTCAGGTCCGACACGGGCGTGTCGATGACCCGTGTGGTTCAGTCGGTTCAAGCTGTGTGCACCGCTGAAGGGGTACACGACCTGTGACACGGGCGTGTCACAGGCCGTGTCGGCCAAAAAGTGAAATTCTGGGGAAATCTTGGCCGTTCAGTTTTCTCTCTTTTGATCCAAGGGTCCAGGTGGTTTCCTGGCTGGGTTATTACGAGAAGAGAGGAATGAAGAGGTCATTCTTCATTTGGCTTAAGGAAGAGAGAAAGAGAGAGGAAGAGAAGAAGGAGGAGGAGACCAAGCCACCGGCGGAGCTCCCGTGGTTCGATTCGCGATCCGAAGCCGGCGTTGTGACGGCAAGGCTGCTGCGAAGGCTTTCATCCGTCTCAAATTTCTCTCCATGGCTCCGAAGCGAACTCCTAGGGTAACGATTTCCTGCTTGGACATGTGAAGTCCTTAATTCCTGCATTGCATAGGGAAAACCCTTCCCCGCGAGTGTGCGGTGGGTTGTGGCGTCCCTTGGGGTAGATATGTGAAGTCCCCCTTGTTAGAGTCCGGAATTGGAGTACGGATCTAGGCATGCTGTGTGAAGCCCATCTGGACATGGTCTGGATTGGTGATGCTTGGTTGCATATCGGAGAAGACTCCGTGATGATTGCTTGTATGCATGATGGATAAAAGTACTGGAGGAAGTCCAGGAAATTATGAGAGTTGGACTCTCTTGTGGCCGTGAGTGCTACTGGTGGAAAGTTGAGCTGTGAGGCTGCAACTAGGAAATGGTGGAACGGGCAAGGTGAAACTGTACCCGAGTCAGTCCAGGCGTGAGTCTGACGATGTGAGCAACGGGAAAGGTGGATCTGTACCCGCGTTATGGTTGTCTAACCTTGGGTGCTTAAGACCCTGTTAGGATCACATAGCGAGAGTCGACGGCCGGTGAGCCGATCAGACTAGAATGCTCATAGTGCGCCGTTATGTCTGGGACCTCTGAACGGTGTGAATGTGCCCTGAGTGCACGGAGCGTCGGGCCGTCGAGCCGACGTTTGTGATATATGACAGTGCGGGCGTGCACGTCTTGCTTGAATGGCTATCTATATCATGTTGGATGAATGCTTTGCAGGGATGGAATTCCGCTGCCCCGTGCCAGGGGCAGGGTCGTTATAATTGGTCAGCTGAATGCTGACCGTTGCCCTGTTTTCCCACCGTTTGGTGGATTGGTTCTTACAGGTGCTGGAGGAGCTGGTCCGAGCGGGACTTAGCGGGCTGAAGCCCAAAGCTGCGTTGCTGCCCTTGAAGGCTTTGTTTTATTTCTTTTGTTCATGTGTGGCCGGCCTGCGTGCCGATGTATGTAAACCACACTCTTGTTAAGAGAAACTATTGTAAGGCCTTAAGGCCAGACTCTTTTGATATATATATATATACATTCCTATGTTAGTGGACAATGTTGTTTATCTTGAGTTCAGTAATTCAACCGTGAAGCTTCCGCTAGAATGCTCTGTGTTAGGATGCGTTGGTTATGATATTATTTAGTAGCGTCTCCGCCTGTTTGTGGAATATGGTGTGGGGCCCCGGCCGGACCCTCTATTATATTCTTCTTGACGGGTAGAGGTGTTACAATTTGGTATCAGCTTGTTGGTCGATCTCTTCCGAATTCGCGGACGAATTCTTTTGAGAGGGGGCGAGCACGTGTTAGTGCCGTCGTTATAACACTTAATTTGAACTCAAGATTGTCCACTTAGGAATGCAAATACACTTGTTTGTTGAACTTGTGTATTCTCTTTGTATGATTGCCGTTTATATTGGTCGTTAACCTGTGTGTTTTACACATATAGGTGACCAGAAGTGTTGCGGGCCAGTCCGAACCACAACGTTCTGTTGCGAGTGCGGCACCAGCCGAGGTGCCCACAACTCCTCCATCCGCTGAAACAGTCCGTCTCATTACGGAAACGGTACTTGCTGTGATGAATGCTCAGCAAGCGGGGCAAGCACGTCCTGCAGTGGTGCCAACGCAAGCTGGGGTACGGCAAGAACCGGTAGAAGCCGAAGTTGATCCGCGGGTAGCAGATCAACAATGGAAGCAATTCTTGAGCTTTAACCCTCCGCAGTTTCATGGGGCGGGTACACCGGCCCAAGCAGAGGATTGGCTTGCAAGAATTAAGAGGATTATGAGGGCTATCAGGGTTGAGGAGGAACAGAAAGTGATGTTAGCCACTTTCCTACTGGAAGGAGAGGCGCGATTGTGGTGGGATGAGATTGAACTGCATCACTTGGCCGGCAGGCAATTGGCAGAGATTACAATGGAAGAATTCTCTCGATTGTTCTTAGCACAACATCTGCCGATGCAGCAAAGGATGTCGATGGAAATGGAGTTCCAACGGTTAGCACAGGGAGATCGAAGTGTGGATGACTACCTGCATGAGTTCACCCGGTTGGGACGATATGCGGGCTCGATCTTCGCCGAAGAAGAGCGTAAGACTAGTCGGTTTTATGCGGGACTGCGAGATGAGCTAAGGTATTTGCTCTCAAGTTCTGTGAGTCAGGGATTCCAAGCCTTAGTCTGTACGGCTCGTTCTTTGGAGACGGATATGAAACGGGGGCAAGCAAAGGGAAACTTGGCGGTTGTGAAGCCGGAGTTTAAGCCGCCGCGTCCGGACAAGTTTGGCTACCGAAGGAAATGGAATAAGAAGTCTAAGTCTTCTGGACAAGCTCCATCTGCGACTGTGACGGACACATCTGGGAATGGAGCTCGTGCTTGTTTTACGTGCGGGAAGGTTGGACACTTCGCACGTGAATGCCGATTTGGTCCTCCAAAGGGTGATAAGAAGACGGGAGCGTCTTATGCGGAGAAGGGGAAGGCTGTGGTGGAGTCTTCTGCCTCGCACGCGCAGCCCAGGGTCTTCAACCTTGGACAACAGGAGGCCATGAAGCAGGCTGATGTCGTCACAGGTGCGCTTAAGTTTTAATGTTTGTACTTTTGGTGTGCTGTGCTTGTTTTAATTGTCATGTTATAGGGTTTGTCCTTATACGAGAGTATCCGGCGCGAGCACTGTTCGACACAGGTGCTTCACATTCGTTTCTGTCTGAGGATTTTGTCTTGCGTGTCGGGGTGCCTATCCGGACCAAGACAGACAGTATCAGGGTGTTGTTGCCTAACGGATGTTTGATGTGCGCGGATCGATCTTGCGGTCTTGAGGTCAAGATAGGAAGTCGGGAGTTCAAGGTGGAAACACTAGTATTGCCGATCAAAGAGTTTGATATAATCTTTGGTATGGACTGGCTTTCAGAGCAGCGTGCCTGTATCGATTGCACTTCAAAAGAGGTCACACTTGGGCAAAATACCGAACGAGAGACCAAGTTTATTGGTATGCAAGGGATGAGTGGGATGTTGTTATCCGCTCTCCAAGTTGTTAAGGCAGTTCGGAAGGGTGCGGAGTTGTTCTTCACACTCATAGAGGCGGTGGCGCCGAAGGCCAGTGTGAGTGAAGTGCCGATTGTGTCGGAATATGCGGATGTGTTTCCAAAGGACCTTCCGGGGTTACCTCCCCAAAGGGAAATTGACTTCGCTATCGAGCTGGTGCCGGGTGCAAAACCCGTGGCCCGTTCGCCGTATCGGGTAGCGCCAAAAGAAATGGCCGAACTGAAAGTTCAGTTGCAAGAGTTGTTGGAGCAGGGATATATACGCCCAAGTATGTCACCTTGGAGCGCGCCTGTTCTTTTTGTGAAAAAGAAAGACGGTGGTTTGCGACTATGTATTGATTATCGCGAACTGAATAAACTGACGGAGAAAAACAAGTATCCAATTCCTCGGATCGATGACTTGTTCGATCAGCTAGCAGGCTCAACCGTCTATTCGAAGTTGGATTTGAAGTCCGGGTATTACCAGTTGCGGATTAGGGAAGGTGACATTCCCAAGACAGCGTTTGGCACACGCTATGGTCATTATGAGTTCACAGTAATGCCGTTTGGCCTATGTAATGCGCCTTCGGTATTTATGGACCTAATGCATCGAACGTTCCGAGAGTATTTGGATTTGTTTGTTATTGTGTTTATCGATGACATCTTAGTATACTCTCAGTCAGAAGAGGATCACGCAAACCATTTGCGGTTGGTATTGCATACCCTGCGGAGGAATAAACTCTTTGCCAAGTTCTCAAAGTGCGAGTTCTGGCTCTCTTCAGTAGCCTTTTTAGGCCATGTGGTAAGCGGAGAGGGTATCGCGGTGGATCCGTTGAAGATAAGTGCCATCCGAGATTGGCCAGTGATGTCTTCAGTGGCCGAGGTCAGGAGCTTCCTTGGACTTGCGGGCTACTATAGACGGTTTGTGGAAAACTTCTCACGGATTGCTTTACCTCTCACCACGCTGACGAGGAAAGATCAAAAGTTCATATGGACGCCGGAGTGCGCTCGAGCTTTTGAAGACTTGAAGAGTCGTTTGACCACGGCGCCTGTGTTGACATCGCCATGTGGTACCGATGGGTATGAGATCTATAGTGATGCATCTGGGAGCGGCTTAGGCTGCGTTCTTCTGCAGTTTGGGAAAGTGATTGCTTATGGCTCGCGTCAGTTGAAAGTGCATGAGCGGAATTATCCCGTCCATGATTTGGAGTTGGCGGCGGTAATCTTTGCGCTCAAGTTGTGGCGGCACTATCTATATGGCGTCAAAGTGGATATCTATACGGATCACAAGAGCCTAAAGTATTTGTTGGATCAGAAGGATTTGAATATGCGACAACGAAGATGGATGGAGTTCCTCGGGGACTACACCTTCGAGATTCACTATACTCCCGGGAAGGGAAATGTGGTCGCTGATGCTTTGAGTCGGAAGACTCCGGTACGGGCAAGCTGGTTGCAGAGGCATGATCAGCGTTTGATCCAAGAATTGGAGGCAATGGAGATATCGTGTGTTGACAAGGGTGCGTCAACCGATGCGTGCTTAAACTGGACGGAGGTGCAATATGACCTTACGGACAGAGTTCGGCGAGCAACGGAGCTTGATGAAAGTCTCCAGCGCTATGCTAAAGATGGGCCGGATGATCAATTCTCTTGGGATAACGGGTTGTTACGGAGAAATGGTCGAGTATGCGTCCCAAGTGTGGGTAAACTGAGGGAAGAGTTGATGTACGAAGCTCACTTTGCAAAGTACTCAGTTCACCCAGGGAGCACAAAGATGTATAGGAACATGAAAAAGCTGTTCTGGTGGCCCGGATTAAAGAAAGATGTGGCTCGTTATGTGGCTAAATGCAACACCTGTGCGTTGGTGAAAGCAGAATGCCAGAAGCCTGGCGGTTTTCTGAAGTCGTTACCTATTCCGGAGTGGAAGTTCGATGATATTTCGATGGATTTCGTGCACGGGTTGCCGAGATCTCAACGCGGTCATGATTCAATCTGGGTGATTGTGGACCGGTTGACAAAAGTGGCGCACTTCCTTCCAAATAGAAGAGATGATTCAGTGGAAACCTTGGCCAAGCTGTATGTGGAGCAGGTTGTTCGACTGCACGGTGTTCCCCGGAGCATCGTTAGTGACCGTGATGGGCGGTTCACATCGAATGATTGGCGGCTCGTTCATCAAATGTTGGGTACAAAATTAGCGTTTAGTACGGCCTTTCATCCCCAAACGGATGGCCAGACTGAACGAACCAACAGGACGATGGAGGATATGCTCCGCATGTGCGCCCTAGATTTTGGTAAGAGATGGGAAGATTACATATTTCTCGTTGAATTTGCCTATAATAATAGCTACCAAGCGAGTATTGGTAGGGCACCATTCGAGGCGTTGTATGGTCGGAAATGCCGTACACCGTTAGCTTGGGCAGAAGCAGGCGAATCGAAGCTGAATGGGAAAAAGGAAGTCGAAGAAGCTACTTCGCTCATCCGCTCTATTCGGGAGAGGCTATTGATAGCCCAAGATCGTCAAGCCAAGTACTACAATGCCAAGCACCGGAACGTGGAGTTCGCGGTGGGTGATTGGGTATATTTGAAGATCAAACCCTTCAAAGGTGTGTCCAGGATTCGGCGTTTGAAAAAGCTAAGTCCGAGGTATCTTGGTCCGTTTGAGGTGGTGGAGCGTGTTGGGGAGGCTGCTTATCGACTAGCACTTTCAGCGGACTTGGGTGGATTACATGATGTGTTTCACATCTCAGTCCTTCGTAAGGCGGTAAAGGATCCAGCACAAGTCGTGGAGGCTGATCGGGTACCGGTCGAATATGGGCTAACGACGAGGGTTAGACCCATTCGGATCGAGGATCGAGCCGAGAAACAGTTGCGGAACAAAGTAATCGGGATGGTCAAGGTCCGATGGGACAATTGTGGCCGTGAAGAGCTAACATGGGAGCGGGAGCAGACCATGCGAGCCGAGTTTCCCGAGTTATTTGTATAACTGTAGACCGTGTACTTTTTGTTATAACATGCTTATAGCATTGCTGGTTTTCTTTCCTTACCGTGCAAATTTCGGGACGAAATTTTGTTAAGGGGGAGAGGGTTGTAACACCCCAAAAAGGCCCCAATAGACTCAACTTGAGATTTGAGTAGCAGGTCAGGTTACACGGCCTGGGACACGGGCGTGTCCCAGGGCGTGTCGGGTGACACGGCCAGGGACACGGGCGTGTCCCAGGGCGTGTTCTATTTATTTTGCAAAATTGGCCTATTCCGGGCAGAGCCGGACACGGCCTTGAACACGGCCGGGAACACGGGCGTGTCAGGCTGGACACGGGCGTGTCAGCTGCCGTGTTCCGACCCGTGTTCTGGTTGCAGCTCGATGGAGCAGGAGACACGGGCGTGTCTCAGGTTTGACACGGGCGTGTCAGGTCCGACACGGGCGTGTCGATGACCCGTGTGGTTCAGTCGGTTCAAGCTGTGTGCACCGCTGAAGGGGTACACGGCCTGTGACACGGGCGTGTCACAGGCCGTGTCGGCCAAAAAGTGAAATTCTGGGGAAATCTTGGCCGTTCAGTTTTCTCTCTTTTGATCCAAGGGTCCAGGTGGTTTCCTGGCTGGGTTATTACGAGAAGAGAGGAATGAAGAGGTCATTCTTCATTTGGCTTAAGGAAGAGAGAAAGAGAGAGGAAGAGAAGAAGGAGGAGGAGACCAAGCCACCGGCGGAGCTCCCGTGGTTCGATTCGCGATCCGAAGCCGGCGTTGTGACGGCAAGGCTGCTGCGAAGGCTTTCATCCGTCTCAAATTTCTCTCCATGGCTCCGAAGCGAACTCCTAGGGTAACGATTTCCTGCTTGGACATGTGAAGTCCTTAATTCCTGCATTGCATAGGGAAAACCCTTCCCCGCGAGTGTGCGGTGGGTTGTGGCGTCCCTTGGGGTAGATATGTGAAGTCCCCCTTGTTAGAGTCCGGAATTGGAGTACGGATCTAGGCATGCTGTGTGAAGCCCATCTGGACATGGTCTGGATTGGTGATGCTTGGTTGCATATCGGAGAAGACTCCGTGATGATTGCTTGTATGCATGATGGATAAAAGTACTGGAGGAAGTCCAGGAAATTATGAGAGTTGGACTCTCTTGTGGCCGTGAGTGCTACTGGTGGAAAGTTGAGCTGTGAGGCTGCAACTAGGAAATGGTGGAACGGGCAAGGTGAAACTGTACCCGCGTCAGTCCAGGCGTGAGTCTGACGATGTGAGCAACGGGAAAGGTGGATCTGTACCCGCGTTATGGTTGTCTAACCTTGGGTGCTTAAGACCCTGTTAGGATCACATAGCGAGAGTCGACGGCCGGTGAGCCGATCAGACTAGAATGCTCATAGTGCGCCGTTATGTCTGGGACCTCTGAACGGTGTGAATGTGCCCTGAGTGCACGGAGCGTCGGGCCGTCGAGCCGACGTTTGTGATATATGACAGTGCGGGCGTGCACGTCTTGCTTGAATGGCTATCTATATCATGTTGGATGAATGCTTTGCAGGGATGGAATTCCGCTGCCCCGTGCCAGGGGCAGGGTCGTTATAATTGGTCAGCTGAATGCTGACCGTTGCCCTGTTTTCCCACCGTTTGGTGGATTGGTTCTTACAGGTGCTGGAGGAGCTGGTCCGAGCGGGACTTAGCGGGCTGAAGCCCAAAGCTGCGTTGCTGCCCTTGAAGGCTTTGTTTTATTTCTTTTGTTCATGTGTGGCCGGCCTGCGTGCCGATGTATGTAAACCACACTCTTGTTAAGAGAAACTGTTGTAAGGCCTTAAGGCCAGACTCTTTTGATATATATATATATACATTCCTATGTTAGTGGACAATGTTGTTTATCTTGAGTTCAGTAATTCAACCGTGAAGCTTCCGCTAGAATGCTCTGTGTTAGGATGCGTTGGTTATGATATTATTTAGTAGCGTCTCCGCCTGTTTGTGGAATATGGTGTGGGGCCCCGGCCGGACCCTCTATTATATTCTTCTTGACGGGTAGAGGTGTTACAATATCAGCCCTATCTGCTTCTTCACATCAGCAAGTTGAGAAAGAAATCTTCAATTAAAGCATGGCTTGCTCTGGAATCAACTTGCAGAAAACTCGGCTTCTTCCTTTTCAGGAGACAATCTCGATCATGCTATAGCAAATGAATATCCCAGCAGCTAACTCTTTTCGCATTCAGATTCACTGATCTGAACTTATTCTTCTGGCTTTGCAAGAAAATGAGGAAGAAGACATCGTCCAACCGTAAGATTGCGAATGCATAAAAACCTAATTGCTTCTCTTCTCGATGTTTTTTCGATTACTCAACTTTTTTAATGATTTTCTTTGAATCAGCAAATTTATCCTTTTTATATCACGCTGATCAACGTCTATAATCCATGTGTGTGGACCCGCCATAATGCTAGAAAATTTCTTTCCTTTTCCCTAAAAGGGCAATTTGCTGGCCGCGGTGCCATTAACGCAATTTTGCGGCATTCCTGCAATATTTTGAACCTGTTTTGACTTTATTGACTTTATTGATGTCACCATCTGTGGACTTAGACAAAATCAAGCATCAATAGCGTAGGCTTTGAGTGAATGACCATCACTCAGCGCCAAAAGACTTAGACATAAATCGTCACTAGGCATTGAGTGAGTAACGACACTCAATGCCAAAACACTTGGAAAAGTTTTCTAGCATTAGGCGTTGAGTGAGTTACCTTCACTCAATGCCAAAACACTTGGAATAATGTTTTATTCATTAGACTTTGAGTGAGTATGCCACTTAGGAATGAGACTAGGGTCATATTTTACTTTCAGAAGGTGTATTCGAGAAATTTTTAGTTCGACGAACTCAGAACTCAGTTCGACGAACTTAGAGCTCAGCTTGATGAAAAGTGAAAGCTCTATTTGACGAAATCAGAACTCAATTCGATGAACTCATAGCTCAGCTCGACAAAAAGTGAAAGCTCAGTTTGACGAAATAAGAGCTCAATTCGACGAACTCAGAGCTCAGCTCGCCAAAAAGTGAAAGCTCAGTTTGACAAACTCAGATCTCAGTTTGTCGAACTCAGAGCTCAGCTCGATAAAAGTAAAAGCAGTTAACGCATTTGGGCTTAGCCAATTTATTGTGTCAAGAAGAACACTTCGTTTGAGAATTAGTCAATGCAATATCACATGTCGTTGAGTGAGCTTGCCTCACTCAATGCCTGTGTACTTAGTAAATATTCCCAGTTTTCTTGTGGCGTTGATTGACTGAGCTATACTCAATTGTTATGAAGCTATGGTATTGAGTGAGTTAGCTATACTTAACGCCTGTGGACTTAGCCACTTTTCTGCTTATTTCTACTAAGACTATTACAGCATTAGCCTGACTCACAACCTTTTGTTGTAGGGCATTGAGTGAATAGACTTCACTCAACACCTGTGGACTTAGCCACATTTTCAGCTTGCAAATTGTTTGGTTGACAATACTCAACGATTTTACTTACCTGGCATTGAGTGAATAAAGTTCACCCAATGCCTATAGACTTAGGAAAATCTTATGCCCTTCCATCCACTTCTTTGAGTTCGACTGCCTAATCTTTATCACAAGGACTATCCTGCACACATGAACTTACTCACACATCAAATACAGTTGTGTGTATCTCATTGACCTGTTTGACATCATCAAATCAGGGTCATTGGGATTAATGGACCCAACAGTATAGATACTTGCTCTTGTTGCTACCTTGCTCTAGGATTTTCAAAACTGTTGTTATTCTTTAACTTAGGATGATACACCATCATCTTACTAACTAATGTGCATATAATATGAATGCATGAATTCGTATTCCTTTGTTTTAAAACCATGTGTGTATGTATGTCATCATGTAGATCTTAACTTGCCATGTATGCTAAAACTATGTTATGTCATGCAAATTGTGTTATGCTTTCTAATAATGGCCATAATACATGCTATGAACGGCATGCACATGAAATATTATGTATCCCATACTACATTATATCACATGTAATGAAAAAAATTCAATCTAATGGGAATCCATGTGATGATTGTTATGCATCACATACTACATAACAGTCATATGTTGCTTCATATAAGGATCCATATACAAACACATATTATGCATCTCATACTACATCATATGCCTCGTATACTTCTTTTCATGCTTATGAGTGTAGTATTCATGCTCCAGCCAAGACATACTGATGACGCATCGGTGTGTGTATGCAATGAGATAAGATAACTAAAAATTTACCAGCGATAGTCATTCGACCAACTTGTCAAACAAACCTCCCTCTGATACCAACTGTCACGACCCACATTTTCTCCACATTAAATAATTCATCAGAGTAAAAGAAAATACACGCCGTGATGCCACGCCGTACAGTGGACAACTACAGACGCTCAGGCAAGAACCTACACCTAAAACCTTTCATGAAATTCATAAATTATCATAATGAAAATATAGTTTGAGTTTACGTTTTGATGGTTATGTCCCTCGGCTCAGTGTATCAACTAGTCCACTGGTAAAAATATACATATATGCAGCAGAAAATACATTGTTTAGTTCATTTATTATCCTATATGAGCATGAAGACCCAATATAATAATTCATGATATGCACACCTCTAGATTTAACATAAGTACTAAAAGAGCTTTTACGTTCGTTAAAGTAGAGTGACATTTGATTTAAAGAGATGCTATGAGTATGAGAAAAGAATATTGATCTTTTTATACTTTGAAAATAGCTAACAAGCAATCTAGCATAAAACCATCCCAGAGAGCAAGTTGGTAAAACAAAACAGCAAGAAAATAGCATAGGAGCTAGCAAATTGTCTAACATCTATAATAATTCACCGTGGGCGTCAACAACCTGACATGAACCCACAGAACAAAAGTATATCTAAACCAAAGTAAGAACAACAAAACTACCTCACAGAGGTGAGGGAAGAACCACTACTACTGCTGTAGAATGCCTGAGGCCACCAACTCTGGCTGCTTAGACCAATACTGCTCCGAGCCTGAGGTATTCAAAAGAATGGAATGCCATAGAAAGACTGTACAAGTGGCAACAAAGATCAAAATCAAATAGTTGGACAAGTTAAGCGGGTTACCAACCCAAACAGATTAGCTGTCAAATCACAACATCTAAATAAAAAAATAGTATGCAAGGAAAAATTCAAAGAAGTTTAAATATGTGAAGTCACGCCAAGTGCGATATAGAGCTATGCTATATTAACATCTGCAAGAGTATGCATATAATATATTTATATATATATATGGACTGAACGGCTTTAAAACATGAATTATTAACACCGGTAAAAGAAACACGGTACTGAGGCGGTGGCCACTTGTCCAACACTAACCATCAGACAAAACAACTCAAAAAGCACTGTGGTGGTGGCCATCTATCAAACACAACTAGCAGTTCATAAGCATAGAAAATAAAACCCACCAGGTGTAATGATTCACAAACCGATACTGAGGTGATTGTCCTTTATCCACTGCCAACCAAAGGCCATAAATAACATACAAATATACTAATAAACGAAAAGAAACCCAAGACTTAGCATCAGATTTCCACAATGACGCAAAGGGAATAAAAACAAAAAAATTCCTAAGGTATACTCGATGAATCACTGTTCAATCTTTGAATTTAACTTGACCTCACACCGATACTCGACGAATTACGCTTGACCTCAAATCGATACTCGATAAATTACACTTGAACTCAAGTCGATACTCGACGAATTACATTTGACCTCACATCAATACTCGACGAATCTTACTCGACGAATTCAACTTAAACCCAATGATACTCGACAAATCTACATGAAACTCAACGAACTCAAGGGACCTACTCGAGGAAATTAAAGGATGACTCGACGAATTCGAAGTTACTTATTGAACTCAAGGTTACTAAATGGATTCAATGTACATACCTGAAGAAATCGGTAAAGGACCTGGAGGATCAAAGTAAATACTTAACTAAATAAATAGGGGACTCGACTGATTACAATAGAACTCGCTTACGATTAGCATTAAAACATTGAAGAATGATCATACCAAAAATGAAGCGAACGAGAAGGAGAGACCACCACTTTCTTTAACCAAAACCGTTAAATCTCGGCCTCTCAAGCCCTCCACGCCAAGGATCGTCTCACACTCGGGAAACGTACAATACTTTCCACGCACGTCAGAAGGCTCCGGGAAACGTGCGGGCTTCTCTAGCTCGACGGTCCGTCGAATGGTGGCGGGGGGGGGGGGGGGGGTTGATTCATCTTGATTAAGAAGATGCAGTTATATATATATAGAGAGAGAGAGAGAGAGAGTAATTATACAGAGAGAACCAGTTCTCTGAACCTTATATAGAAAACCAGTAAATTGACCTCCAAATGATTGTGTTTTCAAAAAGTGATCAACGTGAAAGTTGTAGATCTCATCGAAATCTACAACTTTCATGTTGAACACTTTTTGAAAAAACACAGTTTAGACGCTCGATTTGAGCCCCGAAAAAAGTCAACACGAACATATGTATATATATAGTAGGGTTTGACTTTTTTCGGGGCTCAAATCGGGGGGCTAAACAGTGTTTTTTCAAAAAGTGATCAACATGAAAGTTGTAGATTTCGATGATATCTACAACTTTGATATTGATCACCTTTTGAAAAAAAACAAACATTTGGGGGTCAATTTGCTGGTTTTCTATATAAGGTTCAGAGAACTGGTTCTCTCTGTATAATTACTCTATATGTATGAGTAATATAAAATTTAGAGAGGGGGGGGGGGCGGTTCTGGTTCGTTGAAAGGAATAAGAAGTCATTCAATGAATTCAATTCTTTATATAATAATAATAATAATAACCATAATAATACTAACATAAGTGATTCCACAATTCATCTGTCGAATTATTCATTCGACGGATTAAAAATAAAATAAATTTAATACTTTTATAATAAGAATAATAATAGTAATAATATAAATATTATATTATTATGAAGGGCTAAACGCACACTGATTTGAACGAAATTCCCCCCAAGGTTAACATTGGTGCTTCGAATCCAAATGCGAAGTCAAAACTAAAATCCGACGAACTAAACTCGGGATAAAATTTCCCGAAGTTAAAAAACAATAATAATCCCTATAAATTCACCGAGACTCCAAATAAGCCCGGATCGCAACGAAACTTCACAAGCACGCTTAAAATTAATTACTTTAATTTTACCAAGTCAAAAACTCTAATTTCGATGAGTCAAAAAAAACTGGCTGACTCGCCCCAATGAACGGAATCACGCACTAACGATGGCACTGTTAGATTTTTTATACATCACAACACTTGTGCGCAGCGGAATAAGGAAAAAGAAAACCCCAAAAGAAATATATCTTGCGATGAACATTGATAAAGAAGTAAAGTTACTATAAATAAAATTAACATTTGTGAGATTGAGTCACTACTCAACCAAGATGCTCCAAGAAATCCAGTGAACACTAACGGCTAGAGTTCCGAGAGTAGAATTGTGTCCACACCTCTACAAGTGATTCACGCGAACGGGAGAACTCTTAGACTCTTGTCACAGAAGATCTAGGTTGGAGGAAAACACTCTGCATCTTCGCAGACTGCTAGGTCTGCTCAAGAAGAGGCAGCGGCGACGGGCGCCAGAAACGGGCTGAGCGACGGTGACGGGATCTGGACTTTTGGAAACGATTTTCATCGGCCTTTTCCTCTTGGGCTTAGCACAGTGCAGCACACACGCGCTTTCGCTTCTCTGCTCAGTAAAACCCTAAGAAATCTTCTATTTATATCCAAAGGAATAAACAGTAGAAAGTCTTTGTTATGGAAGACCCGTAACATATGAAATATATCTCAACGAATCAACACTTGACTCGATGAAGTTTCGAGTGGTCTCAATGCACTCAATGCCAGTACCCGATAAATCAACGCTTGACTCAACGAAGCATCGAATGGTCTCAATGCACTCAATGCTAGCACTCGACGAATCAATGCTTGACTCAATGAAGCGTCGAGTGGTCTAACCGCACTCAACGCTAGCACTCGACATATCAACGCTTGCATCGATAAAGTGTTCAGTGCTCTCAATGCACTCAACACTAGCACTCGATGAATCAACACTTGACTCAACGAAGCAACGAGTGGTCTCAACGCACTCAATTCCAACACTTGACAAATCAACACTTGACTTGACGAAGCGTCGAGTGGTCTCGATGCACTCAATGCCTGGTAGTGTAATCTCAACACACTCAATGACTGGTAGTGCTTGGTCCTTCACTCATCACATATGTGTAAGACCAACACAATCCAATCCTTCAACTTCTCCAAGCGCTTTTATGTGCAACCCTGTAGACTCATATTGCGTTAGTAGTGAGACTACAAGCTTGATCACTTCTAGATCACAATGGTGACATCAATAGCCTATCACTTTATCTCAAAAGTATCAAACAAAAGCTTCAAAAATAATGAACGACATCTAGTAATGCATCATTGTTAAGCAATAAGAGTTTAAAACTCAAGAGCCATTGTGCCTAATGTATCCGTGTTGTCATGTCCCTACATCCCTTACATCCAGATAGAACTAGACGTATAGACTATGTCAGCCTCAAAATTGTTTAATCCAAGTTTCCTGATCTAGAATGGACTTCCAGAAATCGTTGAGTCCAATATCATATATTGACTCAACCAAGCGTGACCATGCATTTCTTAGTCTCATTCCATCAAGGGGCCCATGGATGCAACTACTATCATATAGAAGGACAAATCCCATTTCTGTCCACACACAAACACCCAAATGATTCATAACGTACCCAATAACCACCTTTATCATCCAACTTTCTCAAGACTGGACTTTTGATAGCATCAAAGCACGCTCTTCCTCACTTGATGAATACTGTGACTTCAGGTCAAAGGACACAAAACACAATTTCCACTTGAGCTATACTTGTGGCATATTCATAAAATAATCCACAAAGTATTCTCATGGGGGGTTTGTCTAGTACAACTTGTTCACTAACAAGTACCCATGCGATGACTTTATATCACAATAGTATGACCTATGAGAACCGGTCATCAATCAATGCAGATGGTAGTCTTAATGTATCATCATCGCCCTTAGATTCTAAGATGACACGCCGACCAAGGACCATTTAAGAATGAAGCTTCTAAGAATATATGCACTCACATTCAAGTCATCACTTGAATCCTTTGGATGCAAAATTTCTAAGGGCATTTATTATGTTAAATTAGTCTATCATAGTAGAAATAAATTTACACAAAAAAAGAACTTGCCATAAATATAAAATTAAAATGTATAGTACTCTATTCATCAAATGAATTATTACAACCGATAAACATACAACCCATAAGAATCTTACTAAAGTTGATCATTCAGGTATCTAATACCCATTGATCTAACATGACCCTCATGCATTCTCTATACGAGAGTCTTTGTCAGTGGATCGGCAATATTTTCTTCAGACGGCACTCTGCAAATGTTCGCATCTCCTCGATCGATAATCTCATGAATAAGATGAAACCGCCGAAGTATGTGCTTGGAGTGCTGATGAGATCTAGGTTCCGAAGCAAGTACAATTGCATTGTTGTTGTCATAGTAGAGAACTACGGAACCAACAATGCTTGGAACTACATCTAACTCGTCGATGAATTTCCAAATCTATATAGCCTCCTTCACTGCATTTGCAGCAGCGATATACTCGGCCTCAGTTGTAGAATCACCAACTGTCTCCTACTTAGAACTCTTCCAGCAAACAGGTCCTCCATTTAAGCAAAATACAAAGCCTGATAGAGACTTCGAGTCATCCCCATCGGTTTCGAAGCTAGCATCCGTGTAAAACCAAACTCTTTGATCTTTTCTTCAAAATGAAGATTCCAACTTCGAGAAGCTTGTTTTAACCGATAAATGGATCTTCACACCTTGCATTATTTAGTGTCTTCACCTGGAGATACAAAACTCTCGGGTTGTGTCATATACACTTCCTTATGGAGGTTTTCATTTAGGAAATCCATTTTAACATCCATCTATCAGATCTCGGAGTCATAATATGCAGCAATAGCAAGCAGAATTCTGATGGACTTAACCATGACAACAGGGGAAAAGGTCTCATTATAGTCAACACCATGAATTTTCTTGAAACCTTTAGCCACTAATCGCCTTTGAATGTATGTACATTCCCATCCATGTCGGTCTTCTTCTTGAAGACCCACTTGTAACCTATGGGTTGTACCCCTTTAGGTGGTTCCACCAAGGTCCAAACTTAGTTTGCATACGTGGAGTTCATATCAGATTTCATTGCTTTAAGACACTTCTCGGATTCTGGTCCACACATAGTGTTGGATCCCTAGTTTGGATTTGGGCTACGTTCACTATTAGGTTATTTACCCACCATGTATAGCCTAAGGTCAAATTTGTCTGTTCTAAGGTCTAGGTAAGTCCGAATAGGATAGACATCTTTGATCCAGCCCTCAGAAGAATTCAGAAATTCAGACTTAGAAGAAATGCAGTTTAAAGAGTTCAGAAATTAGTTTGAAGTTCTTCGAACTCATCTCGACGATCGTCGATCGCAGATCGACAAACTCAGAGTTCCTTATCTGAGTTGAGCTCGATGATACCTGAGCTCAGGTTGACGAACCCCCTCCTCATATCAGATTCATTAGTCGACGAACAAGGAGCTCAGTATTGACAGTTCTTCTAGATCGATGTTCGCTGAGATCAGGTCAACGAAATAGATTTCTCAGCTCCACGAACTTGGAGTTCAGGTCGACGAAACCTGTTCAGAGTTCGACTAATTTTGATCAAAGCCAGTTTGTTGTTTACTCACTCAGTTTGAATTCTAATTATATTAGTGTAAGGCAGTAATTCTCTTAATAATTAATGCTTATATACTCAAAAATATAGCCGTTTCTTGGAAGCATTAATTATGGTTTTCACAGAGGTAAATACTTGACTTATTTACTTGGACAGTTGAGGAATCACATTAAAGACAAATTCCAGCCATTCCACTCCCAGAATCTTAGCAGTAAATTCAGGATATTATTCAAAATTCAAAGGCTTATTATTGCACAGAATATAAAAAGATTTTTCTTCTTCCTCTCAATAAGATTTACACGCGATATAGTGATACAAAAGTAAAGTATACAGAGAATAACAGATATATATAATGCATTCGCTGTGCAAAATATTGCTAGTGTGCTTACAGGAATTTGAAGAAGAAGAACAACAAAAAGATCATTAGTCTTCTTCAGTTTCTGGCTTCAGGAGTCTTCAGAGACAAACAACATTCATCTATCTAAAAGCTTCCTAAAGAAACATCAAGCTAGTTGAAGGCCTACACCATGAGCAAAGCTTCCTTCTTTCCTGAACCATTCAACATCTCAGGGGGAGCTTTGACAACAACAATCCACATGTCTTCTCAAGTTGTTTGAGAAAGAGAAGACACAATCACTTTCTTGACCCCACTGTAAAAATGGTTTTTAACTCCCTTCAAAAGTTATCACCGGGTTGTCAAGTCTCCTTAACAAAAGACTTGTGTTTGTTTTTGGGCACCTGATCAAAAGCCTAAAGTCTTATGAGATCTCCCTTCAAATAGATCTTGTGGTGATAGGGCACTTGAGCAAAAACTTGTGGTGGCAGGGCACCTGAACAAAAACCTGTTAGTGGATTTCTACCAGGGTGGTAGAAGAGTAGTTGTACCTAGTTTTGTGGAACCATTATAATTTCCTTGTGTTGTCTGGTTGTTCTATTTCTTATTTTGCTATGTTGTGATAATTTTGGTTTTACATCTCTTTATATACTTTAATATCACTAATTTTAATTCCGCTATAAAAACTAATCGAAGTTTTTTAAACACTCTATTCACCCCCCCCCCCTCTAGAGTTAATACAGATCTATCCCCTCACTTTCAATTGGTATTAGAGGGCTGTTCATTTGGTTTCACAGGCTAATACCTGAATCAAAAGATCCTTTGATAGATCTTAATACCTCTAGTTTCTCTCTTATATCATGGCACAAAATATGGAATACTCAAGCACCAGACCTCCAGTATGTAACCTTAATAAGTTTGCAATTTGGAAGGCAAGGATTGGATTATATATGAATTCAATTGATGAGGATATCTATAATTCTATCTTGACAGGTCCCCCCCCACACCTTCTGGAACAACACCAACAAGTACAAATTCAGTTCCACCACCTGAGCGGACTGATGCCCAGAAAAAGGCCAAGATTACTAATGCCAAAGCCATGAACATTCTGGCACAAACTATGTCAGATGACGTATTCAAGAAGGTGGCTGAGTGCACTTCAGCAAAAGCCATTTGGGACTCTCTAAACCAAATGGTTGTCAGATCAGCTGATGAGAGAAATGATAGAAGATCTCATCTCTCAATATGAGAATTTACAGAAAGATAAATCAGAGTCAGTGACTGACATGTATAATAGACTCAGCTCAATTGACAATAAGCTGAAGAATTTGGACAAGAATTTCTCACTGACAGAGATTAATGACAAGAACCTTATGTGCTTCCCCAGCACATGGGATTCTAGGATCTGGCCAATGAAGGAGGCAAGAAGCTTGACTAAAATCTTCGCTGAGTCATTACTGGGAAAGCTCAAATCTTATGAGTAGCTGATAAAGTCAAAAGACGCAGCTGAGCAGAAGACTTTCTCTTCAGGAAGAAAGGAGCAAAGCATTGCCTTCTAAGCAACTAAAGGACCAGATGCTCCACCTGCTAATGATGAACTCCTAGGTATACTGGCCAAAAGATTTTATAAGATGGCCAAAAAGGACTTCCGGAGGAAGTCATCCAGACAAGATGACAAGCTAAGGTATGACAAAACTCCTACTAAGGAGATTGTCTGCTATGGTTGCAGAAAACATGGACACATTCTTCGTAAGTGTCCAGAGAATCAGAAGAAGGAGAAAAGAAGAGACAAGGACTACAGACAGCATTACAACAAGCGCTTCTCTAGCAAACATAAGAGGATGGACAAAGGGTTTATTGCTTAAACCTGGAGTGATATAGAAGATGAATCTTCATCTTCCATCTCTAGTGAATATGAAGAAGAGGCTAATGAAAAATAAGTTTGCTTGATGGCCATCAATGCTTCAGGCCATCTGTCAGAAGCTGAGCAATCTGAAGAAGAATCTAAATCTGAAGAGGATCAGGTAATATATTCATTTGATTTCAATTCAGAACATTTCAAAACTGAATTTAAATTGTTATATAATGACTTAATAAAATTTGAGAAGGAAATCAAACTTCTTAGAGATAAGCTAATTGAGCAACATAATCTATTATCTTGAAAACTAAGTTAAAAGATGAATTAGATCTATCTACTGAAAAAATCATTACACTAAAAACTAAACTAACTGAGGCAAAGCAATTTGAAGAATCCTTAATGGGAGAAGCATCAAATTGATGGACATCGCAAGAATAATAAATATCAGGCTCAATGGCAAGCAGGGCTAAGGTGCTTCATCAAGCCAACCTCAATTAATTCAGAAAAACAATCTTTATACACCCATAAAATTTATATCAGAAAAGGGAAAAGAAAACCTAGATGATAATAATGAACAAGTTAAATTTAATCAGAAACCCAAGAAAAAGAGAAAGAACAAGTGAAACCTTAATCATAACAATGTTCAACAGATTTCATCGAACTCAGATCGACGAAATGTATACAGTTCGTCGAACTCAAGGCGATGAACTCTGAACGCAGATTTCTATTATAATTATTCCTCGAACAACAATTGACGAAACCAATATAGTTCTTTGAGCTGAGATCGACGATATCGGGGCACGGAGAATGAATATTTCCATTCTCTGAGCGGAGTTCGACGAACTCATCCCTATTCTTTGAACTCAGATCGATGAACTTATTAGAATTCGTCGATCCCAGTTCAGCTTAACAGAAACTCTAATTATCTCAGAACATTTAATCAACCAAAAGAATTGGTTAACCCATTTACCCAATGGATTATTCCACCTAGAAAATTTCATCCTCTTGGATATAAGAACAAACCTGAATGCTCTTTCATTTCTAGTTTTAAGTTTGAATAGAATCAAGGACCCAAGGTTACCTTGGTCAAGAACACATAATTTTTCCTTTTGCAGGTGAAGAACTATCCTACTACAGAGGAATAGTAGTACCTGTATAGTGGATGTTCAAAGCACGTGATAGGAAGCATGGACAACTTAACAAACTACAAGTCCAAGCTTGGTCTAAAGGTGATATTTGGTGACTCCAACTGTGACCAAACGGAAGGCTATGTGAATGTTAAAGTTGGAGTTGTCACTTTCAGGAAGGTAGCATATGTAAATGGTCTCAAACATAACCTGATATCCATTAGACAATTATGTGATGAAGGTTATCAGGTATCATTTAATAAAATTTCCTGCATTATTACTTCTGTAGATAATAAAACTGTCTTAACTGGCCTTAAGTAAGGAAATATTTATGTAGTAAATTTCAAATATGCTAGGTAAGAAATTTGCCTATTTAATCAAATTAATAATAATAATGAATTATGCCATAAAAGATTAGGAAATGTTAATCTGAAAAATATTGTAAAACTATTTAGTGACAACCTTGTTAGAGGTTTGCCTTTTTGCCTCTATAAGTAGGAAAGCCTTTGCAGGGCTTGTTAATTAGGCAATCAAACTAAAAATAGCTTTAACTCTATTAATAAGAGTGATTCACCCAGGATTCTATACTTGCTACATATGGATCTTTTTGGACCCATTACTGTACAGAGCTTGGGAAGGAAATTTTATACCCTAGTTATTATAGATGACTTCTCTAGGTTCACTTGGGTGTTCTTCTTGAGAAACAAGTCAGATAACTTTAAAGTTATTACAGATTTTCTTAAGAGCATAAAGATTGAGTATTCTACTCCTGTTGCATTAATCAGAAGAGATCATGGTACTGAGTTTGAATCTCTTCCTATGCAAGAATTCTGTGAGATGGAAGGTATCAGGCATTGTTTCTATGATCCTAGAACTCCTCAACAAAATGGGGCAGTAAAAAGGAAAAAACAGAACCCTGATTGAAGCTGCCAGAACATTGCTTACAGATGCTCACTTGCCCCTATCCTTTTGGGCAGAGGCTGTAAGCACAGCAAATTATGTCCTGAATAGAAGTTTGATACATAACCTTATGGGCAAGACTCTTTATGAATTACTCAAAGAGAAGCAACCTAAAATAGACTATTTTAGAATATTTGGTTGTGTTTGTCATATTCATAATAATAATAAGATACACCTTTGAAAATGTGAAGCCAAAGATGCAATGGGAATTTTTCTTGGATATTCACAAGTCCGCAAGGCTTATAGGGTATTTAATAAATCTACTTTGTAAATGGAAGAATATGTTTATATTTCTTTTAATAAAACTAACATGTTTTTCAAGGAAAAGGATTCTTCTACTAGTAACTTATTGCAGGTACTCCAACAGTGTGAGAAATTAAATGATCTGAACCTCACCAATGAGGCTGAATCACATCCTTCTCCACATATTGATGAAGATAGTGAAGAAGTGGTCAGTGATATAATTATTGAACCTTCAACAACAAATTTAATTCCACAAGAGGAATTATTTCCGAATGCTGTTGCTGAACCAACTCCTCCAACTAATCTTGTCACACTTAGAGATCACCGTATATCTCAAGTGATTGGAGACATATCAGTTGGTGTGCAAACAAGGCATCAACTCAACGAAGATTTGATGCTTGCTTGCTTTATATCTCAACTTGAGCCCCAATCCATAAAAGATTCTGAGCAAGATCCACACTAGATTATTGCAATGTAAGAGGAGCTCAATTAGTTTGAGAGATGCAAAGTTTGGATTTAGTTCCTAGACCCAAAGACATCCAAGTCATTGGAATTAATGGGTATTCAGAAATAAATTTGAAGCACAAGGTGCTATCATAAGTAATAAAGCAAGACTAGTAGCTCAAGGTCATAAACAGGAAGAAGGAATTGATTATGATCAAACCTTTGCACCTGTTGCAAGACATGAGGCTATAAAAATTTTTCTTGCTTATGCAGCCTATAAAAAGTTCAAAGTCTACCAAATGGAAGTCAAGAGTGCTTTCTTGAATGATGAACTCAAAGAGGAAGTATATGTTGAAAAACCACAAGGTTTTATTTCTCTAACTCATCCATCATTTGTTTTCAAATTGCATAGTGCTCTCTATGGTTTAAAGCAAGCTCCAAAGCTTGCTTTCTTTTAGAGAATAAGTTCACTAGGGGCATTATAGATAGAACTTTGTTTATTAGGCATCATAATAATAATATATTGTTAGTAAAAATATATGTAGATGACATCATTTTTGGCTCTACTGATTCCAAATATGCAAAAGGTTTTTAGACCTGATGCACTCCAAGTTTGAAATAAGTAGTAAGGATGAGCTTTCTTACTTCCAGGGTCTCCAAGTGATGCAAACCCCTGCTGGCATTTTCATCTCTCAATCCAAATATGCTAAGGAATTAGTTAAAAGATTTGGTATGACTGATTCCTCAGCTAAGAAAACACCCATGGGTTCCAATGCTGTGATTGATTCTGATGAACATGGCAAGCAGGTTGATCAGAAAATATATAATGCTATTATTGGGTCCTTATTGTATCTCACACCTAGTAGGTCAGATATAATTTTTGCTACATGTATTTGTGTTAGGTTCTAGGTGAACCCTAAAGAATCTCAACATATTTTACTTAAAAGAATTTTGAGATATATAAAGGGTTCCCCAAATCTAGGACTCTTTTATCCAACTGAGTCAGAATTTGAATTAACTGGATTCTCAGATGCTGACTTTGCTGGATGTAGAGTTGACAGGAAAAGCACATAAGAAACACTCCACTTTCCTTGTGATAGGCTTGTGTCTTGGTTTTATAAGAAACAAACATATGTGTCCACCTCAACTGCAGAAGCTGAATACATTGCAGCTGACAGTTGTTGTTCACAAAAATTATGGATTCAAAACTAACTCCTGGATTTTGGTTACAATCTAAATAATTCAACTATATTTTGTGATAGTACCAGTGTAATTTCCATTGCACAAAATCCAGTGCATCATAGTAGAACAAACCATTTAAAAATTAGACATCATTTCATTAGAGATTGTGTGGTCAAAAAGAAAATTAAGCTTGTCTTTATCTCTACTGATTTACAAAGAGCAGACATCTTCACCAAACCTTTGGATGAGAAGAAACATCTGTTCTTCTTAAATAAGTTAGGTATGATTAATGGGGAAGGCTTAATTTAATTTCTATCGGAGGTCGAAGAATTGATCACAGTTCGTCGAACGAAGATCGACGTTCTGAGAACTATTCTTGAGAAATTTCGTCGAGCTGAGATCGACAAACTCTCTGTGTGAATTTATTTTTGTCGAGCGGAGATCGATGATCTTGCTTCGGAAAAGTTTTCGCCGACCTGAGAATGACAAAAAATCTCCCCCTCTTCAAACTGAGATGGACGATATTATCTCTTCAAGAGATTTTTCGTCGACCTTAGAACGAAGATTTCTTTTCATTTTCGTAGGACGGAGTTTGACGCTTCATAATTTGAAAACCATATAACTAGGTTTTCTTCAAGCTCTAGCCCGCGATTTCTATTTATCTTGCACCTGATCTCTCTCTCATTTTTGCAGGAAAACAAATGGCGATTTTGGCGACTGCTCTTTCAAGCATGAAATACGATACTGGTTTCGACATCGATTTTGAGTCTTTCAGTCATACGAATCAGATCTTCACGGATATTCTGCAACTATTTGAAGATCAAAAACTGAAGAAGTTTATGACTACAAGGATCAAACTGCCAGCGACAGAGATTTATACTTCTTCTTCCCCAGATGCAGAGACAATGATAGGTTCAATCGTAGAACAACAGATTACCCTAACTCCTATTATTTTATCTAAGGTTTTTGGTTTTGTGAATGGAGAAGAGGACATTGATATTGAAAGTTCTGAATATGATTCTATGCTGATTAAAATGGGTCACTATGAAGGAAACCCTAATAAGCTACTGAAAAAGAATTTATCTGTTTAGTATAAATTCTTGGCAGATATTGTTGGTAAGGTTTTGTTGGGCAAATACACAGCCCATGACTATATTAACAGGCAACAGTTTCTGGTATTGGGTGATCTGGTTAAAAATTAATCGATTAATTGGGGTGTGTTGTTCTTTGAATTTATCAAGAAAAAGAATTCTAAGAAGGAAGTTTGTTTTGGGTGGATTCTGGGCTTCTTCCTCCAGACAAAGGCTCCTGAACTATTCATCTCCCAGACCATGTTCATCAATGCCTCCAAAAGGCTAACTTCTGCCTTATTTGGTAGATGAGAGAGGACCATACCTAAGCCCTCTAGGGCCTCCTCTTCTAAAACTTCAGATGATACCAGGGCAGTAATAGCCACTCCCCCACTTCTAGAAGAAGTTCTCCCTTCCATCAGAATTCCTTCACCTCCTCAACAACAATAACCATCCTCAATTATCCATCCTATTTCACCTCTTCCACCACCTCAATCTCCACTTCAAACTCATCTAAATGATATTCCATCCACTTCCTCTCAAACCCCTCTTGCCTCTCCATCCCAACCTCAGTCTCCACCTCCTCAATCCCCTTTACCACCTCACCTTGATGACATATAACCTCATTCATTTATGTCATCCCCAACTTTTGATATTTTACCATCCCCTTCATCATCTCTATCTGCATCTCCACCTCAGGATGAAGTCATGCCAGATTTCATTCCTCCCCTTCCTCCCTTTCATCCTTCTGTATCTACTCAGACACCTGCTGAGTTTAAGCAATTGGATTGTTTATCCACCTCTACAATCTTGGATCTTATCACTCTAACCCTCAGAAATCTCATTGCAGAGGCAATTGCACCTCTAGCCACTTCCATCTCAACCCTTGCACCCCATCTTCCTTCCTCCTCTGTACCTTCTTCATCTAGGGGCTTGGTTTCAGTACCCTCTGAAATAAGGTAGGGGGAGATGTTCTGTAAAGAAGCTCCATGATGCAGCAGGACCAGAGCCGGCCCGCTCTGGTCGGCCCAGTCCGACCTAGTTAGAGGAACATGAATGGCACCCACTACCGGGCTGCAGCCCAAGCACCCTACCAATGACCGCACCTATTCTCAGCGTGTAGGGATGTTGAGGCGAGGTCTCGAACCCAGCCCCCTTGTTAAAGATCTTTCCTAACAGCTCTCATCACCAACTGAGCTTTTAATAAGGGGGCTGGGTTCGAGACCTCGCCTCAAAATCCCGCTGCGCTGAGAATAGGTACGGTCATGGGTGGGGTTCTTGGGCTGCAGCCCGGTAGTTGGTGCCATTCGTGTTCCTCTAGCTAGGTCGTACTGGGCCGACCAGAGCGTGCCGGCTCTAGGTCTGCTGCATCACTCCAGCTCCTTAAGTATCAGCAACAGTAGTAGTTCTAACACCAGGTTCAGTACCAGCAGTTACATTCTTTACCAAGTTTTGAACAACAACATTCCAAGGCTATAGTTTGTTATACCTCACCCGTAAGTATTGAAGTTATGAAGCAACTAAAGGCAAGATGTGTAGTTCCCATGTTTATAGAGCCTACAGGTTACTCAGAGCCAAAGGCTTTCTCTCCTCCAACTTTTAAGTGGGTTGTTTCCCCCATGCCAAATATTGATGATTTTATGTTTGAAGACATGGAAGAAGAAAGTAACCAGGTTATTACAGAAATTTCTGCAGAGCCAGCTATTCAAGAACAACCTTAGGCTAAAGTTATTCAATCTCAGGCTCTTCCCTCTCTATCTGATGACATGCTATAAAGGATTCATGATCTTTATGATCATCCAGCAAACTCTTTTGATGATGATGATGATGATAGTGAAGATTTTGATGACTCTCAATTATAAGCTCTAAAAAGAGAAAAGCCAAGAAAAGGGCCCCTCCTAAAGCTGTTCCTAAGACAAATCCTTCTGCTGACACACCATATTATATTCTGCACAATATAAAGCTCACTCCAGAATCTCCTAACTGGATGAGATATTCTAAAAATGAGTTAAAGGAAAGAAAGAAAAAGAAAAGATATAGTTCCCCACCTAGGCAGGCCAGGAGAGGACCTCCTCCTCCTCTTGCTGCAGGTGCATCAGGAAATGTTTTCAAGACTCAGAAACCAGCCTCAAGTAGCTCTCAGTCTCTAAGGCCAACCTCCCATCAGTCTTACAAACCATCTAGAAAGTATAGTCAATGTATACCTCAAAGGTCTTATTATTCATGCCAACCTCAGCAGTCTTTCCCTCAATCCAACTTCCAAGAGCAATCCACTCTATTTAGAAATCCTCCGCAAAAGTCTTCTCAGGATGCACCTAAATCTAATCTAGAGAGACCTCTCTCTCCAACCTATAAACCTGAATTAGATCCTAATTTCAGGATGGCCAGATTCTAAGAGCCTATTGGTTTATCTCAAATTAACAGAGCCAGAGCAGAAGGAGCAGATCCATCTAAATTCACTACAATGTCGATCAATAGACAGAAGGAGTTTGATCAATTTCATGTAAATGAAAATTTATTTGATCCTAATGAATACATGTAGATCCATCTTAAAGGTATAGTGCCCAGAGCTGCATTTGTGATAGTTCTTGGGGTTCAAGACCAGAAGATGTCTCAAAAAGGAAGCCCAAAATACAAATAGGACAATTGCTTTTGCTAAATCATCTTCTGCTCCTCCCTCTCATGGCTCTTAAACTTTTTCTGATTTGTTATCTGAGAATTATATGTGTAATGAACTTAGCCATATCATATCTGCTGAAGAGTTTAAATTCTGTCAGATATTTATATTGCTTTGTGTTTTCTTGTTTTCTTTATTTGGTTTAGTGACCTCGCCAAAATAGGGGGAGATTGTTGGATCCCTAGTTTGGATTTGGGCTAGGTCCACTATTAGGTTATTGACCCACCATACATAGCCTAGGGGCAAATTTATTAGTTCTAAGTTCTAGGTCAGTCTGACTAGGTTAGACATCTTTGATCCAGCCATCAGAAGAATTCAAAAATTTAGACTTAGAAGAAATGCAGTTTTAAAGAGTTCAGAAATTAATTCGAAGTTCTTCGAACTCATCTCGACGATTGTTGATCGCAGATCGACGAACTCAGAGTTCCATCTCTGAGTTGAGCTCGACGATATCTGAGCTCAGGTTGACGAACTCCTTCCTCTTCTCAGGTTTTCTGGTCGACGAACTTGGAGCTCAGTATTGACAGTTTTTCTAGATCGATGATCGCTGAGCTCAGGTCGATGGAACAGATTTCTCAGCTCGACGAACTTTGACTTCAGGTCTACGAAATATGTTTTGTGTTCAACTAATTCTGATCAGAGCCAGTTTTTTATTTTCTCTCTCAGTTTGAATTCTAATTATATTAGTCTAAGTCATTAATTCTCTGAATAATTAATACTTATATTCTCAAGAATATAGCCGTTTCTTGGCAGCATTAATTATGGTTTTCACAGAGTTAATTACTTAACTTATTTACTAGAACATTTGAGGAATCACATTAAAGACAAATTCAAGCCGTTCCACTCCTAGAATCTCAGCAGTAAATTCAGTATATTATTCAAAATTCAAAAGCTGATTATTTCACATAATATAAAAAGAGTTTTCTTCTTCCTCTAAATAAGATATACATGAGATATAGTGATACAGAAGAAAAGTATACAGAGAATATAAGATATACAGAATACATTCTCTGTGTAATATATTTCTAGTGTGCTTACAGGAAATTGAAGAAGAACAACAACAAAAAGATCATTTGTCTTATTCAGTTTCTGGCTTCAGGATTATTCAGAGACAAACAACATTCATCTGTCTAAAAGCTTCATGAAAAAACATCAAGCTAGTTGAAGGCCTACACTGTGAGCAAAGCTTCCTTCTTTCCTGAACCATTCAACATCTCAGGGGGAGCTGTGACAACAACAATCCACTTGTCTTCTCAAGTTTTTTGAGAAAGAGAAGACGATATCACTTTATTTACCTCACTATAAAAATGGTTTTTAACTCCCTTCAAAAGTTATCACCTGGTTGTCAAGTCTCCTTAACAAAAGACTTGTGTTGGTTTTTGGGCACCTGATCAAAAGCCTAAAGGGTTGTGAGATCTCCCTTGAAATAGATCTTGTGGTGATTGGGCACCTGAGAAAAAACCTGTGGTGGCAGGGCACCTGAACAAAAACCTGTTAGTGAATTCGCACCAAGGTGGTAGAAGAGTGGATGTACCCAGTTTTGGGGAACCACTATAATTTCTTTGTGTCGTCTGGTTGTTCTATTTCTTGTTTTGCTGTGCTATGATAATTTTGTTTTTACTTCTCTTTATATACTTTAATATCACTTATTTTAAATTCGCTATAAAAAATAATCAATGTTTTTAAAACACTCTATTCACCCCACCCCCCCCACCCCTTTAGAGTTAAGACAGATCTATCCCCCTACTTTCACATAGCCTCTTGGTAGGTTACAGGCTCTTCATCATGATACATAAGCAACACATTACCTATTTAAGACACAAGAAATCCATATCTCTCAAGCTCAAACCTTGGTCTACCAGATCTATGTGGAACATGTGTTTCTTGAGCAAGTTCTTTAGATACAATATCTTGTAATCCTTGATCAGGTTCCAATTTCGGTTCATTCCCTATTTGTGGTTCTTGAACTTCTTCAAGTTCTGCCCCGGTGGTCTTTTTACTTAAGGTCTCTTTCTCAGGCAAGAAAACAGTCCTCATGATAAACACTTTGCCCTCAGACATTAGGTAGAAATAGTACCCTTTAGTTTCCTTAGGATACCCCACAAGAAAATATTTATCCGACTTGGGTTCCAGCATGTGTAAGACCCCCCTCCCAGAATACAAGATACGGCTGAGGGGATATTTATGCACAAAATAGTTGCCATGCGGTAACGCCAACATATAGGTTGACTGATATTATAAGGCGCCTATCCTGCTGGCTTAAACCAATATCATCAATGCCAACCCAACATAAAGAACAAACTGATGTCAAAATCCACATAAGTATAAAAGTCCACAGGTATATCAATAATAAGAAGCATCAATAGGCTTTTATAATATCAGAGTACATAAAAACTTTGCCCAAAGGGCTACAATAAGAGTCTCTCAAAAACATACATCCGTAATCGAAGGCAGCGATGGTATCTTCACGTCAGGCCCTGTCACCCTGGCCTGGCTGCCCTCTTGCATAACCTGCTAATGCTCTATCTGCGGGGTTTCCTCCTAAAATGGAGGATGTAGCAACCGTTAGTCATAAAGACTAAGTAGCAATTACATCCACTCCCCCGGCGACTCTTAGGAACTGACCGAGGATAGGAAATGGGTACAATATATATATATATATGTAAGTAGTAGTACATGCAGGTGGTATAAGAATAATCAATATAAGAGTATCCAACATGTAAAATAAGTGAGTATATTAATCTACAATAGTAGTTCTACTATCAACAACAGTATATAAGTACGTTCCTACAATAAGAAAGGAACTCAACGTATATGAATGCCCATACATATATATAAGTTAAGGATCAGCTTAATAGTAAAGTAACTCATCATATAAGAGTGCCCATATAAACTTAGTTGATAAGGATCTTATGTGGTGCAATTCAATGATATGAATGCAATATGATGACTCACCCATGCTCACACACACGCACACTGCTATGTCAACACAAACTTATAGTTCCGACTTTTGGAGCAGGTAGCTAACCACTAAGGCGGCATCCATCATGGCTAGACGGTGACAGTCGAACGGGCTTTCCACTACTAGGCAGGCATCCACACTACTAAGCCCAGGCCTCCTGCCTCAATTATAAGAACAGAACAACGAAGCTCACATGCGTACAACGACTCAGAGGGGTCTCTTGTTGATGTGCACCAATAACACAACCCAAACTGGCCTATATTATGGCACGGAGTGGGTCTTTGTGAGCGTATCACTAAAGAACATAGTAAAACCATCCACTGGAACAAAGGGTGCCTCGAGAAGTAAGCACTGAGGAACAAGACCCAACCATCCAAGTCTATCTGTTAACTCCCGTCGGTGTGATGACTGGAGAGCCCGTAGACCTGCCATACAATCATTAACCCAAAATTATAATACTGCGTGTCAACTCACACCGTATGAAATTTCACATTTAAGGGCTCCACACTGAGTCCCTTATCAACACATCATTCTAGTGTGACAAACGCACATACACTCCAACCCTTCCACATTTCCATACCACATAAGGGTTCGTTGTTTATACAGGTGGCAAGCCATCTTGTACAGCAAACCAATCCCACACTGCTACCCGTAGGGAAAAAAAACTCTAAGCAGTGGACTACTAAATACATTCCATTAATCATCATATCACATGTCCATGCATTAACCACATCCAATTCCGTTTCACATAATCAAGCTTTCACAACAAGTGTAACATCATATGATAACCACAACAATATAATGATACTTTACATACACATCAAGCATGATAACATAACTATGGGTTATACATTCAATTGTCGGACATCACACCCTCTTTCCAAATAATATGTAATTCTCCTGATTATAATCATGCACATCCCTACCAGATTTCACAAAAATATCAGTTGTACAACCATATCGCATCAAATCATTTGTTCACTAACTTTCCCAAACCATTTGTTTATCAAACTCCTTCAAACCGTTTGTACAATCATATTTCACCAAACTATTTGTTTATCACAATTATGAATAGACTAAGTTCACCAAAGCCTCAACATTATTTTGCTACGATCTCTCTACCAAATCCAAACCCGGTTTTACACCAACCCAAGAACATGTACTTAAGACATGACTGTATAGCAACTTCGATTGAACATTCCTGAGGCTACATGACTTGAATGAAAATGTGTAACTATTCGTTGGAAAGGTCTTTCCGAGGGCTAATACTTTCGTTTTTAGTTAAAAGCCAGAATCTTGCCGTATTATACTCGAAAACTGCATTGGAGTTTGCTGTACATAGAAAATAGATTTCTACAGGCATCTTAAAGCAAGATGAATGGCATCGGTTCATCTGCTTCCTTTAGTTATTTGTTCAAAATCACTCATAGATTTCCCTCCTCCCTTTTTCACCCTCAATAGTCCATTCTTCTTCACGAAACCAAGTCCATCATCTTCACAAGGAAGAGAGGAGAGGTTGAAGACATCAAATCCCTAGGGCAAGGTCCTAGCATGGTCTCTTCCTAGGAGTTATCCATCTTGCAAGTCAAACACTTTTGAGTCGACATCTCTCATCGATAATAACTACAGATCTAGTACCAAGGGAGAGGGTAGGAAGCTCACCTCATTTCTGTCCATAGATCTCGTCACTCTCCTTGGTAGCATCTTCTTATCGTTAGCATTGTTCTTCATGGAAAGGAACAGTCTCTCCTCCAGTAAAATCCGTCACTGATAGCTTTCCTTCTTCTGACGGTTTTGACACAGGTAATGATTTGACAAAAACTGAAGTGATGGCTAGGGTTTTCCGTAAGTCTCTTTTTATAGGAATAATTAGGGTAAGACCGCCTACCATATGTCACCCTTGTACTTGACCGCCCACTATTATTTAAATAAATTCTTGTCAAAAAGACTAGGTCCTAATAAATCAATTGGAATATTTCTCGAAAACCCAGTTAAACCCGTCCACATGAACCCGCAACACAGTCTAGCAAAAATGTTCTAAGTCAAAATCATCATGTATACCATACACACTCGATGAATCATCGAGATTCATCTTGATCACTCGACGGCTATAAATTCCAGTCAAAATCGTCGACTATACATGACAATTTGTCGAATGGCATCAGGTTTACTCAACGCACTCGATGCTTTGTCGAGTGGCGTCGAGTCCACTCAATGCCTATAGTATCCGGAATGAATGTAAGTTAAACACTCAATGCCTCATCGAATGGCATTGAGACCACTCAACACTCTCGATGCTTTGAGTCCAGAAATATACTAAGTTAAATCACTCAATGCCTCATCTAATGGTGTTGAGATCACTCAATGCTCTCGAAGCTTTCAGTCCTGAAATATTCTAAGTTAAATTTCCTCGATTGGCGTAGAGACCACTAAACACACTCGATGCTTTCTGAATCTAGGACAATTTCTAGGTTAAACTAGAATGGCATTGAGACCACTCAATGCACGCAATGCCTAGTGGATCCGGAGCAATTTTCTAAGTTAAATTGGAAAGGCATTGAGACCACTCAACACACTCAATGCCGGGTGGATCCAGAACAATTTTTTTAAGTTAAACTGGAATGGCGTTGAGACCACTATATACACTCAATGCCTAGTGGATCTAGAGAAATTTTCTAAGTTAAAAAGGAATGGCGTTGAGACCACTCAACACACTCAACGCCTAGTTGAGTCCAGAATTCTTCTAAGTGAAATTTGACCTATTAGTCGAGTATCATCGGACGCCTATTACTGGTGCACCCCGAGATTTAGTCATCTTTCTTGATTTAAAACGTGCGCGAGGGGACTAGCACGAAATGAGACGTTACAAATCCTATAAATAAAATAAAAGATTTCATCCCCGAAATCAGGCTAATGCTGTGGAGGAGATAAAGCATGGTAATAGAATATGCTTAAATTTTACTTTGGAGAAACAACTCCGGGTAGCGCCTCCGCATCAAGTGCACCAGCTCCCATGTATATTCTTCCTTCCCATGGTTAGACCATAGGAACTTCACCAAAGGTACACTTTTCTGACGCAATTTCCTCATCTCGGCATCCATTATCCGCACCGGCTCTAGTCGAAAAGATCTATCAGTTGCCACTGCTCCATCTGGGGTCTAAACATGTTGATCAAGCTGTAATAGTGCCTTTCGAAGCGACGACACATGAAAGACGTCGTGCAAATTTTCCAGTTCTGGTGGTAACTCCATCTGATAGGCCATAGGGCCAATTCATTCTAATATAGCATAGGGTCCCACATATCTCGGGCAGAGCTTCTTCATACCATGCAATCGTGGCACTCCATGCATCGGCCTGATCTTCAAGAATAGTTTGTCACCCACTTGAAATTACACCATCCAATGTTTCTTATTATGGTATTTTGCCTGTCGACTTTGAGACTCAAGCATGCGGTCCCGTATCAATCTAACAGCAATATCAGTATCATCAATATCATCGATTCCCAAAATCTTTGGCTCCTCATCCTGCACCCGTGATTACGGAGTTCTACACGTCCTCCCATAAGTGCTTTGTGTGGTGTCATCCGATACTAGCTTGATAAATGTTATTGTACGCAAATTCCACCAGTGGCAAGAGCCTTTCCCATAGCTCTTCTCTATCAAGTATACACAATCTCAACATATCTTCCCTAGTTCTGTTGGTCCTCTCAGACATACCATCTGTCTGAGGATGAAAAGCTGTGCTAAAGGTAAGGCGAGAACCCAAGTACACTTGAACTGCTTTCCACTCCTTGGAGTAAAAGCGAGTTTTGCGTTTAGAGACCATCTTCTTAGGCACCCTATGGTACCGTACAATCTGCTCCACAAAGATATGCACTAAAACATCACCATGCGACTCCGTCTTCATTTGTATGAATTTGGCAACCTTCGTCAAGCGATCCACAATTACCCAAACTGAGTCATGCCCAGAGCACGAGCGAGGTAACCTGTGAAAAAAGTCTATGGAGATATCCTCGAACTTCCACTCGGGGATAGACAATGACTGTAATAATCCTCTAGGGCTCTTGCACTCCACCTTTAACTTCTGACAAGCCTCACAATGTGTAACAAAGTACTTAAAAACACTCTTCATTCCAGGCCAGAACATTGTCTTTCGTAGGTCACTATACATCTTAGAAATCTCGGGATACACCGAATACTTGGAACAATGTGCCTCTCTCATGATGTCTTCCCGAATTCCACCGCCCTTAGGAATGTAAAGCCTGCCAGAGAAATTAATGAGGTCGTACTTCATTGTATACCCTTCAGTAGATCCATCTTCAAAAGATTTAATCAATAGGGCCAGAGAAGCATCCTTCCCATGAGCTGCCTGAATTCGATCTCAAATATCACATGTTATGCTCATGGCAACAAGATATTTAGTATATGTCTCGGAATCATCCATACACACCAATGTGATCTCCATCTCCTCGAGTACTCGAGGTAATTTCATACTCATCATCCGAGACTCGTGGCTTGACTCTAATACTTTTCTGCTCAAAGCATATGCTACAAAGTTTGCTTTCCTGGGGTGATATTTCAATGTATATTCATAATCACACAAAAACTCTAACCACCGCTGCTTCCTCAAGTTCAGCTCCTTCTAAGTGTGGACATACTTCAAATTTTTTAGATCTGAAAAGATCTCGCAGAGAATGGCATATAAATAATGCCTCCAAACCTTTAAGGCGAACACCACTGCTCCCAACTCTAAATCATGCACTAGATAATTAGCCTCATGCTTCTTCAACTGCCTTGAAGCTTAAGCGATCACATGCCCATGCTGCATCAACACTACCCCTGTCCCTTGATAGGAGGCATCAATGTAAATTTGATATCTATCTTTCCCTGATGGAAGAGCTAGGATGGGTGCGGTGGTAAGTCTATCTTTCAGCTCTTGAAATGCAGCCTCACACTGGGGAGTCCACTCATATGGCACACCTTTCTTTGTCAAAGCAGTGATGGGAAGGGATATCTTCGAGAATTCTTTCACGAACTGGCGATAATACCCAGTAAGTCCAAGGAATCTCCGTACATCGGATGCTGAATTTAAAGACGACCATTCCTTCACGGCACGCACCTTGGCCGCGTCCACGGATAGTCCAGCACTACTAGTCACATGGCCCAAGAAGGCAACTTCTCGGAGCAAAAATTTGCATTTGCTAAACTTGGCAAAAAGGGCATGATCTTTTAGCTTCTTCAAAACTAAGGTCAAGTGCTCAGCTTGCTCTTCTTCTGTCTTTGAATAGACCAAAATATCATCGATAAAGATGATCACAAAGACATCTAAGTACGGCTCGAACACCCAGTTCATCAAACTCATAAATGCAAAAGGGCGTTTGTGTGTCCAAACAGCATCACCATGAACTCGCACAAACCATATATCAAGCTAAATGCTGTCTTTGGGAAATCTTCCTCTTGTATCCTCAATTAGTAATACCCCGAGTGCAGATCAAGTTTGGAAAAAAATGTGCTCCTACCAACTGATCAAATAACTCATCAATCCGGGGTAGGGGATTGGTGTTCCGCACCGTTAGTCAGTTGAGCTCCCGATAGTCTGTGCACAATCTTAATGTTCCATCCTTCTTCTTGAGAAATAGTACAGGGGCTCCCCGTGGTGATGAACTAGGGAGAACAAAACCTGATTCTACCAACTCTTGTAACCAAACCCTAAACTCAGCGAGTTTCTTTGGAGCCATTCGGTAAGGGGTCCGAAAGATGGGTTTGGCACCCGGTACTAATTTAATTTTAAAGTCCATCTCTCTATGTTGGGGTAATACTT
This sequence comes from Platanthera zijinensis, assembly GCA_039513925.1. NCBI lineage: Eukaryota > Viridiplantae > Streptophyta > Magnoliopsida > Asparagales > Orchidaceae > Platanthera > Platanthera zijinensis. The sequence goes on along the minus strand of CM077089.1, from coordinate 65,437,849 downwards.
GCAACTTCTCAGGAAATACTGCAGGGAATTCCCTTACTACCCACACATATTTCACGCTTGACACCATCTCTTTTAGTTCAAAACATATCATATATACTTCGTCCCCTCCCATATGGGCCTTAAGGGATTAAATCGAAGACATTAATATACGGGGTGCAAATTTGATACCTTGGAAAATGACCTACGAGTCTCTATGCCTTAAGGTGATTTGCTTCGCCACACAATTTATCTTAGCGTGGTGCCAATCTAACCACGACATGCCCAAAATAAGATCGAATTTTGGTATTCTCAATACTGTTGTAGGGGTTTCAAAAGGTTTTTCTTCAATGTATGCTTCCAAGTCACACTTGGCGGACTACGACATCTCGGAGCCATCTGGAAGATGTACTCTCCGAGTAGTACCGGTGAAGTGTTGCACTCCTTCTAAGTCTTTAATAAAACTCGCCGAAATGAACGGGTGAGTGGAGCCGGTATCAAACAATATATAAGTTGCTTTCCCATTAACCATTACGGTGCCTATGTATCAATTATGAAGACTCAAATCTACCCTCCTAGTATATCGTAGGCAAGTGAAGAGAAATACTTATAACATATTAGCCAAATCATGAAATACATGCAATCACATCCTTAGGATTCCGCTCCTGCGCCATATCCAGTGCAAATATGTCTCTCGAGCAGGTCGAGGATTCCTTCCTCGTGGTCCTCGTCCTAGACCACGCACATGTACCTGTTCTCATGGGGATGTTGGAGGAAGAGCAGGGGGAGCATCTCCACTTAGTTGCGGTAAATGACGTCGTATGTGGCCTGACTGATTGCATTGGAAGCAAACTTGCTCGTGCTGCTCCCTAGGCTGTAGGTATAGTTGTTGCGGTGGAGGTTGTGCTGGCTGCGGGGTCGGACGCTCCATTCTAAAATTCTGACAGAAGCTGCCTCTGACTCTATTATTTCCTCTTCCTCTATTATCCTGCCTCCTTTTATTACTAGGGCCTACTTCCATAACGCCCTTGGCTGGTCTCATACTACTTCCCAAGTGATCCGCCTCCAGCCTATTCGTCATATCGATGATCTCTGCCAAACTCAAGTCCATTATAAACAAAAGGGATTGCCTTAGGGGATCTCACATGCCTGTGTAGAACCGCTTTGGATAACTACGGTCATCCAACTCGTAGGCATCAATGAACCTAATGAGGTGCTGAAACTCCCTTTAATATTCAGTCACAGACTTAGATCCCTGCTTCAACTGCAGGAATCTTGCTTCAAGTTCATCTCGAGCGGTCGAGGGAATGAAATGTGCAAGAAAGCTCCAGAAAACTCTTCCCAACTGATCTCGAGTGCACTTTGCCTTGGAAGGTGGAGCCCATGAGGAACTTCCACCACCTCTTCAAATGCAATTCCAAGACTAACGCTGCTAAGGTCATAAGCATATTAGCGGGACATCTGATTCCAGCCATTAACTCTTGCATAGTGTCGAGCCACTCTTTAGTACAAACAGCCGACTCTGTCCTAAGATAAGCAGGTCGGAAGAGGGCTCTAAAGGTGCTTATCCAATTGGAGCCCGGTTCTTGTTGCTTCATAGGGGCCTGTTGAGACCTGAAGGCGTCTTAAATCGCTATAAGTGTCTGTCCTAACTCAGACTGCTGGAACTAGGTAGGGACGAAAGGGGTGGGAGTGCCCATTACTTGCTATACATGTGCAGGAATCTACACATAAACATACAAACCTAAGGTCAGGTTGGCTAATCGTATGTTAACAACTGGACATACTTAGTGTGAATTACACATAGGCACACCACTTCTTCTGCAATGTCAGTTTGTCCGCACACTGAGAAATCAAACGGGGGTGAAACCATTGTTCAATGACTTCTTTTGCTGAGGATCGTTGCCCGCTGATTCCATTTTTAAGACCCCCCTCCAAGAACACAAGACACGGCCGAGGGGAGTCTTATGCCCAAAACAGCCGCCTTGCAGTAAAGCCAACATACAGGTTGACCTACACTATAAGACGCCTATCCTGCCGGCTAAAACTAATATCATCCATGCCAACACAACATAAAGAATAAACTGAAGTCAAAATCCATATAAGTATAAAAGTCCATAAGTACATCAATAATAAGAAGCATCAATAGGCTTCTATAATATCAGAGTACCTAGAAACTTTGCCCAAAGGGCTACAATAAGAGTCTGTCAAAAACTCACAACCGTAACAAAAGGCAGCGATGGTATCGTCACGTTAGGCCCTATCACCCAGGCTTGGCTGCCCTCCTGTACAACCTGCTACTATTCTATCTACGGGGTTTCCTCCTAAAAAGGAGGACGTAGCCACCGTTAGTCATAAAGACTAAGTGGCTATCACATCTACTCCCCTGATGACTCTTAGAAACCGGGTAGAGAAAGGAAATGGGTACAATATATATATATATATATATATATATATATATATATATATATATATATATATATATATATATATAAGCAGTAGTAAAAGCAGGTGGTATAAGACTAATAAATATCAGAGTATCTAATATGTAAAACAAGGGAATATTTCAATCTACACTAGCATTTCTACTATCAACAACAGTATATAAGTATGATCCTATAATAGGAAAGTAACTCAACTTATATAAATGTCCATAAAAATATATAAGTTAAGGATTGGCTTAACAGTAAAGTAACTAATAATATAAGAGTGCCCAAACAAACTTATATGATAAGGATCTTATGCGGTGCAATACAATGACATGAATGCAATGTGATGACTCACCCATGCTCATACACACACACACACTAGTATGTCGACACATACTTGTAGTTACAACTTTTTGAGCAGGTAGCTTACCTCTCAAGCGCCATCCATCATGGCCATATGGTGAGAGTAGAACGGATTTCCATTACTAGGTTGGCATCCACACTATCAAGACTAGGCATCCATACACCTCAATGCTAAGAATACAACAACGGAGCTCACATGCGTACTATGGCTTAGAGGGTCTCGGGTAAACGTGCACCAAGAATATAGCCCAAAATGTCCTTTATCGTGGCACAGAGAGGGTCTTCGTGAGCGTATCACCAAAGAACACAGCCAAACCATCCACTAGAATAGAGGGTGCCTCGGGAAGTAAGCACTGAGGCCCAAGGCCCAACCGTCCAAGTATATCTGTCAACTCCCGTCGGTGTGATGACTGGCGAGCTCATAGACCTGCCACACTATCCTTAACCCAGGATTATTGCACCGCGTGCCAACTCACACTTCATGCAATTTCACATTTAAGGGCTCCACATTGAGTCCCTTATCAACACATCATTCCAGTGTGGCAAACACACACGCAATCCAACACTTCCACATTTCCATACCACATAATGGTTCATTGTTTATATAGGTGCCAAGCCATCTTATACAGTACACAAATCCCACACTACTACCCATAGGGAGACACAACTCTAAGAAATGGACTACTAAACACATTCCATTAATCATCATGTCACATGGCCATGCATTAACCACATCCAATTCCTTTCCACATAGTTAAGCTTTCACAACAAGTGTAACACCATATGATAACCACAATAATATAATGATACTTTACATACACATCAAGCATGATAATATAGCTATGGGTTATACATTCAATTGTCGTACATCACACCCTATTTCCAAATCTTATGTCATTCTCCTGATTAAAATCAAGCACATCCCTACCAGATTTCACAAAAATATTATTTGTACAACCATATCGTATTAAACCATTTGTCCATTAACTTTCCCAAACAATTTGTTTATCAAACTCCTTCAAATCGTTTGTACAATCATGTTTCACCAAACCATTTGTTTATCATTATTACATATAGACTAACTTTACCAAAACCTCAGCATTATTTTGTTACGATCTCTCTACCAAATCCAAACCCAGTTCTACACTAACCCGAGAACATGTTGAAAGTGTGGGATAGACTTAAGTTTACTCTAGAGGGTGGGGGGGGGGGGGGTTAATAGAGTATTAGAAATTATTAACTTGTTTTTATATCGGATTAAAATATGGTGTATATATATAAGTATAAACAGAGAATATCACAGCACACAAATAAAGAAATAAACAAACACAGAAGACACAAGGATTATAGTGGTTCCCCAATAAACCTGGGTACATCCACTCTTCTACCACCCTGGTAGGAATCCACTAAAGGTTTTTAATCAGGTGCCCTACCACCACAAGATCTATTTTCTATGTAAGACCTCACAACCCTTTGAGCTTTTGATCTGGTGCCCAAAAACCAAACTAAGTCTTTTGATCAGGAGACTTAAAAACCAACGGTATAACTTTTGAAGGGAGTTAAGAAAACCATGTACACAGTTGGATGAAATAAACAAAAAGTTAAAGATGTTCTTCTTTATCAATAATCTGAGAGAAGACAAGTGGATTTGATGAAGTAGAAAGCTCCCCTTGATATGAATAGAGTTGATGATCAGGTGAGGGAGTCCTTTTCTCTTAAGGGTGTATGCCTTCTTTTGAAAACTGCTCCTTCCAATAGATATATCTGAGAGATTGTGAAGATGATCTCAAAATGAAGATTTTTTTGCTGGAAGAAAACTGAGGTAGAAAGTCTGAATGATAGTTTGATGTTTTGTAAGTCTGTAACTGTTTGAGTGTATAACTCTGTAACCTTGAGATAGAAAAACTTCTGAGAATATATAGAATGCTGATCAGATTTCAAATATTTGAAAACATTAATTCTGATACAGCTGGAGCATCCCTTGAGAAAGGAAACTGCCCTTGAGAATTAATCAGCAATAAACTCTTTCATAATATCCACATTTATTGCTGCCTCTAAACGACTATATTCATTAGAAAATATTACATTAAATGTCAGAGTTATAACTGCCTGAAATTAATCCTATTAGAATATTCTGCCTTCAGAATGATTAGCCTGAAATTAAGCCTAAAAATTATTCTGCTTCTGCCAATAAAATTGCCTAAGATAACTGTAGAGAAATAGTCGAACTCAGCAAATAAATTGTCGACCTGAGCCTGGAATTCATCGAGCTGATTCTTAATATTCATCGACCTGAGCTCCAAGTTTGTCGAGCTGAGATGGGCTATCATCGAGCTGAGATTGCAGAGTTGAGGACAAATTTCATCGACCGGAGCTCAGCTTTCGTCGAGCTCAACTTAGAGTTGGAACTCTGAGTTTGTCGAGCTGAGTTCAACTTTCGTGGAACTGAATTCCTGAACTTTAAAGTCTTCTAAGCCAAAACCTTGGAAAATCCCATGATCCTAGATTATACAATTTGGGTAAGTCTAAGCATCCTAATAGTGATCCTAGCCCAAATCAAACCTAGGGTTCCAACAATCTCCCCCTATTTGGGAGGATACGATTTACAAAAACATAGCATAAAGCAAAAAGATTTATCTAACAAAAATAATACATTTAGTAGATACATGATAAAGCTATGAATGTTTTATAAAAAATAACATCAAATAATTCAAAAGCATAAATAAGAGTTAGGGATCACGCTTAGGAGCTTTAGAGGGAGAGGCTGAAGAAGGCTTGGTGAATACTAGCTGTCTAGTTGGATCTTCAGCTTCCCTTTGAGTCATCTTTAATTCTTCATCTCCAAAAAATTTTCTAAGAAAATGCTCTGGGCACTACTGCCTCTGGATGAAGCTGCATATACTCATTAGCATTGAATAGATATTTCTTAGAGAATTTGTAAAATTTTTGCTATCTATAGGAAGACATAGTTGTGAACTGGTAGGTGTCTTTTCCTTCAGCTCTAGCTTTATTGATCATAGATAGACCAATAATCTCATTAAATCTGGTCATCCTATAAACTGGATCTAACTCAGGTTTATATGTAGGGGAAAGAGGCCTCTTTGGGCTTGATTCTTTTTGATGTTCACTTTGAATTATCTATTGACTACTTTGCTTTGACTGTTGTTCTTGGCTGCCTTGGCTTATTTTCTATTACTGATAGCTTCTTTGGCTTGATCTCTGCTATTGTGGATGACTTGGCAATCTGACCTTGAAGATCTGTATTGTCTATAGAGAGTAGATCTGGAATGTTGTTAAGAGGCAGACCTATGATACTGAGAAACACCTCCTGGTGATCCTGCTGTAGGAGGAGGAGGAGGAGGAGGTACTATCCAAGATTGTTTAGGTGGAGAACTGTACCTCTTCATCTTTTTCTTGTTCTTTAGCTCATTTTTGGAAAACCCATCTAGTAGGGCAAGTCTGGAGTGAGAGGAATATTGTGAATTACATAGTAGGGAATATTTGTATTGGAAGAGGGTTTAGGGATAGCCATAGCTGGAGCTTTCTTCTTAGCTTTCCTCTTCTTAGATCCAAAGTTTCTTGAATCATCAGAATCAACATTATCATCATCATCAGAAGAATCATCATTTGGATTGTCATATATGTCATCTAATTATTTTATTAACTCGGAATTGTCCTTAGTTGGAGCTACTGGCAGTACATTCTCAATTTCTATAATAGCTTGAGCAGGACTATCAATTTCTGGTTCCATGTCTTGTTCCATAAGATCATCCATATTAGGCAAAGGGGTTTCATCAAAAATGAAAGTAGGAGGGGAAGATCCTTGCTCTAATGAATTTACTGTATTTTCAATTGCTATTATACTACCAGGAATTGAAGAGATACTAGTAGTAGTATTTATGAAGCTAGATAACATTTCTTCTATAACTTAAATATCTATTGAGGCAGTATAGCAAACTATCTGATTAGATGAATCATTATCAAAATCTGGAAGATAACAATGCTGAATTTCAAAAGCAGATAATAAAGAAATTAAGTTTACTATGGGTTGAATTAGAACATCACCAACAGTAGCAACTTCTGGGACTGAAAAGTCTATTGCTGAATCTTAACATTCTTCAAGCATTTCTCTATCTGAAACTCCTGCTGCTGCAACTGAACAACATGTAGTCATTTCTAAATCTAAATCTGTTGTTGCTGCATCTGGAGATGCCTCTAGAACAACTGATAGTACTGCTACATGAGGAACTTCTTCATCAGGCATCTACCTCTGCCTAAATCAAGGGAGACATGAATCTAGGCCCCTGAAAGAAGGGACAAAGGAGGAGGAGGTAGTTTTTGAAGAGAGATCAGCAATGGCAGAAATAAGAGGGGCAACTGCTTCCTCTATTAGATTTTTCAGAGTAGGAGTAATGAATTTCAGGATGCTGGAAGAGATGGAGGAGAAGTCCTTATATATAGACTCAGAAGCATGAGTAGACGTAGAGGGAGGATTGGAAGAAGATGGAATTGAAGAAGAACAATTTTGACAAAGATTAAATGTCTGAGGAACATCCTGAGGATTTATGAAAGGAGGGATTATAATAGGGATAATCTCTTGAACTTGAGTTTGAGGAGGAATGAAATCAGGAGTGACTTCATCCTTGAGAAGTGATAGAGGTGGAGTTGGAAGATGTATAAATATGAGTAGTTATTGAGATGAATGAGGTTGTGCAGGACATGAATTATGTTAAGGAGATAGTAGATTTAAGTTTTGTTGATTTGAGAGAAGTGGGAATGATGGTGGAGTCTGAATTGGTGACTCATGAGTTGGTGAATGGTGTGGAGAAGGATGCTCGGTTGAATGATGTGGAGATGGTGAAGGTGAAGTATGTGAGGGAATAGAAACCTCTACAAGGGTTGAGGGAGTGGCTGCTACAGCCCTTGTGTCCTCTGAAGCTATCCTGGAAGATGTATCCCTAGATGGCTTCTAAATTTCCATCTCCTATCTACCAAATAGGGCAGAGGTAAGCCTCTTAGAGGCATTGATGAAAATGGTTTGGGAGACAAAAAGTTTTGGAACCTTTGCCTGGAGGAAAATACAAAGAACTCTACCAAAACTAACATCTATCTTACTTATCTTCTTCTTAATCAAATCAAATACAATTCTACCCTAGTTCACTGATTTATTGCTTACCAAAGCACTCATCAAGTTACTGATGCCTGGTAATATGGTCATGGGCAGAGTGTTTGCCTAACAACACTTTACCTACCACATTTGCTAAGAATTTGTATTCAATTGAAAAGTTTTTCTTAAGCAGATGGTTTGGGTTTCCTTGGGAGTGACCCATCCTATCTAGCATCTCAGAAAATTCATTACTATATAGTTCTAATTAATCGTCTCCATTTACAAAACAAAAAACTTCAGTTAAAAGTTCTGGAGATAAAATAACCTGGTTTCCAGAAATTGTTCCAACAATAACTTGGGTATCTTGAGGTTTGGTTGTGTTCATCAATTCTTTGATCTCTATCACTGGGAGTTTTATTCTTGCTGTCATGAAGTACTGTACATTCGAAACTTCAAATAGCTGTAAGATGTCCTTGAAAATCTGGTCCGAATGACTGAAGGATTTAAGATCTATATCAAATCCTACGTCAAACTTCATCGCTGAGAGGAGTGATTGAGAAATCTCCATTGCTCTTCAAAAAAAAAGGGATCAAGTGCAAAGGAAATGAAAAGGCATGGGATAGAGTTTGATGAAAACCTAATTAAAAGTTTTCGGAAGTCGAAACGGTAAACTCTGCCTGACTAAAAGCGAAACAACAAACTCTGTTCGATGAAAAATCTAAAATGAAATACATTTTGTCGATCTCAGGTCAACAAAAGTTTTGCGAAAATAATTATATTTCATAGATCTCGGTTCGACGAAAATAATTTGAAACAAATTCTTCGATCTCCATTCGACGAAAGTTTCTAAAGGAGGGTTCATCGATCTCAGTTCGACGAAAATTCCATGAAAAGTTCAAAGATCGTAAATATTCGTTCGACAAAAGGTTACCAGTTCGTCGATCACAGAACAAAAATTAAATTAAAGAGTCTCCATTGATCATGCCCAACTGATTTATAAAGAAAAGATGCTTATTTTCATCTAAGGGTTTAGTGAAAATGTTTGTCCTTTATAAATCAGTAGAAATAAAGACAAGTTTAATTTTTTTGTCTACATTATCTTTAAGAAAATGATGTCTAATCTCTATATGCTTAGTTCTACTATGAAGTACTGGATTTTATGCAATAGAAATGACACTGGTATTATCACAAAAGATAGTTGAAATATTTAAGTTGAGACCATAATTCAGAAGATGATTTTGAATCCACAAAATCTGTGAGCAACAACTACCAGCTGACATGTATTCAGCTTCAACAATTGAAGTAAACACAGATGTTTGCTTCTTGCAAAACCATGACACAAGACTATCACCAAGAAAATGATAAGTTCCTGATGTGTTTTTCTGTCAACTCTTCATCCAGCATAGTCAGTATATGAGAATCCAGTTAAGTCAAATTATGAATATGTTGGATACCAAAGTCCTAGATTTGATAACCCTTTATATATCTCAAAATTATTTTTACTAAAATTAGGTGAGATTCTTTGGGATTTATTTGAAACCTAGCACAAATACATGTAGCAAACATGATATCATGCCTACTTACTGTTAAATATAAAAGAGACCCAATAATGGCTCTATATATTTTCTGATCAACAGACTTGCCATGTTCATCATTATCAACAACTGCATTGGAGGGCATGGGTGTTTTCATTGCTGAGGCATCAGACATCCCAAATCTTTTAATAAAATTTTTAGCATATTTGGATTGGGATATAAAGATACCATCAGGGGATTGCTTCACTTGGAGACAAAGGAAGTGGGATAGTTCACTCATGCTACTCATTTCAAACTTTGAATGTATCAGATCAAAAAACCTTTTGCAAAGTTTGGAATCAGTAGAACCAAATATTATGTCATCAACGTATTTTTAAACTAGCAAAATTTATCCTTATGATGTCTGATAAATAAAATCCTATCTACTAAGCCTCTAGAAAACTTATTTTCTAACAAGAAACTATTAAGAGTCTCATACCAAGCTCTTGGAGCTTGTTTGAGACCATAAAGAGCTTTGTTTAGTCTAAATACATTAGAAGAGTTAGTTGGAGAGATAAAACCTAGTGGTTGTGCTACAAACACTTCTTCTTTGAGCTCTCCATTTAGAAAGGCACTCTTCACATCCATTTGTTATACTTTGAACTTCTTGAATGCTGTATATGCAAGAAAAATCCTGATAGCTTCCGATCTTGCAATAGTGGTAAAAGTCTGGTCATAATCAATGCCTTCCTCCTGAGAGTAGCCTTGAGCTACCAATCTTGCTTTGTTCCTCATAATGATTCCTTGAGCATCCAACTTGTTCATGAAGACCCATTTAGTTTCAATGACTGGATGGTCTTTGGGTCTTGGAACTAGATCCCAAACTCTACATTTCTCAAACTGATTGATCTCCTCTTGTATTGTAATGATCAAGTGGGGATCTTGTTCTACATCTATGATGGATTGAGGTTCAATATGAGAAATGAAACAAGCGTGCATCTAATCTTGATTTAATTTATGCCTTGTTTGAATACCAACTAACATGTATCCAATCACTTGAGATATAGGATGATCTCTAAGCGTGATAAGATCAGTGCGTAGAGTTGGTTCTTCAATAGCTATTTATGGTATTAATTCCTCTGGGGGAATTTGATTAGCCACGATGTCTTCAGCATGAATTTCCTGAATTTCTTCATCACTATCATTATCATCAATTTATTGAGAGGGATGTGATATATCCTCTAGAATTAGGATTAAGTCATCCAATCTCTCACACAGATTGGGTACCTACAAATTTTCTATGGTAGAGATGTCTCTCTCCTTGTAAAACATGTTAGTTTCACAAAAGTTACATGCATAGATTCTTACATTTTAAGAGTTAATTTATTATAAACCCTATAAGTCTTGCTAACTTGGGAATATCCAAGAAAAATTCCCTCTACAGCTTTAACTTCAAACATTCTAAGCTATTTCTTGTCATTATTGTGAATATAACATATAAAACCAAATACTTTAAAATAATCTACTTTAGGTTGCTTCCCTTTAAGTAATTCATAGGGAGTCTTGCCCTTTGGCTTATGAATTAGATTTTTATTCAGAACATAATTTGTTGTGCTTACTATCTCTGCCCAAAAGGATAGGGGCAAGTGAGAATCTACAAGTAATGTCCCTATAGATTCAATCAGGGTTCTATTTTTCCTTTCAGGTACCCCATTTTGTTGAGGAGTTCTAGGAGAAGAAAAACAATGTCTGATACCTTCCTTCTCATAGAATTCTTATATGAGAAGAGATTCAAACACAATGCCATGATCACTTATGATCAATGCAACTTGAGTAGAGTACTCAATTTGGATGCTTTAAAGAAAATCTGTAAGAACTTTAAAGACTTCCCTCCCAAACTATGTACTGCAATAGGTCCAAAAAGGTCCATATATAGAAAGTACATGATTCTGGGTGAATCAGTTTTATTAATGGATTTAAAACTATTTTTAGTTTACTTTCTTAATTGACAAGACCTATAGAGTCCTTCTTCTCTTAGGAATAAGAAGATAGTCCTCTAACAAGGTTGTCCTTAGATAATTTAGCTATGGTCCTAAAATTTACATGACCTAATCTCTTATGCCATAATTCACTAGCTTTACTAATCTGATTAAATAAACAGATTCAGATTTTGTTGAATAGAAATTAAATAGATAAATGTTACCTTGTCTAATACTAGTTAAAACAGTTTTATTTAAACTAGAAGAAATAATGCATAAGGACTTGTTAAAGGTTACCTGATAACCATCATCACATAACTGACTTTTGGAGATGATGTTATGCTTCAGACCATTCATATAAGCAACTTTCTTGAATTTCACTGCTCTAACCTTGATATTTCCATAGCCTTCTGTTGGTCTACATTTGTTGTCTCCAAAGATAACTTTGGGTCCAAGCTTTGCCATGAATTCACTGAGATTGGTGTTTGAACCTGTCATGTGTTATGAACAGCCACTATCCAAGTTCCAATGTTTCTCTGTGGTAGGATAGTTCTTTACCTGCAAGAAAGCAAGTTAGGTGTTTTTGACCCAGGTGACCTTGGGCCCTTGATTTCTTTCATTAGAAGAACTGGAAATATAAGAACAATCTGGTTGATCCTTATAACCTAATGGGTGATATCTCCTAGGAGGAATTATCCATTGAGTAAAAGGATTAACAAATTTTTGTCTTTGATTATTATTTTGATATGAGTTAAAGTTTTTATTTTGAGAAAATGAGTTCGACAATTTTAATTGAGTTCGTCAATCTAAGTTCGACGAAAGGTATTGATTTCGTCAATCTCGTTTCATAGAATGATAGAATTCATTTTCTGCTTTCCACGATCGTCGATCTCTGTTCGACGAATCATAATAATTTCATCGAGCACCCGCGTATGAGTAATTATACCCAAATTCTTGGTTCAGAGAGCGTCGATTGCCGTTCGATGAATAATATTGTTTTCATCGATTTGAGTTAGACAAATTTTGTTGAAAATGATTTTTCTGTGAATTTTTATTTTGCTTTGATTTAGTCTTTGGTAAAACTTTAGTATCTTTGTATGTGAGTTATAAAACTTCTTTATCTTTTTAATATTTTTCTGAAGAATAGGAGGCTGACTTAATGAAGCTCCCAAGCCTAATTTGTCATTAAGTCTGACATTGCCTATGCTTGTGATGTCCATCAATTTGATGCTTCTCCCATTAAGGGATTCTTCAAATATCTTATCCTCATTTAGTTTATTTTCTAAATAAAATATTTGTTTATTTGCAATTTTTAAATCTTCTTTAAGTTTTGTATTTTCTGAAGATAGGTTGTCTGAATCATTTAATTTTTCTCTGAGAAGTTTTATTTCCTTCTCAAATTGAATTGGATCTTTGTAAAGTAATTTAATGTCTATTTTGAATTGATGTGAGGTAAAATCAAAAGTAGATATTACCTGATATTCTTTAGATTCTGACTCTGACTCTTCCTTAGAATTACTACATGAGGCATTGATTGCCATCAAACAGATATCTTTTGCTTTTGCTTCTTCTTAATCTTCACTAGAACTAGATGAAGAATCCGAATCTGAGTCACTTTATGTCTCAGCAACAAAACCTCTCTCCTTCTTCTTGTATTTGTTGGAAGAGAATTTGTTGGAGTGCTTCGTGGAGGCCTTCTCCTTCAACTTGTCTTTCTTCTGCTTTTCAGGACATTCTGGAAGGATATGTCCTGGTTTCTTGCATCCAGAACAGGCTATGTCTTTAGTAGGGGTTTTATCATACCTTGGTTTATCTTTATTTCTGGGATACCTTCTCCTTATGTCCTTCTTGGCCATTTTATAGAATCTCTTGGCCAGAAGACTCAGGAGGTCTTCATTTCGTGGAATAGCTTCTGCTTCATCTGTATCTTGAAAAGCAATGCTCTTTTATTTCCTGGGTGAAGGTGAAGCCTTTTGCTCAGCTTCCCTTGACTTGATGAGCTGCTCATAAGACTTGAGCTTGCCCATCAGGGTTTCAATTGAAATCTCATTTAAGCTTTTGGCTTCTTTGATTGGCCAGATCCTTGAGTCCCATGTGCTAGGGAAGCACATAAGGATCTTATCATTGACTTTTGTCAATGTGATATCCTTTTCAAGCGTTTTTAGTTCATTGATGATGAGACTGAGTATGGTGTACATATCAGTAACTAATTCTGATTCACCCTTCTTAAAATTCTCATATTGAGAAATCAAGTGGAACCTTCTGTCCTTTCTTTCATCTGTTGAACCAGCAACCATTCCATTTAAGGAATCCCAGATGTCCTTTGCTAAGGAGCATTCAACAACTCACTAAAATATGTCATCAGACATTGTTTGAGCTAAGATGTTCATAGCTTTTGCATCAGCTATCTTCAACTTCTTCTGAGCTTCTGTCCACTCAAGAGGTGGAACTTCACTAGTGCTTGTTGATGTAGATGGAGTAGGGACCTGAAAAAATAAAATTATCGATGTCCTCATCAATAAAATTCATGTAGAGCCTAATCCTTGCCCTCCAAAGTGCAAACATATTTAAGTTGCACACTGGAGGTCTAGTGGTTGAAAATTCCTTATTTTGTGTCATGATTAAATCTAAAGTAAAATAATGACTATCAGATCTTTTGGTTCAGGTGTTAGCCTGTGAAACCAAGAAACCTGACCATTTGATACCAATTGAAAGTGAGAGATAAACTTAAGTTTACTCTAGAGGGGGGGGGGGTAAATAAAGTATTAGAAATTATTAACTTGTTTTTATAGCGGATTATAATATAGTGATATATATATATAAGTATAAACAAAGAATATCACAGCACACAAGCAAAGAAATAAACAAACATAGAATACACAAGGATTATAGTGGTTCCCTCTTCTACCAACCTGGTAGGAATCCAATATAGGTTTTTGATCAAGTGCCCTGCCACCACAAGATATATTTTCTAAGGGAGTCCTCGCAACCCTTTGAGCATTTGATCAGGTGCCCAAAAACCAAAGTAAGTATTTTGATCAGGAGACTTAAAAACCAACAGTATAACTTTTGAAGGGAGTTAAGAAAACTCTATACACAGTTGGAAGAAATAAACAAAAAGTTGAAGATGTTCTTATCTGTTAATAATCTGAGAGAAGACTAGTGGATCTGATGAAGAAGAAAGCTCCCCCTGATATGAATAGAGTTGATGATCACGTGAGGGAGTCCATTTCTCTTCAGGGTGTAGGACTTCTTTTGAAAACTGCTCCTTCCACTAGATGTATCTGAGAGATTGTGAAGATGATCTCAGAATGAAGATTGTTTGCTGGAAGAAAACTGAGGACGAAAGTTTAAATGACAGTTTATTATTTTGTAAGTTTGTAACTGTCTGAGTGTATAACTCTATAACCTTAAGATAGAAAAACTTCTGAGAATATATAAAATGATGATCAAATTTCAAATATTTGAATTCATTAATTCTGATATAGCTGGAGCATTCCTTAAGAAAGGAAACTGCTCTTAGGAATTAATCAGCAATAAACTCTGTGATAATATCCACATTTAATGCTGCCTCTAAACGACTATATTCATTAGAATATATTGCATTAAATGTCAGATTCATAATTGCCTAAAATTAATCCCATTAGAATATTTTTCCTTCCGAATGATTAGCCTGAAATTAAGACTGAAAAATATTCAGCTTCTGCCAATAAAATTGCTTAAGATAACTGCAGAGAAATAGTCGAACTCAGCAAATAAATCGTCGACATGAGCCTGGAATTCATCAAGCTGATTCTTCATATTCATCGACCTGAGCTCCAAACATGTCGAATTGAGTTGGGCTCTCATCAAGCTGAGATTGCAGAGTTGAGGACAAATTTCATCGACTGGAGCTCAGTTTTTGTCGAGCTCAACTCAGATTTGGAACTTTGAGTTCGTCAAGCTGAGCTTGAATTTGTCAAGCTGAGTTAAACTTTCGTCGTACTGAATTTTTGAACTTTGAAATCTTCTAAGGCAAAACCCTGGAAAATCCTATGACCTTAGACTATACATGTTGGGTCAGTCTAAGCATCCTAATAGTGATCCTAGCCCAAATCAAACCTAGGGTTCCAACACATGTACTTAAGAAATTTCTGTGCAACAACCTCGACTGGACATTCCCGAGGCTACAGGACTTATATGAAAACATGTAACCATCCGTTGGAAAGGTCTTTCGAAGGGCTACGAATTTTGTGTTTAGTCAAAAACCCAAATCTGAACGTATCATACTCGAAAATAGCCTTGAATTCACTTCACACATTAAACATATTTTGCACGCATCTTAAAGCAAGATGAATGACATCAGTTCATCTTCTTTATTTAGTTATTTGTTCAAAACCGCTGAAAGATTTTCCTCCTCCCTTATTAAACCTCAATATACCATTCTTCTTCACGAAACCAAGTCCATCATCTTCACAAGGAAGAGAGGAGATATTGAAGACATTAAATCCCTAGGATAAGGTCCTAGCATGGTCTCTTCCTTGGAGTTCTTCATCTCGCAAGTCAAACTCTTTTGAGTTGAAATCTCTCTGAGAAAATAACTATAGATCTAGCACCAAGGGAGATGGTAGAAAGCTCACCTCATTTCCGGCCATGGATCTCATCACTCTCCTTGGCAGCTTCTTCTCATTGGTATTATTCTTCACGGAAAGGAAAAGACTCTCCTCCAGTAAAATCCATCACCGATGGCTTTCCCTCTTCCGACGGTTTCGGCACAGGTAATGATTCGACAAGAAGTGAAGTGATGGCTAGGGTTTTCTGTCAGTCTCCTTTTATAGGAATAATTTGGGTTACTCCGCCTTCCACGTGTCACCCTAGTACTGGAATTCCCATTATTATTTAAATTAAGTCTTGTCGAAAAGACCGAGTCCTAATAAGTCAATTGGCGCATTTCCCTAAAACCTGGTTCAACCCATCCACATTAACCCGCAACAAAGTCTGTCGAAAATTTTCTAATTCAAAATTGACGTGTATACCGTACAGACTCGATGAATCTTCGAGACTTGTCGTGATCGCTCGACGCCTATAAAGTCCAGTCAAAATCATCGAGTATATATGACAATTCGTCGAATGACATCGAGTTTACTCAATGCACTCGACGCTTTGTCGAGTGGCGTCGATCCCACTCAATGCATATAGTATCCAGAATAATACTATGTTAAAAACTCAATGCCTCGTTGAATGGCATTGAGACCACTCAATGCTCTCGATGCTTTGAGTCCAAAAATATTCTAAGTTAAATCACTCAACGCCTCATTGAATGGTGTTGAGACCACTCAACACTCTCGATGCTCTCGACGCTTTGAGTCTAGAAATATTCTAAGATAAATTTTGTCAAGTGGTATTGAGACCACTCAACGCACACGACACTTTATAAATCCAAGACAATTTTTAAGTTAAATTGGAATAGGGTTGAGACCACTCAACGCCTGGTAGATATATGCGGTCTACGACAAGTGTACCGGTCGCACAAGTAATATAAAATGAGCTAATTTTCCCAAGTATCGATTTCTCAAGGAATACAGTACGGTGGAGTTAATTTTGAGGAGGACTTGAGATTGAAGTCCTTAGGTCGATGTTTACGAAGGGGGTTTTAATTATTGTGGAAAAAGAAAGTAAAACACTAATAAACTACTCCTATGCAATGCCGCTATGCAATGCTTCATTAGGCGAATGGAAAACTACATGGGCCGCTATGCACCGAATCACTAGGTGGATGGACGCATAGGCTTGCAGAAGAGGTGGTGAGAACAAAGAAATGAGGGTCATGAGCACCTCTTCGCTACGCACGCCACTTGCAATTTCTAGTGCGGCACTGTGTGGTGGAGGATGGATAATGGCGCACCTCAAGCAAACAACGTGAATATAAAATCACATAAACATGATTGTACACAAACGTATATCAAATTAAACAAACTTCATCAAATACATAGTGATCAAACTACACTATCAACAACAAGAGAAGAAGAGAATGCGAAATCGACCGGATCCGAAGTCTTGTTGTGGATTCATGGATGGAATCACCGGGTTGTCAATCCACATCCTAGCTCGGTCCTCAATAGCGTCCAGGGTAGAGGAGGCTATCACTAAATCCCAATGGACCCATCTTCTTTGTGTCACGATCTGGTGGAGGATGACACAAACTTCTCCGAGCTTAATGGAAAAAGCTAGGTCAAACCCTTCTTGAAGTTCAAGGATGAAGGAGGAGGCCAAGAGGAAGCTCCGAAATGAATTTGGCATTGAAAGTTTGCCCAAAACACCTCCCTACGGTGGAGGAAGAAGGAAAATGGCGGAACCCTCCCCGGAGACGAAAATGGCGGAGAAAAAAAGTCCAGTCTCTCGAATTAGGGCGGAACCTGCGAATTTATAGATTTCAGAAATAACAATACACACGATCAGTGGTGCATGGCCAGTGGTCGTGCGCATTATATCCAGTGATCGTGCGTATTGGCATGACAGAACATAAAGAAAAACTGGGATAACGCGCACGAGCAGTGGCGCACGATAACGGTTGTGCACACTATGCCCAATGGTCGTGCGATTGCCCAGATAGAACTCCAGAAAAAAGGAATAAATACGCACGAGCAGTGGCGCATGACCGGTGGTCGTGCGCACTATGTCCAATGCTCGTGCAAATTCCTTAGAGAGAACTTGGAAAAATGGAGAATAGTGGGCACAATCAGTGGATCATGACCAGTGGTCGTACGCTATATATCCTATGATCGTATGCAGTGTTCTTGTACTATTTGGGGTTCGACAAATAGGCCGTGCACGACCAGCGGTCATGCGCTATGGAGTCCACTGACCGTACGCGTGTAAAAACACACGATCAATGGCCCATAGGAAGAAAACATTCCCAAACAATCTCAGGACACGCACACGACAATTGTACCTACAGCGAAAACAGACGAGCCACCTAAACGGGTATACCACATTCTCCATACATAGAAAAACACCAAGTAGGGCAAAAGAATAATAACTAAGAAATCACACAGAAAATGGGCCAAAAGTGCACCTTAACATGGAATGGGCATAATAACAAATATGGCTCTAAAGTGTAGTCCATCAACGAGAAAACTAGCCCAAATGAGTCCAAAATAAGTATATAAATAGGACTCATCATGGATCCAGAGCAATTTTCTAAGTTAAACTAGAATGGCGTTGAGACCACTCAACACACTCAATGCTTGGTGGATCCAGAACAGTGTTTCTAAGTTAAAATGGAATGACATTGAGACAACTCAATGCACTCAATGCATGGTGGATCTAGAGTAATTTTCTATGTTAAACTAAAATGGAATTGAGACCACTCAACACACTTAATTCCTGGTTGAGTCCAGAATTCTTATAAGGGAAATTTGACCTATTAGTCGAGTATCACTCGACGCTTGTTACCGGTGCACTCCGAGCTTGAGTTAGCTTTCTTGACTGAAAAAAGCGCGAGGGGTCTAGCATGAAATGAGACGTTACAGCTTGTCAGGCATTTTACGTCTCACATATGTATCACAACCCTAAATCTTAATGAAAGGCATACTAGGATGCTTCCCAGTCCAAATCTCATATAGTGTCTTTATAACAATTTTCATTGGAGCACGATTTAGTGTAAAAGCAGTAGTCTCTAGAGCAAAACCCCAAAAAGAAAAAGGCAGATCTGCATGACTCATCCTAGATCACACCATGTCTAATAGAGTACAATTCCTCTCCTTATACATACCATTATGTTGCAGCGTTCTTGGTGGAGTGAGCTGTGATACAATACTACACTCTTTCAGATGATAAAGAAACTCATGACTTAGGTATTCTCCACCTCGATTAGATCAGAGTTCTTTAACCCTCTTACCCAGCAGATTCTATACTTCATTCTTAAACTCTTTGAAATTTTATAAGGTTTTGGATTTGCACTTATAAGATACACATATCTGTATCTACTGAAATCATCAGTAAATATAACAAAGTAGAAATACCCACCTCTAGCCATAGAACTCATGGGTCTGCATACATCACTATATATTATACCCAAGAGATCATCAACCCTCTCATTGAAGCCAGTGAAAGGGACTTTAGTCATCTTGCCTAATAAACCGGATTTACATCTCTCAAATGATTTATAATCAAGTGAGTCCAGTAGTCCATCTTTATGGAGCTTGGATATGCGTTTCTCATTTATATGGTCCAAAAGACAATGCCCAAGGTATGTAGGGTTTTAATCATTTGTTTTTAGTCTTTTAGTATTTTCTATATTATAGATCTAATGGTCTAAGTTCAAAACATACAAACCATTAAACATCTGGGCTACACCATAACAAATATCAATCTTAAATATAGAACAACAATTATTCTTAATAATAAATGAAAATCCAATCATGTCCAAACATGAAATAGATATAATGTTTCTAGTTATGGAACGAAAATAATAACAATTATTAAGTTCTATTACAATCCCACTGGGCAAAGAAAGACGGTAAACTCCTATGGCGACAACATCAACTCTTTCTCCATTTCCAACACACAGGTCCACCTCCCCTTTACTCAGCATTCTTCTCCTTCTCAATTCCTGCACATTTATACAAATGTGAGAACAACATACGGTATCTAATACCTTGGATGAAGGAGCAGAAAGTTTTATCTCTATAACATAAATGTCTAAAGCTGAAGTCATACCTCCCTTCATTTTTTGCAGAACCACAAAATAAGAAGGACAGTTTCTCCTCCAATGACCATCTTTGCCATAGTGGTGGCATTTTCCTTCCTTCGCCAAGTCAGTTTTCTTCATTACTGAATACTTGGGCTCAAGAGATGACTTAGGTCCAACCGTAGTCTTCTTCAAACCCTTAGTCTTGCCCTTACCTTTATGCACCATCAATATGGGGCTAGCAGACTTGACCTTCTTCATATTGATCTAGGCAGTTCTGAACATGCCTAGGAGCCCGGGCAGTGTCTTGCCAATTTCATTCATATTGTAATTCAAGACAAACTGCTTGTAACTATCTGACAATGAATGCAGGATCAGGTCTGTAGCCAAATATTCTCCTAAAGGAAAACCTAGTCTTTCAAGGTTCTCTATATACCCAATCATATTGAGCACATGAGTCCCTACTAGGTCTTAAGCTCCCATCTTACACTGAAACAATACTTTGGTGACGTCAAACCTCTTTTGTCAAGCTTGACCTTGAAACATTTTCTTAAGGTGCTCGTCAATCTCCTTACAACCCATGTTCTCATGTTGCTTCTGAAGCTCAGATTTCATGGTGGAGAGCATGAGGCATTCGACATCCAAGGAGTCAACTTGAAACTTCTTATGAGCATATTTATTTTCCCAGGAGACATTCCCGATAGGCTCTTCAGGGGAATCGTCTTCCAAGACATAGAGCTTACCCTCTTGCCTGAGAACAATTCTTAGGTTTCTGTACCAGTACAGATAATTTTTTCCAATATGTTTCTCCTTCTCAAGGAAAGCTCTAAGAGACAGGGTGGAGTGAGATCCACATACCATAGAAATTCTACAAGAATTTATGCAAAGAAAAACTCAGTACTACATTTCCAAATACATTTTTATTTATTTAAATTAGGACTTTAATTAAAATTACTCCCACTATTTTAATCAAACTGATAACTCTCAATATCAATTTGGAGAGTTTATGCGAGCTACTCTCTTAGTGGACAAGATTCGTATTTCATAAACACCATAAGTCAGCTTTGGCTTTTCTCTCACAATATAGTTATTTAGGTAGACAATGCTTGTCGATTGCATCTTTATGCAACTCTTATTTGATTGGTGAATAACTCTTTATTCGCATCCATCATATGGTGCATGCCAACCCTATGCATCCGGCACTCAACTTTTGAGGTCACCCAGTTAAGTTTGACCAGATGTCGATAGTGGGATATGAAAATTATCCGCTCGCACCCTTACCAAGATAGATTAATGCACCTTGCTTTGGTAAGCCCACACTTTATCGATCAAGGCAGGAAGAGTGTCATTGATCAGAAGGCATCCAAATACTTAATATTGGATCGGGGACTTTAAGATAATTGATTAACACTTAATCATGGTTAATAATTAACCAATATGCACATTAACAAGAAAAACTTACAGCATTCACAATCCAAATACATCCCAGATGTTCACAAGAAAAATTATCAATACTTGAAGAACTGGGCTAAATATGAACATCTAGAACCCTTCTAAATCTTCAGATTCACATGCATTAGACATGAGCAATACTAACTCCACGTATATAGTAGACAAGATCGTCTCTCTATGCGAGACTCAAAATCTAACCCACTTGGTTTCACAAACCAATAAGAGGGATGGTTATTATTAAGGAGAAACAAAGATATAAAAATGAAATTACATGCGTTCTTGGCGGGGTTCTAAGAATAGATTTGGGCATTTGGAACACTTCTAAATTTCCAGATCTACACACAATAGATTTAGCAACTTCTGAAATAATGATCATCGCGAAACCTCATTTTGATACCACTATTGGGTTTTTCTATACGTTACAACACTTGTTCGCAGCGGAATAAGGAAATAAGAAAACTACAAAAGAAATTGATCTAGCGATGAACATTGATCAATAATAAAGTTGCCGTAAATTAAATTTACCTTTGCGGGATTGAGTCACAACTCATCTGAGTTGCTCCAAGAAATCTAGCGAACACTAATAGTTAGAGTTCTGAGCTTAGAATTGTGTCCATGCCTCTATAGGTGATCCATACGAATAGGAGAACCATTAGACTCTTGTCACACAAGATCTAGGTTGGAGGAAAGCACTCTGCATCTTCACAGACTGCTAGGTATAATCTAGAAGAGGCGGCGGCGATGGGCGCCAGAAACGTGCTGAGAGACGGCGACGGTATCGGAACTTTCGAAAATGATTTCCATCAGCCTTTTCCTCTCGGGCTTAGCACAGTGCAGCACACACACGCTTTCGCTTCTCTTCTCAGTAAAACCCTAAGACATCATCTTTTATACCCAAAGGAGTAAACAGCACAAAGTTGTCGCTATTGGCAGACCCGTAACATATGGAATATATCTCGATGAATCAACACTTGACTCGACGAAGCATTGAGTGGTCTCAACGCACTCAATGATAGCACTTGATGAATCAATGTTTGACTCAACGAAGCGTCGAGTGGTCTCAACGCACTCAATGCTAGTACTCGACGAATCAACGCTTAAATCGGCCAAGCATCAAGTGGTCTCAACGCCAGCACTCAACGAATCAACGCTTGACTCGACGAAGCATCGAGTGGTCTCAACGCACTCAACGACAGTACTCGATGAATCAACACTTGACTTGATGAAGCGTCGAATGGTCTCTACGCACTCAATGGCAGCACTCGACAAATCAACACTTTACTTGACTCATCACATATGTGTAAGACCAACACAATCTAATCCTCCAACTTCTCCAAATGCTCTTATGTGCGACCCTATAGGTTTATATTGCGTTGGTAGTGAGACTACATGCTTGATCACTTTCAAATCACAATGGTAACACCAACAGTTGCACCGTTAGCTCTTCGTCAACATAATTCCCTTACGTTAATAATACGACACTAAAGAGATCAAAATAATTATCAAAAATTCAGGGGCATTACACAGACTCTTCCATTCTACAAGCCAACTTGCCAACTCTGCGTGCCTACTCTTCTATTCGCTAAGCGAAGCGGTGCTAACTGTTGGATCTTGAGGTGCCCTTATAGGAGGGGGGGGGGTGGTGAATAAGGGCTTTTTTATATTTTTAGAACAAACTTAAGACTGATAAATTTTATATAAAGACTTGTGTAATTTTTTTTACAAATGCTTATTTGAAAGAAACACTTAGAATATCAAAGAAGATAAGATAATGTTTTTATTTCACAAAGATGAAAACATAAAAGACGATTTCAATAGAGCTTGAAATCGAGGCTACATGTAAAAATCCTTTTTGTGAATTCACTGGTCCTTCTTCCAAGGACCGGCAGGCTATATCATATCTTTCCCAAGATACAACCTCTAGCCTCCCCCAAGATCTTTACATGACCTAGTCGTTGCACATTAGGTGAAAAATTCTCCCAATATCGCACAAGGGCCTAGTCGGCACTCACAAGGCGACGTGTTCTCTACTGAGTACAATGAATAATAAAACGATTATAAGAAAGAAATCGGAAATCTAAAAACTTGATGAGTCCGATTTATATAGGGTTTTTAGGACTCATCTTGGCTTGTTTTCTCACTCTTACACTTCACTTTTAGTATGTTATCATTGATATTTCTTTTATTCTGCTTATCACGCTATGTGCACTATTTTGGCCCAAGGGTGTGCAATTGCACATTTTATTGTCGGGGGTATGCACATGGTGCTCCTCGTTATCTTTCTATTTAGTTTTGTTTGCATTTTGGTGCTTGAAGCTTGTGTTCTAGCCTAGGTTTATTGCTGTGCAGGTAGTCGGGATGTCTCGAATTCCATTTTTAGTTTTGTGTAAAATGCACTGTCGTGCACATTTCTTCGCATAAGGTTCCAGTCTAATCATGCGTTTCACACAGCATTCCTGGGGCATCTGTTTCTACGAGTGCGATTTGTTCCCGCACAATTTTGGCCAAACTGTGCGAGATGGAATCGCATGGCCTGCACCTTTTGCCAAGCTTTTAAGTTCTCTTTGGCTAATCATGCATTTTGTTCACGCACGGGCGGTATCTCCCATGCGCGAGTAAAATGCATGGTTCCCCTGCTTGCTTTGATTTCCATATCTGTGTTTACCCGTGCGATTCCCTTCACGCACGGGCGAAATCGCCCGTGCGCGAGTAAAACGAACGGGTCAACACATCTCTCCTGCAAGCTATTTTCTGCATGTAAATATCGCACGGTTCACGCACGGTCGCGCGCCAGACCGTGCGTGACCAATTTTCTGATCTTTTTCTATTTAAGAGAAGATTTTCTGCCATTTGAGGACAGCTTAGAACAGCTTCTTCCCCGCAATTTCCTCCGCATTTTTAGGGCAAACTCCGCTGTTCCACCAAGGGGAGGAGCTCCGGGCAAGCTTTCAACGCCAAATCGATGCCAGAGCTTACTCTCGGCTTCCTCCTTCATCCTTAAGCTTCAAGAAGAGTTTTTACCTAGCTTTATCCATCAATCAAGGAGAAGTTGTGCTATCCTCCACCGGCTCGTGACACAAAGAAGACGGGTTCATTGGAAGGGAGTGACAGCTTCCTCTACCCAAGACGCAGTTGAGGACCGAGCAAGGACGCAAATTGACAACCCGGCGAATCCTACTATAAATCCTCGGCAAGACTTCAGATCTGCTCGATTTTGCGCACCTTTCTTCTCTTGTTGTGATAGCTTAGTTGAACTTTTTGTATATGATGAAGTTGTGCTATTTTGATAAACGTTCGTATGTAATCATGTTTATGTGATTGTATGTTTTCATTATTTCCTTGAGGTAGCGCCTATTTGTTTCCATCCTCCACTATAGTTGTTCTTGCCGCACTAACAATTGCTAGTGGCGTGCGTAGCGACGAGGTGCTTACGACCCTCAAATTCTGGTTCCTATGCTTGCCTACTCGTCCATCCGCCCAGCGATTTAGTGTATAGCGGCCCATGTAGTCTTCCATCCCTCCTGGCAAAGCGATGCATAACGGCATTGCATAGAAGTAGTTGTTAGTGTTTTGCTTTATTTTATCGAAACCATCAAAACCCACCATCGTTAACTCCGACCTAAGGACTTCCATCTCAAGTCCTCCTCGATATTAACTCCCCCCTTACTGTGTTCCTTGAAGAGATTGATACTTGGGAAAGCCACCCATTTTATATTACTTATGCGACCGGGACACTTGCTGTTCAACACATCAAATTTTTGGTGTCGTTGCTGGGGAACACAGTCGTGTGAGTTTTTGGAGAGGGAGACAGTAGATCGAAGCCCTTTTCCATTTGTACATTTCATTTTCTTATTTGCTTTAATTTTTAGAAATTTTAATTTTGCTTATTCCTTTTTTTCCCTTCTCTGATTTTGGATTTAGATAGTAGATCTGTGTTATTTTCATTCTAGCTGTGTAGCTCTTTTCGGTAATTAATTTTATTCGCGATGTACCTTGTTACGGAGTGTTGTCTTTATGATGCTTTGCGCCGATGTATCGATGTCATGGAGGAAACGAAAGCCGAGCATTGCTTTAGGTGCTTGCTATGCCAAGGTATAAGCCACATGGCGAAGGATTGCCCTCGCTTGTGCAAGCCTTCTCCCTCTGTGGGCGTGCCTGTAGCAACCTCCTATTTGTAGAAGACTGTCATAGATAGGCCTATCCGGGTGTTTCCTGGCCCATACACTGACATAGCGCACCTTGCTTGTTCTTTGCCCGTTGAGATTATCGAAGAATCTCTCACCGCATACAGATCTTTCATGGGTCCCTCGGATTCCTTTTTACGAGCTACCCTTGAGTGATGACGATCACTCTGTTGTTAGCTTGCGAGAATTGGATCTGGAACTCATGGATGCTCCTGAAAGGGACAATGAGATTGTTCTGGTCGTCGACGATATGGCATCTGCAGATAATTTGGCGATGGGGCCTGCTCATTCTATGCCTGATTTTGAGAGCAGCCTTTCCCCTACGTAATTTTTGCCGGATTGTGCTATTCTTCTTTCTTGTGAGTTGGCTGATGAAGCCATATTCGAGGATCATTCGGTGCCCGAGGTTGCGCCGAAGTGGGATGATAATTCCTTTATCTCTGACGGAGAATGTTGATCTTCAGAACACATTTATGCACCCCGGTGGGACGAGGAATATCCTCTTTCTGATGCGGAGGTTTGAAAGACTTTATTTCAAGAGCCTAGGGACCTAAGGGGGGGGGGTGAATAGGTTCTAATATTCATTAATAAATTTTAGGCAATTTACTTGTTCTAACTTAGCACAGATAAAAAAATTCACAGCACAGCAATCACATCACACCAATCATAGCACAGTACAGTACACCGGATTTATAATGGTTCCCCAAGTTATGGGTACATCCACTTTCCCCCTTCGCCTATCCAGTAGAGAACTGGATTAAGCCCAACTTCCTTCCACTAACTCAGATCCACAGATCTTACACCTGAGATTCTGACAGGTTCCTACAGCTCAGACTTATACAAGTCCTACCTCAAATTCTTCCCAAGAACCCTACCTCAGGCAACAACCCTACCTCATCCTTTAACACTAGGCTTACAACTTAGACTTTCACAAGTCCTACACCTCAGGCCCTCAGCCCTACCTCATCCTTTATAAACACAGGCTTACAACTCAGATCTAAGAAGATCATACAAGTAAAAAGAATATTTAGAAGTACAGATATTTCACAAAGATAAAACTTCTCAATTTGTTGTGAGCTTCTTGATCAGTTCTTGAACAAACTATATACTTTAGATCCAACCTGACTTAGCTTTTTCAAAGCTTCTTGATTGAACAAAATGAGGTTGATCTGACTTGGAGTAGAAGTTGATATTCAGACAGCTCCCTTCTTAGATTCAGAAATAGATCTGAATTTTTCTTGAAGACTGTTCAGGTTCTGCCTTCTTAAGGGTCCCCCCTTTCTTGTTGTTGAATTCTCTCTCTGGGTCTGTGTTGATTTGATCCCTCTTAATTGCTTTCTTAATTGTTACTTATTCTTTTGGTTGTTAAGGATCAATCCTTTATATAGAGTTTCTCAATGACTACCGGCTGATCCGGTTGAAACAACCTTCTGACAGTTCTGACAAAGGTGTCAGACTTGTTGTTTATGACAGCTGTCAAATCTTCAGTCGACAGCTGAGTCTGCAATGACTTTATAACTCAGCAGGAAACACTCAGCAAATAACTTCACATGTGTCGACATAAATAGAACAAGTGTCGACACAAGCCTTGATGATGTCGACACAACACTTAATGTGTCGACACAGTCGTTCTTCTTCTTCTCGACATAGCTTCTGTTTGTATGTGTCGACACAAGTCCTGTGAGTCGACACAACTGCTTCTAGTCTCGATATAACTGATGCTGACAGATGGCGTTGAGTGTAAGTACAGAAATCGTTGAGTGTGTGTCGACACAAGTCCTGTGTGTCGACAGAACTGCTTTTGGTCTTGACATAGCTGATGCAGACAAATGGCGTTGAGTGTATGTCAAGATGTCATTGAGTGTATGTCGACACAAGTCCCGTGTGTCGACACAAGCCTTTCAGACTCAGTAAAGCTGTTGTTGAAAGATGGCACTGAGTGTGAGTCGAAACAAGTCCTGTGTGTCGAAACAAACCTTCTTTAGGTGTCGACACAATTCTTGGGTGTCGACACATGCCTTTCTTCTGGTGTCGACATAACTCCTGGGTGTCAACACAGTTTCTGCTTCAGGTGCCGACAGAATTCCTGCCTCAGGTGTCAACACAATTCTAGGTGTCGACACAACTTCTTCTTCAGGTGTAGACACAATGCCTGGGTGTCTACATAGGCCTTCCTTCTAGTGTCGACACAACTTCTTATTGTCGACACAAGTATTCACAAGTGTCGACACTTGTACTTAGAAAAATTTCTTGCAAACCTTACACCTGCACAATGAAACTCAAACATACATCAAATACAAGTTGATGTATATCAATGAGTAAGATGAGGCTTCTCTAAATCTAGTACATATTTTTCAGTGTACCCAACAATCTCCCCCTATTTGGAGAAGTCATAACGCTTAGTCAAAGATATACATCACTCATAATAAACCACAGAAAAAATAGATGTACATACATTTCACTGCAGGATAACAACTAACATCAATACTGAAACTGATTTCATTCATTAATCAGAAAATTACAGGTTTATAAGTTTTTTATAGAACAATAAAAAATAAAAGATTACATTATTCTAGACATTAGCCTATTTATCCTAAGATAGACTAGTCTCCTTAATTACAATTCCCTTCCCAGATCTGATCTTAGCCTGCACAGTAGGTTCAGTATCATCAGATGGTTTCTTTCCTTTTAGATCCTTCTTCTTTAGTTCTTCATCCTTTATCCTTTGCCTTTCAAAATAGTGAAAAGGCTTAGGGAAGTAGTTGCTAGGCTCCAGAGTATTAGCATGTAACTTCCCAGCTTTTACACTCCTCATGTACTGAAAAATGGCTTCTTGCCTGGCTTGATACTTGTTCTACTCTTGCTCAGAATACCATTTACCCCTATCATGGGTCTTGTCCTTCACAGCTTTCCAGGCAGTCAAAATAATATTCCTGGAAGTAGGGCTCCACTGCTCAAAATAAGGCTTTAATTCAGCCTGTTCTCTAAACCTTTTCTTGGGCAGCTGTGCTTCCTTCTGAGCTTCCTTGGCAGCCTCTGACATTTCTACTTTTTCAATGATAATATTTTGTGCCTCCTGTGGAGGGTTATACATTTTCTGAACTTCTTGTTGTACTATGTCAAAGTAAACTGGAGGGTAAATGACTTGTACAACCTCTGGCTGATCTCCTTCAATGTAAGCAGGTTGCACTCCAGACTCAGTAGTATTATCATCCTCATATAGGAGTGGAAATACAAGTGTAGCTCTGATGGTAATAGATACCCATTTTGAATGATCAGAGGTTGTTTTGACTAATATTCTCTCCCCCTTTATGACTTCTCTAGCTATATGATCTCTCAGATCAGTCTTTTGAAACCTTATTTGATCAGCCAGATATTCTGTACCTTCTTTGTAGTAGGCTTTGAACTTTGTCAGGGTATCAGAAATAGTCTTTTGAGAGGCTTCAATGGCTGTTTGGATAGCAGCTAGATCTACCTGTATCTACTTGGATACCTCAGTTTTCAAATCAGTAGCAATATTTCCCAGTTTTTTGAGAATTTCTTCATGTTAGTCCTTGAGGTTTTCATTTGATCTGAAATGATTTTCTAAGATATATCCTAGTTTAACTGCAATGCCCTCAACTTCAGTTTTTATTAGCTATTGTTGCTCAGCCAAATATACTATAGCTTTACCTCCCATATGGAAGCAATCTGTCATCTCTTTCTTATGCAAATTGACTTCAAATCTAATGGACTTGATGTCATGTGCTAGCTGAAAGTGCATATCCTTATATGTCTCATCCACATATTTTTTTAAGGATTGCCTTTGTTCATCCAATTTGATTTGCAGTTGGACCAGTAATGAACTGAAGCCCATGCTTGGAGCAGGTGGTGGTGTAACTGTTTGCAAGGCTTTCTTATAGCCTGAGCTCCTTTTCCTGATTGCAACTATCTTCCTCTTCTTAGCCATAGATGCTTCCTAATCATCAGAAGATTGTGATGAGCTTTCTATATCAACTGTGTCCTTATTATAATGGGCATTCAATAGCTCATCCCCCTAAGTTCTTGGCAGTTTCTTTTCTTCTATTTGTTGTTCCCCCTCAGTCCTTGTTGCAGGTAAATCATGAAATAGATCTTCCATAGTTACCTCCTGCTGCATCTGAATAGGATGAACAAGATTAGTTTGGGAAACAAAAGGCTCTCCCTGGACATCCAGATTTTTGTCAAGGGCCCTTTCTATAAAGGAGATACTTACTTGCTCATCTTGAGCTGTATCTTTCATCTGCACATCTTGTGCTTCCTTCTCAGCAATTTCCAGTGCTTCTTTATTTATATTTGATACAATGTCCATCACTGTATCAGAAGCAGACTCACTCTCCAGAGTAGCTTCAGTAATGCCTCCCCCTTGGGCAGGCAGCTCAGATAGTTTAGTGTCTTGTACTGCTGGATCAGGGTGTGCTCCCCCTAGAGTGGAGGCTATCTATTTCTTTGGGTGTTGTCTGCTCTTTAGTTGATCTTGAGCTTCTTTTTGTTGTAGATCTTCATTTGAACTGAAGACTACCTCCTCTTCAGAATCACTGGAGGATTCTTCTTGCTGAACAATTTCTTTCTTTTTCTTATCCTTCTTGACCTGTTTCTGTGGAGTAGAAACCTCTTTGGTAAATACTCTATCCCATCTGGATAGAATCCTTACATCCATCCTCCTCATATGGTTTGTCTTGGATCCTAGCAGTTGGTTCATAACATCTAGTATTGTAGAAGCTAGACATAAGCTTATTATCCTTCCCAGATTTTGCTTCTTTATTCCTTCAAGAATCTTGTCAAACACCACTGATGACCAGTCTATTTTTACAGTGAATATGACTATGATCATTAGGTTGAACATGTAGGCTGATATTTTGTCATGTCCACTAGTCTTGCACAGAATTACCTTGCCTATGATTTCAGACAGAAATTTACCTTGGGAATTCATCCCCTTCCTGGTATTGATGCTCCAACTTTGGTATTAGGGTTCCGCCCGCACCAACTTAGTGCATCTTTTGTCATGGATGGAACTATTTCATCATCATCCTTAATCTTGGGAAGTTGGTGTGATTTCTTGATCGTCTTAAGTGTGAGTTTTACTCTTGAATCCTATACTATGGCTTTGATCTTCTTTCCTTCAGTGTCCACAGTTGCTGATGAGTAGAATTCCAGTACTTCCTTTTTCCAAATTCTTGTTGGTTCTGAGACCAAGAACTCCAAACCATTATCCTAAATTAGGGTAATTACACCATGGATTTATTGAGAAGCTGTCGAGAATCCCCCACGAACCAGCACATAACCTTCATTCACCTTATCGTCTTGGTGGGGCGCCATTGACGAAATAGAGATAGAAAGAAGAGAAGAGAAGTGAATATCAATGTCGACACAAGGTCTAGAGTCGAGAAATCTGAAGGCGTAGTTGACCAGATTTTGTCTCCCCCTATTTATAGTCTACAGGTAAAGGGTAGGTTAAGAGACACGCATAACTTAGTCATAATACTAGTCGACATAGTTTTACATGTGTCGACATAAAATACTTAGGACTCGACAAAACCTATATTTAGTCGATACGTCTAAGTGTCGACATACTTGTCTCAGTGTCGACACGGGCTAGTCAAGTCTCGACAGAGTTTGTCCACACCAATTCTTGTGTCGACACAAATTCTGTTTATGTGTTGACACAACATACTTAGAGTGTCGACAAAATTTGCTTGTGTCGACACAAACTTTCTTACTTAACAAAATTTCCTAAGAAATTTTGTACTTACATATTCTACTTAGGAAAGGTAATGTTGACCTATTCTAGGTTCAACATACCTAATTCACTTTTAAAATAATTGAATTTAGTTTCATCCAGAGGTTTTGTAAAAATATCAGCAATTTGATCATTTGTATTCACAAATTCTAGACTAATATCTTCTTTCTCCACATGTTCTCTGATGAAATGAAATTTAATTTCTATATGCTTAGTTCTACTGCGTGACACAGGGTTTTTAGCAATAGGAATAACACTAGTAGAATCATAGAATAGTGGAATTCTACTTACCTTGATGTCAGAGTCTTCAAGTTGATGCTTTATCCACATCAACTGTGCACAGCAGCTGCCTGCAGCTATATATTCTGACTCAGCAGCTGAGATAGCTACACTTGTTTGCTTCTTGATGCTCCATGACACCAGCCTTCCACCTAGGAATTGACAAGTTCATGTGGTACTCATCCTATCTTCTTTGCACCCTGCAAAGTCTGCATCTGAAAAGCCTGACAGTAAGAAATCTCTATTCTTAGGGTACCAATGACCTAGATTAGGTGTGCCCTTAAGATATCTCAAAATCCTCTTTACAACAGTGTAATGAGATTCCTTTGGGAATGCTTGGTACCTAGAACAGACACATATTGCATACATGATGTCAGGTCTACTAGCAGTCAAGTAGAGTAGAGAGACAATTATTCCTCTATACAAAGACTCATCAACCGGTTTCCCTGCCTCATCTTTGCCTATAGGCATACTTATTCCGATTGGAGTTTTCATGGTTGAGGCTGAGTCCATACCATATTTATTAATCAGCTCCTTGGTGAAATTAGACTGAGATACGGACAATCCATCATCAGCCTGTCTAACTTGAAGTCCCAATAAGAACTTAAGCTCACCCATACTGCTCATTTCAAACATCCCTTGCATAAGTTTGGCAAACTTTCTACAAAGGTTGTTTTCTGTAGATCCAAAGATAATGTCATCAACATATATCTGGACTAGGATGATCTTTCCTTTAGATTCCCTAAAGAATAGAGTTTTGTCTATCTTTCCTCTATAGAATTTATTCTCAATAAGAAAAGCAGACAAGGTTACTTACCAAGCCCTTGTGGCTTGTTTCAAACCATATAGAGCTTTCCTAAGCCTATATACATAGTTAGGATAGTGAGAGTCTACAAAACCTGAGGGTTGTTCAACATATACTTCCTCTTTTAAGTCACCATTCAGAAATGCTGACTTTACATCCATCTAATATACCTTGAAACCTTGATAGGTAGCATAGGCCAAGAACAACCTTATGGCTTCCAGCTTTGCCACTAGGGCAAAGGTTTGATTAAAGTCAATCCCTTCTTCGTGCCTGTAGCCTTTTGCTACCAGTTTGGTCTTGTTCTTGATTATGGTGCCATTCTCATCAGGTTTATTTCTATAGATCCACTTGGTTCCTATCACATTGTGATCCTTTAGTTTAGGAACCAGTTCCCAAACTTTACATCTTTTGAATTGATTCAGCTCTTCTTGCATAACATTAATCCAGTTTGTGTCTAGCATGGACTCCTCATTGTCTTCTTCATCTAGTGAGTCTTGTTCTCCCCCTGGACAGCATGCATCCTTTTCTTAATCCAACCTAGCAGGTGCTTCTTCATTTATAGTCAGCTTGTCCACCCAATCCTTTAAACCTGTAGAACTACCTGAAGAGCTAGATAATTCACTGTTAATCAACTTAGACTCATCAAATACTACATGGACAGATTCTTCTACAACATGTATAGTCAAGTTGTAGATCCTGTATGCCCTACTATTATTGTTGTACCCAACAAATATCCCTTCTAGGGATTTGGCAGCAAACTTAGTTTGGTAGTGCTTACCATTAACTAGGACATAACACTTCCTACCAAAGATTCTGAAGTAGGAAATATTTGGTTTTTTACCTTTAAAAATCTGATAGGGAGTCATCTTATGTTTCTTATTGATGGAGGCTCTATTGAGTACATGACATGCAATATTTACTGCCTCAGCCCAGAAGTACTCAAGGAGAGTAGTGTCACTAAGTAGTGTTCTACTTGACTCAATTAGAGTTCTATTCTTTCTTTCAGCAACTCCATTGCTGGGGTGTTCTAGGTGAGGAGAACTGCTGATGAATCCCAAGTTCTTCACATAACTTTTTCATACATTCAGAATGAAATTCAGTTCCATGGTCACTTCTGATTTTGACCACTGAATTATTAAATTCATTCTGAATTTGTCTAACAAAGGTCTAGAAAATAATTGGGGTTTCAGATTTCTTCCTCAAGAAGAAAACCCATGTGAATCTAGAATAGTCATCCATAATAACCAATGTGTATACTTTCCTACCAAGACTATGAATTGGCATAGGACCAAACAAATCCATATGCAAGAGATATAAACATCTCATTGAATCTTTGGTATAATGTACATGGAAAGAGGACTTAGTCTGTTTGCCCTTTTGGCAAGCTGAACACACACCCTCTTTAATGTACTTGACTTGAGGACCATTCCTCACTAATCCCACACTGAATAGCTGTCCTATTGACTTATAATTCAGATGAGCTAGCCTCTTGTGCCATTTGAAACACTGTGATGCTTTCTCACCTGCAACAAGACAAATGGGTGAGTTATTAAACTCATAATCAAGGTTAAGATAATATACATTCCCTTTCCTAGTGCTAGTCAAAATGATCTCTTGTGTTGATGCGTGAAATGCGGTTCCAACCAGTTAACGGGTGTTCGATCTCACAGGCTAAGGATGAAGGAAGAAGGGTCGCGGGGATAGAGGAGAAGGCTCGCTCGAGCAGAGAGAAAGAGCTTGCTTGAGCAGAGAGGGAGCTTGATCTGGTACTGTCGAGCAGACAGCTACTTGAATGGTTAGCTTTGCAGGTTGACGCCGAGAGAGGAGGGAAGAAGAGAGAAGGCCGCTAGCAGCGGCAACAGCAGACTTCGCCCGCCGCGGCTTGAATGCCACTCTTGCGACGGGCTTTTCCTTTAATCAAAAAGAGTTACAACTTGCTATCGTACCATTACATGAAGAGCAGTAAAGGGTACAATGGGGGAAGCTGGCGGCTGAGGAAGGAGATGCCAGAAACTAAGTAAAAGAGGCTGCAGAGGACTGGAGAACTGAAGCTGCAGATGCTGCCCAAGCTGCCTGCTGATGGCAGAAAAAGCTAAGTCCACAATTCCTGACGACCTGGGAGAACTGGAAATCGGAGGCTGCGGAGGCTGCGCAAGCTGCTGAGAGCAGAAAAAACTAAGTCCATAGCCCTTGACGACCTGGGCGGACTGGAGATTGGAGTCCACCGACCTTGCTTGATCAAGCTATGACGGACTGGAAAACTGAGTCCGCAGCCTTTGATCAAGGTTGCAGTTCTCCTCCTCCCTCCTGAATGAGAGGTCTTGGGGGGTATTTATAGGCCCGGGGAGAATCTTCTAGAAGCGGGGCCCAGTGACGTCATCTTCGACGACCTCGGCGGACTGAGACGACCTCGGCGGACTGAGACGACCTCGGCGGACTGAGACGACCTCGGCGGACATCAACCTGAAGAGCAGCAAGAGGGGGACGCCCGAGGAACAGGCCCGCCGCTAGGAAGGGCAGCCTGAAGCCAGGCCGCCCCAAAAGAGGGGGCGGCCTGAGGCCAGACCGTCCCTAAAGAGGGGGCGGCCTGAGGCCAGGCCGCCCCTAAAGAGGGGGCGGCCTGAGGCCAGGCCGCCCCTAAAGAGGGGGCGGCCTGAGGCCAGGCCGCCCCTAAAGAGGGAGCGGCCTGAGGCCAGGCCGCCCCTAAGCGGGGCGGCCTGAGGCCAGGCCGCCCCTAAGAGGGGGCGGCCTGAGGCCAGGCCGCCCCTAAGGGGGGCGGCCTGAGGCCAGGCCGCCCCTAAGGGGGGCGGCCTGAGGCCAGGCCGCCCCTAAGAGGGGGCGGCCTGAGGCCAGGCTGCCCCTAAGGGGGGCGGCCTGAGGCCAGGCCGCCCCTAAGGGGGGGTGGCCTGAGGCCAGGCCGCCCCCAAAGGGGGGGCGGCCTGAGGCC
Source organism: Platanthera zijinensis (assembly GCA_039513925.1). Classification (NCBI taxonomy): domain Eukaryota; kingdom Viridiplantae; phylum Streptophyta; class Magnoliopsida; order Asparagales; family Orchidaceae; genus Platanthera; species Platanthera zijinensis. Next base: position 65,402,385 of record CM077089.1, on the reverse strand, counting down.
AGGCCGCCCCCAAAGGGGGGGCGGCCTGAGGCCAGGCCGCCCCTAAGAGGGGGCGGCCTGAGGCCAGGCCGCCCCTAAAGAGGGGGGCGGCCTGAGGCCAGGCCGCCCCTATGAGGGGGCGGCCTGAGGCCAGGCCGCCCCTAAAGAGGGGGGCGGCCTGAGGCCAGGCCGCCCCTAAGAGGGGGCGGCCTGAGGCCAGGCCGCCCCTAAAGAGGGGGCGGCCTGAGGCCAGGCCGCCCCTAAGGGGGGCGGCCTGAGGCCAGGCCGCCCCTAAAGAGGGGGTGGCCTGAGGCCAGGCCGCCCCTAAGAGGGGGCGGCCTGAGGCCAGGCCGCCATTAAGGGGGGCGGCCTGAGGCCAGGCCGCCCCTAAGAGGGGGCGGCCTGAGGCCAGGCCGCCCCTAAAGAGGGGGGCGGCCTGAGGCCAGGCCGCCCCTAAGAGGGGGCGGCCTGAGGCCAGGCCGCCCCTAAAAGAGGGGGGCGGCCTGAGGCCAGGACGCCCCTAAGGGGGGCGGCCTGAGGCCAGGCCGCCCCTAAAGAGGGGGCGGCCTGAGGCCAGGCCGCCCCTAAGAGGGGGCGGCCTGAGGCCAGGCCGCCCCTAAGAGGGGGCGGCCTGAGGCCAGGGCGCCCCTAAGAGGGGGCGGCCTTAGGCCAGGGCGCCCCTAAAGAGGGGGCGGCCTGAGGCTAGGCCGCCCTTAAAGAGGGGGCGGCCTGAGGCCAGGCCGCCCCTAAGGAGGGCGGCCTGACGGCGGAAGCCTGGGCCAGGCTGGACAGGGGAGCCGAGCCTTGCGATGGTTCGGTCGGGTACTGGCGCCGATAGATCGAACCTGCGAACTGATATAGGTTTGCCTCCTGCAAGGAAGCAATGCTGCATGGTTAGCCTGGCCGAACCTCTTGGGCCAAAAAAGGGAAAGCCGAGGCAAATCGCGATCCTCGGGGGGAGTCCCCTTGAGTGGACCGCGACTTGCGAGCTAGAGACCTTGGGAGGGGTCGCCGATTTTGGGGGTTAACATAATCCCCGCACTTTTTTTAAGTTCCGAAGGAACTTCGAAAAAGTAGGAGACCCACAAAAAATAGCGATCCTTCCCTCAGAAATCAGGAGAGAAAAATTAGAGTTCAGGAGAGATAGAACCTAATATCCCTCCTCAGAACAAATTTATCATTGCCTATTTTTTACCTGCGAAGAAAAAATCAATACAGGTAAAAGGAGGTATATCTTGTGTGTACCTGTGTTGAAAAGGACTTGCTGGTATCTGTTGACCTCTGCAAAAGAAAGGTAAGCAACAGATATGGTAGGAGAGTAAGGTGCAAGTATCTGAAAGGAACTTGCTACTATCTGCTAGCTTCTGCAAAAAGAGAATAAGCAAGCAGATATGACAGGGAAGAAAACTAAGTCACAAGTACCTGAGAGGAACCTGCGGATGTTCCCTATTGATATGATAGGATATGATCAGGTAATAGAAGAGTTACCTGGCAAGCTCTACTATTAATTGAATAAAGTTCAAACCGTGATGACGATTCTCTCTTGTGTGACCAATATCAATGTGAAGACCCAGATCAGCAAGATAAGAAAGTCCGAAATTACATTCAATGATGACATGGTCTGCTAATCAAGAAAAATCATATGCTGAGAATAAATGATGTATAGTTAACATCTGATAAGAGAACTTGTTGACCATCATCTGATAAGAGCTTATGCAGGCAGTGTATATAGGATGATCATAAGCCAAGAGAAGTATTGCAGATCTTTAGAATAGGTTGTATTCAACCTGCAAACCTGCGAGAAGGTAAAAAAAAGAAGAGAAAGGGGGGGAGCTACATCCCGAGGATGAACTAAAAGGTTGAATGCTGCCACAGGTGTTCCCCGTCGGCATTATGCATCACTTGCCAAAGTCATCTTGGGTGTAGTCCCAACCAAAGCGGGCTGGCCGCTCATCCTTTAGAAGGGCACAAAGAAACAAGAAATAATCCTAAGAAGGATCGACAGATGCACTGCTCTCTTGCCTCGGGTTACAAGCATCGCTGATCAATTAGACTAGTTGCGCCAAGTGGCCTATTGCTTGTCTGCGGATTGATCAGCGGAGTTGTGAGTCCCGCGGAGGCACGGATTGAGAGTACCATAGAGTGTTCGGCCGTCACAGTTATGAGATGATCGAGGATACAAGGCTACACTTGATTGCCATTGCTTGTCATGCAAAGATCATCGTAACTGTAACGTATCCCTAACGGAGCACGATAGAACTATCACAGGAGGCCTCCCCTAGGCACTCACACTGCTCTAGACATCGGCCGGGATCCGAAGCCCCGTCATCCTCTGCACGAGAGTTGAACGGCCCCCACTACACACATATGAGAAAACTCCTCATCATATGTGGTCACTGTGGTTTTACGCCAGAGGACAATCTCGAGGGCGCACTGAGCAAGACTTGGCGATATCTCGTTGGTTTTAGTGATCTCTTTGGCAAAGAGAAAAGTATGGAGAAGAAGCATCACAAAAAGGGAACTGTGTTAGTATGAGATCTCTGACGTAAGCTTTATTGAATGAAAAAATGAAACACTTAGAAGTGCTGAAAAGTAAAATGTTTGAAGAGTAAAGTAAAGGCAACCAGTCACGATCGTGAGGGGCTTTGAGGAACTGCGATCGGTCATAGCTGATGACGCAAGAACTGTGTCCTCTTTGCTTCAAAACAGCCTTCCAAGGGGACCTTTGTCAACGACATCGATGCACTCACTTGGAATATCAACGAGCCCCAGCCGGCCCTCATCATGTATCTCTATACACTCCTGCTGACCCTCAGCCACCTCCTTGCCCTTGGAGGTGGAAGGTTTTGCAGAATCAATTCTCTTGACCAGGTCATCGATCTTGCCCTCGATAAGTAATCTTTCAACTAATCGCCGAAGGGCCTTGCCATTTTCAGTTAAATGACCTTTCTCTTTGTGGAATTCACAGAAAGGGTCTGAATTCCTTGATCTCTGATTCGCCGGCTGGTAGGGCTTTTTGGAATATGCCCTATCCCTCATGATTTGGCAAACTTCCTGCATGAACTCATCTAGTTCAGAGTTAGGCGAGCCATCATCTTGCTGATGGATCGACGCTGCTAGCGGAGATGATGCTGACAATGGTAGCAGTCGTTCTTGGGCACGATCATGGCCTTGGAAGGGGGGTTGACGATGCGGAAATCTTCTTGCTTTCCTAGAGAGAGATGGAAAGTCTTTCCGAGGGGACCTCGGAGGCTGCCTGTAAGAAGAAGAGTTTTTCTCCGATACAAGCCTGGAGACGAAGCTGGGGTTTCTCTTTTCACCGCGGATATATGAGTTGGCTAAACCAATCAACCCTTGATAAGTTCTTGGCGCTCGGACGTTAGCTTCAAACTTTAGCGGACCTTCACGCAGGCCTTGAATAAGAGCCACTCGATACATTTCTTGATCAACGATCTCAATGTCTAGGATTTCTTTCTGAAAACGATCCACAAAATGAGACCAAGTCTCATTATCTCGCTGCCTGATCTCAAAGAGGGCTTCCGGGCCTCCCTTCCTCTTTGAAGAGGTAGAAAACCTGAGCAGGAACTCCCTTCGCAAATCCGTAAAGGAAGAGATTGACTGAGGTCGCAGTCCATAGAACCAGTCTCTTACTTGACCATCAAAGGTCGTTACGAGGAGCTTGCTCTTGGTAGCATCGGAGAGGGTCTTGAGAGCAACGGCTGATTCAAAAGCTTGAAGATGCTTGACAGGATCAGTCTCCCCGGTGTAAATGGGCAACCGGGGCTCTCGAAAGTTGATTGGAGTTGGTTCATATCGAACGCTCTCTGTAAACGGTGATGGCTCTTCTGGCTCTACTGCATAAGGAAAGTAAGGAGCGTGAGCAGTAGTTGCAAAAGGAGCAGGAGGATAGGAGTAAAAGGTTGCTGCGGGAGGAGCAAAGGCAGGAGCTGAAGAGGAGGGGTGACTTCCCTGAAAGTTCAAAAATCTGGCTGGACTTCCCCGGGCAGCTTCCCGGAAGAAGTTTTGATGAGCTGCAAACTCATCATCTTGAGATCGCAAAGGAGCTGCAGGTCCTTGCGGAAAAGTTGGAGTATAAAGAGGAGGATAGACCGGCGGATAAGCCGGTGGATAGACTTGAGGAGTCTCTGATGTTGGTGCTGGATTGATTGGAGGAGCTGGCGCTGCTGAAGATTGAGCGGCCAATTGCTGCGCGAGAGCTGCTAGAGTTCGGTTGATGGCTTGAAACTGTTGGGCAGTTTCTCTACGAGATTGCTCTAAGGCCTTCCAAAGAGAATCATCACTGGGACTTGGAGAAAGACTCTCGGCTGGTTGATGGTCTGTCATGAGTAACCACTGCTTTCACTGTCTAATCGGGATCTGAAGGTCGCGTGTTAACTGTTGATGCGCGAAATGCGGTTCCAACCAGTTAACGGGTGTTCGATCTCACAGGCTAAGGATGAAGGAAGAAGGGTCGCGGGGATAGAGGAGAAGGCTTGCTCGAGCAGAGAGAAAGAGCTTGCTTGAGCAGAGAGGGAGCTTGATCTGGTACTGTCGAGCAGACAGCTACTTGAATGGTTAGCTTTGCAGGTTGACGCCGAGAGAGGAGAGAAGAAGAGAGAAGGCCGCTAGCAGCGGCAACAGCAGACTTCGCCCGCCGCGGTTCGAATGCCACTCTTGCGACGGGCTTTTCCTTTAATCAAAAAGAGTTACAACTTGCTATCGTACCATTACATGAAGAGCAGTAAAGGGTACAATGGGGGAAGCTGGCGGCTGAGGAAGGAGATGCCAGAAACTAAGTAAAAGAGGCTGTAGAGGACTGGAGAACTGAAGCTGCAGATGCTGCCCAAGCTGCCTACTGATGGCAGAAAAAGCTAAGTCCACAATTCCTGACGACCTGGGAGAACTGGAAATCGGAGGCTGCGGAGGCTGCGCAAGCTGCTGAGAGCAGAAAAAACTAAGTCCATAGCCCTTGACGACCTGGGCGGACTGGAGATTGGAGTCCACCGACCTTGCTTGATCAAGCTATGACGGACTGGAAAACTGAGTCCGCAGCCTTTGATCAAGGTTGCAGTTCTCCTCCTCCCTCCTGAATGAGAGGTCTTGGGGGATATTTATAGGCCCGGGGAGAATCTTCTAGAAGCGGGGCCCAGTGACGTCATCTTCGACGACCTCAGCGGACTGAGACGACCTCGGCGGACTGAGACGACCTCGGCGGACTGAGACGACCTCGGCGGACATCAACCTGAAGAGCAGCAAGAGGGGGAGGCCCGAGGAACAGGCCCGCCGCTAGGAAGGGCGGCCTGAAGCCAGGCCGCCCCTAAAGAGGGGGCGGCTTGAGGCCAGGCCGTCCCTAAAGAGGGGGCGGCCTGAGGCCAGGCCGCCCCTAAAGAGGGGGCGGCCTGAGGCCAGGCCGCCCCTAAAGAGGGGGCGGCCTGAGGCCAGGCCGCCCCTAAGGGGGGCGGCCTGAGGCCAGGCCGCCCCTAAGAGGGGCGGCCTGAGGCCAGGCCGCCCCTAAGGGGGCGGCCTGAGGCCAGGCCGCCCCTAAGAGGGGGCGGCCTGAGGCCAGGCCGCCCCTAAGGGGGTGCGGCCTGAGGCCAGGCCGCCCCCAAAGGGGGGGCGGCCTGAGGCCAGGCCGCCCCTAAGGGGGGCGGCCTGAGGCCAGGCCGCCCCTAAGAGGGGGCGGCCTGAGGCCAGGCCGCCCCTAAAGAGGGGGGCGGCCTGAGGCCAGGCCGCCCCTAAGAGGGGGCGGCCTGAGGCCAGGCCGCCCCTAAAGAGGGGGGCGGCCTGAGGCCAGGCCGCCCCTAAGAGGGGGCGGCCTGAGGCCAGGCCGCCCCTAAAGAGGGGGGCGGCCTGAGGCCAGGCCGCCCCTAAGGGGGGCGGCCTGAGGCCAGGCCGCCCCTAAAGAGGGGGGCGGCCTGAGGCCAGGCCGCCCCTAAGAGGGGGCGGCCTGAGGCCAGGCCGCCCCTAAGAGGGGGCGGCCTGAGGCCAGGCCGCCCCTAAAGAGGGGGGCGGCCTGAGGCCAGGCCGCCCCTAAGATGGGGCGGCCTGAGGCCAGGCCGCCCCTAAGGGGGGCGGCCTGAGGCCAGGCCGCCCCTAAGAGGGGGCGGCCTGAGGCCAGGCCGCCCCTAAGAGGGGGCGGCCTGAGGCCAGGCCGCCCCTAAGGGGGGCGGCTTGAGGCCAGGCCTCCCCTAAGGGGGGCGGCCTGAGGCCAGGCCGCCCCTAAAGAGGGGGCGGCCTGAGGCCAGGCCGCCCCTAAAGAGGGGGCGGCCTGAGGCCAGGCTGCCCCTAAGGAGGGCGGCCTGACGGCGGAAGCCTGGGGCCAGGCTGGACAGGGGAGCCGAGCCTTGCGATGGTTCGGTCGGGTACTGGCGCCGATAGATCGAACCTGCGAACTGATATAGGTTTGCCTCCTGCAAGGAAGCAATGCTGCATGGTTAGCCTGGCTGAACCTCTTGGGCCAAAAAAGGGAAAGCCGAGGCAAATCGCGATCCTCGGGGGGAGTCCCCTTGAGTGGACCGCGACTTGCGAGCTAGAGACCTTGGGAGGGGTCGCCGATTTTGGGGGTTAACATCTTGATCACTTGACCTCCTTATTTGGCACTCCCCTTTGAGGAAAGAGATGTCATAACCTAGATCACTAAGTTGACTTATGCTAATAAGGTTATGTTTTAGACCCTTCACATAAGCTACTTGAGTGGTAGTAATAGAATTACTATAAATGTTACCAAATCCTTTGATGATTCCTTTTTCAGATCCACCAAGTATTACTTTGGGTCCATTCTCTGTGGGTGCATAGTCCCTCAACATTCTTCTTGTTCCAGTCATATGCCTGGAACATCCACTATCCAAGTACCATATAGGGGTATGTCCACTTGGATTCACCTGTATCAAAGAAAGATTTACCAATCCTCAGAACCCAAATTGTTATTGGGTCCTAGGTTCTTATTAGTTTAAAATCTATCATGCTTACCTGCAGCTTTTCTGACAGGTAAGCTGTTCTTGTTTTTAACACTTGTGTTGAACCAACATCTATGGCAAAGTGGCCCACCTTTCCACAACACAAACACTCAAAACTATTGTACCTTCTCTTAGGTATAGGCTTCTCAACATTATTGCCAGCATTCCTTTTAAGTGTTGGTGCTGGAGCAGCATAACCCAAAGATTCCTTAAGAATATGATGGCTTTGCTTATATAGTGGCCTATTGGCATATATTGTAACATCCCATGTTACTTCTAGGCCCCTTAACTTAGATTGGGTTAGGCATGGGGTGGGGATTAGGGGAAATTAGCTAGGTTTGACCCTAAGTGGTGGGTTGTAGCCATGTGGGGCCCACCATAGGACCAAGTCAAACTAGGTCAAACTAGTCCAAATAGGGACCCTAGCCACACCATGACCCCACCACACTGCCCTAACCCTAATTACAATCTAAGTGGACCCAAGGTCATGCCCTAGGTCAACACTTTGACCATAGTTGACCTAGGTCAACCTTGGATCTAAAGTGGTCAAACCCCACACTCATGAGCCCAATTGGATTAAGTGGGGCATAACCATGACCCAATCCATGTTAGGTGATGACATGGAGTCCATGGCCATCATGTGGGGTCAGCCTACTCATCATGTTGACCAAGTCAACACAAAAGTCAACATGGTCAATATTAGGCCTAAAGAGGAAGAGGTGGACCCAAGCCAATTCCCTTGGGCCAAGCTCACCAAATATGGTCCATAGATAGCCCAAAGGGCCAATGACCAGCCCTACCCCTCTAGGTGTGGAGAGAGAAGACATGCACAAGGGTAAAAAGGGAATTTTGGGAATGGAAGAGAGAGAAGTGGGGAAGAAGAAGAAGTAGGCCATTTGGCCCTTTTCCCTCAGCCCCAATGCCTGCTGGCTGACCCCAGGGGTTCATTCCATAAGAATTACAGCAGGGGGTGGCCAGGTGGAGGCAAGGGTGGAGATTTCAAAGTGAAACCGAGCTCACATAGGAATTATCTCCAGGTATAAACACCCTCAGCCCAAACTGACCCAGCCATAAGCTTTAGAAGGCCGAGGGGAGTAGAATTCGACACCTGGATCAAGGCAAACGGTGAAGAATCTTGGTTTCGGGCAGGAGATCGTCGGCGCACCACCACCATGCCAAACCGCCGCCTGACTCGCCGCCGAGCCCCAATCCAGGTCTGTTTCCCCTCACCTCTCCACGTACTAGCTTCCTAGATCTTTTAGGAGAGAAATCAGGCTCAATTGAGCCCGACGCCATGTGAGAAAATCGGATATTTTCCAAGAAATTCCCACCTCTCGGGATCGCCGGCGCCGCCGTCTCCCGCCGCCTCATCGCCGGGAAAATGTAGCCACCACCACCGTGAAGGTGATGGCACCGTTGGCCGGCCATGGCTCCGCCTCAGCCGGCCGGAAAAGGGCCCGCAAAGTGGCCCAGGAAAATCCAATCCAGGCCGTCCATTACTTGGGGACGATGAACGGATTTCGTCAATCTAAATTTAGGATTCGTGCTATATCAAAATATATATATGTTGATTTAAATTAATGAATAGTGTATTATTTGTCACACCTAAACCGTCATTTTCAAAATAAAATTTAGGGCACCTAGAGTCATTTCTAGGTCAGGACCCTTGAAGAGAAAATGTAGCCCTAGGTCTTAAATTTAAAATGCCACCATAATCTTGGGTTTTGACCCAGTGTTCTGTCTTGTAGGGCAATTCTCCTAGGACTGGTCCTAGGCTAGGGCAGATTTCATTTTGAGTGCCCAGGCTAAACCAGTAAGCCACATGACCTGAAATTTTGGTCATGTGCATGTATTGGACATATCTAGCCCATACTAAAAATTGGGAATTTTTGGGATAACTTTTCCTATAGTTTTTACAATAATATCAAAATGTAAATTAATGAAATATTTGGAGTTATAGGCACCCAAATAGCCCCAAATATTGGGGGCAAGTCCTTGGGGACATAATTGGTGCATGATAAAAAATTTCAGCTCATTTGTGTCACTGCATGTTGGGTTAACCCACATGCATGTGTAGGCTAGACTTAGCCTTGGTGTGCAAATAGCAAATTTTGCTATAATGTGTATTCATCCATTTTGGGACTTCTGAAGACCTTGAAATTAATTCTAGAGGATATTTAGGACAATTATAGCCCCTCAAATTTATTATGGGATTTTTGGGAACAAAAATCCCATTATTTGGATTTTTGTAAACTATAGCCTTATTGGAAAATAAAAATGAAAAATAGATTTAATTAAGCAACAATCCTCAAATTTGGTCTTGTTTAATATTTGATCATAATTGAATTGGGGTAATTTTATTTTCTCTGTTTGAGGTATTTTGAGGTAGAATATCATGAAATGACTATTTTAACCCTATTGCTTTATTCATGATTTAATGATATTATAAGTCAGAAAAATTTGGAAATATTCCTAGAGGTGTATATAAGTATTAGTTAGCTGACATATTTAATTAAGAATTTTTGGATGTGCATACAATTTTAAATCATCATAATGGCATTTTTGTAAATACCCAAGAAATTGAATTGCAAGGCCATTACATTCTTAAGGTTGATGAAACTTTGTAAGTAGTTTTATATTGATGATTTAGATCCCCTATAATTTTCCTAGAATTTTTGTGATTAAATTCCTCATACTTTCTTTGAAAAGTGGTAATTATGATGGTTTTGTGTTAATTAACAAATAAATACAAATATTTAAAGGGAAATTATAAACCTTGGGAGATAGTAGTATTTCATCATGTTAATGGTTAGGATAATTATTTTGCATCATTAGGGCCGTGCAAAGTTATACTTCACATGTTAAATGACCTTGGGAAATATTTGGAGAAAATAAATTAATTATATAAATAATTGAGAAAATTATGAAAATTACCATACTCACTCTATTAGATCATACCACCCTAGGATAAATATTTGGGGGTTGGTGGCCCAAGGATTTGAAAGTTCGATTTCGGGGTGGTACTAGGTCATGGGCTGCGCATAGTAAAGGTAGGCTATACTATAGGCCACTAGGGGATGGAACGACATCTGAGTTAGAGTCTAAGATCGGAAGTATAACCCTGGGTGTATGTTGTGATGGAGACGACACCCCCCACCTTTTGGATGATGGCACGCTAACGGAAGATTCCCCCTCGTCTCCAACAAGGGATTTGTGGCGCCGCGATGATCGTACGGAACGTCGCTACAACCTCCGCCCGCGGCGCAAGACAACCACATAATTTATTTTGTTTTGAGAACTACTCATTTTGATGCTTTTATGTCATGAAATGTTTATTTTTTATTTGGGCTTCACTTAGCCAAAACCCTTATGCTAAGCCTATATATAGGCATGTTGTATTTTGTTTTCTTTAAGTTGAATGAAAAAAAAGAATCCCCCAAACCCTAACCTTGCTCTCCTCTTGCTCTCTCTCTCTCTCTCTCTTTCCCCCTTCCCCTAGCCGCCACTCTCACTCTCTCCCTCTTCCTTCACATTTCAGCCGCCCCTCTCCCTAACTCCCTCTCTTCTCTCTAGCCGCCTCCCTCACTTCTCCCAACCACCCCATTCGGCCATCACCTCTCCCCCTTCTCTTCATCAAAGCCGCCGGCCTCCTCCCTCCCTCTACCCGACCACCCTTCCCCAATAGTTCGGCCGACCACCACTCCACCCGAGCCACCTCCTCATCCTCCAACCCGAACCCCTTGTAGAAGAATCGGCCAACTTCTTTGCTAGGAGTGAGGCCGGGAGTGGCATCCTCTCCTACGAGGAACGGAACTTTGGCGTGATGCGGCGAAGGCGGATAGTCTTCATCCATTCGGCTCAACTCCGGCGGAACCGTGAGGAAGTGTTCCTACGAAAATAGTCGGAATCACCTATTCCGATTAGGGTAACGAACTTCTCCACCGCTTGTGATTCCCTCTTGATTTTTCCGATGGCCGGACAATTTTTGCGTTGATTTTGAAGCATAGAATAGTCTTGGTGTTTAATCCCGGTTGGGTTGCATTAGTTTTCCATAGTGATTATTTTCCGAACAAGGTTTGGCGAACCTCGCATCTTTTTGTTGGGAGAGATCCACCACTTTTCGAATCGTGGTTTTTCGGTGGATCGCTCTTGGTACAACATCGCTCGGCCGGGTCCAATATTGGCCCATTTAGTCGGAGAGAATATTGGCTTATCGCCCTTATTCGCTCCCCTTGCGGGTTGGCTATCCGTGCGTTGGCGTAACGAGATAATCCTGCGTATTTAGCGTGCGGTGCGGTCGTGTGCGAGTATAGCGTCGTGATAGTCGAGCGAGGTGATAAACCTTTAGCTGGTCGCCCTGGTGAGTCTTTCCCCTAGCCTACATCAATTTGGTATCAGAGGGAGGTTCGCGTCAATTTTCTAATTGACCCCCTCCACCATTTTGTGTCACGGTCCCCGCACTTTTGTTAGCGCGTTAGTTGTCAAAATCACAAAAAAAAATCTGCTTTGGTCTGCCAATAGCGGTACAGATTTCTTAATTTTCAGCAAAAAAATTCAGAAATTTTTTTTTAATCACCCTCATTTTTTTCTTCGTAAGAAAATCAAAAAAATTCTTTTTTTCGGGAAGGTATCTAGCGGGATTAATTCCACCAGTGGTCTGTCTAAAACTGTTTCTTCACTTGTGCATGCGCACTAGGCTCAGTACGGAATATCCTCCGTCTTCTTCCAATATGGACGATGACCGGCCGGAGGGTCGTCCCCTCACGGAGATTGAGGAGCTCCGTCAGGACTTCATGGAGCAGATGACTATTCGAGAGGCTATTCATGCCATGGGGTTGCAACAAGGAGTACCTTGTAATCCACCTCCGCACCCACGGGCGGGAGAAAATCACAATCCCTACCCCCACCCTCCTAACGAGCACGCCCCTCGAGCACCCTATGAGTTTGATCTTACTCGGGCTGTCTGAGTTAAGCCGCCCTCCTATGATGGATTGGGAGACCCCCAAGTCTTTCAGGACTGGGTCATGGAAATTGAGTGCTACTTCGAATGGTATGCTCTCAACGATGCGGACAAGGTGCGGGTAGCGCGGATGAAACTACTAGGGCGAGCCAAGATCTTCTGGCTGAACGAAGAGAGGCGCTTACGAGTAGAGAATGGCGTTAGGCCCCTCGGTTGGGACGATATGAAGGCTAGGTTGACCGAGCAATATGTCCCCACGTACCATCGAACACAAATGTTTGATGAGCTGGCTACCCTTAAGCAAGGGGCGAGGTCGGTTTCTGAATACATGAGCTTGCTTAAGAATATGATGGTCCGTTGCGATGTGAATGAGATGCCCGAGGTCACCCTCTCCAGGTTCCGTAAGGGCCTCAACCCCGACATCCAAGGGAAGTTATTGCGGTACGGCCACACGGATTTACACGTGACCTTCAACGCTGCGTTAGACATCGAGAAGCATAACGCGCTGAAAGGAAAATCGCGCCCTTTCCAAAAGGGAAAATCCATCTTAGGACCCCCCCTGCACCCAGCTATAAGGATAAAGGGAAGTACCGGTCCTCCGATTCTTCCTCCATAGTGGTGACGGCTAAAAACAATAGGAGTCCAGCGGGAAAAAGAGTGCCGATAGGGAGAGTCAGCTGGACGAACGTCACTTGTTTTGCTTGCAGGGTTCAAGGACACTATGCTAATGATTGTCCTACTATACCCAAGCCTCTAGCACTATTAGACGCCGCTGGCGGATCTGACGACCTCACTTATGAAGCGGAAGAGTGTAGTGAATCGGATGGCGTGCCGAGTGATATGGATGATGACTCCCACTTGATGGTGATGAGATGTATTTTGGCCACCCCTAGGCCATTAGACGAATGGAATAGGACAAATATCTTCTCGTTAAACTTCAAGAGCGGTGAAAAGTGGTGTAGGTTGATCATAGATAGCGGTAGTTGCATGAATGTCATCTCTGAGGCCGCCGTAAAGCGCATATCCCTAGTTGCAGAGCCATACCCCCACCCTTATAAGGTGGCGTGGGTGAACAAATCATCCCTCCCCGTAGCGAAGCGTTGTCTAGTTCCCCTCACCATCAAGACATACACCGAATCGATTTGGTGTGATGTCATCCCCATGGATGCGTGTCACGTCTTACTTGGCCGCCCTTGGTTATTTGACCATGACGTCACCCACTACGGTCGGGCTAATACTTATGAATTCAAGTTCAATGGCCGCGTCATTGTCTTGAAGCCCTCTCCTCCGAAGGATCCGTCGACCCCATCTAAGGACACCGTCATCCAGTCGAGAAGAGAGCGTTGGGTCTTATTGGTAGGAAGAAACTCACCCGGGCCACCTTTATGGACGGAGTTCTCTATGCGTTAGTTTGCCTCCAAGTTAAGGCCGATGTGGCGATTAGTGAGCGCTTACCCCCGGCATTGAGGTCGCTCCTCGAGGAGTTTGTGGATGTGTATCCGGACGAGCTCCCGTCTGGGTTACCCCCCATGCGGGACATCCAACACGCCATTGACTTCGTCCCCGGTTCCTCCCTACCCAACCTTCCCCATTATCGCCTCAATCCGTCGGCGCATTCAGAATTACAAAACCAGATTTCGGACTTATTGAGTAAGGGATTTATCCGCCACAGCATGAGTCCATGCGCAGTGCCCGCCTTACTTGCCCCCAAGAAGGACGGCTCGTGGCGGATGTGTGTGGATAGTCGGGCCATAAACAAAATCTCTGTCAAGTATCGATTCCCAATCCCCCGCCTCGACGATTTGCTAGATATGTTGGTCGGCGCCTCGATCTTCTCCAAGTTGGATCTTTGTAGTGGTTATCACCAGATCCGAATTAGAGAGGGGGATGAGTGGAAGACCGCCTTTAAGTCTAAGGAGGGCCTTTATGAGTGGTTAGTGATGCCGTTTGGGCTATCAAACGCGCCCAGCACATTTTCTAGGATGATGACCCATGTTTTTCAACCGTACATGGGGAAATTCATTGTGGTGTATTTTGACGACATCTTGATTTTTAGCACCTCCACGAGTGACCATGAAGCGCATCTAAGAGTCATCCTAACCACGCTAAGATCCGAAAAGTTATTCGTAAACATAAAAAAATGTACCTTCCACGTAACCTCCGTCGAATTCCTCGGTTACATCGTTAGCTCCCAAGGCATCCATGTAGACCCCAAGAAGGTGGAGGCCATAAAGGAATGGCCCGAGCCCGCCAATATTCGGGACGTGCGGAGTTTTCACGGACTCGCCACTTTCTACCGGCGGTTTATTAAGGATTTTAGTAGCATAATGGCGCCCATAACCGAGTGCATGAAAAATGGTGAGTTTGTTTGGACGAAGTCGGCCGCCAAGGCTTTTCAGTTAATCAAGGCACGCATGTCCGAAGCCCCCCTCTTGCGACTCCCAGATTTCTCCAAGGTTTTTGAATTATCTTGTGACGCTTCGGGGGTAGGAATTGGGGGGTATTGAGTCAAGAAGGTCACCCGGTGGGGTACTTCAGCGAGAAGCTTGCCGGTCCGAAGTTGAACTATTCTAACTATGACCGGGAGTTCTACGCGGTCATCCGATGCCTCCAACATTGGCGGCACTATTTGCTTCCGAAGGAGTTCATCCTCCTCTCCGATCACGAGGCGCTACGCTTCATCAATTCGCAATCTAAGGTGAGCCCGCGACATGCTAAGTGGGTCTCCTATCTTCAGGAGTACACATTCATCATCAAGCATTTAAAGGGCACCCTCAATCGCGTAGCGGACGCCCTTAGTCGCGTCACCTTATTACTATCCACCTTAGAAGTTAAGGTGGTGGGCTTTGATAGGATTAAGGACGAATATGCCCACTGCCCAGATTTCAAGGACATATATTTCGCCACTCAGGAAAATCAACCCACGACCATTTCTGCGTTTTACATTCGAGACGGGTATCTTTTCTTTCACTCGAGGTTATGTATTCCCCGCTCATCCCTACGTCATTTCATTGTGTGGGAACTGCATGGTGGCGGGTTAGGAGGTCATTTTGGCTGTGATAAGACTATCGCGTTAGTTGAGGACAAATTTTATTGGCCCGGCCTTAAGACCATGGTTAGTAAAGTCGTGGGTAGTTGTCAGGCATGCCAGTTGGCCAAGGGAAACAAAACGAACACCGGGCTTTACACCCCCCTCCCGATCCCTTCGACGCCTTGGGAAGACGTTAGCATGGATTTCATTCTCGGCCTTCCGATCACGTTTAGGCGTCACGACTCGATCTTAGTTATCGTTGACCGTTTTTCCAAGATGGCTTACTTTATCGCTTGTAGTAAAACTAATGATGCGTCACATGTCGCCCAACTTTATTTTAAAGAGGTCGTAGGTCACCGCGGCGTCCCAAAATCGATAGTCACTGATAGAGACGTAAAGTTCACGAGCTATTTTTGGAAAACCTTGTGGAGGATAATGGGCACCAAACTCCTATTTTCTTCGGCCTACCATCCGCAGACGGATGGGCAAACGGAGGTTGTAAATAGAAGTTTAGGTAGTCTGCTACGCTGCCTTGTGGGAGACCACAAGGGTACATGGGACCTTATCCTTCCGCACGCTCAGTTGGCATACAATAATTCCAAAAATAGGTCCACGGGTCTATCCCCGAATGAAATTGTGCATTGCTATAAGGCCCCGGTGCCCCTTGACTTGATTCCGTTACCCCCATCTTATAAATCAAGCCAATTCGCACAAGATTTTGCCTCTCACATTCATGATCTGCATAAGCACATAAATGAGACACTTAGCACAAAATATGCGTCTTATCAAGCTAATGCCAACGCACACAAAAGAGTGACCCAGTTGAAGGTTGGCGATTTGGTCATGGTGCGTCTCATTCCTGAACGGTTGCCTACGGGCACCTTAAAAAAGTTGGCAGATCGGCGAGCGGGACCTTTTCGGCTTATCAAGAAAATAGGAGACAATGCTTTTCTGTTGGAATTACCACCTGACTGGGGGATTTCCCCCGTGTTTAATGTTTCGGATTTAACGCCATATATTGCCCCGCCACTTGAATTATCTTCTTGTCCGTTTAATTCCACTTCACAGTCTCTTGGGCATGGGGTTGAGGGGGGCTATGGAACACTTTCTCCACCGGTCTCCAACGGAGGTAGGCTTAATGTTGATGCATTAGATTTTCCCCCTTTGCTGCCTAATGCTTTCCCCAGGTTTGCCAGGACAGATTTTTTGCCGGACAGGATTCTCCAGGATGACGTGTTCCCCTCTGCCGATGGCGATGTGCGCCGCTACTTGATTCGTTGGCGTGATCGCCCCGCTTCGGATGACTCTTGGCTCCCAGAAGCGGAAGTTACTCTTTTGGATGATGGTCTTCTTCGACGGTATCTTCAAGCTCACTCATCGGTGATGAGTCCTTTCACACGGGGGAGGACTGATGGAGACGACGCCCCCCACCTTTTGGATGATGGCACGCTAACGGAAGATTCCCCCTTGTCTCCAACAAGGGATTTGCGGTGCCGCGATGATCGTACGGAACGTCGCTACAACCTCCGCCCGCGGCGCAAGACAACCACATAATTTATTTTGTTTTGAGAACTACTCATTTTGATGCTTTTATGTCATGAAATGTTTATTTTCTATTTGGGCTTCACTTAGCCAAAACCCTTATGCTAAGCCTATATATAGGCATGTTATATTTTGTTTTCTTTAAGTTGAATGAAAAAAAAGAATCCCCCAAACCCTAACCTTGCTCTCCTCTCGCTCTCTCTCTCTCTCTCCCCCTTCCCCTAGCCGCCACTCTCACTCTCTCCCTCTTCCTTCACATTTCAGTCGCCCCTCTCCCTAACTCCCTCTCTTCTCTCTAGCCGCCTCCCTCACTTCTCCCAACCACCCCATTCGGCCATCACCTCTCCCCCTTCTCTTCATCAAAGCCGCCGGCCTCCTCCCTCCCTCTACCCGACCACCATTCCCTAATTGTTCGGCCGACCACCACTCCACCCGAGCCACCTCCTCATCCTCCAACCCGAACCCCTTGTAGAAGAATCGGCCAACTACTTTGCTAGGAGTGAGGCCGGGAGTGGCATCCTCTCCTACGAGGAACGGAACTTCGGCGTGACGCGGCGAAGGCGGAGAGTCTTCATCCATTCGGCTCAACTCCGGCGGAACCGTGAGGAAGTGTTCCTACGAAAATAGTCGGAATCACCTATTCCGATTGGGGTAACGAACTTCTCCACCGCTTGTGATTCCCTCTTGATTTTTCCGGTGGCCGGACAATTTTTGCGTTGATTTTGAAGCATAGAATAGTCTTGGTGTTTAATCCCGGTTGGGTTGCATTAGTTTTCCATAGTGATTATTTTCCGAACAAGGTTTGGCGAACCTCGCATCTTTTTGTTGGGAGAGATCCACCACTTTTCGAATCGTGGTTTTTCGGTGGATCGCTCTTGGTACAACATCGCTCGTCCGGGTCCAATATTGGCCCATTTAGCCGGAGAGAATATTGGCTTATCGCCCTTATTCGCTCCCCTTGCGGGTTGGCTATCCGTGCGTTGGCGTAACGAGATAATCCTGCGTATTTAGCGTGCGGTGCGGTCGTGTGCGAGTGTAGCATCGTGATAGTCGAGCGAGGTGATAAACCTTTAGCCGGTCGCCCTAGTGAGTCTTTCCCCTAGCCTACATCAAGTTGTGTACTAGAGACGAGAGTAAAAGTGCAAACCTTAGACTTATCTAGGAGGAGGTCGACGGAAGACCGTCGTTCCTCAATCATTACTTTAAGTCACTAAATCACTCTAGGTAACTGTGTGAAAAAAAAAGGAAACTCTGGGTAGAAATCAACTAAAGTAAATATCCTTGAGAAAGGGAGCTTTGGGATTCAGCCCATCGTAACTCCTAGTGCCCCTGAGAGCCCTTCACCGGGAATACCTTGGGCAGTCTTGGGATTAATCTTAAGTCACTAAGTATAATAACCGGTAGGCAAGAGTAGTCTAATAGGTTAAGTGAACTGGACATGTTCTCACTCGTGCCGGGTTGGAGGGACTTGGAGTCTATTGACTACTTGCTCACCCGTGCAGAGTGGGAGGGAAGTGGTTGATATATATATACTCAACCGGGTAGGGTTGGAGGTTTTGTAGCACATACTCACCCGTGACGGGTTGGAGAAAATTGGGACAGGATAGTCCTGCGAGCTGGAGGCTCAATATATTATACTTGCATGTGCATATACTAGTGGCGGGCCATGCGGTACTGGCCAGTCGTCACACCGACGGCAGTACGGTGGACCAGGCGGGTGCGAGGGTTAGAGGGACCAGTAGGTTGTTTATACTGAGGTCTGGAGGACTTTTCCCGATAACGCGCACCCGGCCCAACAAGACTGACAGGAAGTCAGCAAAGTGGTACGCAGAGACTCTAGAGTGCACGTGTCGGTGTACAAAGGCGTACAAGAGAGGTCTAGGCCTGGTAGTGTGTATACCAGCCTAGAAGGCGGAGACGCCCGCTCCGCTGCTGCCGTAGCCACAACGGTAGTACCTGAGAGTGATGTTAGCTCTCGAAAAGTGGGAACTAAAGGTCTGTGATCACGGAGTCGTGTGTGTGTGTTGTACTGCATGTTTATATCATACCCACCATATAGATGCATATCATAAACATACATAATAACCTATAACACCTAATGTATAAGTGGTATGTGTACAATCCCGTACCCGGCCGAGTGGGATCCTCCCTAGGGAGCGAGCTCGAGACGTGCTACGAGCGGCGATTTGGTGCAGCTCTGTTCGAGGACGTGCGAGCTCTCATAGGCGTTTGTGGGGATTTTATATGTAAACACTCTAAGTTAATTATGCTCATACACTTGTATGAATATATATATTTATGTGTAAGTATATGATAATATTGTAATATATGTATATATTTATTTTATATGTTAAGCATAGGAAGAGGAAAAAGAAAGCAGGGTGGAGGAGAAATAAAAGGAGAGGAGAAAAAAAATGGAGATGGAAAAATAAAAATGGGGGGAAGATAAAGAGAAAAAGGAGGAACAACCCTAAAGCAAGGGAGAGTGAAAGTGAGGGGATAAGTTGTAAACTACTCTAGAGGGGGGGTGAATAGAGTATTCAAATTTTATGAACAACTAATCAGCTCCCTTGGAGTTTATTTGCGGAATAAGTAATCTGATACTTGAACCCTAAGAGCCTAACACAGTGAAGTGCACAAGTGAAAGAGTTAACTGAAATTTCAGTTTAACTATAAGCCTATCACAGCAACTAGCAATCCTAGGTAGTTCTATCACAGCCACAGAATAAGATGAATAAGCAAGATAACCAGATGGACACAGGATATATAGTGGTTCCCTTTAAATAGGTACATCCACTCTTCTACCACCCTGGTAGGAATCCACTACAGGTTTTTGCTAAGGTGCCCTGCCACCAATGATCTGGTTCAGGTAGATCAAACAGACCCTTTGAGCTTTTGATAAGGATGCTCAACCACAGGTTGTTGATAAGGTGCCCTGTCACCAACATTCACTTTTGAAGAGATGTGAACAAACTCTTTTTACAAAGGGGTTGAGAGGGTTAGATTATCTTCTCTGTTGTAAGTACAGATTAGAGAAGATTTGTGGATTCTCTAAAGAATCAAAGTCTCCCCCTGGCTCAGTGAAAGTCCAGTGGAAGCCTTTACTTCAGGATGAAGGAGTTTCAGATATACTGAAACTAAATCCTCAGAGATCTGAAGACTGATTTTTATCAGGTCTTAAGATTCTGGAGCACTTGAAGCAGAGCAGGAGCTCTTTCTGAAGTCTTTAAGACTCTAAGCAGATGCTCAGGAGACTTTGAGAATGAAAGATGATTGCTCTGGGCTTTTGCTTCAGGAAAACTTTTCTTCTTCTTGTCGAGATATGGTGAAGAGCTGCTCTGATGATGCTTGAGCGAATGAATAATATTTCTCTGTGTCTGTAACTTCTCTTTTGCTAAGAGAAGAATCTCTCTTAAATAAGTCTTCATGTTTTTTTTTTCTTTGGAACGGCTCTATTGATTTGAATTCTCGAGCCCTGCAACAGATTATCTCAAAAATAGAATATAGCAATAGGAATAGAATGGCCTATTAACTTTTTGTCAGTCCCAATAAGGAATAAAATAAGCGGGAAAAATATCTCAGCATAAAGACGTACCATTCTTGGAAATAGTACATAGTACCAACGGCTAGAAAACAAGCTGGAAAGATAAAGTCAACGCAATTTATATAATAGGACAAAATGCTTTATCAAGAATACTGAATCCCGTGATTTATGCTTGACATGTTTTGTAAATAATTCATTTGAATTTAAGCCATAAATTTAGCAACAATAACTTCAGAAAATCTTTCTAACCACAAGCTAACACACTTGGAAATAAACCAAGGAATACAAATAGATAAAAGCAGACAGAAATCGTCGAACAGGAGTTCGATGATCGTCGACCTAGCTAACAGATCGTCGACTAATAGCAGGAATCTGTCGGAACAGAAATCGTCGACCAGAAATCGTCGACCAGCTAATAGATCGTCGACCAGCAAAGGCAAATATCTGTCGAGACAGAAATCGTGAAGCAAGAACACGATCGTCGATCTGCTGATGACAGATCGTCGACCAACCTTCAGAGCGTAGTAAGCTTGCTCTGAGATCGTCGACCAACGGTCGACGATAATTGTCTTGACTTCAACGATTCAATAGCCCTGCTATCGTCGACCAATGATCGACGATCGCGAGGCCTCGTTCGACGATGGTCGAACGGAAAAGCCTTAACCATAAAAACATCTAGAACTTCTAACCTAAGCTCTAGGTCAGTTTATAAACTGCCCTAGGGAGACTAAACAGAGTCTAAACATGATCATATATCTTTATATGGATCAAGAGGGGCTGGAAAGGGATTACATAAGCCAAATCACATCTAGGGTACCAACAATCTCCCCCTATTTGGGTTATGTTATCCAATCCAATCTAAAAACTAAAGCACACCATAGTAGAAGCAGAAATTAACCAAACATATAAATCACAGGCAATCCAAAAAAAATCAGCAGAACTATAAAGTATCAAGCAGATTTATCAGAGGTTTTAGCATCAGATGATTTCTTAGGGATTACAGCTGGTTTGAAAATAATCTCTCTGTTTGGATTTGCTGCTTGTCTTTTGGATAGCATTAGATCGTGTTCACCAATGATTTTCTTTTCAGCATAGCTTGGTAGAACTGCAGCAGGATGTAGCTTCATGTATTCTTCAGTATTAAAAGCTTCTGGATTGACTTGAAATTTGCTGAGTTCCTTTTCTCTGAATTCAGACATAGTTGTATATGCTGTAGGGTCTAGTCCTTGAGCTTTGGCTCTCTCCATCATGCTTAGAGCAATAGATTCCTTAAATCTTGCCATAGAGGCGATCCTTTCAGTTTCAGTTATATCTGATGGAGAGGGTGGTCTGTCAATATCAGCTTGAGCTGCAATCTCCATGTTTCTTTGAAGAGCTGTGGCTATTTTGCTTGAATCAAGAGAAATCTGTGCAGCCTTCTTAGGATCTGTTTCAGCATATAGAGATTTTGGAGGAGCAAGTTCAATAAACTTCTTATGGGATTTCTCTGAAAAGACCACTCTTTTTCCTTTTGTTTCAGCTTTCTCAGAATCAGCAGATTTTCTTGAAGAAGAGGATGGACCTTTCCTGGGAGGAGAAGGTTTCCATTCTGGAATTTTCTTTTTAGGAGAGGGAGGAGGAGAGAAGGTAGGTTGCTGAAAAGTCATCTCCTTTATTTGTTCCACGAGAGCGTTGTCATTTCTTTTTCTTCCCTGTCCTGATACATCTTGGCCTCCCTGGCTTTGGTTACTCCTTCTTTGGTAGGTCTGAGAAGTGTTAGAACTGGCTGATCTTGCAGAGGGGGCAGAAGAGAGACTTCCAGAGGCTCCAGCACCAGGAGGTGGAGGAGGACCTCTGGGGGGAATTTCTGAACAGGAGTGTCATATCTTTTTCTTCTCTTATTCTCTCTTGTCTGATTCTTTGAAAGTCTCATCCAAGGCTGAAATTCTTTGCTCTTGGGATCAATTCCCTTCAGAATAAAATAGGGAACATCCTTGTCTGGATTAGCAGCAGGAGGAGCAGATGCCTTTCTTTTCTGGACTACAGCCTTTTTCTTCTTTTGGGAGCTATCAGAATTTTCAGGATCATCATCATCAGAGGAGTGGGATGAGGTTCTGCCAGCATAATCATCAAAGTCTTGTTCAGAAGGATCCTTGGCAGCAGGTTCAGCTTTGTCTTTCTTTTCTCTTTCTTCTTTCTCTTTAGCTTCCTCAATGGCATCTTGCCTAAGGAGGGCATCAAGATCCACATTTGGAGACCTCTTCCAGAGTTCTGATTCTGGATACAACTCAGGAACTGTCTTGGGGACCAGTTCTGCAATAGAAGGAATGGATAGAGGATAGGTAAGGATAGGTGGAGAAAAGATGACAATATCTGCAGGGGCAGATGCTTTCTCTAGAGAGATGGCTAGGGAATCCAGATGATAATTAGCCATCTCTTCAATGTACTCAGAGGCAATATTTTCAGCCACAAAGGCTATATATTGGTCAATGTTTAGAGTACCTGAGCTTGAGTCCATTTCAGTCATCTTGGGAGCATTGTATGCACTAACTTGCACATCTTCAACTTCTTCAGCAGCAGCATCTATGGTTGTGCCTGCATGCAAAGAAAGATAGGTTAACAACCAAGTGGGAAAAAAATATTCCCCCAAGGTGAACAAACAACAGGTAATAGATAGGATTACCTGAAGATCTACACAGGATACCACTTTGCATCTAGGAAGGAGGTTATAATTCCTTCTAGATGTTCAGTGACATCAGAGATAGACACCTCTGCAAGGCACAAGAGGAGTGCCATGGAGGAAAAGAAAAGAGTATCCTTGACCAAGGGGTCATCAAGGTACTCAGGTCTATAAGGGACCATTTTCTCTTGAAAAGAGGGAACAAGAGGAGTAGATGTGAGTGAGAACTCACAGTCTAGGTTAAGATAGGATTCTAAATCTTTATCAGAATCAAAGGATTTAGCAGCATCAACTTGCAATACTGATGTGAGATCATCAGCAGCTGTGATGGAAAGGAAGGAATAAGAAATTAACTCAAAGTTGGAGTTTGAATTAATTAGAAACTTAAATAAAACTATACCATCAGGTTGAGCAGCATCATTCTCACAGGTGTCCATGGGGACTTCCTCATTTTCTTTTTCGGGAACTTCTTCCTCAGAAGCTAGATTCACTAGGGAGTGAATGTCTTTGTTAGATACAAATATCAAATTGAAGTCCTAATTATAACCTTTGGAGGAAGAGTTTTAAGGTTTACCTTCTGGTTCTTTCTCTGGAATCTCTTGAGGTTCTTCTACAGTTTCTTGAAGGGGAAGAGAAGAATTGTCCTGAAGGGTCAGGGCATCACCTGAGACCACTTCAACAGACATCTCCCCCTGCATGACTTCAGTGGGGACTGGAGTCATGCATCTTACTGAAGAGGGCTCAGCAGAGGGATGAGATGATTTGATGGCTTGAGTAAGGGCATTGATGGATGCAATGAGAGGGGCATTGGCAGCCTCAATCATTTTTTGGATGGAGGGAGTGATGAGCTCGACAATATGTGCAAGCAATTCAGGAGTTATCTGAAATGCTGATGATGTGGAGGTGGATGGAATGGAAGCAGTATGATCTACCACATGATCAAAGGAATCATGTGGAGATGGGTGAACATCAACATGAGTGTGGGATTCATGTTGAGAGAGGTGCGTGAGGATGGTAGCAGTCACCATGTCAACACTGGCTGAAGCTGCCAGATGTTGTGGTGTTGGTGACTGGGATGGAGATGTAGGTGGAATGAGAGATGCATGTTGTGGTGGCACTACAGGTGTTGTAGAGGAAAGTAATGCAGGAGAAGAGGATGCAGGGATAGAGAGGGTGGATGGAGGGATTACTGAGCCTTCCCCAGTAAGCGGGAGAGCGGCCGAATCAGCCCTTGTGTCTGAAGGAGGGTTAGGATCAACCCTGGCTGACTTCTTGATAATCCTCTGGGATTTCTTGAATAGAGAGGGGTCCAACCTCTTGTTAGCGTTGACTGCGGAGGGTGCAGAAACAAGCAGCAGGGGTGCTTTCACATATAGAAACACACCCAACACCCTGGCAAGGTTTACTTCTTTCTGATTGTTCTTTTTCCTTATTAGTTCAAACAGAACTTTTCCCCAGGCAATCTGTGCCTTATTCACCAAAGCTGACATTAAGGCAAACTGTTGCCTGTTGATGTTGTCGTGAGCCGAGTGTTTTCCCAAAACAACCTTGCCCACCAGGTCTGCCAGAAACTTGTACTCTGGAGACAGATTTATCTTTAGCAGCTTAGCTGGAACACCCTCAGCATGGCCCATCACAGATAGCATGCGGCCATATTCTTCTGCAGTTTACTCATAGTCCTCAGTTCCGGTTGGCAGTCCAAACAGCTCAGTCAAAACTTCAGGAGTCAGAATGACCTCCTCTCCATTTATCTTTCCAGACATCGCTTCGTCGCTGGAGGACGAGGTATACACCCATTCTCGAATCTCTGGTATATTAATCTTTGGTGAGAATGACATAAATTTCTTTAGTCCTTGATCTTCACATAGCTTCAGAATGGCTTGGATAGGTTGATCGCATCGGCTGAAAGAATCGAAGTCGACACAGAAGCCAGTGTCGAACTTCATCCCAAAGAGAACAACAGAAGGAATCGCCATAGGATTTGAGAGAAAATGGCGAATCGAGAAGCAAAGCAGGGGAGAAGAGAATCGCGCGGGATTAGAGTTCGAGAGCGAATTCTAAGCCAGAAGATGGAATATGAAAAGACGGAGCGGAAGGACGACGATCTCCAGACCTAAATCGACTATTAGAAACAAATCTGCGATCGTCGATCCCGGAATAAAATCGGTCGTCGAATAAAGATCGACGATAGTCAATGTTTGACTAATCGTTAAATATCGACCGACTACAAGCAATCACCACGATCGTCGATCAATATATGATGATCGACGATTCTCCACACAGCACAGAAAATCTGTCGTCGACCATTGGTCGACGATAGATACCTAAGGAGAGATCGTTGACCAGTTGGTCGACGATTTCTGCCTTACTACAGAGCGAGCTGTCGTCGACGGTTGGTCGACGATAGTTCTGACCTGGTCGAAGATCGTCGAGAAGTCGTTCGACGATTTTAGACAGAAAACAAAACTAACCAAATTTTCACTACTCTGAACCATTAATCATGCCAAGCTGGTTCAGGAAGAACAAATGCTTTTGTTCATCAAGGGGCTTAGTGAAAATATCTCCTCTCTGCAGGTCTGTGGATATAAATTCCATTGCTATCTTGTTCTTTTCCACATTATCTCTCAGAAAGTGATGTCTAATCTCAATGTGCTTGGTCCTGGAATGGTGCACAGGATTTTGAGCAATTGATATTGCACTGGTACTGTCACACAGAATTTTTGTTTTTGAGTGTGTATACCCATAATCCACTAGCTGATTTTGAATCCACAGAATCTGTGAACAACAACTAGCTGCTGCAATATATTCAGCCTCAGCAGTTGAAGTAGACACAGATGCCTGTTTCTTACAAAACCAAGAGACAAGTCTCTCTCCCAGGAACTGACAGGTCCCTGAGGTGCTTTTCCTGTCAACTCTACAACCAGCATAATCAGCATCTGAATATCCAATTAATTCAAATCCTGACTCAGCTGGGTACCACAGTCCTAAGTTAGGGCATCCCTTAAGGTATCTCAAGATCCTCTTGAGGAGAGTTAAGTGAGATTCCTTTGGGTTGACCTGAAACCTAGCACATAGGCATGTAGCAAACATTATGTCAGGCCTACTTGCAGTCAAATACAGCAGGGAACCAACAATGGCTCTATAGTTCTTTTGATCAACAGACTTGCCATTGACATCAGAATCAATAACTGCATTTGAGGCCATAGGTGTGCTCATTGATGAAGCATCAGACATTCCAAATCTTTTAACCAGCTCTCTGGCATATTTTGATTGAGAAATGAAAATGCCATCAACACTCTGTTTCACTTGGAGACCAAGGAAATAGGATAACTCACCCATGCTGCTCATCTCAAACTTAGAGTGCATTAGTTCAGAGAACCTCTTGCATAGTTTGGGATCAGTAGAGCCAAATATAATGTCATCTACATAGATTTGAACTAACAGTTGTGAGTCCTTATGATGTCTAATGAACAGGGTTCTATCTACTACACCTCTCACAAACTTGTGTTCTAGAAGGAAATTTGCTAAGGTCTCATACCAAGCTCTAGGAGCTTGCTTAAGTCCATATAGAGCCTTTTGGAGTTTGAACACATGAGTGGGTAAGGTTGATGAAACAAACCCTGGTGGTTGTTCAACAAACACTTCTTCCTTTAAATCTCCATTGAGGAAGGCACTCTTCACATCCATTTGGAAGACCTTAAATCTTTTATAGGCAGCATAGGCTAGGAAAATCCTAATGGCTTCTAGTCTAGCTACAGGGGCAAAAGTCTGATCATAATCTATGCATTCCTCCTGTCTATAGCCTTGAGCTACTAGCCTAGCCTTATTTCTAACTACTATGCCTTGGGCATCAAGCTTGTTTCTAAACACCCACTTGGTGTCTATGATCCGTTGGCCTCTTGGTCTTGGAACCAAAGTCCAAACTTTACATCTTTCAAACTGGTTAAGTTCCTCTTGCATGGCTATAATCCAGTGTGGATCAAGCTCAGCATCTTTAATGGTTAGGGGCTCAACCTGAGAAAGGAAACAAGCAAACATCACATCTTTGTTGAGTTGATGTCTTGTCTGGACTCCTACTGAAATGTCTCCAATCACTTGAGATACAGGGTGATCTCTAAGTGTGACAAGATCAGTAGGTTCAGCAATGATCTGATCTTCAACAGTTTCAGGATTTGATTCCTCATGTGGAATTTGATCAACTGTTGGAACAGGTGCTTTAACTTGAAAAAGTTCTACATCAGATTCAGAATCTGAAGAAGCAGTCTGAGGAGTTTATTGGGGATGATTCTCCTGTGTGAGTATCAAACCTTCCAAATCCTTACTTACTCCTAGGACTTGCACTGTACTATTAGAGGAAGAGTCCTTCTCCTTATAATACATGACTGTCTCATCAAAAGAGACATGTGCAGACTCTTCTATCTTAAGAGAGGATTTATTAAGGACCCTATAGGCTTTGCTTACTTGAGAGTATCCTAGAAAAACTCCCATTGAAGCTTTTGCCTCAAATTTTCTAAGGTATTCTTTGTTATTGTTATGAACAAAAGCAACACAACCAAATACTCTAAAGTAGTCTATTTTAGGTTTCACTTGCTTAAGTAATTCATAGGGAGTCTTACCCTTAAGTTTATGTATCAGACTTCTGTTCAATACATAGTTAGCTGTGCTAACTGCTTCAGCCCAAAAGGACAGAGGCATGTTAGCATCTGCCAACAATGTACTTGCAGCTTCAATTAGGGTTCTGTTTTTCCTTTCAACTACCCCATTTTGTTGAGGAGTTCTAGGAGCAGAGAAGCTATGTTTGATACCTTCCTTCTCACAGAATTCTTGCATAAGAAGAGACTCAAACTCAGTACCATGATCACTTCTGATCAAGGCAATCTGAGTAGAATACTCACTCTGTATACACTTTAGAAAATCTGTAAGAACCTTGAAGTTATCATCCTTAGTTCTCAAGAAGAATACCCAAGTGAACCTTGAGAAGTCATCTACAATTACTAGAGTGTAAGACTTTCCTCCAAGACTCTGTACAGCAATAGGACCAAACAAATCCAAATGTAGCAAGTACAGAATCATGGGAGAATCACTTTTATTAACTGATTTAAAGCTATTCCTTGTTTGCTTACCTAATTGACAAGCTTTGCAAAGGCCTTCCTTCTTGTAGGGGCAAGAAGGTAAACCTCGTACAAGATTGTATTTAGCCAACCTAGAAATGTTTTTCAAATTTACATGACTAAGTCTCTTATGCCAAAGGGTATTATTACTGGTTACTTCATTAAATAAGCATATTTCAGATTTGGATGAGTTAAAGTCTACAACATAAACATTTCCAATTCTAATACCTACTAACACAACAGTATTATTTAAAGCAATATTACAAGCAGTGTCAGTAAACCATACCTTGTACCCAGCATCACACATTTGACTTACAGAGATTAGGTTGTGCTTTAGTCCGGAGACATACGCAACCTTCTTGAATGTTACAGCTCCTATGGTGAAGCTGCCATACCCTTCAGTCTGTCCACAGCTGGAATCCCCAAATACAACTCTTGGTCCCAGCTTGGCTTTGAACCCTGACAGATTCTTCTTCTTTCCTGTCATATGCTTTGAGCATCCACTATCCAGATACCATTTGTCATGTATGACTGGATAGGTCTTTACCTGCAGACAGAACAGTTATACATTGTGGACCCAGGTTACCTTGGGTCCAGTATTCTTCACAAAAGAAA
Source organism: Platanthera zijinensis (assembly GCA_039513925.1). Classification (NCBI taxonomy): domain Eukaryota; kingdom Viridiplantae; phylum Streptophyta; class Magnoliopsida; order Asparagales; family Orchidaceae; genus Platanthera; species Platanthera zijinensis. Next base: position 65,373,988 of record CM077089.1, on the reverse strand, counting down.
AACTAGATATAAAAGATCTTGCAGGCTTAGATTTATATCCTAAAGGGTGTGATCTCCTAGGTGGGATAATCCATTCAGTTGAAGGATTAAACATCCTAGGGTAGTGATTGGGATTTGCACATCTGGAAGTTTGAAATTTATTTTCCAGCTTAAGTCCAGATCGTCGATCCACGGTCGACGATCGCAAGCTATATCGTCGATCATTTGTAGTAGTGCTATATTCTGGATTCAACGATCGTCGATCACTGGTCGACGACTCAAGATGAGATCGTCGATCTCCTGCACCAAAGATATCATACTTGGTGAAGGTGTTCAACGATCGTCGATAGACGTTCGACGATTGGTTTGACGATCGTCGATTAATGTTCGACGATTTTTGTAAAGCTAGAAATTTTTTCTTCCTATTCTCTTTCTTAATCTTATTCTGAATTTTCTTGCATTTTTCAATTTCCTCAGTATTCTTTATTCCTGATTCAGAAACAAATTTTACTGGAGTGCTAAATCTCTCCTTTGTGAGGAGGATGGGTTCACTAGGTGTAGCACCTAAGCCTAGTTTATCATTACCAACCCTAGTGTTTGCTATACAGGTTATTTCAGATAATTTAAGGCTTCTGCCATTTAATTGTTCTTCTAACCTCTTAGATTTAGCTAGTTCTAATTTTAGGAATGTTACTTCTTCTTTTGAGCTTTCTAATTCCTTTTCTAATCTGATTATTTCAGTACCTTCCATGTCTAGTTCCATTATTTTTAATCTAAGTGACTTAATTTCTTTTTCAGATAATAGTAAATCTAAACATAGAGTTTTAAATTTTAGTTTGAACTCAGGAGATGAGAAATCAAATGAGTCGATTACCTGGTCCTCCATAAAGGAATCTTCTTCATTGTCTCCTTCTTCTTCAGAATTCTCTGCAGCTGACAGAGAGCTGCAGGCATCAATAGCCATGAGGCAGACCTCTTTGGCTTTCTTCTCTTCTTCTTCTTCAGAATCACTGGAGCTAGAGGAGCAGGTATCCTCTTCTGTTTCACTCCAGGTAGCAGCCACAAATCCCTTGTCCTTCTTCTTGTATTTGTGTGATGAAGACTTGGAGTGGTGCTTCCTGTACTCTTTCTCATGTCTCTTCTCCTTGTGTTTCTTCTCTGGACAATCTGGAGCAATGTGTCCAGGCTTGCTGCAAACATAACAAATGATTTCTTTACATGGAGTCTTGTCATACCTTGGTTTGTCCTCATGCTTGGAGAACTTCTTTCTGAGATCTCTTCTTCCCATGTTGAAGAACCTCTTGGCAATGAGTGCCAGTAACTCCTCATTTGATTGACTTCCTTCAGAAGTCTCAGCCGCCTTAAGAGCTAGAGAGTGCTCTTTCTTTGTAGGTGTAGGAGTTTTTACTTCAATTGCAGCAGCTCTGCTCTTTAGAGTTTGCTCATATGACTTGAGCTTTCCCAACAGAGCTTCTATGGAGAGTTCCATAGTGTTTCTTCCATCCTTGATGGGCCATATCCTTGAGTCCCAAGAGATGGGAAGGCACATCAGGATCTTGTCATTTACTTCTGACAAAGTTATCTCCTTGTCCAAAGACCTCAGTTCACTTATTATTGAACTGAGTCTTGTGTACATTGTGTCAATGTCTTCAGCATCATCCTTCTTGAAATTTTCATACTGAGAGGTGAGATTGGATCTCCTGTCCTTCCTCTCATCAGCTGAGCCAGCAACTATGTGGTTGAGGGAATCCCACATAGCTTTGGCTGAGGTACATTCAGCCAGCTTCTGGAATATCTCATCAGACATTGTCTGAGCTAGGATATTCATTGCTTTAGCATCAGCTGCTTTTGCCTTCTTGTAAGTTTCATTGTAGTCAGGTGGTGGCACAGCACTGAGATCAGCAGAAGTGGAAGCAGCAGCAGGCCTAGCAGGTGGTCCTGTCAAAATAGAAGAAAAGATATCTTCATCAATAGAATTCATGTATAGTCTTATCCTGGCCTTCCATATGCCAAACTTGGACAAGTTGCATACAGGAGGTCTGGTGCTTGAATAATCCTTAGACTGGGCCATGTGTGAAAGTGTTTGTGAATGGTATCAGGAAACAACTTATCACAGGATCTTTTAACTCAGGTGTTAGCCTGTATGAACAGCAAACCTCCCTCTGATACCAATTGAAAGTGAGGGGATAAGTTATAAACTACTCTAGAGGGGGGGTGAATAGAGTATTCAAATTTTATGAACAACTAATCAGCTCCCTTGGAGTTTATTTGCGGAATAAGTAATCTGATACTTGAACCCTAAGAGCCTAACACAGTGAAGTGCACAAGTGAAAGAGTTAACTGAAATTTCAGTTTAACTATAAGCCTATCACAACAACTAGCAATCCTAGGTAGTTCTATCACAGCAACAGAATAAGATGAATAAGCAAGATAACCAGATGGACACAGGATATATAGTGGTTCCCTTTAAATAGGTACATCCACTCTTCTACCACCCTGGTAGGAATCCACTACAGGTTTTTGCTAAGGTGCCCTGCCACCAATAATCTGGTTCAGGTAGATCAAACAGACCCTTTGAGCTTTTGATAAGGATGCTCAACCACAGGTTGTTGATAAGGTGCCCTGTCACCAACGTTCACTTTTGAAGAGATGTGAACAAACTCTTTTTACAAAGGGGTTGAGAGGGTTAGATTATCTTCTCTGTTGTAAGTACAGATTAGAGAAGATTTGTGGATTCTCTAAAGAATCAAAGTCTCCCCCTGGCTCAGTGAAAGTCCAGGGGAAGCCTTTGCTTCAGGATGAAGGAGTTTCAGATATACTGAAACTAAATCCTCAGAGATCTGAAGACTGATTTTTATCAGGTCTTAAGATTCTGGAGCACTTGAAGCAGAGCAGGAGCTCTTTCTGAAGTCTTTAAGACTCTAAGCAGATGCTCAGGAGACTTTGAGAATGAAAGATGATTGCTCTGGGCTTTTGCTTCAGGAAAACTTTTCTTCTTCTTGTCGAGATATGGTGAAGAGCTGCTCTGATGATGCTTGAGCGAATGAATAATATTTCTCTGTGTTTGTAACTTCTCTTTTGCTAAGAGAAGAATCTCTCTTAAATAAGTCTTCACGTTTTTTTTTTCTTTGGAACGGCTTTATTGATTTGAATTCTCGAGCCCTGCAACAGATTATCTCAAAAATAGAATATAGCAATAGGAATAGAATGGCCTATTAACTTTCTGTCAGTCCCAATAAGGAATAAAATAAGCGGGAAAAATATCTCAGCATAAAGACGTACCATTCTTGGAAATAGTACATAGTACCAACGGCTAGAAAACAAGCTGGAAAGATAAAGTCAACGCAATTTGTATAATAGGACAAAATGCTTTATCAAGAATACTGAATCCCGTGATTTATGCTTGACATGTTTTGTAAATAATTCATTTGAATTTAAGCCATAAATTTAGCAACAATAACTTCAGAAAATCTTTCTAACCACAAGCTAACACACTTGGAAATAAACCAAGGAATACAAATAGATAAAAGCAGACAGAAATCGTCGAACAGGAGTTCGATGATCGTCGACCTAGCTAACAGATCGTCGACTAATAGCAGGAATCTGTCGGAACAGAAATCGTCGACCAGAAATCGTCGACCAGCTAATAGATCGTCAACCAGCAAAGGCAAATATCTGTCGAGACAGAAATCGTGAAGCAAGAACACGATCGTCGATCTGCTGATGACAGATCGTCGACCAACCTTCAGAGCGTAGTAAGCTTGCTCTGAGATCATCGACCAACGGTCGACGATAATTGTCTTGACTTCAACGATTCAATAGCCCTGCTATCGTCGACCAATGATCGACAATCGCGAGGCCTCGTTCGACGATGGTCGAACGGAAAAGCCTTAACCATAAAAACATCTAGAACTTCTAACCTAAGCTCTAGGTCAGTTTATAAACTGCCCTAGGGAGACTAAACAGAGTCTAAACATGATCATATATCTTTATATGGATCAAGAGGGGCTGGAAAGGGATTACATAAGCCAAATCACATCTAGGGTACCAACAGAGAGGATCGGGTTTTCTAAGCAGGGAGAAAAAGGGCGAGCCGCCTCCTTCCCTCATGCTCCCGATCGGCCAAATGGGGGAGAAGAAAAGCCGGGCGCCTAAAGCAGCAGCCCCTACCACCACCTCTCTCCTCCCCCGCCGTCGCCTCAGCAAGGAGAGGCCGAGCTCTCTCTCTCTCTCTCTCATCGCCGGCTAGGAAGAGCAAGCCCGGCCCCTCCCCTCTCTCTTGTCCAGGCTGTCGCGGGGATGTGCAGCCCGAGCCCCCTTTCCACCTCCTGTCAAGGCCGCCGCCTGGAGGTGTTGCCCGAGCCCCTTCCTACTATTTTCTGCCCAGGCCGCCGCAAGCAAGGAGGAGCGCAGCCCCCTTTCTCGTCGTCGCCTGGGTCGAGCAAGGCTGGTCGAGCCTTGCTTCCCCCTCTCTCGTCCCCGTCGCCTATGCTCATAACCGACCCATTGGAGCATGAATCGACCCATTGGAGCATTAATCGGCCCTAATCATCCCTCTCTCAGCCGGGATCGGCCTCATGGAGTCAAGGTCAGCCGTTTAAAGTTACGTCGGCCGGGAGCTTCTCTCCCGACGCCGGCCGGAGCTCGAATCATACACCCAGCCAGAAATATGGATTTCCTTTCTCCCTCCGCCGGCAAGAGGCTCGGCCCCCAGGGAGAATGGAGCAAAAGAGGAGATCTACTTCACCCGGCAAGGTCGACCATCAAGAGATATTTATTTCGTTATTCCTAGCAGGGCCGGCCGAGGTTCGTCCTCTCGACATCACTTTCAGTCGTAACAACCTATAGCTTCTCTCCCAGCACCGCCGTCAAGCACGCGTCAAGGGTAACGATATTTCTACTTGGGCAGGTGAAGCCCTTATTTTTCATACTTGCATGGAAGCTCCTCTCCACCGACGGGTGGGGGAAGGGTGCTCTCCGACGGGTAGATATTTACATCCCCGCTATTAATTACATTTAGCACCCGGAAGCGTGAGTACGGGTTTAGGCATGATGTGTGAAGCCCATACGGACGTATGAGCCAGATTGGTTGTGTTCTGGGGTTCCCGGAGAAGACTCCGAGGAAGTTGTGCATTCTTAATGTAGCAGAAAGCAGCGGGCTTAAGCCCAAGTTTGTGCCGGCCCTAGAAGGCCTTTTTTGTTTATGTTGCCGGCCTGCGTGCCGAGGTATGGAACGTGTGTTCCTGTAATCTTAGATGCCCGCGATGCTTTTGCTAGCCCTTGAAGGCTTATGTTACGTTGGTGGCGGCCCAAAAGGGGCCACGGAAAAATAGAACTGTTAGGCGAGGTTATGCTACTAGGAGGACAGTTAAGGGGCGTTTTGCATAAACCCGAGGTGGAATCTTTAGTTAAGAGGGAGTGGATTTTGAGATCCTCCCTAGAGGTTCTGGTCGGCCAAGAGAGCCTTCCAAAGGTGCCCAATTAGCTCGGCATTTGGTTTAGGAGGGGAAGAGTTCGTTTATCTTCCGGGTGTGTGGTGGGACCTCCACGCTGAGACCTTGGGTCTGTCCCTTACGTTCCTAGTCTAGAGCCTCGATTGTTCACTTGAGTGTAGTAGGTGCGCGGTCACCCCTCTTTTGGGACCTCGAGTTCCACGGAGACCGGTTTCCGGTTTCAACATTTATGGTGCGGTGAGCATGGAGTGTGACCAGCACAGAAGAACTCATGCGAACGTCATGCCTATAGAAGAGGAACCAAGTGACGGCCGGGGTCACACGATGAAAGAAGTCCCCCCTCAACTTCCTGTTTTCCAAATTAAGGTTGAGACGTAGTTGCGAAGGTCTTTCTTGTTTGGAAATACTTTATAAGCAACAGGTTCATCATGAAAGAGTAAGTCTTCATGAGTTTGGGATGAGACCATGAGCTCTGATGCAGTCGTTGTTTTTAAATCGTGAGCTTCGAGTACAGCGGAGATGATATGTTTATGTGTTTAAGGCTTTCAGTTATTGAGTTGTTTCAACTTCTTTCAAGAGGATAGAACCAACTTGTCGGCGCAGGGAATAAATTTTGAGGTTAATAATCCTCTTCGAGCATTTGAATTTATTTTCAAATCTTTGTCAAGCTTCTCGAGTAGTCTTGGATCTCACAGGGCAAGGATTATTTGACAGTGGGTGCTTAGTTATCGCTTATTTCATAAATTCCTTTAGCTTTTCCTCGCGAAGGACCTGAAGCCATCCTATGATTTGAAATTGAACTTGTTTTATGAAGTTTCCTGTAGTTCTAGTTGGCAAAAATCGCATTTTAATTGTAAGTTACATTTTTTACCCCAACCTGTAGTTACCGACCTCCCTATGAAATGTAAATGAATAAATGCTGAATTGTTTTAGAAATTTCGCCTCCCTTCCCCTCTAAAATCCAATAAACTATCAACCTAGAGAAGCTGAGGTGTGCTGCAAGTTAGATAATCTAGCAACTTGAAGCATTTTTATCCGCCATTAGTTTAAATATCTGAAGAGAAGTATTTCATTGTTTCGACAAACCAGTTTTGTTTGTAGTTGATGCATAAATCTTGAGTGTTGTTGTTTTCGTCAACTGGAATCCCATCTAGGCCTATTAGATATTAGAATACTTAAATAAGTTTTTCTGGTAACCATTTCTTACTGGTCCTGCACCTTTTAGTTTTTCTGCTTCTATATGGACACCTCTTGACAAGACACTGAGTTTTCATGTTCTGCTGGGCTTTGCTTCGATGCAAGAAGCACCTTTTGAAGCACGCTTCTCTTGTCAGTCTTGTGGACTTTCTACCACGTGGATCAGTTATTTTCATGTGCTTTCAAAATATATATCCCCGCATAGATGTTTTTTGCTTTATTTTTAAAGTTATTTATGGACATTGAATACCTCGATGGTCTTTTGTTTTGGCTTCTGCTATATTCGTTAACAAGAATTATATCGATCCTTATTCTCAAGAGGGCAGACGTAGCAGACAGAGGTGCCTCGTGTCGGACTTAGACTCGGTTAGCCGAGTCTGCCTTCATTGTTTAAATTCAAACATAGTTTCAACCAGTGACATTCTCTCGCCTGAGAGTATTTAAATAATGTATTTAGGTGACTGTACCATTTCCTAACAATTTATAGCAAAAAAAATGTGGCAGATAGGAAGATTCACATATTTGACTCCCAATCTCTTATGCTCCGGATAAATGTTTTGTGATTGAATGACATTTTGCCATTAGGGCCACTTGTTATCTCATCGAACGTCTTGCTTCTTCCATTCTTCGCTACACCCACCATTCTACTTTCACTTTCCATCATCCCTCTTTTTTTACAACTTCTTTGGTTTTGGTTGCACGTGATTTGTTTATACATCATTACATTGAATCCTCACGTGAACAAATTTCCACCGTGTTGCCAAGTATGTCTCAGTGCATTACTATAAGACAGGTAACGGTTATGAGTGTTATTCACTGGCCTCACAGGATTATGACTATCGATGTCAAGTTTCTTGAAGAGCAATTGTTCTTCCCGCCACACTCCTCCAAATTGGGATCTTCCTTGTGTTCCGCATGACATTCCTCCTCACTTTAGTGACCACCTCATCCTCCATGACAGTGTTTCTCCACCATCATTACCTACATTACTACCAAAAATGCCACTAACATCAATTCTACAAGTTTTTGGTGAACACAAAGGTCTTCAGTTGTGGGCACCCTTGCTGATGTTACTCATACGGAGAAAGATCTTATCAATGTCAAGGATAAGAGTTCATTTATTGCATATCCATTATTAAATTTTGTTTTCATTTCACTGTTTGCATGTTCTCTTGTTTTGGTTGCTAATCTTTTTTCTGCATATGAGGCCGTGCAACATATGAGATGGCAGTTTGCGTTGGATGAGGAGATACGGGCCTTGACATGAATTTCTGCGAATGGCACACAAAGAATTGCTCGGTAGTTTCGAACCATGGACAAGTTGTGTGTACACATTTTCAGTCAAATCGTCTCAAGGCATTTTTTGGGTCAAGCTAATGCAAATGTGAATGAAAAAAAAACAAGAGAGAATACCAGCCCATTTGTGTCAAGTTTGTAACAGGTGAAAAATTCTCTAGATAATCAATGCCCCGTCGTCAAGTGAGACAAGTATGAACTTCAGATAATAATAAACATCCTCAAAAGTTCAGATAATTGACCAATTTCCCTTCAAAAAGATATTTATTCATGCGCCAACATCATATCTCCAACTTAACCTTCTATGCAAATTTTCCATAATCACATCAACCTTATATTATCTCCAAATAATCCACTTGTATACCAAATAATTCTTTTATTTTATTTATTAGTATTTTCTTTTTGCCTAATTCTTTTCACAATTAGTGAGATGCTCCCGCTTTTGTATGTTCAATGGGCAGTCAAAAATTCCATTTATCCAAATGTAGAGTCTATCAATCTTATTGATAGAAATTAGCGGAATTGATGCATATGATGTGCACTGTGCCTCATCACTTTTTATGATCTTGCTCTCTATTTCAAATAAGTTTTCATGTTAGTAATTTACATTTTCGTTCTTCACACATGGCTTGCAGACCATGTGGTTCCAGACCTCGCACTCTCTTTTTTTTACTAAGAAGATGAAAGAAATTGTGATGTCTCATTTTGATGCTATTTGTTGCACTCTCCTTTTTATTTACTAGGAAAATTAAGAAAATTGTGATATTTCAATTTGTGATGTGCACTGTGCCTTCATTACACATGTGTGTGAACTGTGAAGCATAGAAGCTTCCCTTGCACATATCGGGAGAACAAAAAACTGTCGGCGACATGATTTTCATAACAGCAGGGGCCAAATAATTAGATTTTGACGGCTTCAGATTTCTTTCATAATTGATAATGCAATATGAACTGCTTAAGATTTTTATTTTGATTTCGCTTTAAATTACATGTTTCTACACCATTTCAAGCTGGCAGGTCTGTAGGCTCACTCGGCGGTTGGAGGTTGTTTGGAGAGGAGACCCCGAGAAGACCCGCTGTCCAGGCTACCATCGAGCTGGCAGGTCTGTAGGCTCACTCGGTGGTTGGAGTTGGTTTTGGAGAGGAGACCCCGAGAAGACCCGCTGTCCAGGCTACCATCGAGCTGGCAGGTCTGTAGGCTCACTCGGTGGTTAGAGTTGGTTTTGGAGAGGAGACCCCGAGAAGACCCGCTGTCCAGGCTACCATCGAGCTGGCAGGTCTGTAGGCTCACTCGGTGGTTAGAGTTGGTTTTGGAGAGGAGACCCCGAGAAGACCCGCTGTCCAGGCTACCATCGAGCTGGCAGGTCTGTAGGCTCACTCGGCGGTTGGAGGTTGTTTGGAGAGGAGACCCCGAGAAGACCCGCTGTCCAGTCTACCATCGAGCTGGCAGGTCTGTAGGCTCACTCGGCGGTTGGAGGTTGTTTGGAGAGGAGACCCCGAGAAGACCCGCTGTCCAGGCTACCATCGAGCTGGCAGGTCTGTAGGCTCACTCGGTGGTTGGAGTTGGTTTTGGAGAGGAGACCCCGAGAAGAGCCGCTGTCCAGGCTACCATCGAGCTGGCAGGTCTGTAGGCTCACTCGGCGGTTGGAGGTTATTTGGAGAGGAGACCCCGAGAAGACCCGCTGTCCAGGCTACCATCGAGCTGGCAGGTCTGTAGGCTCACTCGGTGGTTGGAGTTGGTTTTGGAGAGGAGACCCCGAGAAGACCCGCTGTCCAGGCTACCATCGAGCTGGCAGGTCTGTAGGCTCACTCGGTGGTTGGAGTTGGTTTTGGAGAGGAGACCCCGAGAAGACCCGCTATCCAGGCTACCATCGAGCTGGCAGGTCTGTAGGCTCACTCGGTGGTTGGAGTTGGTTTTGGAGAGGAGACCCCGAGAAGACCCGCTATCCAGGCTACCATCGAGCTGGCAGGTCTGTAGGCTCACTCGGTGGTTGGAGTTGGTTTTGGAGAGGAAACCCCAAGAAGACCCGCTGTCCAGGCTACCATCGAGCTGGCAGGTCTGTAGGCTCACTCGGTGGTTGGAGTTGGTTTTGGAGAGGAGACCCCGAGAAGACCCACTGTCCAGGCTACCATCGAGCTGGCAGGTCTGTAGGCTCACTCGGTGGTTGGAGTTGGTTTTGGAGAGGAGACCCCGAGAAGACCCGATGTCCAGGCTACCATCGAGCTGGCAGGTCTGTAGGCTCACTCGGTGGTTGGAGTTGGTTTTGGAGAGGAGACCCCGAGAAGACCCGCTGTCCAGGCTACCATCGAGCTGGCAGGTCTGTAGGCTCACTCGGTTGTTGGAGTTGGTTTTGGAGAGGAGACCCCGAGAAGACCCGCTGTCCAGGCTACCATCGAGCTGGCAGGTCTCTAGGCTCACTCGGTGGTTGGAGTTGGTTTTGGAGAGGAGACCCCGAGAAGACCCGCTGTCCAGGCTACCATCGAGCTGGCAGGTCTGTAGGCTCACTCGGTGGTTGGAGTTGGTTTTGGAGAGGAGACCCCGAGAAGACCCGCTGTCCAGGCTACCATCGAGCTGGCAGGTCTGTAAGCTCACTCGGTGGTTGGAGTTGGTTTTGGATAGGAGACCCCGAGAAGACCCGCTGTCCAGGCTACCATCGAGCTGGCAGGTCTGTAGGCTCACTCGGTGGTTGGAGTTGGTTTTGGAGAGGAGACCCCGAGAAGACCCGCTGTCCAGGCTACCATCGAGCTGGCAGGTCTGTAGGCTCACTCGATGGTTGGAGTTGGTTTTGGAGAGGAGACCCCGAGAAGACCCGCTGTCCAGGCTACCATCGAGCTGGCAGGTCTGAAGGCTCACTCGGTGGTTGGAGTTGGTTTTGGAGAGGAGACCCCGAGAAGACCCGCTGTCCAGGCTACCATCGAGCTGGCAGGTCTGTAGGCTCACTCGGTGGTTAGAGTTGGTTTTGGAGAGGAGACCCTGAGAAGACCCGCTGTCCAGGCTACCATCGAGCTGGCAGGTCTGTAGGCTCACTCGGTGGTTGGAGTTGGTTTTGGAGAGGAGACCCCGAGAAGACCCGCTGTCCAGGCTACCATCGAGCTGGCAGGTCTGTAGGCTCACTCGGTGGTTGGAGTTGGTTTTGGAGAGGAGACCCCGAGAAGACCCGCTGACCAGACTCTCATCAAGCTGGCAGGGCTGTAGGCTCACTCGGTGGTTGGGGGTTGTTTGGAGACTTTTGCACTACCCCGAGCCTAGCTCGGCCCCAGGTAGACCAGCTGCACAGGCTCCCATCCAGCTGGCAGGTCCGTAGGCTCGCATGTGGGGGTAAGGGACCCCGAATGATGCTCGGCCCCGGGTAGACTCGCTGCTCAGGCTCTCATTAGCTGGGCAGGGCGGTAGGCACACCTGGGGGGAAAGGACTTGGACTTGGAAAGGGTTTTGGAAGGGGTTTGATCCGCTCGTAGCAAGAAAGTGTGCAATGCTTCTTCAAAAGGAGAAGAACCATAGTTTGAACCGCAATTGAGATCAATAGTTTCATTTTGATGAATTGAATAGACTAATATTAATACATCACTCGTTTCATGCCTTATGAAAATAGTTAAATTATTTGCAAAGTCTCCCGGATCAAAAGTATCGTCCTCTTTTGTGACATGAAAAATAACATTACCGATCTTATTTCTTTTAGTGTTGATCTTGCTGATACATAAAATGTTTGGGAGGTAGCAAGATCATTGTATTTATGAGAGGTGTGTCCATCTGAAATATGCATCTCAAAACATGTACTGCCATTGGCTCCCCCAACAGTTGATAATTTGGTTGGATTTTTAATAAGTATATTGGTTTTTACCGCATGTTCATGATAGTGAGTTGATTCTTATTTAAGCCCTGGTCTGGAGCTCTTTTTACCTCCAAGTGGGGAATTCTCCCAAACTTTTTTTTGAGTCGGAACCCACTCGCCGAGTACTGGGGATTGGACATTTCTTTTCGAGCTTGGACAACCTCGAAAAGAGCGGGGATTGTGTACAATCCCGTACCCGGCCGAGTGGGATCCTCCCCAGGGAGCGAGCTCGAGACGTGCTATGAGCGGCGATTTGGTGCAGCTCTGTTCGAGGACGTGCGAGCTCTCGTACGCGTGTGTGGGGATTTTATATGTAAACACTCTAAGTTAATTATGCTCATACACTTGTATGAATATATATATTTATGAGTAAGTATATGATAATATTGTAATATATGTATATATTTATTTTATATGTTAAGCATAGGAAGAGGAAAAAGCAAGCAGGGTGGAGGAGAAATAAAAGGAGAGGAGAAATAAAATGGAGATGGAAAAATAAAAATGGGGGGAAGATAAAGAGAAAAAGGAGGAACAACCCTAAAGCAAGGGAGAGGATCGGGTTTTCTAAGCAGGGAGTAAAAGGGCGAGCCGCCTCCTTCCCTCATGCTCCCGATCGGCCAAATGGGGGAGAAGAAAAGCCGGCCGCCTAAAGCAGCAGCCCCTACCGCCACCTCTCTCCTCCCCCGCCGTCGCCTCAGCAAGGAGAGGCCGAGCTCTCTCTCTCTCTCTCTCTCTCTCTCTCATCGTCGGCTAGGAAGAGCAAGCCCGGCCCCTCCCCTCTCTCTTGTCCAGGCCGTCGCGGGGAGGTGCAGCCCGAGCCCCCTTTCCACCTCCTGTCAAGGCCGCCGCCTGGAGGTGTTGCCCGAGCCCCTTCCTACTATTTTCTGCCCAGGCCGCCGCAAGCAAGGAGGAGCGCAGCCCCCTTTCTCGTCGTCGCCTGGGTCGAGCAAGGCTGGCCGAGCCTTACTTCCCCCTCTCTCGTCCCCGTCTCTTATGGTCATAACCGACCCATTGGAGCATGAATCGACCCATTGGAGCATTAATCGGCCCTAATCATCCCTCTCTCAGCCGGGATCGGCCTCATGGAGTCAAGGTCAGCCGTTTAAAGTTACGTCGGCCGGCAGCTTCTCTCCCGACGCCGGCCGGAGCTCGAATCATACACCCAGCCAGAAATATGGATTTCCTCTCTCCCTCCGCCGGCAAGAGGCTCGGCCCCCTGGGAGAATGGAGCAAAAGAGGAGATCTACTTCACCCGGCTAGGTCGACCATCAAGAGATATTTATTTCATCATTCCTAGCAGGGCCGGCAGAGGTTCGTCCTCTCGACATCACTTTCAGTCGTAACAACCTATAGCTTCTCTCCCAGCACCGTCGTCAAGCACGCGTCAAGGGTAACGATATTTCTACTTGGGCAGGTGAAGCCCTTATTTTTCATACTTGCATGGAAGCTCCTCTCCACCGACGGGTGGGGGAAGGGTGCTCTCCGACGGGTAGATGTTTACATCCCCGCTATTAATTACATTTAGCACCCGGAAGCGTGAGTATGGTTTAGGCATGCTGTGTGAAGCCCATACGGACGTATAAGCCGGATTGGTGGTGTTCTGGGGTTCCCGGAAAAGACTCCGAGGAAGTTGTGCATTCTTAATGTAGCAGAAAGCAGCGGTCTTAAGCCCAAGTTTGTGCCGGCCCTAGAAGGCCTTTTTTGTTTATGTTGCCGGCCTGCGTGCCGAGGTATGGAACGTGCGTTCCTGTAATCTGAGATGCCCGCGATGCTTTTGCTAGCCCTTGAAGGCTTATGTTACGTTGGTGGCGGCCCAAAAGGGGCCACGGAAAAATAGAACTGTTAGGCGAGGTTATGCTACTAGGAGGACAGTTAAGGGGCGTTTTGCATAAACCCGAGGTGGCATCTTTAGTTAAGAGGGAGTGGATTTTGAGATCCTCCCTAGAGGTTCTGGTCGGCCAAGAGAGCCTTCCAAAGGTGCCCAATTAGCTTAGCATTTGGTTTAGGAGGGGAAGAGTTCGTTAGTCTTCCGGGTGTGTGGTGGGACCTCCACGCTGAGACCTTGGGTCTGTCCCTTACGTTCCTAGTCTAGAGCCTCGATTGTTCACTTGAGTGTAGTAGGTGCACGGTCACCCCTCTTTTGGGACCTCGAACTCCACGGAGACCGGTTTCCGGTTTCAACAGTATGGGACGCTTATACATTAGGACCTGCTAAACGATCCCTTAATCTATAAGCTTGTGTGGGCAAGTTTGTAGGTTAAGGTTATTTCCTTTTATATATATATACTGCTAGTGATAACCGACACCCCATCGTATAAATGGTATGGGACATTTTATACGATGGAAGCCTTGTAGAAGACCCCTCGCTTATGCGTACTCGCATAAGTGAAGGTTACTTTTCATTTCTTATATTTCTGTATATTCTGCTATTAGTTCCTGTCACCTGCTTCTACCTTTGTCACTCCTTGATTGTCCTCCGCTTCGTCCTCCCGTATGGTGCCTAGGAGTTGCGGGGCGAGGTGCTGAGGAAATGACTTAGTCTTTTTGACTAATGGTCGGTGACCATACTATTTTTAGGAGCTCGAGGAGATGGACCAGCACGATGAGGAGGCAGGACTTGAGGAGCAGATACCGGCACATCCTACTACTACTACTACTGGAGCACGTCCACGGGTGCAATGAGTGAGATTTTAGATTTCCGCTGCTGTTAGATTGAGAGAGAGGGATTTGATTATGATGTACTAGGCATAAGCCCTTTTTGCTCTCATTATTTGTACTCATTGTGGACTGTATTTTGTACTACTCTTTTGATATTTATATATGATTAGTGTTGTGGCTGTGGACTTCTATATTTTTCTCTGCTATATACTCTTTTATTCTCATATTGGCCAACAGGTTATGATCGTTCTAGCCGGCAGAATCGGCATCTTGCGGTGTCGACTAACCCGTGCGTTAGTGCCACCGTAAGGCGGCGGTTCTGGGCATAAGATTCGGGTTAGCCTCGGAATGGGGAGACAGGATCTTATAAACTGGTATCACTTGAACACACGATCATATGAGAATAAAAGTCCTCAACACTGGAATACCCCGCTCGAGCATTAGTTTCCGGACAAACTATGCAGCGGAAGCAATGGTGTGCCCATGTGTAAAAAGCCACATAAAATAGTCCATTAAACAATGAGTTAGGCCAATTTTGACATTATCTTACCCTTATGCAGCCTCCACAGGATGCGGTTCCTCCCCCTCCGGCTGCCATTCCGTTCATGCAGACAGAGATGGGGCAAACGCTGACGGCGATCCTGGACGCATTCAGAGCCCAGCAAGCCCCGATTCAGCTGCCCAACCCAGGGTCGAACTGGTTGAGGGCGTTTAAAAGTCTGTCTCCGCCACTATATCGCGGGACAGAAGATGCTGTGAAGACAGAGGAGTGGTTGGAGACCATTCAAGAGTTACTGGCTGGAATTAGCTGCCCAGTCAGCCAGGCGGTACCACTTGCCACTTCCGCACTAGAAGCCCATGCAAAGAGATGGTGGAAGTCTATTCGGGACTCAGTCTATGGGGATAGGGAACTAACAGACATATCCTGGGAAGAATTCAGCGACTCGTTCCTGTACCATTATGTTTCTATCACAGACCGGGACACATTGGAGGCGAGGTTTCTGAACCTCCAGCAGGGGAGCCGATCAGTGATCGAATATCAGAGAGAGTTCTCCCACCTGGCTAGGTTTACAGGCTTTCATGAATGGGATGATCGAAAGTATGCTAAAAGATTTTATCATGGCCTCCGGGATTCGTTGAGGCAGCCCCTGTTGTTTATATCGCATGGTACCACTCCTCAGATCATAGAAATGGCGAAAAAGCTGGAGGCTGACCAGCTAATGGTACAGGGCGGAGGTAAAAGGCCGCTCGAAGGATCGTCTTCCAATGGTAGCAGGACATCCCAAAGGGGAAAGGTTATCAGATATAGGAGGGGTGGGGGATGTCGTCGTCCCAACTACAGGCAGGATCAGGGGCCTCCTCCACCATTAGCTCCCCCACCTATACATACTCCCGGGCCGATGAGACAGGATGATCGAGGTCAGAGGCAGATCACCTGCTATGGTTGCGGCCAACCTGGGCACATCAGGACGTAGTGCCCGCTTCAGGTCCACCCTCTTCCTCCTCCTCCACCTCCAGTGGACCCTCTAGTTCACCAGGGCCGAGGACGAGGATGAGGCCGAGGCCGAGGCTGAGGACATCATGGTCGAGGCCGAGATCGGGAACAGGCGTATGCGCTGGACCTCACAGAGCAGAGGAACCCCGAGGAAGTGATTATAGGTACTTTAATTATGCAAGATTCATAAGTTTAAACTTTAATCATTGCCTTATAGACCTCAAGAATAATATTTATCTTTGAACTCAAACGAACCCAGGCATAGTGATGATTAGCGGCAAGCCCGCTCATACCCTCTTCGACACGGGTGCTTCACACTCCTTCGTGTCGAACACGTTTATTGAAGGATTAGAGGGAGTAGAGAAGTTTTCCGGCTTGGAAAAAGTGTGCGACTTCCTGGTGGCTCAGAACTTCAAACCACAGATTGCTGCAATATGGAAGTCGAGATAGGGGGCAAGGCGTTCAAAGCTCCGGCAACGGTCTTGAGGCTACCAGACTTTGATCTGATTCTAGGCATGAACTGGCTCTATTGGAACTACGCGCAGATAGATTGTCCCTCGAAGAGGATCACACTCCGACATGGAGATTCTTACGTTACTATCGAAGGTATCCGACCTATCCCCCTTCTTTCATTGTCTTCCATACAGGCTGTCAAGGCCTATGAGAAAGGGGAGGAAGTGTATCTTATTTGCTTTGAGATGGTAGCAGTAGAGAGTTCTATAGCTGATATCCCAATGGTACGGGATTTCTCCGATGTGTTTCCGGAGAAATTGCCCGGACTACTACCAGTTCGGGATTTGGACTTCAGGATCCAATTAGTGCCAGGGGCGAGGCCAGTGTCCCGGGCACCTTACAGAATGGCACCTAGAGAATTGGCAGAGTTCAGGACTCAGCTGCAGGAACTTGTGGAGTCAGGATTTGTGCGGCCAAGTTCGTCGCCATGGGGAGCACCGGTTTTATTTGTGAAGAAGAAGGATGGATCCCTCTGACTGTGTATAGATTACAGGGAATTGAATAGGTTGACGGTTTGGAAAACCTACCCATTACCCCGGATAGATGAGTTATTTGATCAACTTCAGGGAGCCTTCTGGTTCTCTAAGCTAGATTTACGATCCGGCTATTATCAATTACGCATTCGGGAGGAAGACATACCGAAGACAGCATTCAGCTCACGTTATGGTTTATACGAATTCACGGTCATGCCATTTGGGCTCACGAATGCCCCCTCCGCATTCATGACCCAAATGAACCGTGTATTCGAACCATATTTGGATCGCTTCGTCATTGTGTTCATCGATGATGTTCTGGTCTATTCCCGGACACAGGAAGAACACGCAGAACATCTGGCCCAAGTTTTACAGAGGTTGAGAGAGTTTCAGATGTATGCAATGTTCTCTAAGTGCCAATTTTGGCTACAGGAGGTGGCTTTTCTGGGTCATGTTATTAGTGGAGCTGGAGTGGCGGTGGATCCAGCTAAGATAGAGGCGGTACGGGATTGGCCACAGCCAAAGACAGCAGCAGACATCCGAAGCTTTCTGGGATTGGCAGGATACTATCGTAAGTTTGTGGAGGGATTCTCAAGGATAGCCCTCCCCCTTACGTCACTAACGAAGAAGGATGCAAATTTTTTTTGGTCAGAACAATGTGAGGCAGCTTTTCAGGAGTTGAAAGACCGACTGACCTCATCCCCTATCCTTGCGCTCCCATCCGGGAGTGAAGGATTCCAGATCTACACGGATGCCTCTTATCAAGGGATGGGTGCAGTCTTGATGCAGCATGGACACGTCATTGCTTATGTTTCGAGACAATTGAAGAAACACGAACAAAATTATCCGGTACATGACCTAAAACTCGGGGCCGTGATATTCGCCCTAAAGACCTGGAGGCATTACTTATATGGGATTCATTGTGATATTTACTCGGATCACAAGAATCTTAAATATATTGATACCCAGAAGGATCTAAATCTACGACAGAGGAGATGGTTAGAGTTTCTCTGCGATTATGATTATCAGATTCATTATCATCCAGGGAAGGCCAATACGGTAGCTGATGCATTGAGTAGAAGAGCTGGCACTTCCGGATCGGAGCCTCGCTTGATGTCCTTAGAGCTGGTACGAATGTTGGAGGAGATGCACATTACCATGGTGTCTGAGTCAGAACCAGCAGTGTACCGAGAGTATTTAAATTCAGTGACCAGCGATGACACTATTCGGGAGCGCATCGTTACGCATCAGAGACTGGATACTGCACTAGAGCCAATTTTCGGAACCCTAGACGGGGGCAAGGTTGGAGATTATTCTTTACAATACGATTTACTTCGATTCCGTGGGCGAGTATACATACCAGCTTGAGATGGTATCCGGGAAGATATACTCAGAGAGGCACACTGCTCCCGATATTCAGTGCATCCCGGCATTTCCAAGATGTGGGCAGACTTACGTAAGAAAATGTACTGGCCCGGGATGAAGAAGGAAATCACCTATTTTGTGACTCACTGTGAGACCTGTCAGCGTGTAAAGGCAGAATGTAAGAGCCCAGGGGGTTTATTACAACCACTGCCAGTCCCAGAATGGAAGTTCAAGGATATTTCCATGGACTTTGTACACGGACTCCCTCGCTCCCATTCTGGGCACGATTCCGTCTGGGTTATTGTGGACAGATTGACCAAGGTAGCACGGTTTATTCCGGTCAGAAAGGATGCCCCAGTTGCTGTGTTGGTGAGGTTGTTTGTGGAGTAGTTCATCCGGTACCACGGCGTTTCCAGGTCTATTGTTTCAGACAGAGACGGTCGCTTCACCTCCAGAGAATGGAGGGCAGTGCATGCTTATTTGGGTTCCAGACTTACCTTTAGCACTGCCTTCCATCCGCAGACCGACGGTCAGACGGAACGGATGATACGGACTATGGAGGACCTGCTCAGACTATGTGTATTGGATACGTGGAAGCCTTGGGAGAGGTTACAGCCACTGATCGAGTTTTCATACAACAACAGCCACCAGGCCAGCATCGGGATAGCACCTTATGAGGCACTCTATGGGAGGAAGTGTCGGACACCGCTATCTTGGGTTCAATATGTGGACACTCGAACTCTCAGATCAGATTTTGTGGAAGATACGGAGACCCAGATTCGTTTGATCAGGGATCGGCTATTGGAGGCACAGAGCAGACAGGCAAAATATTATGATGCTCGGCACCGGAAGGTCGAGTTCCAGGTTGGGGACAGGGTTTTCCTAAAGATACGTCCGGTACATGGTGTCTCTCGAGTGCGGAGGCACAAGAAGCTCAGTCCGCGATACATGGGGCCTTACTTGGTTTTGGAGCGTATTGGCCCCTTGGCCTACCGACTGCAGCTACCTCCGGAGTTGAGCACCTTACATGATGTCTTCCATGTCTCTTCCTTGCGAAAAGCTCTCCTTCGACCCGAGCAGCATGTTACCACTACAGCTGGACCGGTAGAGCCTGACCGATCAGTTAGATTGGAGCCGATCCGGATTGATGATACGGCTATCCGAGTGTTGCGTAAGAAGAAAGTTCCGCTCATGAAGGTGTTGTGGTCCAACCACGGGCAAGAGGAGCACACCTGGGAACCAAGGGACCTGATGATGGAGCAACACCCAGAGTTGTTTACAACAGGTACATATTTAATTTATGATTTAAGATTTCAAATTCTTACAACTAGAACCCCGTAGACCCGAACTTGAATTTCGAGGACGAAATTATTTGTTTTGTTTTTAGGATTTGTAACATCCCGTGTTACTTCTAGGCCCCTTAACTGAGATTGGGTTAGGCATGGGGTGGGGATTATGGGAAATTAGCTAGGTTTGACCCTAAGTGGTGGGTTGTAGCCATGTGGGGCCCACCATAGGATTAAGTCAAACTAGGTCAAACTAGTCCAAATAGGGACCCTAGCCACACCATGACACCACCACACTGCCCTAACCCTAATTACAATCTAAGTGGACCCAAGGTCATGCCCTAGGTAAACACTTTGACCATAGTTGACCCAGGTCAACCTTGGATCTAAAGTGGTCAAACCCCACACTCATGAGCCCAATTGGATTAAGTGGGGCATAACCATGACCCAATCCATATCAGGTGATGACATGGAGTCCATGGCCATCATGTGGGGTCAGCCTACTCATCATGTTGACCAAGTCAACACAAAAGTCAACATGGTCAATATTAGGCCTAAAGAGGAAGAGGTGGACCCAAGCCAATTCGCTTGGGCCAAGCTCACCAAATATGGCCCATAGACAGCCCAAAGGGCCAATGACCAGCCCTACCCCTCTGGGTGTGGAGAGAGAAGACATGCACAAGGGTAAAAAGGGAATTTTGGGAATGGAAGAGAGAGAAGTGGGGAAGAAGAAGAAGTAGGCCATTTGGCCCTTTTCCCTCAGCCCTAATGCCTGGTGGCTGACCCCAGGGGTTCATTCCACAGGAATTACAGCAGGGGGTGGCCAGGTGGAGGCAAGGGTGGAGATTTCAAAGTGAAACCGAGCTCACATAGGAATTATCTCCAGGTATAGACACCCTCAGCCCAAACCGACCCAGCCATTAGCTTCAGAAGGCCGAGGGGAGTAGAATTCGACACCTGGATCAAGGCAAACGGTGAAGAATCAAGGTTTCGGGCAGGAGATCGCCGGCGCACCACCACCATGCCAAACCGCTGCCTAAATCGCCGCCGAGCCCCAATCCAGGTCCGTTTCCCCTCACCTCTCCACGTACTATCTTCCTAGATCTTTTAGGAGAGAAATCAGGCTCAATTGAGCCCGACGCCATGTGAGAAAATCGGAAATTTTCCAAGAAATTCCCACCTCTCGGGATCGCCGGCGCCGCCGTCTCCCGCCGCCTCATCGCCGGGAAAATGTAGCCACAACCACCGTGAAGGTGATGGCACCGTTGGCCGGCCATGGCGCCGCCTCAGCCGGCCAGAAAAGGGCCCGCAAAGTGGCCCAGGAAAATCCAATCCAGGCCGTCCATTACTTGGGGACGATGAACGGATTCCGTCAATCTAACTTTAGGATTCGTGCTATATCAAAATATATATATGTTGATTTAAATTAATGAATAGTGTATTATTTGTCAAACCTAAACCATCATTTTCAAAATAAAATTTAGGGCACCTAGAGTCATTTCTAGGTCAGGACCCTTGAAGAGAAAATGTAGCCCTAGGTCTTAACTTTAAAATGCCACCATAATCTTGGGTTTTGACCCAGTGGTCTGTCTTGTAGGGCAATTCTCCTAGGACTGGTCCTAGGCTAGGGCAGATTTCATTTTGAGTGCCCAGGCTAAACCAGTAAGCCACATGACCTGAACTTTTGGTCATGTGCATGTATAGGGCATATCTAGCCCATACCAAAAATTGGGAATTTTTGGGATAACTTTTCCCATAGTTTTTACAATAATATCAAAATGTAAATTAATTAAATATTTGGAGTTATAGGCACCCAAATAGCCCCAAATTTTGGTGGCAAGTCCTTGGGGACATAATTGGTGCATGATAAAAAATTTCAGCTCATTTGTGTCACTGCATGTTGGGTTAACCCACTTGCATGTGTAGGCTAGATTTAGCCTTGGTGTGCAAATAGCAAATTTTGCTATAATGTGTATTTATCCATTTTGGGACTTCTGAAGACCTTGAAATTAATTATAGAGGATATTTAGGACAATTATAGCCCCTTAAATTTATTATGGGATTTTTGGGAACAAAAATCCCATTATTTGGATTTTTGAAAACTATAGCCTTATTGGAAAATAAAAATGAAAAATAGATTTAATAAAGAAAAAATCCTCAAATTTGGTCCTGTTTAATATTTGGTCATAATTGAATTGGGATAATTTTAATTTCTCTGTTTGAGGTATTTTGAGGTAGAATATCATGAAATGACCATTTTACCCCTATTGCTTTATACATGATTTAATGAAATTATAAGTCAGAAAAATTTGGAAATATTCCTAGAGGTGTATATAAGTATTAGTTAGCTGATATATTTAATTCAGAATTTTTGGATGTGCATACAATTTTAAATCATCATAATGGCATTTTTATTAATACCCAAGAAATTGAATTGCAAGGCCATTATATTCTTAAGGTTGATGAAACTTTGTAAGTTGTTTTATATTGATGATTTAGATCCCCTGTAATTTTCCTAGAATTTTTGTGATTAAATTCCTCATACTTTCTTTGAAAAGTGGTAATTATGATGGTTTTGTGTTAATTAACAAATAAATACAAATATTTAGAGGGAAATTATAAACCTTGGGAGATAGTAGTATTTCATCATGTTAATGGTTAGGATAATTATTTTGCAACATTAGGGCCATGCAAAGTTATACTTCACATGTTAAATGACCTTGGGAAATATTTGGAGAAAATAAATTAATTATATAAATAATTGAGAAAATTATGAAAATTACCATACTCACTCTATTAGATCATACCACCCTAGGATAAATATTTGGGGGTTGGTGACCCAAGGATTTGAAAGTTCGATTTCGGGGTGGTACTAGGTCATGGGCTGCGCATAGTAAAGGTAGGCTATACTATAGGCCACTAGGGGATGAAACGACATCTGAGTTAGAGTCTAAGATCAGAAGTATAACCCTGGGTGGCAGTTGTGTACTAGAGACGAGAGTAAAAGTGCAAACCTTAGACTTATCTAGGAGGAGGTCGACGGAAGACCGTCGTTCCTCAATCAATACTTTAAGTCACTAAATCACTCTAGGTAACTGTGTGCAAAAAAGGGAACTCTGGGTAGAAATCAACTAAAGTAAATATCCTTGAGAAAGGGAGCTTTGGGATTCAGCCCATCGTAACTCTTAGTGCCCCTGAGAGCTCTTCACCGGGAATACCTTGGGCAGTCTTTGGATTAATCTTAAGTCACTAAGTATAATAACCGGTAGGCAAGAGTAGTCTAATAGGTTAAGTGAACTGGACATGTTCTCACTCATGCCGTGTTGGAGGGACTTGGAGTCTATTGACTGCTTGCTCACCCGTGCAGAGTTGGAGGGAAATGGTTGATATATATATACTCACCCGGGTAGGGTTAGAGGTTTTGTAGCACATACTCACCCGTGACGGGTTGGAGAAAATTGGGACAGGATAGTCCTGCGAGCTGGAGGCTCAATATATTATACTTGCATGTGCATATACTAGTGGCGGGCCATGCGGTACAGGCCAGTCGTCACACCGACGGCAGTACGGTGGACCAGGCGGGTGCGAGGGTTAGAGGGACCAGTAGGTTGTTTATACTGAGGTCTGGAGGACTTTTCCCAATAACGCGCACCCGACCCAACAAGACTGACAAGTAGTCAACAAAGTGGTATGTAGAGACTCTAGAGTGCACGTGTCGGTGTACAGAGGCGTATAAGAGAGGTCTAGGCCTGGTAGTGTGTATATCCGCCTAGAAGGCGGAGACGCCCGCTCCGCTGCTGCCGTAGCCACAACGGTAGTACCTGAGAGTGATGCTAGCTCTAGAAAAGTGGGAACTAAAGGTTTGTGATCACGGAGTCGTGTGTGTGTGTGTTGCACTGCATGTTCATATCATACCCACCATATAGATGCATATCATAAACATACATAACAACCTATGACACCTAATGTATAAGTGGTATGAGACGCTTATACATTAGGACCTGCTAAACGATCCCTTAGTCTATAAGCTTGTGTGGGCATGTTTATAGGTTAAGGTTATTTCCTTTTTTATATATATACTGCTAGTGATAACCGACACCCCATCGTATAAATGGTATGGGACATTTTATACGATGGGAGCCTTGTAGAAGACCCCTTGCTTTTGTGTACTCGCATAAGTGAAGGTTACTTTTCATTTCTTATATTTCTGTATATTCTGCTATTAGTTCCTGTCACCTGCTTCCACCTTTGTCACCCCTTGATTGTCCTCCGCTTCGTCCTCCCGCACGGTGCCTAGGAGTTGCGGGGCGAGGTGCGGAGGAAACGACTTAGTCTTTTTGACTAATGGTCGGTGACCATACTATTTTTAGGAGCTCGAGGAGATGGACCAGCACAACGAGGAGGCAGGACTTGAGGAGCAGATACCGGCACATCCTACTACTACTACTGGAGCACGTCCACGGGTGCGATGAGTGAGATTTTAGATTTCCGCTGCTGTTAGATTGAGAGAGAGGGATTTGATTATGATGTACTGGGCATATGCCCTTTTTGTTCTCATTATTTGTACTCATTGTGGACTGTATTTTGTACTACTCTTTTGATATTTATATATGATTAGTGCTGTGGCTGTGGACTTCTACATTTTTCTCTGCTATATACTCTTTTATTCTCATATTGGCCAACAGGTTATGATCGTTCTAGCCGGCAGAATCGGCGTCTTGCGGTGTCGACTAACCCGTGCGTTAGTGCCACCGTAAGGCGGCGGTTCTGGGTATAAGATTCGGGTTAGCCTCGAAATGGGGAGACAGGATCTTACATATATACCCTTGCCAATATGATCTCCATACACACAGTGACTATGAGTAATATCATGATCATACCTATTTATAGGTTGTATCACTTTTTTAAAGGAAATAGGGGGTTGTGGCTTGTGGCTGAACTGGGCCTTTGCCTTTTCCTTGAGAATTGGCTGCCCTAGTACTTTCCTTGAAGCCTAGTCCTGTCTTTCCTTTCTGAGATATGAAGTTATCTATTAAAGACAAGACAGACTTTGGCTTTGAAAATTTAGCCACTAGATCCCTTTCTTTCTGAAGTCCTGCCTCCAAATTCTATATATGATTTTCCTTGAAAGAGATTGTGCCCATCTGAATAACAGTTATGTTCTTCAGTTTGGCAACCTCCTTCAGTTTAAAATCTATTAGCTTGGTTGATTCTGATGCAGCCTGCTTAAGAGATTCAATTTTCTTGGCCTGCTCTTTGACAAGAAACTTGCTCCTCTTTAGAGCTTGCAACAATCCACCATACTCATCAATGAGTTGATGTATATCCCCCTCAGATTCAAAACCATCCACTTCTCTTGAAGTTCATGCTACTGATTCTGATCTAGTAAAATAATAAAAATCTAAAGGAGAACTATATACCTTACTTGGACTAGGTTGATCCTGGCACTGATAATCTTCTGATAGAGCCATCAGCCCTTTACAAGAATTGTATTCAACTCAATTTATAGAGTCCAGCATTTGTAGGAATTCTGTTTCCCAAGAATCCTCTTCTATAGAGAACAACCCAACATATGCTTCTGCATCATCCTCTTCTCCAGATTCTAAGGATGAAGAGTCTGTCCAACTCATCTGCTTCTGAGCAACAAGAGATTTCTCCTTCTTGCCTTTTACTTGATGCTTCTTCTTGTCTTTAGACTCCTTCCTCTTGTCAGGACAGTCAGCTATGACATGTCTAGACCTGTTGCAACAATAACAAATAATCTTAGAATTAGTTTATTTTCTAGGTTTTGAGGCATACCTGTCCTCCTTGGGAGTCTTCTTTTTCTTGTAATAATCATCCTTGGAGAAGGATGTTGATGGTCTAGTTCTCCATTTCTTCTTTTTCATAAACCTTTGAAATTGCCTTGTAAAGGCAGCAAAGTCCTCATCAGAGGTGTGGCTATATGATGTGTTGTTGGTAGGATTTTCTTCTTCTGCCTCAGCACTCTTTCTGGGTGGAGAAGGAGACTTTCTCCTACCCTTTCTTGTGCCTTCAGCCTTGAAGGCTACTAACTTATCTTTGTACTCTGACTTACTGCTTTTCTCCTCCTCTTTTCTGGTTGTGAGCTGCATTTCATAGGATAGCAGCTTTCCAAATAGTGTGGGTGGAAGTGTATCAGCAAGCCTGACCACCTCTCTGATGACACATATCTTTGTGTCCCAGTCCTTTGTCAGTGATCTGAGAAACTTGTCATTCAATTCATATGTGTTGAAGACTCTTCCATAGGTCATCAGTTCATTTACTATCCTGAAAAACTTCTTATAACATTCAGTTATGCTGTAAGACTTGGCTTGTCTAAAGCTCTCATATTCTTGATTTAACATAGATTTCCTGTCTTCTCTGACTTCTCCAGTTCCCTCCATGTAGACAATCAAGGTGTCCCACATCTCCTTAGAGGTTTTGTAATGCACAAGATTCTGAAATGTGTCATCATCTATAGCACTTACAATGATGTTTTGTGCTCTTTTGTCTAATATTGCTAGGATGATCTCATCCTTGGTCATTTTAGAATAACTCTTTGGAATGAAGGGACCTTCTTGTGCTGTAATGTAGATTCTTGGATCAGATGCTTCCATGAATAACCTGACCCTTTCCTTCCATATGTCAAAGCATTCTTTCCTACAGATAGGCAGTTTCATAGATCCAAATTCCTTTTGATTCTCATTTGAACCCATTCTTGAAATTTGTTAATTTCCTTGGAGTTTCACTCAGGTTGTTAGGTCAATCTTCGAGGAACCTCCCTCTGATACCACTTGAAAGACTTGTTTCCAAGAGCCTAGACACCTAGAGGGGGGGGAGAATAGGTTCTAATTTTCTTTAATAAATTTTAGGTAATTTACTTGTTCTAACTTAGCACAGATAAAAAAATTCACAACACAGCAATCACAACACACCAATCACAGAACAGTACAGTACACTAGATTTATAGTGGTTCTCCAAGTTATGGATACATCCACTTCCCCCTTTGCCTATCTAGTAGAGAACTGGATTCAGCCCAACTTCCTTCCACTAACTCAGATCTACAGATCTTACACCTCAGAACCTGACAGGTTCCTACAGCTCAGACTTATACAAGTCCTACCTCAGATTCTTCCCAAGAACCCTACCTCAGGCAACATCCCTACCTCAGCCTTTAACATCAGGCTTACAACTCAGACTTTCATAAGTCCTACACCTTAGGCCCTCAGCCCTACCTCAGCCTTTATAAACACAGGCTTACAACTTAGATCTAAGACGATCTTACAAGTAAAAAGAATATTTAGAAGTACAGAAATTTCACCCAGATAAAACTTCTCAATTTGCTGTGAGCTTCTTGATTAGTTGTTGAACAAACTATATACTTCAGATCCAACCTGACTTAGCTTTTTCAAAGCTTCTTGATTGAACAAAATGAGGTTGATCTGACTTGGAGTAGAAATTGATCTTCAGACAGCTCCCTTCTTAGATTTAGAAATAGATCTGAATCTTTCTTGCAGACTGTTCAGGGTCTGCCATCGAAGGTTCCCCCCTTTCTTATTATTGAATTCTATCTCTGGGTCTGTGTTGATTTGATCCCTCTTAATTGCTTTATTAATTGTTACTTCTTCTTTTGGTTGTTAAGGATCAGTCCTTTATATAGAGTTTCTCAATGACTACCGGCTGATCCGGTTGTAACAACCATCTAATAGTTCTGACAAATATGTCAGACTTGTTGTTTATGATAGCTGTCAAGTCTTCAATCGACAGCTGAGTCTGCATTGACTTAATAACTCAGCAGGAAAAACTCAGCAAATAACTTCACATGTGTCGACACAAATAGACTAAGTGTTGACACAAGCCTTGATGATGTCGACACAACACTTAATATGTCGACACAGTCATTCTTCTGCTTCTCGATATAGCTTCTATTTGTATGTGTCGACACAAGTCCTGTGTGTTGAAACAACTTCTTCTGGTCTCGACATAACTGATGCTGACAGATGGCGTTGAGTGTATGTCTAGACATCATTGAGTGTGTGTCGACACAAGTCCTATGTGTCGACACAACTGCTTCTGGTCTTGACATAGTTGATGCAGACAAATGGCATTGAGTGTATGTCCAGATGTCATTGAGTGTATGTCGACACAAGTCCTGTGTGTCGACACAAGCCTTTCAAACTCAGTAAAGCTGTTGTTGAAAGATGGCGCGGAGTGTGTGTCGACACAAGTACTGTGTTTCGACATAAATCTTCTTTAGGTGTCGACACAATTCTTGGGTGTCGACACATTCCTTTCTTTTGGTGTCGACATAACTGCTGGGTCTCGACACAGCTTCTACTTCAGGTGTCGACACAATTCCTGCCTCAGGTGTCGACATAATTCTGGGTGTCGACATAGCTTCTTCTTCAGGTGTCGACACAATGTCTGGGTGTCGATACAGGCCTTTCTTCTAGTGTCGACACAACTTCTGGGTGTCGACACATGTATTCACAAGTGTCGACACTTGTACTTAGAAAATTTTCTTGCAAACCTTGCACCTGCACAATGAAACTCAAACATCCATCAAATACAAATTGATGTATATCAATGAGTAAGATGAGGCTTCTCCAAATCTGGTACATATTTTTCAGTGTACCCAATAAGGTTCGCACCTCTTTATTGTATGAGGCAGTTCCCCTTACCACTGCGGACCTCGTGTTCATGGATTCTCCACGATACGACTCATCTGACACTGCCAATTATCATTTGTCGGATCTCGCTGAGAGTAATACCGGGATCACTCTCCCATTTTCTGATTATTTTAGTTCTTCACCCCTTTTATTACTTGGTCCCCCTTCTTTATCTGATCCTGTGCAGGATGAGTCTCCATAAGTGTGTTGGGATGATGATGAGCCTTGTGCTCATGTCGTTGCCTTCGCTTCCTACATACCTTAGGTAGATGGCACTTTGCAAGGCAAGGATTTGTTTTGCAATAAGATGAGCGAGGACCATTGCTCCTTCTCTTCTTATTTCCTGCTTCCTCTACCTGAGATTTTCTGGTATTATTATTTAGGTAGAGGGGTAACTGCTCTATCTCCATTTCAGTACTCGCTACCGCAAGGGATATTAGGCCAGTTGCCTGTGCACTTTTCTCTTCATAGGCCCATTAGCTATAACTGTATAGAATTCAATAAGTCATGTTGGGATGGCAGTAACCCTAGTAGTTATCTTTCATTTCCTGCAGTTTTTATTTTTTTTCATGTCTATCTTAGTTTTAGTATTACTTTATATTTTGCATATTTTTCTTTTGTTTTTTTTTCGGAGCTCACCCCTACATGTAATCATAGTAACCTCATATTGGCGGGGTTGTGATTCTTCATATGGCGGGCTTACATCTGTTTTTCAAGCGTCTTCTGGTATTCTCACTGGCTGAGTATTGGGTAACTTCTTCCCTTAGTTCTATCTGATTTCATTTCTATATCTTATACTGTGTAGTTTAGTTTAAGTCTGGGGGAGAGCTGATGTTCGTTACCTTCTACACGCTCACATTTCAATTGCATACTAGAAGCTTTTATAGTTTTTTTTAGTAGTTCATTGCATCGCACACCATGGCACCCACATGAACGCGTGCTTAGCTGTTAGCGTGCTACGAGTTAAACTCGTTTCTTTGTTAGATTTGGGGAAAATTATTGTGCTGGCTTAGGATTGTGAGACGGAGTAAAATTTTGACCTTGCTATGCTCTAGTCGAGTGTTATCGTCTCGTGTAGAAATTCGAGTAGATTTAATTTTTTTGTATGCTTATTGTTTTATATTTTTCTATTTGCGTAAATACTCTTTATTCTACTCAAAAATTGGTGAATCCGGTTGAATTGAATGGTAGTGTAGGGATGTGTGTAGCTGTCACTAGACTCGTTTTGCTCTAGTCGGGAGGAAGGATGATTTTTCTCGATGGCTAAGAACATGCCCCAAGCTACTCTCGAAGCATTGGTGCATGGATAGTATAGCGTGAGCGTGATGTAGGCGATCATTTTTGCCCGGTTGAGCTATGTACCATTCCTAACATCGTATCCTCGCTAAGCCCGTTGTGCCTACCCATTCTTTTGATTCAGCTCCACCAATATTTCACCAAAGCCTCATAGTCGATCCTAGTCGCACACCCAAGTCGAGCTTTAGTGTTTTATATTATCATTTTGGGGTGTTGATGTGGTGATATTACATGTGAATATGTGGATGTGCTCCAAAACTTCTATTTGCTGAACTGTTTAAAGAAAAAAGATTCAAGAAAAAATGTGAAAATGAAAAGTAAAAAAAAAAGAAAAGAAAAAAAAGTTTTATTGAATATCCTATTGGAGATGTGATTATATTTGGAGTAGGCGGTGCACACACCCATATGGTAAAGGTTAAGTGTGGGGGTGTTGTGTACCAGCGTGTATTTTGCTTAGCAAAGGGATTCTTTTTATGATAGCTCATTTGGGTTAGGTGTGTAGCCTTCTTATTTATCTTTATTTACCTCACCGTAACCCAAGCCCCATCTCTTATCCTAAAGTCCTACGGACTCACGCTTGAGTCGAACTAGTGTCGTAGAGAGAGTGTGAACGGGCAAGCGTATGGTCCCCGACATTGGTGGATTCCTTTGGAGGTGATCCTGAGCCCCGATCTTTGGCAAAGCTCGCCTTAGTGGCCTGCCTACTTTCTTCCTATTCATGACCGATAGATTCACCGTGATTCCATTTTTGAGTAATAATAAAATTTTGATACGTATTGTGAAAAGTATAAACTATTTTGTATACTTAGAAATTTCCTTATTATATTTTTATGCGTAAGAGCATGCGACTTTGCATGGTACTCTGTATCGCAATTTCTATGTTAGCTAAATCATTTTCCCTATCCGAATAAATTTTGCTTGCTCGGGACGTGCAAACAGGTAAGTCTTGGGGTGTTATGAGTCCGATTTATATAGGGTTTTTAGGAATCATCTGGGCTTGTTTTCTCACTCTTGCACTTCACTTTTAGTATGTTATCGTTGACATTTCATTTATTCTGCTTATCACACTAAGTGCACTATTTTGGCCCAAGGGTGTGCAATTGCGCATTCTATTGTCGAGGGTATGCACATGGTGCTCCTCGTTATCTTTCTGTTTAGTTTTGTTAGCATTTTGGTGCTGGAAGCTTGTGCTCCAGCCTGGTTTTATTGCTGTGCAGGTAGTCGGGATGTCCTAAATTCCATTTTTAGTTCTGTGTAAAACGCACGGTCGTGCGCATTTCTTCGCGCACAGTTCCAGTCCAATCGTGTGTTTCACACAGCATTCCTGTGTCATCTATTTCTACCCGTGCGATTTGTTCCCGCAAGATTTCGGCCAAACCGTGCGAGAAGGAATCGCACGGTCTTCACATTTTGCCAAGCTTTCCAGTGCTCTGTGGCTAAACGTGTGTTTTGTTCACACACGGGCGGCATCGCCCGTACGCGAGTAAAACGCACAGTTCCCCTACTTTCTTTCATTTCAAGCTCTGTGTTTACCCGTGCGATTTACTTCACGCATGGGCGGAATCTCCCGTGCGTGTGTAAAACACACGGGTCAACACATATCTCCCGCAAGCTATTTTCTGCGCGCAAATATCGCATGATTCACGCACGGTCATGCGCCAGACCGTGTGTGACCAATTTTCTGATCTTTTTCTATTTAAGAGCAGATTGTCCGCAATTTGAGAATAGCTTGGAACAACATCTTCCCCGGCATTTCCTCCACATTTTTAGGGCAAACTCTGCCGCTCCACCAAGGGGAGGATCTCCAGGAAAGCTTTCAATGCCAAATCGAAGCCAGAGCTTCCTCCCGGCCTCCTACTTCATCCTTGAGCTTTAAGAAGAGTTTTTACCTAGCTTTGTCCATCAAGAAAGGAGAAGTTGTGCTATCCTCCACTAGAACGTGACATGAAGAATACGGGTTAATTGGGTGTGAGTGACAACCTCCTCTACCCCGCACGCAGTTGAGGACCAAGCTAGGACATGGATTGACAACCCGGCGAATCCTACCGTGAATCCTAGGCAAGACTTCAGATCCGGTCTATTTCACACACCTTTCTTCTCTTATTGTGATAGCTTAGTTGAACTCTTTGTATATGATAAAGTTGTGCTTTTTTATAAACGTTCATATGTAATCATGTCTATGTGATTGTATGTTTTCGTTATTTGCTTGAGGTGTGCCTACTTGTTTCCATCCTCCACCATAGTTGTTCTTGCCGCACTAGTAATTGCTAGTGGCGTGCGTAGCGATGAGGTGCTTACAAACCTCAAATTCTAGTTCTTACGCTTGCCTACTTGTCCATCCGCCCAGCGATTTAGTGCATAGCGGCCCATGTAGTCTTCCATCCCTCCTGGCGAAGCGATGCATTGTGGCATTGCATAGGAGTAGTTGTTAGTGTTTTGCTTTATTTTATCGCAACCATCAAAACCCACCATCGTTAACTCCGACCAAAGGACTTCCATCTCAAGTCCTCCTCGATATTAACTCCCCCCTTAATGTATTCCTTAAAGAGATCGATACTTGGGAAAACCAACCATTTTATATTACTTGAGCGACCGTTACACTTACCGGTCAACGCATCAAAACTCTGTTGGATCCCTAGTTTGTATTTGGGCTAGGTTCACTTAATTAGGTTGAGTTTGACCCACATTGTATAGCAAGGGTCAAGTCTAGTAGTCTTAGAGTTTATTTTAGTCTTTAAGTTCAACCTTCATGGACCAGCCAGTAGAGGACCTCAGTAGATTCAAGACTTAGAAGATTCAGAGATCAAAATGATCAGTTCAAAATTCTTCAAACTCAGCTCGACGATCGTCGATCTCAGATCGACGAACTCAGAGTTATTTCTCTGAATTGAGCTCGACGATATTAGAGCTCGGGTCGATGATCTTTTCTTTCAAACAGATTCTCAGCTCAACGAACTCAGAGCACAGAATTGACATGTTATTTCCAGAAAGCAGTTCGCAGAGCTCAGGTTGACGAACAGGAATTCTCAGGTCGACGAACTTGGAACTCCAGTCGACGAATTCTGTTCTGTGGTCGACGATTTCTGTCCCGAGCTAGAATGAGAAGTTTTCCTTACTTCTGTCCCTTCCTTTCTATATTATTTAGCAGTAATATTCCTGAGTAATTAATGCTCATATTCCCTAGAATATAACCATTATTGGTAGCATTAATTATGGTCTTCATCAGTTTTTTACTTGCTTATTTTATTAGGGACAGTTGGGGAAACTCATTAAAGTCAAATATTCCAGCCGTTTCTCTCTCCAATGCAATCATCAACTAATGACTGGATTTCAAATTTCAAAGGAGAAATTATTGCCTGCAGAATATAAAGAAAGAGATTTTCTCTATTCAGAAGAACATAAAACAATCACTGCAAGCATACACAAACTAGACTTGTAGTAGAAACACAAGAACAATACAAAAAACATAATAAAGTTGCTCAAAACAACCTCATACAGAACTTCTTCTCTGCATACAGAAAACATTCTGTTTTCTCCCTTGTCCATCCTGAAGACTTAAGAAGAACATCCATCACTATCAAGAGTCTTCTTCAACCTTCTCCTCCAGGAACATTCAAGGACAACATCTTGAATCAGTCAGAAAGTTCCAGGATTCTTTTATACAAGGCTGAAGAGCTATACCCTGAGCAAGGCCCCAAGTCTTCAGAATTATTCCAGTGTTTCAGAAGTAGTCTTAACAACAGTAAATCCACTAGTCTTCTTGTTATATAGAGAAAAGAGAAGACATCATCACCTTCTCTCACCTTCTGTATAATGGGTTTATTATCTCCCTCCAAAAGCTTATTCTTGGTTTTTGGGCACCTGATCAAAATCCTAAAGGCTTATGAGATCTCCCTAGAAATAGATCTTGTGGTGGCAATCAACTGATCAAAAAACTGATAGTGGATTCCTACTATGGTGGTAGAAGAGTGGATGTACCCAGTTGGGTAACCACTATAAAATTTCTTGTGTTGTCTGTGTGTGTTCATTTTCTTTCGATTCTTGTTGTGACTGTGATAACTTAGTTTAGCCTATTTTACTTCTTTCTATTATTATTGGTATCACAAATTTTTACTCTGATATAAAAACTAGAGAAACTGCCAAGAATTTTTAATTACTCTATTCACCCCCCCACCCTCTTGAGTAAATCAGATCTAACCCCTTTCTTTTAATTGGTATCAGAGGGTTGTTCCATTGGTTGTATAAGCTAACACTTGAACCAAAAGGTATTTGTTAGATCTGATTTTATTTTCCTAGTTTTTTTGTCACATCATGGCACATAATAAAGACTATGCAAACACTAGGCCTCCAGTTTGTAACTTAAATAAGTTTGCAATCTGGAAGGAAAGAATAAGGCTGTATATGAACTCTATTAATGAGGATATATTTAATTTTATTTTGACAGGACCACTAGTTCCAGTGGAAACATCTACTGGAAGTTCCAGCACACATGCTGTTCCACCACCTGATTGGACAGATGCTAAGAAAAAGGCCAAAATAGCTGATGCAAAGGCCATGAATATTCTGGCTCAGACAATGTCTGATGGCATTTTCCAGAAGATGGCTGAGTGCTCATCAACCAAGGCTATCTGGGATTCTCTTAACCAGATTATTGCTGGTTTAGCAGATGAGAGAAAGGAAAGGAGATCTAATCTCATATTATAATATGAGAACTTTAAGAAGGATGAATTAGAGTCTGTTGGTGACATGTACAACACCCTGACTGAAGTAAATGATAAAATACTCATGTGCTTCCCTAGCTCATGGGATTCCAGAATCTTTTCAATCAAGGAAGCCAGAAG
Organism: Platanthera zijinensis; assembly: GCA_039513925.1. Classification (NCBI taxonomy): domain Eukaryota; kingdom Viridiplantae; phylum Streptophyta; class Magnoliopsida; order Asparagales; family Orchidaceae; genus Platanthera; species Platanthera zijinensis. The sequence continues at coordinate 65,339,634 of CM077089.1, read as the reverse complement.
TCTCAATGAGATTTCCACAGAATCTCAACTTGGAAAACTCAAGTCCTATGAGTAGCTCATAAAGTTTAGAGAAGCTGTAGAGCAAAAGACTCCTTCTTCAGCAAGAAAGGAACAAAGCATTGCATTTAAAGCAACTGAAGAATCAGAAGCTCCAATAACAAGTGAAGAATTTTTGAGTCTCTTAGCCAAGAGATTCTACAAGATGGGCAAGAGGGATTTCAGAAGAAAGTAACCAAAGCAAGATGACAAGCCAAGGTATGACAAGATACCCACTAAAAAAGTTGTTTGTTTTGGTTGTAGGAAGCCTGGACACTTCATCTCAGAGTGTCCAGAGAACCAAAAGAAGGAGAGAAGAAGAGAAAAAGAAACCAAGAAACAGCACTAAAATAAGCCCTCCTCCAATAAGCAAAAAAGAAAGGAGAAATGCTTTGTGGCTGAAACATGGAGTGAAACTGAAGATGAATCTTCATCTTCAAGATTCAGTGAAGATGAAGAGGAAGCTAAGGGAAAGGAGATTTTCTTGATGGCCATCAATGCATTAGACAGCTATTCAGAAGTAGAAGATGACAAATCAGACAGTGAAGAATCTCTATCTGTGAGGATCAGGTATTATCTTCCTTTGATTTTGATTCTAATAATTTTAGGACTGAATTCAAATCCTTTTACATTGATCTAATCAATTCTGAAAAAGAGATAAAACAACTTAGAGAAAGATTAACTGAATAAGAAAACTTACTTTATGAAAATATTAAGTTAAAAGATGAAATCACTCTAGCTAATGAACAAATCATCAAACTAAAAACTGAATTATCTGAGGCTAGGCAACTTGAAGAATCCTTGAATGGGAGAAGTATCAAGCTGATGAGCATCACAAGCACAGTGAATGCTAGGCTCAATGACAAGCTGGTCTTAGGTGCTTCATCAAGACAATCCCCACTAATTCAGAAAAATATCTTAACAACTCCTATAAAATTTGTTTCTGAAAAAGGTAAAGAAAAGATAGATGGTAATATTATTAAACAAACAGAACTAAAACAAAAGAATAAGAAAAGAAGAAAGAATGAGAAAAATCTTAACTATAATATGTTCAGCAGATTTTGTCGAACTCAGATCAATGAAATATGTACAGTTCGTCCGACTCAAGTTGACGAACTCTGAACGCAAATTTTTATTATAATTATTCTCTTAACTGCGATCGACGAAACCAGTATGGTTCATCGACCAGAGATCGATGATATTGGGGCCCAGAAAATGAATATTTTCATTTTCTGAGTGGAGTTCGACGAACTCATCTCCTTTCCTCGACCTCAGATCGAAGAACGTACCAGAATTCATCGACCCCTATTTATAATATTAGAAACTCTAATTCTAACAGAACCTTTAATCAACAAGAACAATATGTTAATCCATTTAATCAGTGGATAATTCTACCTAGAAGATTTCATCCCTTAGGTTACAAAAATCAACCAGAATACTCATATATTTCAAGCTTTAGTTATGTAAATCCACAAGGACCCAAGGTAACCTAGGTCAAGAATAGCTAATCTGTCTCATTGCAGGTGAAAAACTATCCCACCAAAGAGCAATAGTGGTATCTAGATAGTGGCTGTTCAAAGAATATGACTGGAAACAAAGACAACCTAATCAACTACAAGTCAAATCTAGGACCCAAAGTAATATTTGGTGATTCTAATTATGGCCAGACAGAAGGATATGGAAAGGTCAAGATTGGAGCAGTCACCTTCATGAAAGTTGCTTATGTAAGTGGACTGAAGCATAACCTTATATCCATAAGTCAGTTATGTGATGAAAGGTTTCAGGTATCATTTAATAAAACTTCCTGTATTATTACTTCTTTAGATAACCAAGTAGTTTTAACTAGTACTAGAGTAGGAAATATCTATATAGTTAATTTTAAGTCTGCTAAAACTGAAATATGCATGTTTAACCAAACCAGTAATAATAATGATCTTTGGCACAGGAGATTAGGACATGTAAACCTGAAAAACATTGCTAAACTATCTAAGGACAACCTTATTAGAGGATTGCCTTCTAACCCTTACAAGAAGGAAATCCTTTGTAGGGCATGTCAATTACGCAAGCAAACTAAAAATAGTTTTAAGTCACTTAATAAGAGTGATTCACCTAGGATACTATACCTACTCCACATGGAACTTTTTTGTCCCATTGTTGTACACAGCCTTGGAGGGAAGTCTTATACCTTAATAATTGTTGATTACTTCTCAAGGTTCACTTGGGTGTTCTTCTTGAGAAACAAGTCAGATAACTTCAAGGTTCTTACAGATTTTCTTAAGAGCATAAGGATTGAGTACTCTACTCCAGTTGCATTGATCAGAAGTGATCATGGTACTGAGTTTGAGTCTCTTACCATGCAAGAATTCAGTGAGAAGGAAGGTATTAGGCATTACTTCTCTGCTCCTAGAACTCCTCAACAAAATTGTGTAGCTAAAAGGAAAAACAGAATACTCATTGAAGCTGCAGGCACATTACTTGTAGATGCTCACTTGCCCCTATCCTTTTGGGCAATGGTTGTGAGCATACCAAATAATGTCCTGAACAGAAGTTTGATTCATAAGCTTAAGGGCAAGACCCCCTATGAACTACTCAAAGGAAAGAAACCTAAAGTATATTATTTTAGAGTCTTTGGTTGTATTTGTTACATTTACAACAACAATAAGAAATACATTAGAAAGTTTGAAGCCAAGGCTGAAGTTTGTATTTTTCTTGGATATTCCAAAGTAAGAAAGGCTTATAGGGTATATAATAAATCCACTATGAAAATGTAAGAGTCTATTCATATCTCATTTGATGAGACTAATATGTTTTACAAGGAAAAGATAGCTTCTACCAGTGAGAATTTGCAGGTATCTAGCTTGTGTGAGAAGTTCGATGAGTTGACCCTCATCAATGAAATTGTTACACATCCTTCTCCATATATTTCTGAAGAAAGTGAAGATGATGACACTGAACTCAGTGTAGAGCCAAGAATAGCTAACTTAATTCCACCAGAAGAATTAATTACCCAAGTTGTTGCTCAACCAACTCCTCCTATTAAGTTTGTCACACTTAGAGATCACCCTGCATCTCAAGTGATTGGATACATATCAGTGGGTGTGCAAATAAGGCATCAAATCCACCAGGACATGATGCATGCATGCTTTATATCTCAAACTGAGCCCCAATCCATTACAGATGCTGAGCAAGATCTACAATGGATCATTGCAATGCAAGAGGAGCTCAACCACTTTGAGAAATGTAGAGTTTGGGATTTAGTTCCATGACCCAAATACTACCCAATCATTGCAAATAAATGGGTATTTATAAACAAGCTAGATGCTCAAGGTACTATCATAAGGTACAAAGCCAGATTAGTTGCTTAAGGATACAGATAAGAGGAAGGCATAGACTATGACCAAACATTTGCCCCTGTTGCAAGGTTAGAAGCAATAAGGATATTCTTAGCCTATGGAGCCTACAAGAAGTTCATAGTATACCAAATGGAATTCAAGATTGCATTCCTTAATGGTGAACTCAAAGAAGAGATCTATATAGAACAACCACCAGGTTTTATCTCTTCATCTTATCCCTCTCAAGTTTTTAAGTTACATAAAGCACCTTATGGTCTAAAACAAGCTCCAAGAGCTTGGTATGAAACCTTAGCTAGCTTTCTCTTAGAGCATAAATTTTTTTGAGGCATAGTAGATAGGACTTTATTTATTAAGCATCATCATGATAAAATCTTGTTAGTACAAATATATGTAGATGACATTATAATTGTTTCAACTAATTCCAAACTATGCAAAAGGTTTTCTGACCTTATGCATTCCAAGTTTGAAATGAGTAGCATGGGTGAGCTCTCCTACTTCCTTGGTCTACAAGTGAAGTAGTCCCCTGATGGAATCTTCATATCCCAATCAAAATATGCTAAAGAGCTGATAAAAGTGTTTGGGATGGCTGATGCTTCGACTAAGAAAACACCTACGGCTGTTAATTCTGTGGTTGATTCTGATGAACATGGGAAACCTATTGATATGAAAATATATAGGGACATTATTGGGTCCCTGTTATATCTCACAGTAAGTAGGCCAGATATTATATTTGCTACTAATCTTTGTGTTTGGTTCTAGGTGAACCCTAAAGAATCTCACCTTATTTTCTAAAAAATGATTTTGAGATATATAAAGAGTTGCCCTAACCTAGGACTCTGGTATACAATAGAGTCAGAATTTGAGTTAACTAGATACTCTGATGCTGACTTTATTCAATGTGGAGTGGATAGAAAAAGCACCTCAGGGACGTACCAGTTCCTTGGTGCAAGACTTGTGTCTTGGTTTTGCGAAAAGCAAACATCTGTGTCAACATAAATAGTAAAAGCTAAGTACATAGCAGCTGGAAGTTTCTATTCACAGATGTTGTGGATTCAAAACAAACTCTTTGATTATGGTTTCAACTTAAATAATTCAACTCTACTTTGTGATAATACAAGTGCAATTTCTATTGCACAGAATCCAGTGCATCATAATAGAACTAAGCATATAGAAATAAGGCATCATTTCATTAGAGATTGTGTTGACAAAAAGAAAATTAATCTTGTATACATCTACACTGATTTGCAAAGATCAGCCATCTTCACCAAACCCTTGGATGAGAGGAACCATCTATTCTTTCTGAATCAGCTTGGTATGATCAATTGAGAAACATTAATTTAATTTCTATTTGCGATCAAAGAACTTGGCATAGTTCGTCGAATGGAGATCGACGATCTGAGGACAGTTCTTGAGGAAATTTGTCAACCAGAGATCGACGAACTCTCTGTGTGAAGTTTTATTCGTAGACCAGAGATCGACAATACTACTTCAAAAAAATTTTGTCGACTTGAGAAGGACGAAAAGTTTTCCCTTCTTCAGACTAAGATCGACGAACTCTTTTGTCAATAAAATATTTCGTCGACCTAAGATCGAAGAATTTCTTTATTTTGCAGGACAGAGTTTGTTGCTTCATATTATGAAAAACCATATATCTAGGTTTTCTTCGAGCTCCATCCCACGCATTCTGTTCGCTTTGCACTTGATCTCTCTGTTTTCCTTTTGCAGGCGATCGTGGAGATTCCGGCGAGCACCCTGGTAGCGATGAAGTTTGACACAGGATTTGACATAGACTTCGAGTCATTCCAGCAGTTGAAGAACTTTATGACAATACGGATAAAGATTGTTGCCACAGAAATTCGGGAATGGGTATTCACCTCCTCCACACCAGATGCCGACACACTGATAAGAATGATATCGGGTAACCATGTTTCTCTCACCCCCGCCATTTTATCTGAAATATTTGGATTAGTGAATGGAGAAGAAGATTTGGAAATAGATTGTTCAGAATTTGATGAAATGCTGATTACAATGGGTCATACTGGAGAAAACCCTAATAAGCTTTTGAAGAAAAATCTATCTTCTACATATAAATTTTTAGCTGATGTTGTTGGTAAAGTACTGCTTGGAAAACATACTGCTCATGATTATATCACTAGGCAACAATTTTTAGTGATGTGTACAGTTGTTAATAGGAAGCTAGTGAACTGGTCAAGATATTATTTGATTTGATAAAGAAGAAAAATAGTAAGAAAGAGGTGTGCTTTGGAAGGATTCTAGGAATCTTCCTCCAAGAAAAGGCTACTGAATCCCTGGTCTCCCAGAACATATTCATCAATGCCTCCAAAAAGCTCACATGTGCCTTATTTGGAAGATGGGAGAGGAATATCTCAAAGCCATCTAAGGATTCTTCCGCTTCTAGGGCATCTAAGAATACCGGAGCTATAACAGCTGCTCTCTCACCCCCAGAAGATGTCCCCTCCATCAGGATTCCATCCCCTCCACCATCATCTCCATAACCAACACCTCCTCAAGTTCAAACACCTTAAACAACCCTCCAACAACCATCCCCATCCCCATCTCATACACCTATACCTCCTACTTCCCCATTCCATCAACCAACACCACTTCAATCATCGGAACATGAACCAACTCCACCCCAATCTTCAAAGCAAGTCACTCCACCTCAATCCCCTCTTCCTCAATATCTAGATGACATCCCCCTCCATAATATCTCATCCATACCATCTTTTTATCTACTGTCATCTCCCATCAATTCTCCATGACTTCATGATGAGCCCATGTCAGACACCACCCCTTACCCTCATCATCCATTCCCCATCCTTCTGTATCAACTTAGACACCCTCTGAGTTCATGCAAATGGATTCCCCTTCCATTCCCTCTCTTCTGCAAATCATCACTCCACTACTCAAACAACTCATAACAGAGGCCATTAAACCTCTTGCTTAATCCATCTAAACCCTCTCTGCTCTTCTATCTACTTCCCCTACTATTCCTTCTTCTAGGGGCCTGGCTTTAGGACCCTCTGAAATCAGGCAGGGGGAGATATCCTGTGAAGAAGATCCAGTGTCTCCTCCAGCAGCAGCAGTAGCAGAAGCAGCAACAGTTTTGCAGATTATTGAGTTACCAGTAGCAGATGTACTTATGATTACAGAGGCTGAATAATTTGATCTTGATATGTTGAGTGCAGATGAGCAAGTTTCTCTTCTAGTAATTTTGATTGTTGGTGATTGTTGTATCAATCCCACTGTAGATCATTTCAATTTGTTAAATTCTTTTGATGTTGCTGACTTGAATTATCTTCCAGTAGCTTGCCTAGAGCCATATTTGGCTATTGTATGTTATACTCCACAAATAAGCCCTGTAGTTGTTAAATAACTAAAGGCTAGTTTTGCAGCTTCAGTGAGTTCAGAGGAACATGACACTGAAAATGTTCCTGAACCAAGTTCTCCTCCAGAGCAAAAATCTTTTTCCCCCTTACCATTGCTTGGGCTGAGTCCCTATTTCCTGACATGGATGAATTTTTGTCTGTTTAGCTAGAAGAAGAAAATCATATGGTCACTGAAAATATTGCTCCACCTTAAGATGCTGAACCTAGCTCAAGCACTTCCTCAAGCTGAAAAACAAATCTCAGAGGAAACCTTAAAGGAGATAAATGCAATGTATGACAATCCTCAAGGATCATCTGATGATGATGTTGATAATGATGATTCTGATGAATCAGGTGATCCTAAGTCCAAAAAGAAGGTTGCAAAGAAGAGGAATGTTGTTCCAAAAGCTGCTCCAAAGCCAAATCCCACCCATGATACTCCATTTTAAATCTTGAATAACATTACTATATATCAAGGGATGCCTCAATGGATGTGGCTATCTATAAATGAGCAGAAAGAAAGAAAATAAGAAGGTATAACTCTCCTCCTAGGAAGTTCAGGAAGTACCCTCCTCCTCCTCCTCCTCCATCTGCTGGTGCCTCTGGTAGTGCATCTCACAGATCAACACCTATCACCAAAACCTATTAGAGACAATCTAAACCCAGTTCTCCGAGCAGTAGCCAACTTTCTTCTCATAGCCAATCTCCTCCAGCTATAGATAAGAGAAATAGTACAGTCACTTTTGATGATTCACAGAAGGACACAAGTCCTAAAAGGCAAGAATCTCCACCAATATCATTTGTAGATCCAGAGTAGGAGACAACATCTAAAATGGCCAGATTTCAAGAACAGATAGGACTTTCTCATATCAACAAAGCCAAAGCATAAGGAAAGGATCCCTCCTAATTTTCATGTATGTATTCATACAGGAAAGAAGAACTTAAGAGGTATGCCAAGGCTAACAAATTTTTTAATGCTGATGACAAAAGGAGTTTGCATCCAGAAGCTGTAGATCCAAGAGCCACATCTGTCAATATCATTGGTGCATCAGATATGGTAATGTCAAAGAGACAAGCTGCTGATCCTAATAGAGAAATTATTTTCACAAAGCCTTGTGAGAAGCCTGAGAAAGAAAAGCCTAAGCAAAATAAGTTATTTAGTTTATGTTTTATTCTTATTTTTGAACTCTGTGTGTCTAATCATGAAGCACTTATTTGTAAATATCTGCTGAATGTTTTTATTTCTGCCAGATATATGTTTTTCTACTTTATGATTGTTTCTTTTATTTGCTTTAGTGACCTCACCCAAATAGGGGGACATTGTTGGATCCCTAGTTTTGATTTGGGCTAGGTTCACTAAATTAGGTTGAGTTTGACCCGCATTGTATAGCAAGGGTCAAGTCTAGTAGTCCTAGAGTATAGGCTAGTCTTTAGGTTCAACCTTCATGGACCAGCCAGTAGAGGACTTCAGTAGATTCAAGACTTAGAAGATTCAGAGATCGAAATAATCAATTCGAAATTCTTCGAACTAAGCTCGACAATCGTCGATCTCAGATAGACGAACCCAGAATTTTTTCTCTTAATTGAGCTCAACGATATTCGAGCTCAGGTCGATGATCTTTTCTTCCAGACAGATTCTCAACTCGACGAACTCAGAGCACAGAATTGGCTAGTTATTTCCATAATGAAGTTCGCAAAGCTCAGGTCGACGAACAGGAATTCTCAAGTAGACGAACTTGGAACTCCAGTCGACAAATTCTGTTCCGAGGTCGACGATTTCATTCCCGATCTAGAATGAGAAGTTTTCCTTACTTCTGTCCCTTACTTTCTATATTATTTAGCAGTAATATTCTTGAATAATTAATGCTCATATTCCCCTGAATATAGTTATTATTGGCAGCATTAATTATGGTTTTCATCAGGTTAATTACTTGCTTATTTTATTAGGAACTATTGGGGAAACTCATTAAAGTCAAATATTCCGGCCGTTTCTTTCTTCAGAGCAATCATCATTTAATGACTGGATTTCAAATTTCAAAGGATAAATTATTGATTGCAGAATATATAAAAAAAAGAGATTTCCTCTTTTCAGAAGAATATAGTACAATCACCGCAAGCATACACAGACTAGACCTATAGTAGAAACACAAGAACAATACAGAGAAGATAATACAGTTGCTCAGAACAACATCATACAGAACTTCTTCTCTACATATAAAAACATTATGTTTTCTCCTTTGTCCATTATGAAGACAGAAGAAAAAGATCCATAACTATCAAGAGTCTATTCAACCTTCTCCTCCAGGAACATTCAAGGACAACATCTTGAATCAGTTAGAAAGTTCCAGGATTCTTTCAGATAAGGCTGAAGACCTACACCTTGAGAAAGGCTCCAAGTCTTCTTAATCGTTCCAGTGTTTCAGAATGAGTCTTGACAATAGCAAATGCACTAGTCTTCTTTGTTGTATAGAGAAAAGAGAAGACATCATCACCTCATATCACCTCATTTATAAAGTGTGTATTAACTCTCTTCAAAATTTTATTCTTGGTTTTTGGGCACCTGATCAAAAGCCTAAATGGTTATGAGATCTCCCTAGAAATAGATCGTGTGGTGGCTGTCACCGGATCAAAAACCTAATAGTGGATTCCTACCAGGGTGGTAGAAGAGTGGATGTACCAAGTTTGGGAACCACTATAAAATTTCTTGTGTTGTCTGTGTGTGTTCATTCTCTTTCTGTTCTTGTTGTGACTGTGATAACTTAGTTTAGCCTATTTTACTTCTTTCTATTATTATTGGTATCACATATTTTTACTCTGATATAAAAACTAGAAAAATAGCAAAGAATTTTTAATTAGTCTATTCACCCCCCCCCTAGAGTAAATCAGATCTAACCCCTTTCTTTCAAACTCCCTCTAGAATTTAGATCTGAAGAGGATGGTAAAGCCTTACGAAGATCGCCAGAGTTGAAGCACACGAACAATATCTTCTTTGGTCTTGAATTTTTTAGGGAACTTGAGAGTTTTTCTTGTTTTGGAGATGAAAGGCTCGGAGTGCAAGATAATGAAGGCTCGAAGAGGTGTGTAACATAAAGTTCCCAAAATCTAGCTTTATATAAATTTTTTGCTATCGCCCGACGATAGGTAGCAATTGCAGGTGATATCTACTCAAGCTTCTACATGTCCCACACTGCGATAACCGTGTTGGTAAGATGGAGAACTTGTATGAATGTGTGGCTATCGTGATTGAATAGTGGATGCCGTGTGTGGATCGTGTAGAACATGGGCATCGGAACACTAACATCTTTAAGGCTATTGCCTGAGGATAAAAAGATATCTCCAGTGATATCTCTCAACTTCTTATTTCCATGTTAAATCCATAGGAGTATTATAGTTATTATATCTGCAAACCATAAACAAACTATGATCAAATACATTCGGTATTCATTATTTTTAAACCAAGAAGTGTAGAATTTATGTTCCAACAATCTACCCCTTTTGATAATAAAAAATTCATTAACATGAAATCCACTATGACTATAGGTATGTTTATAGAATATGATAAGCAAGATAAAATAAAAATGTACACAGACTCCCCCTATACAGATGCTCCTCTACAATGAAGAAGTTTGGATTTTGTACTAATTTTTACTCCCCTAAATAATCTAAATAATAAATTTCTTATGCAATTCTCCCCCTTTTGGTATTAACGAAATAAATGGGGGTCAGGGATAAAAAGATGAAGTAGTTTATTTTACAGAAGCAAAATGGAGAAATAATTCACTTGATATAGAATTTGAAAAGTTAAAAAATGAGAAATGAAGAAAAAAGGACTACGTGAGAAATGTGCATGAAGATGTTGAATTATCAAATAATGATATCTTATACAATGTGCAGAAATGGAAATTCATGTAAACAAAACATTATAAAAGTCTTGTTGAGATATCTAATACAATTATTATAGTTGAGATAAAAATAATAATGTTATTTTTGAGTCCAATTCTCATGAGAAGAAGTTTTATAAGAGATAATGATGTGTATAATTTGTGCTTTGATAAATAATATACATGTAAAAATTAAAAACACATGAATTTATGAAATGTACAAACATAATTCTGAATATACATAATGAACTTTACTATCATAAAATAATTAATTGCAAAATTTTTTTGAAGAAATGGCCACACATTATTTGCATAAGGTACTTTACAATTTTTCCAAGGTGCTTAACCTCATAATGCTCATTAAGGCTTATCAGAAGGATGATAGTTCTTAGGGGAGTACCCTTGTCAATTTATTCTGTGCATCATTTTTCAATTTTTTTTAATTCTATATATTTATAATTTTTACCAAGAACTCTGAATTCACTTGTTTTGAAAATATAGATATCAAATTTTTTAGGCCATGCTTATGGAATAAATTATGCATGAATCATTGATGAAGTAAGAGATTTATTTAATTCAAGAAGTTAACTTATTACAAAGCACATTCATGTAAGAAGAAAATTTAAGTAAACATATAGTTTATTGATAACTCTAATTTAATATTTATTTTTATATAGTTTTATTTTAACAATTGGTTTTATTTTATTTACTATTTATTTAAATAACCACGAATTGATTTCTTTTTACAATTCAGGTTATTTTGGGTTGCAATTATCTAATTGGAGCTCACTAGAGAATTTTGGGCATTTTTTGAAAGTTTTTGAGAAAGTTAAAAGTTACACGTCCTAGTCACGGGCATGACCAAGGGGCATGAATAATCTCACGTGCTATGCTCGTTCTCCATCGCACCAGACAAGATGCTATGTCATATTAAATTTACATGCCCATATCACGAGCATGACAGGGGGACTTGTCCAACGGGCCAAGGGGTGTGGCTAGGCTTTCAATCCAGTCATTCACACTGATCGTTCCGCTTGCTGCATTTTCTAGACTCAATCAAGACACGCCCTATGCCATGGGTGTGACCTAGGGGTATGAACTATTGATTATTAACTTTTAGCCTTTTCTCTCCCAGTGTTTCCTAGGGTTTTTATGGCTGCAGTTCTGTATTAGACATGCTCTAGTCATGAGCATGACCAGGAGGCGTGACTCCATAGATGAAATTTCTATAAATACTAGCAATGTTCTTGAGCTGAGAGGGGAAATTTTTGGGCTGAATTGTTGTAATTCCATTTAGTTCTAGTTATATTTCTCATTTCTAGTTATTAGTATAGCTTTTGTATTTCCATTCCTAGTATAGTAGTTTTTCAATTCAAGCTCTTTTGTACATAGTAATCATGTCTCTCCCTACCTTCATTTTCAATTCCCCCATCATGATGAGTAGCTAAATTTCTATTAGCACTTGATCATGATGAACTTTAGAATAAAATAAATTTTTCCTTATCACTTTTTTAAATTAGCAAAATCTCTATTTTCTTTCTCTTCGATTTATCTTTGATTAATTGACTTAGAATTCTTATATCTCAAATTCATTTCCTGATCTAAGATCCGCTTCTAGTTTACCGAGAGGTTGTGAATGCGAGGAGACAATTGAAGGATAAATAGAATATGAATATGCATTTTGATTCTAGATCCATATTCTAGTTTATTGAGTGGTTGTGAATATGAGAAGATTGCTCAAAGATAAAAGGATTTATGTGAAATACTCGTGAGAGGACGACATAGACCTTACAGATTGGGTTTAAACCCAATAATGGGGTTCATCGCCTAAAGCAAGCTTAGGGGTTTCGATTGGCCAAGAGGTCTTAATAGATTCACCTAAGGTTAGTTGATAACATATTCTCGAGAGAGGAGTTTTCATAAATTTGGAACCTCTACGGTCGAAGTTGTTTATTTTGAGAGTTTGTAGTTTAATCCTTCAATAAAGTTTAATTTACCCAAAAAGATTCTAGATCAAGTGCTAGCCTTTATCTCATCGTTTTTTATCTTAAACTTTTTCTCTTAGTTTGTTAAATCAACCACACCTTTTGTTTGATAAAATAATAGCTCTTTCGTGTGAGTACAAGTACTCGACAAATCCATGAAATACGACACTTGAATCTATACTCCAAACAATAGGTGCACTTGCCTTATTAGATTACATTCTAACAAGAGTCAAAACTATTTAGTTCCAAATGAAAACTCCCATCAAATTTTTGGCACCGTTTCCGGTTAATATACTATCTTTCGATATTTTGAAAGCACATTTCTATTACTTTTATCATATATTTTTGTGTTTAAAAAAAAGTTCTCATAGTTTGATTTTATTTAAAGTTTTATTTTAAATTTTTTATAATTAAATTTTCTTGAAATGGGTTGTGCTGGGTTTTCACCCCAAAAGATTGCCTAGTACCTTGCAAACCCTTAATCGGGTTGTCCTTGGGAAACCGAGAAAATTTTATTATAAATTTTTAATTTTTACTGGTGTATGACTTGAGGCAATCTATTAGATCTTGTTGATTTTGATTCGGAAATCAAGCAATGCCTTCGGCAATTCTTACTATTCCATGATCTTGATTATCAATATTTGGTTGAGGAATCCGTCGATGTCACTTTTCTTCCTTTGTCTCTACCTTCTTAACCTTCATCTCTTCCTTCTACTTTTTTATCTTCTTCTTCTTCTACTTCTTTCCTTTCTTCTTATATGGGGGAACCAAATCCTAATCTGAATATTACCGATCAAAGGAATATGTCTTATTATGCTTGGCCAAATTTGGATGTGGTTAAATCAAGTATTATTAGACCCGCTATTACGAACAATAATTTTGAATTGAAACCAAGCATCTTTCAATTTGTACAACAATATATACAATTTGATGGGCTTCAAGATGAGGATCCTAACACTGATATTTTTAACTTCTTAGAAATATGTGATACTTTTAAAATTAATGATGTTTTTGATGATGCGATAAGGCTAAGACTTTTTTGCTTTTACTTTGCACACAAAGGCAAAATAAAGGTTGGGATCTCTACCAAGGGGCTCGATCACTATTAGGGCCGAGATGACTGAACATTTTCTTATGAAATATTCTCTCTAACCAAAATGGCTAAGCTGCACAATGATATTGATTCCTCCATTGATGGAACTCTTAACAAAAAAACGTTGGCAGCCACCAAGGAACCTATAAAAGGTATGGCTATGAATACTTATCAAAAGAGTACACCCCGATCGCACCCAGGTAAACTGGCCGGGATGTACGAAATTGATACTTTTACAAACATATCTCTCCAGGTTGTGATTCTAAATGAATGAATAGAAGAGATGTCTACTTCCTCTTCTACACCTACCTAGGAACCTTACACTATTGTTGAACAAGTGGATTACTTGGGCAATCCGAATCAGCCACACTTCAAAATGGGACCTAATTTATATGGTATTTACCTATCACACGGATTATTGAGATCATCCCAACTTTGCTTGGAGCAATCTAGGGGACGCATCTAGACCACCTCACACTATTCCACCATTATATTTACCTCCGTTAGCTCCAAAATCTAAACCTTTTGAGGATGTTTTTTCTAAGTATGCAAAAAGTAATGATACAAATATCCGCAATCTTACCGGATCCGTTTGCTACTTGGAAAATCAAATCAGGTAAATTGCAAAAAATGCTCTGCAATCATCAGCACGGAGCGCTACCGGGCAATATAGAGCCCAACCTGAAGGAGCAAACTAAGTTTATAACACTACGGAATGGAAAAGAGGTAACTACTACAATAGAGCAGATTGATGAAGAGATAATAATTTCTACACCTCCTTCTCTTCTCGAGGAATCTAAAGGCAGGAAAATTAGAAAGTATCAACCACCTCTTCCTTATCCATCCAAATTTTAAAAGATCGGATGGATGATCATTATGATAAATTCTAGAAATATTTAAGCAAATTCAAATAAATTATCCTTTTTACGAAGCTATAGAAAAATGTCAAAGTATGCAAAGTACCTTAAGGATATTTTGTTGAAAAAAATAAGAGATTTGAGGATATTATTGGATATAGTGTCCAACCATAGAGGGGCAGTGGGGTGAATAAGGTTTAACGATGATTACTAGAAATTTGAAATATTTATAACCCGGAAAACTAGTTCAGAAAACTACCACGGGGCATTAAGTGGCTAACGCATGACAATATGTCATAGAACTTGTTTTCTGGGCAGATCCCTCCTTGGAAATCTATGCACCTTTCAGAGAAGTACAAGCTAACAAATATAACGTAATATGCTGAAGAATATGTATAAAATGAATTTCATTCCAAAGTAAAATAAACAATTGTTTTTAAAGATTAAAAAAGTTGATCTCCGTGATGCAAAAGAACGAAGGCAGTAAGTGAAAAAGCTTCTTAGTTTTCTATACCGACCCACTCCGTGGACAAGTTGGCTCTCTCCCTTTTACTCTAAGAAAGGTCTTCGAGCCGGCTCTTTACCTCCACGCAAGGAAGGTTCTTAGAGCCCTACTAGATCACCCGATCTAGACGTCCCTTCCCCAGTACGATTTCTCATGGAATCCTCACCGGATTCCGATGACCTTCCCCACTTAATTTCCCTCACCACAAGAATATAGAGAAACGAGAATGATTAAAACAAAAGTTTAAAGGATTTAAATGATTAAAATATCCCTCTTGATGATTCCTCCATCGAGCGATCCGCGACCGCTACTTGAGATCTTCATGTGCTTGCAACCGGTCGTCTCATTGTAGTCGATGTAGTTCTTGGCTCGCCAGAGTTCTTTGTGTGCAAATGGGAGGGAGGCGATCTTCTTTTCCTTAGACGGAGACGGCATAACGGACCATAGAGAGGCAGTCGAACCCAAGGAGTCGTAGATCTAAGTCTCTTTTCATATTTGTAAGGAGCACAAAAAATGAGGTGCATATATAAACGTCTTTGTGAAAATAGGCTATCGCCAGTAGTAAGGCTAGCGCCTGATTGTAGGTTCACATGCATGATGTTGACAGCTGTCCTCCAAATCTGGAAAAAATATTCAAAACGAATATTTTCCTTTTTCTAAGGCTAGCGCGGAGCGGTAGGTAGATAGTGCCCGATAGTAGTCCAATCATCTCGATGCTTTTGTCTCGACGATCATTGAGTGTGTTACCGCGTTGTAGTACTAAGCTAATGCCCAGTGGTATTCCAGTCATCTCGACGCTTCCATCTCGACGATCGTTGAGTGTGTTTCCGCGACGCGGTACCAAGCTAGTGCTTGAGCGATAAGTTCCCAAGTGTTTAGATGAATTAATTCCTCGAACTAGCGCGAGCGATAGGACTAGCGCAATGCAGTAGATTACTGAGCACCTTGTCCATTTAATTCAGGCTATCACCCGACATTAACTACTACCGCTTGACGGTAGGTCCCTGAGGAGGGCTCATAAAATTTCATTGACCTGTAAACCTTCACACTCTAACAAACACAAGATGAAATCAAATACAATATGAGAGTTGATATTATCAAACTAAGTACATGTGATCCATCGGCTCTAACAGATATCTCTACCATTCAATTGAATAAAAATGTTAGACAGTTTTGCTAAATAATTTGCCTAAGAAATTAACTTATCCATGTAGTTTCTCCATTCCATGTCTTTTTGGCATCTTATTAGTGAAACATGCATTAGCCGATCTAGGCGACTCTATTAATTTAATGCCCTATTCTCTTTGTAAGAAATTAGGATTAGGAGAACCAAATCCAACGAAAATGAGCATTCAATTGGTGCATCGGTCCATCAAATACCCAATGGAAAATTTTAAGGATGTACTTGTTAACAATAACAAATTTATTTACTAGTGGAATTCATCATCCTTGATATTTATGATGATGTCGAGGTGCCTCTTATTCTCGATTGACCATTTCTCACTACCTCGTGTGCTACCATAGATGTTAGTAATGGTAAACTTCTCCTTAGAGTCAGAGATGAAGAAGTTACCTTTACTATTAATTCATCTCTGAAAAATATGCTTTTAAATGATGACTCTTGTCTATTCTTAGAGATGTCACCCGATGAAGATTTACTTTCTTCTGAAAATATTTCGCCATTTTCTTCTAATGATGATGATTTTGAAAATTTAGAATTAGTTCCTCATAAAAATTATGATTCTTTTACTCCGACCACCATTTTTGAATTATTAGAGTTGAATAATGATCATTTAAAGACTTTGTATGACGAGCCTCCTATGTTAGAGCTAAAATAGTTGCCAAGTCACCTAGAATATTTATTTTTAGCTGAGGACTCAAAACTTCCTGTCATTGTGTTGGCATATTTATCGGATGAGTAAAGTTAAAATTATTAAATGTTTTAAAAATTCATCGCCGCACAATTGCGTAGAAAATAATGGATTTGAAAGGGATTAATCCATCCTTGTGTACGCACAAAATTTTACTTGAGGAAAATTTCCAGAAAATGATTCAACCTCAATGCTGGCTAAATCCTAACATGAAGGAGGTAGTTAAGGTAGATGTAATTAAGCTTCTAAATGTTATCATAATCTATTCTATTTCAGATAGCACTTGGGTTAGTCCAGTCCAAGTGGTGCTAAAGAAAGGAGGATTAACAGTGGTTCCAAATGATAAAAATGAATTAATCCCGACTCAGATTGTTACAGGGTGGCGGGTTGCATAGGTTATCAAAAATTAAATGATGCATCCCATAAGGATTATTTTCCTTTACCTTTCATTGATAAAATGCTTGAATGGCTATTTGGGCATTCTTTTATTATTTTCTAGATGATCCCTTGGGATACTTCCACATCCCAATTACGCCCGAGGATAAAGAAGAAACAACCTTCACTTGTCGATTTAGCACCTTCGTCTATCGGATGATGCCATTTGGTTATGTAATGCACCGATGACCTTCCAAAGTGCATGTTAGCAATTTTTGACGAATTAATGGCGGATATTATATAAGTTTTTATGGATGATTTCTCAGTTTTCGGAGATTCTTTTGACTTATGTTTAAATAACCTCTCCCATGTTCTCCAAATGTGTGAAGATACGAACTTAGTATTAAATTAGCAAAAGTGCCATTTTATGGTGCGGGAAGGTCTGGTTCTAGGC
This sequence comes from Platanthera zijinensis, assembly GCA_039513925.1. Lineage (NCBI taxonomy): Eukaryota > Viridiplantae > Streptophyta > Magnoliopsida > Asparagales > Orchidaceae > Platanthera > Platanthera zijinensis. The sequence goes on along the minus strand of CM077089.1, from coordinate 65,321,835 downwards.
CATAAAATTTCGAGCTAAGGTATTGAGGCAGACAAAGCTAAGATAGAAACTACATAAAAGCTATCTCCCCATTAAAATGTTAAGGCCATTCGCAGTTTTCTTGGTCATGCCGATTTTTACTACCGGTTCATTAAGAAATTTTCTAAAATCATCAAGCCCCTCACCCACCTATTTGAAAAAGAGGCGCCATTTATATTCAATAAACATTGTATATAATCATTTTCTATAATTAAGGAAAAATTAATAAACACACCCATAATGATAGCTCCTAATTGGGAACTTCCTTTTAAAATCATGTGCAATGCTAATAGTTTTGCGGTAGGTGTTGTGTTAGGACAACACATCAATAAATATTTTTATCCCATAATTATGCTAGCAAGACGCTGACCGCCGCACAAGAAAACTACAATACACTTGAAAAGGAGTTATTTGCTGTCATTTTCGCCTTCAATAAATTTCTCTCTTATCTCACGATGTCTAAGATAATCATGCATATCGATCACTCAGCTTTGCATTATTTACTATCCAAAAAGGATGCTAAGCCAAGGATGATTAGATGGATCCTACTTCTCCAAGAATTTGACTTGAAAATCTGAGATAAACAAGGAGGATAAAATTTGGCCACCTATCACCTTTCTTGGTTAGAAAATACCAATTCAGAGGAAGATATTGAGGATACTTTTCCTAAGGAGTGCCTACTCGCTTTGGTCAAAGTGATTTCACTCCCCACCCCTTGGTTTGTCAATTTCACAAACAATCTTGTTGCAAAATTTCTCCCAAAAGAGTTTTTTTTTATCAAGAAAAGAAAAAAAGATTTTCTGATTTAAAATTTTATTTTTGGGAGGATCCTTTCCAATTTTGAGTTTGCGCAAATCAAGTAATGCGGAGGTGCATTTCTCATGAGGAGGGCGCACAAATGTTAAAGCATTGCCACGAGGGGCCCATTGGTGGGCATTATAAGGTGAATTGGACAACGAGAAAGGTACTTGAAGCAGGCTTCTATTTGCCGAGCATCTTCAAAGATGCTCACACTCATATTTATCATTATGATCAATGTAAACGCTCAAGTAACATCTCATGCCTCGATGAAATGCCCTTAAATTCATTTCAAGAGATAGAAATTTATGATTTATGGGGAATCGATTTTGTCGGCCTGTTACCGATTTCCTCCGGGAATCACTATATTTTGGTAATAGTTGACTACTTGTCAAGATGGGCCGAGGTGCAAGCCCTCCCCAATAATGATGCTTAAGTCATGATTCATTTTCTTAAAAAACTCTTCTCTTAATTTGGAGCACCACGAGGACAGTTAGTGATAAGGGAACTCACTTTTGCAATGTAGACACAAAGGTTTTGTCTAAGTATGGAGTTATGCATAGGTTGGATACCCCATATCACCCTCAAGCGAGTGTCTAGGTTGAAGTAATAAACCGTGAAATAAAGCAATTTTTTTGAGAAAATGGTATCTACTAATAGGAATTGGTCAATCAAACTTTATAATGCTCTTTGGGCCTCTAGTATGGTGTCCAAGACTACTATAGGGTATACGTCATATCGTTTGGTCTATGGGAAATCTGGCCACTAACCAGTTGAGTTAGAACACTACGCCGTTTGGACGCTTAAATTTAAAATGTTGATGAGAATCTTTCATTCAAATTTCATAAATTTCAATTGAACGAGCTTGTTGAGTGGTATTCTTTCACTTATGAGAATACTAAATTATATAGTAAAAACACACAAAATTTTATCATGATAGAAAAAGTAAGAACCACAAGGACTTCAAACCTAGAGACCAAGTCCATCTTTATAATTTGTGTTTAGGCCTTTTTTTGGAAAACTAATTCTCGCTGGCGCGGGACTTTCTTGGTCAAGGATGTTTGGCCGGATGGGATGGTCCTAATCTTGCACCCAGAAAAAGATGAGTTTAAGGTGACTGGGTATTAGTTGAAAATATTTTGCAAAGGTGATAATATGGATGAAAACTGGGAGGAAATCCTCCTTCAATTCTTTAAATTTCAGTTTATTCCTTGTTATCTCCAGTGGCAGGTCACGCCACTTGAGAAGTAGCCATGTTTATCTCATTTTAATTTTAACCTTACTTTGAGTAATTGTAGATACAGTGAAGGATGAATGATAAACTGACACCATCCTAACTTTGTTTCATATGATAAGTCGGTAACCTTTATTTTTATTCTTTGGTATTTTTTGTTTCTCTGTAAAAAAATTCAAACTAGAATTTTTTTTCAGTTTTTGCAATTTTTACACACCCCAATCATGGGCATGACCGGTAGGAATGCCTAGTCTAGAATTCAAAATTTCATGTGCTATTCTCACGGGTAAGGTTCTTCCCGCATTCTGATCTAGTAATGCTAGTGAACTATAGGCGTGTCCATCCCGAAGCTCTCCCTAGGGAGATGTTTCTTTTATTTTAGCACACCCCTATCACAAGTGTGTCTTGTAGGCATGACGAGTGAATTCTAGGGGCCATGTGTAAAACTCCCTTTGTTCAAAATTTTACATGCCTTTGTATCACGGGCATGACTCTGGGCGTGTCCCTCCAATTTTTGAATCTGGTCAAATCTGGCCAGATTCCTATGGACACTGAACATCCCATTTAAATTTATGCGCACACAAGTCATGGGCATGACAGGAGGGGTGCGTCCCGTAAATTTTCCTTTAAATGGATTTTTTCTTCCTTTTCGTAACCACACCCCTAACCTTCCTTTTTTATTTTCCCCCTTGTCTTTATCCATCATGCCTCGCCATTGTCCGAGATCCTCCACTTATTTATCAGAGCATCCAGAAATTCAAGTAGTGGTGGATGCCATGCTTATTTTTAATAATATTACCCAGTAGTCCCATAGCAATCGGCTCAGTGGGAAAACATTCGGTGTTGTCCACATCCTGGACTTAGTAGTTCTCGCTGCATTGGGTGTGGATGAACTTATTCACGACTTTCTGTCTACTCTCGGATGGAACACTTTCTTCGCCATCTTAGAGCTTGTCTTCTATTGAAGCTGTTAATGCTGAAGCCACCACTGCGGGAGAATCGAAGGAACATGGTGTGGACCAAGAAGAAGTCACAGAAGACGAAGCAGAAGAATGAAGCCTGTTTTAATTCCTTACCTATTTTATGCTATTTCCAATGTCGTGTTTTCTTTTCCTACATAATCATTATGTTAGCTATATAAATGTAGGCTGCTATGTCTTGAATTTTAACTGAGAAATTGCAATGAATGAAATCGTATGGATGAACTTCCCTTTCTCTTCTCTTGCAAATGCCTGGTGAAGCTGTGATGTTTTCCTCCTGTGTATGCATTTCCTTTCTTTCTCAATCTCCGTCGTTCTCCAACTTATTTTCATCAGTGGTATCATAGCCAGGTTTTCTGTTTGATTTAGTTTATTACTCGTGTGCCATCAGAGCTGGGCACAGCAGTGATCATCTGAAGTTTCACTTCCCCTTCATCTCTTGTTGTCTGTGTGTGCCCCTTTCTCATCATATGGCTACCTCTAACACCTCACATATGTTTCAATTTACTCAAAATGGGGTTCCCATTTTTGATGGTGAGTTCTATGATTTTTGAGCACACACATGCGCCTGTTGTTGCAATCCCAGGGCCTCTGGCACTTAATTTCCTGCAAGGAGGTTAAGCCAAATACATCCTCATCCTCCAAAGAGAAGGAAGTTGCAGATCCTGAAAAGCTTAAGAATGCTGCTGAAGAAGCTAAACTTGAAGCTAAGGCTCTGTTACTCATACATCAAGGAGTGAGCAGGGATATATACCCAAGAATCTTGGGGGCTGCCACTGCTAAGGAAGCCTGGACAAGCCTCTACAATGAATTCAAGGGATCAGAGAAGGTCATTGAAATATAACTCCAGCACCAGTGGAAGTTATTTGAAGGTATAACAATGAAGGAGAATGAAACAGTTCGTGATTTTGTATCAAGGCTCATGGGGATTATCAACCAGATAAGAAGCTTGGGTGACAAACTCAAGGACAAGAAAATTGCCCCCAATATTCTGCGGTGCCTCCCACCAAAATTCGATCCTATTGTTACCACAATTGAAGAAACAAAAAATCTGAAGACTCTATCCATTTCAGAACGGATGGGTTCCTTGCAGGCACATGAGGAAAGGTTAAAGAGAGACAATGAACCTCTCGAACAGGCATTCCAGCTGAGAACTTACATCTCAGGAAAGCAACCTGGGGAGGGCTCCACCACACAAAAAGGAAAAGAAAGACAGGGAGACTTCAAAAGAACCACTTCAACCACCTGAAACTTATGCAAAAAGCCAGGACATGTTGCTGGGGAATGCTATCTCAAATGTAAAAGATGTAGAAGACCAACCCACATGGACAAGGATTACTGGTTCAAAGAAAAAGAAGATAAGAGAGGAGTTGAGGAAGCCAACTATCATGAGACTATTGAAAAATTGTTCATGACCCATTATGAGGAGAAAGAGCAACCCCATGAACTGTGGTTCCTTGACAGTGGGTGTTCTAACCACATGTCTCCTTTCAAACACATCTTTTCTAAACTAAATGAGGCAGACAAATCACAAGTTCTTCTTGGAGATGGAAAGTCCTTGACTATTGAAGGGACTTGTTCAGTTGCTATTCAAACAAAAACAGGACAAACTAGGTTGATTGATAATGTGCATTACATTCCCACATTATCACAAAACCTCCTCAGCATTGGCCAGCTTATAAGGAATGGATATGACATACACTTTCAAGAAAACTGTTGTCACATCTTCAACCATCTTACAAAACAGTGCATTGCATCTGTCAACATGACGGCTAATAGAATGTTTCCTCTAAGAATGCAGTCTGCCTCCCATCATGCTCTTATTAGCAGTATTGACAGTGGCCGGTGGCATCATTGGCTGGCTCACCTAAACTATAAAGGCATACAGCTAATGCAACTAAAAGGTCTGGTCTATGGACTTCCTGAACTTCAGTTTTAGGAAACCCTATGTGAGTATTATATCATGGGAAAGTGTCATCGACAACCCCTCCCTGATGCTGCTTCCTGGAAGGCTGAAGTACCCTTAGGGCTTGTCCATGCTGACTTGTGGGGGCCTGCTCCAATGCCAACCAAGGCAGGTATGTTATACTATTTGTGCCTAATTGATGATTATTCCTGGTATTCCTGGATCTTTCTTATACAATAAAAATCTGAAGCTTTTGCAAGATTTACAGAGTTCAAGGTTTTAGTTGAGAAGGAGAGTGGAAGATCTCTGAAGAAACTGAGAACAGACAGAGGGGGTGAGTTCACCAGTGAAGAGTTCAATACTTACTACCAACAGAAGGAACAGAACCTTTATGGAGAGGGTCAGAGCTATGTTGTTACATCACAAAGTGCCACCAGAGTTCTGGGGAAAAGCAGCTCACACAGCTGTGTATGTCCTCAACAGATCTCCAACCAGAATCCTTGAAAGCATGACTCCTTATGAAGCTTGGTACATGAGGAAGCCTACTGTATCCCACCTCAGAACCTTTGGGTGCACTGCATATCGATACATACCAAAATAAGGGAGAAAGAAACTTGATACTAAAGCTAAAAATAGTGTCTTTCTAGGTTACAGTCAACACTGCAAGGGGTACAGATTCTACAGCCCTACTACATAGAAGCTTCAAGTATCCAGAGATATCATCTTTGATGAGAAGACTCCATGGGATTGGGATCAGAATTCTCTACCCCAGCTCGCAGTTGAGGACACTGAACTTGAAGAACAGCCATCCATTCAATCTGAGAAGGACTGGGATCAGACTACCCCTCATCACGCACCTGGTTGGGTTACTGAGATTGAAGCTCAGCCATACACTCCAACCAAGCATCCGGGAAATATCCCTATTCTTGATTATATATCTGAAAGAGACTCATCATCTCTCAAGAAGGTGAGATCTATTGAAGATATTTACTTAAGAAGTGAAAGAGTCCTTCTCATCAAAGAGGAACCTGAAACTTTTAATGCTGCTGCAAATAGCCCTATCTGGTGTAAAGCAATGGAAGAAGAAATAGAAGTTATTGAGAAAAACAGCACATGGGAACTTGTTCACACGCCAGAAAATAAAAATATCATTGGGCTCAAGTGGGTCTACAAGGTTAAGTACAATGAAGAGGGAGAAGTCACCAGGTATAAGGCAAGGATTGTGGCCAAGGGCTATACTCAAAGAGAGGGCATTGATTTCACTGAGACTTTTGCTCCAGTTGTGAGGATGGAAAGTATACGTGCCTTGATTGCTGTTGCTGCTCAAGTTAGACTGCCAATCCACCAGCTTGACGTTAAGTCAGCGTTCTTAAATGGTGAAATAGAGGAGGAAGTTTATGTCTGCATGCCTGAGGGTTTTGTCAAACCAGGAGAAGAGGAGAAGGTCTACCGTCTAAAGAAGGCCCTATACGGTTTAAGACAGTCCCCCAGAGCTTGGAACCACAAGATTGACAAATTTCATACCATGAATGGATTCATCAGGAGTATTAATGAGCCATCACTTTATACTAAGAAGTTTGAGAACAACCATTTCCTCTTTCTATGCCTCTACAGGGATGATCTTATTTTTATAGTATCAACACCTGATATGGTCCAGCACTTTAAAGAAACGATGCAAAAGGAGTGTGAAATGAGTGATCTTGGAGAGATGAGGTATTTTCTTGGCCTACAAATTAAGCAAGGCTCAGAGAGGATATTTCTTAACCAAGAGAGATTAATTGAGAAGCTGCTAGAGAAATATAAAATGGGAGACTGCAAGCCTGTATCTACTCCAATGATCACTGGCACTCGATTGAGAAAAGAAGATTAAGAAAAACCAGTTTCCATTGAAGATTACAGGAGTTTAGTCGGCTCTTTGATCTACCTAACCAACACAAGGCCTGACATTGAAAATGCTGTCAGCATCTTATCCAGGTTCATGACACATTCCAGTTCTGAACACCTTATTGCAGCAAAAAAAGTTCTACAATATTTAAAAGGGATAATGGAGTTAGGATTAACATACAAGAAAGAAGATTTTTCTCATCTCATTGGGTACACTGACAGTGATTGGGGAGGGGATGTGGATGATAGACGAAGCACGAGTGGGTATGTTTTCATGTTAGGAAGCCAGGTAATCTCCTGGTCCTCTCAAAAACAGAAAATTATGGCATTGTCTTCAGGTGAAGCTGAGTATATTGCAGCATGCAGTGCAGCAAGTGAAACTGTGTTGCTGCAAAAGTTGTTTCAGGATCTGTGTGTGGAAGAGGAAGAAGAAGTTCCAGTTCTATGGTGTGACAATATTGCGGCCATTGGGATAACCAAGAATCCTGTGTTTCACAATCGAACGAAACACTTCGACCTCAGGTTTCATTTCCTCAAAGATATCGTGGCAAGCAACAAAGTTAAAATGAAATACTGTCCCACCAACAAATAGCTTGCGGACATACTCACAAAGCCCTTACCTATTGGGGTGTTCTCAAGCATTAGGTCAAAGATTGTCACAAAAGATGTCTCAGCATTACGGAGGAGTATTGAAGCTGTTAATGCTGAAGCCACCACTGCGGGAGAATCGAAGGAACATGGTGTAGACCAAGAAGAAGTCACAGAAGACGAAGCAGAAGAATGAAGCCTGTTTTTATTCCTTACCTATTTTTTGCTATTTCCAATGTCATGTTTTCTGTTCCTGCATAATCATTATGTTAGCTATATAAATGTATGCTGCTATGTCTTGAATTTTAACTGAGAAATTGCAATGAATAAAATCGTATGGATGAACTTCCCTTTCTCTTCTCTTGCAAATGCTTAGTGAAGTTGTGATGTTTTCCTCCTGTGTATGCATTTCCTTTCTTTCTCAATCTCTGTCTTGCTCCAACTTATTTTCATCATCTTCATGGAATTCAAAGTGGAGTTCCTCTCCTCATTCAAATTCCAGGTGGGGCATAATGATAATTTCATAAAGTTTCGGATCGACAGCATCGAGCACAAACTTTTTAACTGACAGCTCAATGTCATGATGGGATTCATCGACAAACCATTCACCCAGTCTCCCGCTTACACCGAGTTGCTTTCTGATTTTCACGAAGACTTCATTCTTCTTCTGTCTTGGTTAGATATCAGCAATGATATCGTTCCCTATACCTCCAAGAAATAAAAAAGCAGCCACCTCTTTTCACCCACTATGCGCATCATACATAACTTACTTACCTCTTTCCTAATCGTCCGAGGTGAGAGCCATGGCGTAGTCACTCAACATGGCCTACTTTATTAATATAGTGTGGTTAACGTAGTTCCACTTAACCTTGGCATGGAGCTCGCACTTTTCTTCCGGCATCAGGACAAAAGCATATGCTTAGGAGCAGTCCACGACGGGAATCTCATTACCTACCTCATCAAAAGGCTAGTTTGGGACTTCCTCCCACATATACATAGGGTACAAAAGCTGCTTCCACTAGCTCTCCCAAACCTCCAAGCCCTTGGCTTGGCGCGATAGCGTGGTGGCATATTTCATGTTATCCCTCCAATCCTGGGAGGAGATGATTTTGACCACACCTTCGCAGACGAGCTCGGTGACGTTCCTTCACCTCTACAATCCTCTCCCTTCAGTAGTCGATCCATCTACTGTTGGTGCAATGAGTATAGGTGCCTTGGTGCGCAAATTGTTCAGATAAGAGCCCACTTTGATTGGCAGTTTGACACGTCGGAGCAGCGTCATACTACCACCATGGTGCAGCTCTCGCACAAGTTGAGGTAGCTGTGTGAGTACTTGCAAGGGAGTGATGATGATGCTTAGAGCTAGCTCTTCATTGTGCTCTCTTTTATTAGTTTTTATTTTATTTTTACATTTGTTTCATCTATCGCATGCATCCGTTTTTTGTTTAACTTTTATAAATGTTGAAAAAACTAAAAATTATTAGTAATGTGTGTTGTGCTTCATTTCACTTATTTCAGATTAACTTGGTGAGGCTTGGTGTTTCTTCTCAAGGAAGTCTCTTCTTCCAATACTTTTATTTTTCTTTTTACAAAACATTGGGAACAATGTTTCCTTTTAAGTATGGGGAGGGGGTATTAGCCACCAATGTTTTCATGCAAATTACTTTTAGCAAAACACTTTAAAAATGTATGAAATTACATTTAATTTTTTTAAACCAAAAATATAATAATAATATTTAAAAAATTAATATCTAAAAAGGAGTTAAAAAGCTAAAAAAGTATTTTTATCTTTAATTAGAGAAATCTTGTATTTCTATATTTGCTCACCTGCAAAATCCTAAGTGAATTGATATTTTTCATAGTGTTTAGAAAGTTTTCTTACTTTATTGGATTTTGAATTTTGAAGTAAAACTGTTGGTCATGCTGTGTTTCTAGTTAAGCACACAGGTTAGTAGAATTTTAAGTAGAATTTAATAATCAACATACTTTCAGCCTTATATTTTTCTAAATATGTATAAATGGTTTATTTCACTTTTTATTTGAAACAATTATGATCCAAAAATAATTTAGGTGAGTATATAAAAGTTTACTATTGTTCCGGCCGAACTCGACGTTCCGGCAAGACCAGAATAACCTGGAGTGCCTTAGCTCTTAGAACGGTCAAGCACGCACATAGTTAATGAGATAGCTCAATCATACACATAAACTTTTAACAAGGAAAAACCCCTCAACTAGGTAAAAAATCACGTGACCAGGTCTGTGCCCGTCAAAGTCCACTCTTTGCACGTGGTTACAATCTATTTGCCTAATCGAGGGCGAGAAACTGCTCCTTGTTATAATTTGGAGGTGAGAAAACAATTTGCACTCGGTGGGCGATAAACTGTAATGCTCGACATCTTCTACAATTATACTCGGTGGCGATGAGCCTCTCTGAGAATCGCGATGGGGCTGAATGCAGGAATAGAGCACTTGAAATTGTGCTTTTAGGGACTTCCAAGAAGTTATTAAATAAGATTCATTGTATGGATCAAAGATGTCTTGAATGCCGCTCAAAGACGGCTTGAATGTGGCTTGAGGATGGCTTGAATGTTGGTTGAATGCGGCTTGAAGGTGGCTTGAATGCTGTTTATAGGAGGAATCCAACAGAGCTCTGGCCTGAGGGAGAAGAAGTCTGAGAGGAAAAAGGTGAGAAATGAGGAGGCCTGAGGATCCATTTATAGCCTCCAGGTGGTGGTTATGGTGGTTATGCAGTTATCGGCACAACATAACGACACAAATTAATACTTTTCTTATAGTTTAAGGGTATGTACCGAGATCATTTATTCCAATACTTGGAGACTAATGAATTAAATAATAAAATCCCCCATTTACTATGGTGATGAATGGATGGTTATGTGCGAATTAGATGATGGTGATCAAATCGAAATGATCGACCAGCGGGGAGGCGCTCTCTTGGAAGGTCGGCACACAAGCCGGCAAACAGGCCGGCAAACAGGCTGGCAAATAGGCCAGCGAACAGGCCAGCGAACAGGTCGGCGAGCAGGACGGAGAACTCACTGGCGAGGAGGGAGGCGAACTCGCAAGCGAGGAGGGTGGCTAACTCATCGGCGAGGAGGGAGTCGAACTAGCCGGCGAACACGCAGGCGAGGAGGGAGGCCACTGACGACTGCCAGGAGAGCGAACAGCGGCCCGAAAGGGGGAGACCTTCTCGGTCTCCGCTTTGGGAGACCAAAAGGAGGCGACCGACTCGACCTCCCTCACATCCGTGCACTGGCAGCCGAATGGGGAGGCCGGCCCGGCTGACCGGCCGTTCAGCTACATGCTTGTGGCCGGAAGGGAAGGCCGGCCATTCGGCCCACGCCAGCGGCCGGAAGGTGTGGACGGCCTCGACGGCCACTCGGTCGCACGCTAGTGGTCGGAAGGCGTGTCTTGCCATGTGGCCCTCTTGGTTGCACGCCAGTGACCGAAGGGACTGTCGGCTTGGCCGCCCACTTGGCTGCGCGCTTGCACCTGAAGGCCGAAGGAGGGGGCGGTGAACGACCGGGAGCGGCGTCAGCCGCCCAATGCCGGCAAAGCAGTATTGATGGTTGTTCAGGACTTACGCGGAGTGGGATTGGTGCACGGAGGGATCAGACATAGCGATCGTGTGCACGGTCAAACCCATGTTTCCACTAATTTAGTGGAGATTATGGGTGGAAGTCGCTATGTGCACACTAACTTTATAAAAGTAAACCCGTTCCTAATATTTACCCCCGAGATCCTTGTTGCCGGAGATCGGTATAGGTGAAAAAATAAGGATTTCTCTCTCGAACATCTTGGGCAGTGTCGACGATAATGGCGAATAAAGAAAGGATGGAAACGACAGACAACAATGATATGCAAGGTCTGGTAAAAAGTTAGAGCGGGGAGAATGACGAGGAACAATGTCAAAGCGAGCGGTCGGAGGTGAGCTCGGCCGTTGGTTCACGCAGTTATGTCCTTGTGGGCACCTGTCCACTCACACACACATGGGCATGCTGTTAGGTGACCGCACAGACACCTACGCACGCACAAGTATAGGTGCCCATGCCCTTGGGAATGCGCGTACAGGGCCGCACGCCCGAACTTGCTCGCATCAGGCTATGTATGCACCTGGTCGAACGACTTCATGCATGCGCGCACCTGGTTGAGTACACCCATGGTCACGAGGGCACCATGCCGCGTGTGAGGCCTTGCACGCTCACCTTGATACGAGGCCTAGTTCGCGCGCACACCTTATCACACGAGTTGGCAGCGCGGAATAGTGCGGGTGCACACCTTGTCGCGCGACTTAGTCGTGCGGACCAGTTTGCGCGTGCACCTGGGCACGCAACCTGGGTTGCTGGTCACATTGCACGGGGTGTGTGCGTTCTTGGCCGCATACACATTTGGTCGCGCGAGCACCTTCGCTGACCGCAGGCTGCATGCGCGGACCCATATGTGCGTACGCCTTGTTGCAAGTATACCTATCTGCCGTATGTTAAGTGTGTGCATTCTTGGTTGTGCGTCTACATGCATGTCTATGCTCTTAATAATGCTTTTGTTGCATGGGATTTTATTTTTACTATCTAACCCCAATTTTTTTCTTCTCCTTTTATTTCAGGCTTCGAAGCGTACTGCGAGACTAATGTGCTTGCATTGGTCTCTTACCGATGATTAGGTTGTGATTTGGAGGAAGAGATATAGTTTACTTGCCGATCTTGAGGTTAGGATACCGTTTATTGAGGAGAGGGTCCAAAACCCTCCAAGGGGCTAGGTGACGATTTGCGAAATCACTTTGAGATCTGTCTTCAGAGTCCGACAAAATGAGGAGGTGATCGACATCTTGAAGTTCTATGGTATCACAATATCACAATTTACTTTGCTGGGGATGGTTCCCCTTATAGGATTTATTTCCTTCTTCACGGAGCATGATTCGATATTTTCTTTTGACTGCTTTAGGGACTTATTTTATATTTGTATTGATGGCGGTGGCCGCATTGAAATTATCAGGAATAAAATCTTGATTGACTTTGAGACCTGGACGGACTGTCGTCATGAAAATACTTTGTTTGGCTATGTCAAGAATTCCTAGAGCTTACCCGAGCTCTGGAATTCCTTACCCGATTGTTGCCGACATCGGAGAGGGCAAGAGCGGGAATTTACACCGATATTGGAATTTTCATATTCTCGAGAGTTGGCGAACTATTTATTCAACATTTCTTTGTTCGCTGAAGAGAAGTACCTGTCCCTGTGTGTCCTTTCAAACATGGTCGAGCATGTAGTGCCTTTAGCTTGCAAGAGAAAGCTTACATTGAGAAGTAATTGTGATGCAGCTATAGGGTTGCCGACTTTGCCCTGTAGAGGGGAGGACCTGACTGAGGAGGCCCTATGCAATGAGCCTATTATAGCTGATTCAGGTGTTGAGTTGTTAAAGGAATCTGACCCTCATATTTTTCATACAGAGAATTCAGCCCCCCCGGAGTGTCTTCATCTTTGAAGGTCATGAGTGATGTGGTGAGAAATTTACCCATTTATCGTTTGCTTGAATATTTGTATTTTAACCCTTTGATTGTTGTTCACAGATCGAGGCTCAAACGCATATTGCGCTTACATGGAAAGACCACTAAGTTAGTCTAAAAGGCGGATATTCGGATCTTCAGGAGAGGCTTCGAGCTTGGGAGGATTCAGTTGCGGCCTCTAGACACGAGTTAAATCGAGAAGTATCTCGATTTTGGCAGATTGGGTCGGAGCTAAAGTCTGAGACGGAGGATGTAACACCTCTACCCATCACGTGTGATATAATAGAGGGTCCGACTGGGGCCCCACACCATATTTCACAAATAGTGGGAGAAGTTACCAAATAATATCAAAACATCGAATCCAAACACAGAGCATTCTAGCGGAAGCTTTAGGGTTGAAAACTTGAACTCAATAAGAATAGAAATGTCCACTACTACCAAATAGGAATGTATACAACCAACAACACAAGGTATATAGCCTTATGGCTTTACAAGTTTCTATTAACAAAAGTTCGGTTTACAAACGTTGCCGCGCAGGCCGGCCATACATGAACAAGAGTAAACAAAACGAGCCTTCAAGGGCAGCAGCGCAACCTGGGCTTCAGCCCGCTATTTCCTGCTTGGGACAGCACCACCTACAAAGAAGCATTCCACCAAGCGGTGGCAAATAGGGCAACGGTCAGCATTCAGCTGACCAATTATAACGACCCTAACCCTGGCACGGGGCAAAGGAATTCCTTACATGCAAAGCATTTATTCACACAGCATATATGTATACCAATGCACCAAAGATGTGAACAACAACACAAGTCAATAAATATCACAAACACCGGCATAACTGCCCGACATTCCGTTCACTTAGGGAACATTATTGGTGTACCTGAAAAAAAGGGTCCCACTAATGTTCAGAGGTCCCGGACATGATGGTCCATTATGAGCATTCCTAGTCTTTATGGTGCGCATGCCAAATACTCTCGCTATGTGATCCTAACAGGGCCTTAAGCTCCTAAGGTTAGACAACCATAACGCGGGTACATATCCACCTATCCGGTTGCCCAAATTCGTTAGACTCAAGACTGGACTGACGCGGGTATGACTTCACCTTGCTCGTTCGCCATCAATGCATTGCACAGTTGCAGCCAAACGGCTCAACTTCACACATAATGGCACTCACGACCACACGAGTTGCACACCAAGTACCAACTCTCACATTTTCCTGGACTTACTCCAGTACTTCCTGCTGCACCAAGCTACAGGTATCCACCAAGGATTTCGTACAAGCAATAACTTTATCTGGAGTCTTCTCAGATTTGCAAACAAAGAATCACCAATCTAGAACAACTTGTCTGAATGGGCTTCACATAGCATGCCTAACCGTACTACACACTTCCGGTTCTAATGCAATAAAACAAGGGATGAACCACCGATCCCAAGGGAATCACTTCGCCATCCACCATTTGGTGGAGGATTCCTATGCAAATGCAGGAAAGAAGGACTTCACTTGTCCAGAAAGGAAATCGTTACCCTTAGAAGACGTTTCAGTGCCATAGAGAAAATACATGGTTGGAAAGCTCCGCAAGGCTCCAGCCTTCACAAATCCAAACTCGGCTCGCGATTTGGACCACTGTAGCACCACCGGTGACCGTATTCCTCTTCTTATTCCTTCCCTTTCTCTCCACTCTCTCTTACTCTTAGAAAGAGAATGGTGATGATAGAATGAGAATTAACTCATCCATTCCCGACCTTATAAACCCAGGGAGGAACCAGAGCCATTAGACCTTTATCAAAGGAAACGAACGTCTCTGATCAGCACTTAAAATGACTTTCCTGGGCCGAACATGGCTTGTGACATGCCCATATCACAGGCTGTGTACCTTAAGCAATTCACAACAGACTCAAGCCAGACCAGAACACGGGTTTAGACATGCCCGTATCGACCTGCCGACACGCCCGTGTTCATAGGCGTGTCCCTCAATTGGCATAGGATCATCACCAACCCGAGAAGGACACCGGTTCCACACACACCCGTGTTGCATTTGACATGGCCGTGTCACACCGAACACGACTGGGCTCTAGGCCATATACTTCAGTCAGCACCGCCTGCACACCCAGAACAGGACATGGGTACATGACACGCCCATGTCACCAACTGACACGCCCGTGTCAGTACTGTTCATACACGTGTTTTCAGCCGTACTCCACACTTGATACAGCCAGGATACCACAGAGTAGGACACGACTCTGGACACGCCTGTGTCTCAGGCCATGTCACCTCATTTTGATTTTGGGGCATTACAACTCTCCCCTCCTTAAGAGAATTTCGTCCAAAAATTGCTAAAGTATATAGTTTGCAGCAAACAAAACATTTGTTCAAATCATAAGGTTACAACAGCTGTATACAAATAGCTCGAGAAACTCAGTACGCATGGTTTGTTCCTGTTCCCATGACCACTCCTCACGACCATAATTGTCCCACCGGACCTTAACCATCCCGATAGCTTTGTTGCATAGCTATTTAACCGTCGTATCCTCGATCTGAATAGGCCTAACTTTCGTTGTTAGCGTACTGTCGACTGATACTTGATCTACAACAATCACCTGCGATGGTTCTTTCACTACTTTCCGCAACACCGAGACATGAAACATATCATGTAAGCCACTCCGCTCTAGCGAAAGTGCTAACCGATAGAAAGCTTCACCAATACGCTCTACCACTTCAAACGGTCCCAGATACCTCGGCCTCAGCTTTTTCAGATGCCGTATTCTGGACACACCTGTAAAGGGTTTAATCTTCAAGTATACCCAATCACCCACTGCAAACTCCATGTTTCGGTGCTTGGCATTGTAATACTTAGCCTTCCTGTCTTGAGCCACCAACAGCCTTTCGTGTATCAATCGTATGGTTGAGTTGGCATCATCTAACTCCTTTTGCCTGTACAACTTTGTTTCGCCAGTCTCCGCCAAAGCCAAAGGTGCACGACATTTCCTACCGTATAAAGCTTCAAAGGGCGTCATTTGGATACTAGCTTGGTAGCTGTTGTTGTAGGAAAACTCAATCATGAAGAGATGATCTTCCCAACTCTTTTTGAAAACCAGTGCACACAATTTGAGTATATCCTCCAACTTACTGTTGGTCCTTTTGGTCTGACCATCCGTCTGAGGATGAAAGGCCGTGCTAAAATGTAATTTCGTACCCAACAGTTGGTGGACTAATCTCCAATCTCTCGAAAGGATGCCCCCATCTCGATCACTAACGATGCTACGGGGCACACCGTGCATTCGGACAATAGAATCCACATACATCTTTGCCAACTTTTCAACTGAATCGTCCTTCCAATTCAGGATGAAGTGCGACACCTTGGTTAACCAGTCCACAATCACCCAAACCGCATCATTTCCACGCTGTGATCTCGACAACCCATGCACGAAATCCATGGAAAAATAGTCAAATTTAAACACAGGGATAGGAAACGACTTCAGAAAACTGCCCGGATTTTGACATTCTGCCTTTACTAAAGCATAGGTTTGACATTTAGCAATATAGTGCTTTATGTCCTTCCTTATTCCAGGCCACCAGAAATTCTTCTTCAGATCCTTATACATCTTCGTGCTCTCGGGTTGGATCGAATACTTTGTGAAGTGGCCTTCATACATCACTTCTTCACGAAATTTACCCCTATTTGGGACACATAAACGACCGTCTTTCCGAAAAAGGACGTCATTAAATGAAAATTTAGAATCCGCACTTTCCGCTGCATAGCATTGTAGACTTTCATCAAATTCGGTTGCGTGCCGAACTCTGTCCGCCAGATCACACTGTACCTCCGTCCAGTTTAAGCAAGCATTTGCAGTGGAATTCCTTTCAACATAAGAAATATTTAATGCCTCCAGTTCTCGAATTAGGCTTTCATCATGCCTTAGCACCCAATTTGTCCTTGTCGGAGTCCGATGACTCAAGGCAACCGCGACTACATTCTTTTTACCAAGAGTATAATGAATCTGGATGGTGTAGTCACCAAAAACTCCATTCACCTTCTCTGTCACAACTTAAGATCATTTTGGTCCAACAGATATTTAAGCCTCTTATGGTCTGTGAATATATCCACTTTCACGCCATAGAGGTAATGACGCCATAGTTTAAGTGCGAATATCACCGCTGCTAATTCCAAATCATGGATGGGGTAATTCCATTCGTGCACTTTCAACTGGCGTGAGCCATAAGCTATCACCTTTCCGAATTGTAGAAGAACGCAGCCTAAGCCGCTCCCTGACGCATCACTATAGACCTCAAAGCCGTCCAGACCATATGGCGATGTCAAGATTGGCGCCGCTGTCAAATGACTCTTTATCTCTTCGAAATCTCGTACACACTCTAGCGTCTAAACGACCTTCTGATCCTTCCTCGTTAGTGTGGTGAGAGCCAAGGCTATCGTTGAGAAGCTCTCTACAAAGTGCCTGTAGTTGCCCGCAAGCCCAAGAAAACTCCTGACTTCTGCTACTATAGAAAGAACAGGCCACTCCCGTATAGTAACTATCTTGGAAAGATACACCGCAATGCCCTCTCCACTAACAACATTGCCAAGGAAAGCCACTGATGACAACCAAACTCACATTTAGAGAACTTGGCGTAGAGCCTTCTCCTCCTCAGGGTGTGCAACACCATCTGCAAATGACTTGCATGATCTTCTTCGGATTGGGAGAATACGAGGATATCATCAATAAAGACGATCACAAAGAGATCCAAGTATTCCCTAAACATTCTGTGCATTGAGTCCATAAATACCGATGGCGCATTAGACAGCAAAAACAGTATTACCGTGAAGTCATAGTGACCATAACGTGTTCCAAATGCTATTTTGGGTATGTCACTTTCACGAACTCTCAACTGATAATATCCTAACTTCAAATCCAACTTGGAGTATATAGTCTAGCCAACTAACTGATCAAACAAGTCGTTAATCCGTGGAATTGGATACTTGTTCTTTTCTGTCAGCTTGTTCAGTTCTCCATAGTTAATGCATAGATGCAAGCTACCGTCCTTCTTTTTCACAAAGAGAACCGGCACGCACCAAGGCGACTGACTTGGGCATATATAGCCTTGCTCTAGCAATTCTTGAACCTGAACCTTTAGTTCCGCCATTTCCTTTGGCACTACCCGATAAGATGAGCAGGCCCTAGGTTTCGCACCTGGCACCAACTCGATTTCCCTTTGGGGAGGTAACCCCGGAAGGTCTTTTTGAAACACATCAGCATAATACGATACAATCGGTACCTCACTCACACTGGCCTTCAGATCAACTTCCTCAACGAGTGTGAAGAATAACTCTGCACCCTTCCGAACTGCCTTAACGACTTGAAGAGTAGATATGAATACCCTACTCATCCCTCGCATGCCATTGAAATTGGTCTCTTGTTCGGTATTCTGCCCCAGTATAACTTCTTTTGAAGTGCAATCGATACAAGCATGCTGCTCTGAAAGCCAGTCTATACCAAAGACTATATCGAACTCCGATATCGGCAATACTAACATTTCCACCTTGAACTCCTTACTTCCTATCTTGACCTCAACACAACAAGATTTATCCATGCACATAAAACATTCGTTAGGTAGTAACACCTTCAGATTGTCTGTCGTGGTCCGTATAGGCACCTCGATTCGCAAGACGAAATCTTTCAATAGAAATGAATGTGAAGCACCTGTATCGAACAGTGCTCGTGCCGGATAGTCCCGTATAAGGACAAAACCTATAACACCAATATTAAAACAAGCACAGCACATAGCATAAAGTAAAATTATAAACTTCTCGCACCTGTGGTGACATCGGCCTGCTTGATGGCCTCCTGTTGTCCAAGATTGAAGACCCGGGGCTGCGCATGCGATGCGGAAGACTCCACAACAGTATTCCCTTTCTCCGCATAAGACGCTCCCGTCTTCTTCTCACCCTTTGGCGGACCATCTCGGCAGTCACGTGCATAGTGTCCCAGCTTTCCACAAATGTAACAAGCGCGAGAACCATAACCAGAAGATGCTACCGTCATAACCACTGAAGGAGCTTGTCCAAAAGATTTGGACTTATTACCCCATCTCTTTCAGTACCCAAACTTCTCCAGACGCGGTGGCTTGAACTCCGGCTTTATAACAACTAAGTTCCCTTTGCCTTGCCCTCTTTTCATGTCCTTTTCCAAAGACCGAGCCATACAAACCAATGCTTGAAATCACTGGTTCACAGAACTCAAGAGCAAATACCGTAGCTCATCCCGCAGTCTCCCATAGAACTGACTGGTCTTACGCTCCTCTTCGGCGAAAATAGTACCCATATACTGTCCCAAATGCGTAAACTCATGTAAATGGCTCACAAGAGAATCTAAGTATTCGATCCGGGGAGTGGCCGAGCCTGGCCGAAGAAGCGGCTTCCAGAGAATGTAAAGATTCAATATGGAAGTGTCCGAGTCTGGTTGGAAGTGGCTCACTAGAGAATGTAAATATTCTATCCGGGGAGTGGCCTAGTCTTGCTGAAGAAGCGTCTTCCACAGAATGTAAAGATTCAATCTGGAAGTGTCCAGAAATGGCTCACTAGAGAATGTAAGTATTCGATCCGTGGAGTGGCCAAGCCTGGCCGAAGAAGCGGCTTCTAGAGAATGTAAAGATTCAATCTGGAAGTGTCCGAGCCTAGTAGAAAATGGCTCACCACAGAATATAAGTATTTGATCTGGGGAGTGACCTAGCCTGCCCGAAGAAGTCTAAAAGCAAAAATAAAAGAAACTTAATGTGATATGATAAAGTCAAAAGATAGTCTCCGCGAGTCATGGCTCATGTATTTTATGTCACTCAAAGTTTAAGAAAATTAAAGGACAAATATAGAAACATTGTTAAAATAAAGTCTTGCACTCGGCTGGTGCGGGGCCTTCTTCCTTTATGGATAGCTTTCAAGTTGTACGACCACTTTGTTGCACAGGTTGATATCTCCGACTTCAAATGTGACTGTTACTTCCAGCTGATCCTGCTTTAGGTAAAAAGCGCGGGCAATTTCTTGACTACCGCAAAAAACCCCTATGCTATCTAGGGTTAGGAACTTCATGAATATGTGAAGAATTGACGGGATTGCCCTAAAGATTGACTGAACCAGTCTTTCGAAGATGGTATTTATTGGGTACATTGGACACAATGTACTTGATTTGAAGAAGCCCTTTCAATTCAATAATATACACAAAATATGTATTTGATGTATATTTCATTACATGCTTGCAAGTTGCCTATGTCATAATGATTTGACAGGTGGTCCAAGTCACATTGACAGGAGAACTCTAAGAAGCTGACTAAAAGTGAAGAAAATTGTCTAAGTACAAAAGCGTCGAGTGAAGTCACCAAAGTGTTGAGTGAAGTCAGTACAGTCTACATCTTGCAACTTGTAGTGCAGAAAATTGGCTAAGTATAAAAGTGTCGACACACTTCAACTGTGTCGACACCTCTACCAGGGTAGTGTCGAGACAAGTCTGTTAACTCGACACATAGAATATTCAAGACAACTGTGTCAAGAAAAGCCAGTTGTCTGGACACCTTGAAGACTAAACCATCAGTGTCGATACAAGTCAGCTAACTCGACACCTTGAAGACTAAGTCAGCAGTGTCAATACAAATTAGCTAACTCAACACATAGAAGATTCAAGAAAGTTGTGTTAAGATAAGTCTGCTAAGTTGACACTTTAAATGTAACACCCCAAAAATCTCAAAAATGGATTTGAGGTGCAGGTTGTTTTACACGGCCTAGGACACGGGCGTGTCCCAGGGCGTGTCGGGGGTACACGGCCTGGGACACGGGCGTGTCCCAGGGCGTGTCACTCAAATAATAGGCGATCTGAGTCAGAAGATTACACGGCCTGGAACCAAGCCTTGAACACGGCCGTGTCAGATTTGACACGGGCGTGTCCGATGCCGTGTGCCTACCCGTGTACTGCTGGTTAAGTTTGGAGCTCGATGAGGCAGGGGTGACACGGGCGTGTCTCATGACTGACACGGGCGTGTCAAGTTTGACACGGGCGTGTCGATGCTCGTGTTCTAGTAAAGTTCAGTCGGTTCGAATACCGCGTGTGCCGCTTAAGGGTACACGGCCTGTGACACGGGCGTGTCACAGGCCGTGTCAGCCAAAAAGTGGGTTTTTGGGAAAATCGTGGCCGTTCATTTTCACTCTTTGGATCCAAGGGCTCAGGTGATTCCTGGCTGGTGTAAGTCAACAGAAGCTTGAGTCATTCTTCACTTGGCTAAGTGAAGAGAGAAAGAGAGAGGAGGAAGAAGAAGGAGGAGGAGATCAAGCCACCGGTGGAGCTCCCGTGGTCCGATTTGTGATCCGAGGCCAGCGTTGTGAAGGCAAAGCTGATGCGGTTCTTTCTCACCGGCTAGTTTTTGATGGCTCCCAAGAGATCGACAAGGGTAACGATCTCCCTTCTTGGACATGTGAAGTCCTTCTTTTCTGCATTGCATAGGGAAAACCCTTCCCCGCGAGTGGGCGGTGGGTTGTGGTGTTCCTTGGGGTAGATATGTGAAGTCCCCCTTGTTAGAGTCCGGAATTGGAGTACGGATCTAGGCATGCTGTGTGAAGCCCATCTGGACATGCTGGTCTGGATTGGTGATGCTTGTTTGTATATCGGAGAAGACTCCGTGATTATGGCTTGTGTTGCCTTGTGCCTACCTGTTGCTTGGTGCAGCAGGAAGTACTGGATGAAGTCCAGGAAATGAAGAGGGTTGGATGCAACTCTTGTGGCAGTGCATTGCCACTTTATGTGCGGTTGAGCCGTTGGGCTGCAACTCGATGAAAAGGCAGATTGCCGAACAGGAAAGGTGAAACCGACCCGCGCCTATAAATTGCCATGGATACTTCCGTATTCGAGGTGGCACGGCGACTTGAGCAATGGGGGGTGGCTGATCCATACCTGCGTTAGGTCCGTCCGACTTGGAAGCCTGGTTATGGGTTTTGTTGGAGCGCCTAATGAGAGTCTTAGGCCCGCGCGCAGAAAAGACTAGAATGCTCAAATACTGTGTAGACGGTGGTGTTGACCCTGGTATTCCGGTACACTAATAATGTGCCCTGAGTGCATGGACTGTCGGGCCGTGTGGCCGACGGTTGTGATGGCTTGAATGTGCCTGCGCGCACATAGTTGCTATTGTTGATACCATGTTGTGCAGGGAAAGATTGCGACTGCCCCGAGAAAGGGGTAGGATTGTTATAATTGGGTCAGCCGAATGCTGACCGTTGCCATGTTTGCCACCGTTTGGGTGGTTTGTCCCTATGCAGGTGCTGGAGAGCCAAGTGGTAAATAAAGGGCTGAAGCCCTACTGCTATTGCTGCTGCTGCGGCTAGCCCTTGAAGGCTGAGCAAATGGTTTTGTTTGTTTTGCTTTTCCTCATGTATGGCCGGCCTGCACGCCGAGGTTTGTAATCCATTGTTGTATGGAAAGAGGAATTGTAAGGCCTTAAGGCCAAACCTTTGTTGTACATTCCGTGGTTGTATATATAACTGTGGTTTATATATATTGGACATTCTTGGTTAGAGTTCAATTTACAACTTAAAGCTTCCGCTAGAATGCTCTGAGTTAGGATTCATGTATGGTTTGGTATTATCCTGTGACCTCACCGTCTGTTTGTGGCATATAGTGTGAGGCCCCGGCCGGACCTTCTTCTATACTTCATGTAACAGATGGGGTCGTTACATTTTGGTATCAGCTTCGTTCGGTCTTCCTCCATTGAATTCGTGGTCGAATTCTTTTATGGGGTGGCGAGCGCGTGTTTATGTGCCCTGCTGTAACGCTAATGAACTCTGGAATGTCCACTAAGGAATGTACAAAATCTTGTTGAAGGAATCTACGCGTTCGTTTTTGTGTTGTTTTGCTTGCATACGTTCGCTAATGTGTGTCTTGTCCACCTATAGGTGACGCGTAGTGGTGCTGGGCAGTCTGAGCCCCAGCGCTCTGATGAGAGTGCGGCACCAGCTGAGGTGCCAACACCTCCTCCATCTGCGGAAACTGTTCGCTTAGTTGCTGAGGCTCTATTTGCCATGATTCAGCCGACCGGGCAAGCGCAGCCGTCAGTAGAACCAGTTCGTGTTGTTGTACGACCCGAGCCGGTTGAGGCTGTAGATCCCCGAGCAGCTGACCGACAGTTGAAGCAATTCATGAGCTTCAGTCCGCCTACATTTACGGGACTGGGATCCCCAACGCAGGCAGAGGATTGGTTATCGCGTGTCAAGCGGATAATGACAGCGATCAGGGCGGAGGAAACTCTAAAGGTCACCTTGGCCACCTTCATGCTTGAAGGAGAGGCACGGTTGTGGTGGGACGAGGTTGAGGTACACCATTTGGCGGGAAGGCAATTAACGCAAGTATCGATTGAGGAGTTCTCTCGAATATTTCTGGCGAAGCATGTCCCAGCGGCGCAACGCATTGCCATGGAAAATGAGTTCCAACGGTTAAAGCAAGGAGAAGATAGCGTGGATATCTACTTGCATGAGTTTACCAGGTTGGGGCGGTATGCGGGAACAATCTTCGCGGATGACCAAAGGAAAACGAATAGGTTCTATGAAGGATTGCGGGATGAGTTGAGGTTCCTGCTTTCGAGTTCAGTGAACCAAGGGTTTCAGGCATTGGTTGATACTGCATGTGCGTTGGAGAAGGACATGCGGCGGGTGCAAGGGAACAAGGGCTTGGTTGTGTCGAGGCCAGAGGTTCAAGCACCTCGCCCTAGCAAATCGTTCTACCAGAAGAAAGGGGGTAAGAGTTCCAAGCCGTCTGGGCAAGTGACTACGACCATTGTGTTGGGGGCAACATCAAGGCCGGATTCTCGTACATGCTATAACTGTGGCCGGGTGGGGCATATAGCCCGTGACTGTCGGGTTGTTCAGCCCAAAGGGGAAAAGAAGACGGGTGCATCTTATGCTGAGAAGGGCAAAGCGGTGGTTGATTCCTCTGCGTCCCAGATGCAGCCCCGAATCTATCAGCTTGGCCAATAGGAGGCGATTAAGCAAAGTGACATCGTCACAGGTACGAGTGATTATAGCTTACTTGCTTAAGTGCTATTGCTTGTGGTTATTTATAGATTGTGCATGATGTGTGTGCTGCAGGCTTTGTCCTGATTCGGAATAATCTAGCGAGAGCCCTGTTTGATACGGGTGCTTCACATTCTTTTCTGTCTAAGGACTTCGTATCTCGAATTGGGGTGCCGAGTCATGTGATGGTTGATAGTACAAGGGTGCTATTGCCGAATGGCTGTGTGATGCTTGCGGATAGGGCTTGCGATGTGGATGTTCAAATAGGAAGTCGGGATTTCGGTTTGAGTGCAGCTGTGCTACCGTTATCGGAGTTTGATGTGATCTTTGGCATGGACTGGCTCTCGGAGCAGCGTGCCTTTATTGATTGCAACTCCAAGGAGATTACACTGGGCCAGAATACCGGACTTGTGACGAAGTTCGCTGGTATGCGAGGAGTTGGCGGGACTCTGTTGTCTGCGCTCCAAGTCGTTAATGCTGTTCGGAAGGGCGCGGAGTTATTCTTCACGCTAATTCAGGCTGTTGAGCCAAAGGCCAGTGTCGGTGAAGTTCTGGTTGTGTCAGAGTTTGCCGATGTGTTTCCTAACGATCTTCCTGGGTTACCACCCCAGCAGGAGATTGACTTCTCTATTGAGTTGGTGTCAGGTGCAAAACCTATGGCCCGCTCACCGTATCGCATCGCGCCAAAAGAGATGGCTGAGTTGAAAGTCCAATTGCAAGAGTTGTTGGAGCAGGGATACATACGCCCAAGTATGTCACCTTGGTGCGCGCCTGTTCTATTCGGGAAGGTGACAGTCCCAAGACGGCGTTTGGAACACGCTATGGTCATTATGAGTTCACGGTAATGCCGTTTAGCCTATGTAATGCGCCTTCGGTATTTATGGACCTAATGCATCGAACGTTCCGAGAGTACTTGGATTTGTTCGTGATTGTGTTTATCGATGACATCTTAGTATACTCTCAGTCGGAAGAGGATCATGCAAACCATTTGCGGTTGGTCTTGCATACCCTGCGGAGGAATAAGCTTTATGACAAGTTCTCAAAGTGTGAGTTCTGGCTCTCTTCAGTAGCCTTTTTAGGCCATGTGGTAAGTGGAGAAGGTATCGCGGTGGATCCGTTGAAGATAAGTGTCATTCGAGATTGGCCAGTGATGTCTTCAGTGGCCGAGGTCAGGAGCTTCTTTGGGCTTGCGGGCTACTATAGACGGTTTGTGGAAAACTTCTCACGGATTACTTTACCTCTGACCACGCTGAAGAGAAAAGATCAAAAGTTCATTTGGACGCCGGAGTGCGTGCGAGCTTTTGAAGACTTGAAGAGTCGTTTGACCACGACGCCTGTGTTGACATCGCCATGTGGTACAGATGGGTATGAGATCTATAGTGATGCCTCCGGGAGCGGCTTAGGCTGCGTTCTTCTGCAGTTTGGTAAAGTGATTGCTTATGGCTCGCGCCAGTTGAAAGTGCATGAGCGGAATTACCCCGTCCATGATTTGGAGTTGGCGGCGGTAATCTTTGCGCTCAAGTTGTGGCGGCACTATCTTTATGGCGTTAAAGTGGACATCTATACAGATCACAAAAGCCTAAAGTACTTGTTAGATCAGAAGGATCTGAATATGCGACAACGAAGATGGATGGAGTTCCTTGGGGACTACACCTTCGAGATTCACTATACTCCCGGGAAGGGAAATGTGGTCGCTGATGCTTTGAGTCGGAAGACTCTGGTACGGGCAAGCTGGTTGCAGAGGCATGATCAGCGTTTAATCCAGAAATTGGAAGCATTGGAGATATCTTGTGTTGACAAGGGTTTGTCGACCGATGCATGCTTGAACTGGACGGAGGTTCAATATGACCTTACGGACAGAGTTCGGCGAGCAACAGAGCTTGATGAAAATCTCCAGTGCTATACTAAAGATGGGCCGGATGACCAATTCTCTTGGGATAACGGTTTGTTACGAAGAAATGGTCGAGTGTGCGTCCCGAGTGTGGGTAAACTGAGGGAAGAGTTGATGTACGAAGCTCACTTTGCAAAGTACTCAGTTCACCCAGGGAGCACAAAGATGTACAGAGATCTGAAAAAGCGGTTCTGGTGGCCCGGACTAAAGAAAGATGTAGCACGTTATGTGGCGGAATGCCATACTTGTGCGTTGGTGAAAGCGGAATGCCAGAAGCCTGGCGGTTTCCTGAAGTCGTTACCCATTCCGGAATGAAAGTTCGGTGACATTTCGATGGATTTCGTGCACGGGTTGCCGAGATCGCAACGCGGTCATGATTCAATCTGGGTGATTGTGGACTGGTTGACAAAAGTGGCGCACTTCCTTCCAAACAGAAGAGACGATTCAGTGGAAACCTTGGCCAAGCTTTATGTGGAGCAGATTGTTCGACTACACGGTGTTCCTAGGAGCATCGTCAGTGACCGTGATGGGCGGTTCACATCGAATGATTGGCGGCTAGTTCATCAAATGTTGGGTACAAAATTAGCGTTTAGTACGGCCTTTCATCCCCAAACGGATGGCCAGACTGAACGAACCAACAGGACGATGGAGGACATGCTCCGCATGTGCGCCCTAGACTTTGGTAAGAGATGGGAAGATTATATATTCCTTGTCGAATTTGCCTATAATAATAGCTACCAAGCGAGCATCGCTATGGCACCATTTGAGGCTTTGTATGGTCGTAAATGCCGCACACCGTTAGCTTGGGAAGAAGCAGGCGAATCTAAGCTGAGTGGGAAAAAGGAAGTCGAAGAAGCTACCTCGCTCATACGCTCTATTCGGGAGAGGCTATTGATAGCCCAAGATCGTCAAGCAAAGTACTACAATGCCAAACATCGGAACGTGGAGTTCGCGGTGGGTGATTGGGTATATTTGAAGATCAAACCCTTCAAAGGCGTGTCCAGGATTCGGCGTTTGAAAAAGCTAAGTCCGAGGTATCTTGGTCCATTTGAGGTGGTGGAGCGAGTTGGGGAAGCTGCTTATCGACTAGCTCTTTCAGCAGACTTGGGTGGATTACATGATGTATTTCACATCTCAGTACTTCGTAAGGCTGTCAAGGATCCAGCTCAAGTAGTGGAGAATCGGGTACCGGTCGAGTATGGGCTAACGACGAGGGTTCGCCCCATTCGGATCGAGGATCGAGCCGAGAAACAGTTGCAGAACAAAGTGATCGGGATGGTCAAAGTCCGATG
Source organism: Platanthera zijinensis (assembly GCA_039513925.1). NCBI lineage: Eukaryota > Viridiplantae > Streptophyta > Magnoliopsida > Asparagales > Orchidaceae > Platanthera > Platanthera zijinensis. Next base: position 65,294,689 of record CM077089.1, on the reverse strand, counting down.
GGACAATTGTGGCCGTGAAGAGCTAACATGGGAGCGAGAGCAGACCATGCGAGCTGAATTTCCCGAGTTGTTTGTATAAGCTGTAGATCGTGTACCTTTTGTTATAACAGAGTTATCAGGTTATAGCATTGTTGGTTCTTATTTCCTTACCGTGCAAATTTCGGGACGAAATTTTGTTAAGGGGGGGGGGGAGGATTGTAACACCCCAAAAATCTCAAAAATGGATTTGAGGTGCAGGTTGTTTTACACGGCCTGGGACACGGGCGTGTCCCAGGGCGTGTCGGGGGTACACGGCCTGGGACACGGGCGTGTCCCAGGGCGTGTCACTCAAATAATAGGCGATCTGAGTCAGAAGATTACACGGCCTGGAACCAAGCCTTGAACACGACCGTGTCAGATTTGACACGGGCGTGTCCGACGCCGTGTGCCTACCCGTGTACTGCTGGTTGAGTTTGGAGCTCGATGAGGCAGGGGTGACATGGGCGTATCTCATGACTGACACGGGCGTGTCAGGTTTGACACGGGCGTGTCGATGCCCGTGTTCTGGTAAAGTTCAGTCGGTACGAATACCGCGTGTGCCGCTTAAGGGTACACGGCCTCTGACACGTGCGTGTCACAGGCCATGTCAATCGTGGCCGTTCATTTTCTCTCTTTGGATCCAAGGGCTCAGGTGATTCCTGGCTGGTGTAAGTCAGCAGAAGCTTGAGTCATTCTTCACTTGGCTAAGTGAAGAGAGAAAGAGAGAGGAGGAAGGAGAAGGAGGAGGAGATCAAGCCACCGGTGGAGCTCTCGTGGTCCGATTCGTGATCCAAGGCCAGCGTTGTGAAGGCAAAGCTGCTGCGGTTCTTTCTCACCGGCTAGTTTTCGATGGCTCCCAAGAGATCGACAATGGTAATGATCTCCCTTCTTGGACATGTGAAGTCCTTCTTTTCTGCATTGCATAGGGAAAACCCTTCCCCGCGAGTGGGCGGTGGGTTGTGGTGTCCCTTGGGGTAGATATGTGAAGTCCCCCTTGTTAGAGTCCGGAATTTGAGTACGGATCTAGCCATGCTGTGTGAAGCCCATCTGGACATGCTGGTCAGGATTGGTGATGCTTGTTTGCATATCGCAGAAGACTCCGTGATTATGGCTTGTGTTGCCTTGTGCCTACCTGTTGCTTGGTGCAGCAGGAAGTACTGGATGAAGTCCAGGAAATGAAGAGGGTTGGATGCAACTCTTGTGGCAGTGCGTTGCCACTTTATGTGCGGTTGAGCCGTTGGGCTGCAACTCGATGAAAAGGCAGATTGCCGAATAGGAAAGGTGAAACCGACCCACGCCTATAAATTGCCATGGATACTTCCGTATTCGAGGTGGCACGGCGACTTGAGCAACGGGGGGTGGCTGATCCGTACCTGCGTTAGGTCCGTCCGACTTGGAAGCCTGGTTATAAGTTTTGTTGGAGCGCCTAATGAGAGTCTTAGGCTCGCGCGCCGAAAAGACTAGAATGCTCAAATACCGTGTAGACGGTGGTGTTGACCCTGGTATTCCGGTACACCAATATTGTGCCCTGAGTGCACGGACTGTCGGGCCGTGTGGCCGACGGTTGTGGTGGCTTGAATGTGCCTGCGCGCACATAGTTGCTATTGTTGATACCATGTTGTACAGGGAAAGATTGCGACTGCCCCGAGAAAGGGGTAGGATTGTTATAATTGGGTCAGCTGAATGCTGACCGTTGCCATGTTTGCCACCGTTTGGGTGGTTTGTCCCTATGCAGGTGCTGGAGAGCCAAGTGGTAAATGAAGGGCTGAAGCCCTACTGCTATTGATGCTGCTACTGCGGCTAGCCCTTGAAGGCTGAGCAAATGGTTTTGTTTGTTTTGCTTTTCCTCATGTATGGCCGGCCTGCGCGCCGAGGTTTGTAATCCATTCTTGTATGGAAAGAGGAATTGTAAGGCCTTAAGTCCAAACCTTTGTTGTACATTCCGTGGTTGTATATATACTTGTGGTTTATATATATTGGACATTCCTGGTTAGAGTTCAATTTACAACTTAAAGCTTCCGCTAGAATGCTCTGAGTTAGGATTCGTGTATGGTTTGGTATTATCCCGTGACCTCACCGTCTGTTTGTGGCATATAGTGTGGGGCCCCGGCCGGACCTTCTACTATACATCATGTAACGGATGGGGTCGTTACATTAAAGCTTAAGACAGTAGTGTTGAGACAGTATAACTGTCTCGACATAAGGAAAAGTGAAAATTATTCTAAGTAAAATAGTGTTGAGACAATTCAACTGTCGCGACATAATGAAGGTTTAAAGCAAAGAAGTGTAAATACCAGACGGACAGTTGTGTCAAAACAATTCAACTATCTCGACACATTGCAGAATTAAAGATGTCGATATAGATGACAAGTATTGTCGTGACAAGTAAACTGTCTTGACACTTTCATGTTCAGATGAAAATTCTTCTAAGTAAAATGTGTCGAGACAGCTAAGATGTCTTGACACAAGTGTCGAAATACTTTAGACATCTCCACACTTATGTTTCTGAATATGTGTAGAGTTAATATAGAAGTGCCAGGATAAGTCCGAACTATCACATCAGCTACAATAATGTGATATTTCAACAAAAATAGTTTAAGGGAGAATTTGAAGTATTATGTCAGATATTGATGTCATCATTCAGAAACCAGCCATCCACGAAGGCTATAAATAGAGGGGTTGTCTACAAAGAAAAGTGATTTCAATCAAGCAATAAGAAATTCTCATTCTAATTTCTTCCAAATCAGGACAGGGCGACAATCCTGATAGTTTTACTTTCAAGACAACCTAAACACCTAGAGGGGGGGTGAATAGGTTCTAATGCTTGTTAACACTTTTTGGCAGAATTCAATTACAGAATTAAAACACACAACACAGCAGTCACAGAAATTTAACCATCACAGATTGCACACTATTTTATAGTGGTTCCCCAAGGTCTAGGTACATCCACTTTCCCCCTTCACCTATCTAGCAGTATGCTAGATTCGGCCAAACTTCCTCTTTACTCAGATCCACAGATCCTACAGCTCAGAACCTGAAAAGGTTCCTACAACTCAGGATCAACAGCCCTACCTCAGCCTTATCACAAAGCCTACAACTCAGAGAAGAACCTTCTCCTACACTCAGGCAAACAGCCCTGCCACTCAGAGATCAACTCTCCTACACTCAGCCTTTATAACACAGGCTTACAACTCAGATCTGTATTGACAGATCCTACAAAAATTAGAAAAGAAGTTTTTAATGTCTTGCCTTTGTTGAGAGAGAAAAGAACAAGACAATTCTTGATCAGCTGATGAAATCAACTGAATCTGAGCTTTCTTCAAAGCTTCTTGAATCTGAACTTAGCTGAGTTGATTTCCAAACAGCTTCTTGAGAAACCAATGATGGCTTCCTTCTTCTTCTTCAAGTGGCTAGATCCCTCTCTATCCAACACCTTTGATGATACTTCTGAATTCTTGAAAGAACTCTACTTAGACTGATCCTGAGATCGTCTTCTTAGATCTTCTGATGAAGATCTTCTTTAATGCCTTGCACTTTCTTGAAGAGAGGACTTGTCTCTTAACTGATGTGTTGATTAAGAATTAATTTCCTCTTTTTATATATATTTTCTTCTTCTGAATCAGTCTATTTATAGATCTTCTTCATGGTAACCGGCTGATCCGATTTCTAACTGACTCCTAACAAGTCTGACAGCTTCAGTTAACCTGTCATAACCCACAACTGTCAAGTCTTCAAACAGATCCTGTGCCTTAGTCTTGGACAGCAAAGTGTTGAGACAGACTGTCAGAAAGTGTCGAGACCAACTGTCTATATGTGTCGACACAAGTGACTTTGGTGTCGACACAGCCTTTGATGATATCGACTAGTTTGCCTTTAAGTCGACACTGCTTCTTCAGAACTTCATCTTGAGAATGAGTCGACACAGAGAATTTGTGTCGACTCAACACTTCATCTTTCTTCAGAAAATAACTTGGTCTTTACTTTGTAGTGTGTCGACACAGTTGTTGTAGATTCAGAACTCAGTATGTGTCGACTCTGCCTTCAAGTATCGACATAGTTGAGGTCGACTATCTTTCTGTGAGTCGACACTGCTTCCCAGTGTCGACACAAATGTGGTCGACTATCTTTCTGTGAGTCGACACTGCTTCCCAGTGTCGACACAAATGTGGTCGACTATCTTTCTCTGTGTCGACACAGCTTCCTTCAAGTGTCGACACAATTATTCTGAAGTGTCGACCCAGTTTCTTCAGATGGCGACACATGGACTTAGAATAATTTCCTGTATTCTTTAATACTTCTTCACCTGCACATGTCAACTTAAAACAACATCAAATACACCTTGATGTATATCATTAAGCTAAGTTAGGCTTCTTCAAATCAGGTACACATTTTCCAATGTACCCAACAATATCCCCCTATTTGGAGAAGTCATAACCCTTTTAGTTAATGATATACACCATTTATAACAAAAATAATATGATGATGTATGACATTACATGAATATTTTATATAAACAAAATATTAACAATTCATCACAGAGTGAACATGAATATATGATTCCAAACAAAATTTTGTTTATAACTTGATAATGTTTGATTACAGATATTTACATTGAATGATCAAAACATTACAAAACATTTGAAAGAACTTAGAACTAAGACTGATCAAGCTCTCTTATAACAATTTCTTTGCCAGATTGGATTTGAGCCTTCACAGGAGCTTCAACAACTTCAGCAGGCTTCTTGCCTTTTAGCTCAGCTTTCTTCTGAGCTTCTTCCTTTAGCCTTTGTCTTTCAAAGTAATGAAAGGGCTTTGGAAAGTACTTGCTCGGCTCCTGAGCATCTGGTGGCAGCCTTCCCAGCTTGGCTTTTCTCCTGAACTGTACTATGGCTTCCTGCCTAGCTTCATACTTTTACCATTCCATTTCATTATACCACTTTCCTCTTTCATGTACTTTGTCCTTTACAGCCTTCCATACAGTTAGTATAATATTTCTTGAAGTAGGGCTCCACTGCTCAAAATCTGGCTTAAGTTCAGCCTGCTCTCTAATCTTTTCTTGGATAGTAGAGCATCTTGCTATTCTTTCAAGTTGGCATCAGGCTTATCAACTTTTTCAATAACAACCTTGGTAACCTCCTTTGGAGGACTATACATATCCTGAACTTGTTGATTAATCATATAAAAATTAGGAGGAGGGTAAATGACTTGGGCAATCTCAGGTTGATTGCCTTCAAGTAGACCTGTTTGAATTCCTGACTCAGCCACCATATCATCATCACACAAAGGTAGATATCCCAATGTGGCTCGAATACTATTTGTCACCCATTTGGTGTGCTCTGAGCCAACATGAACTAACAACCTCTCCCCCTTTATGACTTCTCTGGTAATATGATCTCTTAGATCATCCTTCTGAAATCTGATCTGGCCATCTAGATAATTCACACCTTCTTTAAAATATGGTTTTAATTTTTGAAGTTTGTCAGATATTTCCTTCTGAGATGTAGTGATGGCAGATTGAACTGAAGTTATAGCCTCCTTTAGTTTCTGATCAAAAGCTTCCATCTCTTTTGCTCTTGCTTCAGTCATCCCTGCAGTAGCCTTTTTGAACTCTTCAAGAATTTCATGGTGAGATTCAGCCAAATTATCATTCATCCTCAGCTGATTCTCCAAAACATAACCTTGCTTCAAAGCAATATCATCCACTTTAGTGAGGATAGACTGCTGTTGTTTAGCCAAAAACACTACAACATTACCTCCCTTATGGAAGCAATCTGTCATCTCCTTCTTATTCATATTTACTTCAAATCTAATAGACTTAATATCTTGAGCCAAGTCATATTGAAGGGATTTATTGCTCTCATCAACATACTTCTCCATTGCTAATCTCTGCTCATCCAACTTAACCTGCAAATCTACCATGAACTTGTTGTAGTTAAATTCAGAGGGAGATTGGTGAGTTGAAGTTTGGAGTGCCTGCTTATAACTTTAGGTCCTTCTCTTGAAGACTATGAGCTTTCTCTTCTTAGCCATTCTGGCTTCTTCAGTCTCAGAGTCTGATGAACTTTCTATTTGAACTCTTTCAGGAGGAGTACGAGAAATATTAGTTTCAGTGACATGTTGCTCAGTCTCAACATTCACAGGCTCCCCCTCAACTACTTGTTCCTCCTCAACTCCTTGTTCCTTCTCAGCTTCTTGCTCTATCTCCATATCTAGTGCCTTTTCATTGTCTTGCTCCTCCTCTATTCTATCAGTAGCAATTTCAACGTTAGGAAATAACTCATCTAGAGTGTATTCCTTCTGAGCTTGAACAGATGTTGAATCATCCAGATCTGCAATATTCAAATCTTTTGATAAATCAATTTGTTCTTTCTCCTGCACTGATTCAGACATCTGCTCCACCTGCACTTGTTCAGTATTTGGAATATCCTGGGCAGGTGAATACACTTGCTCCCCCTGCACCTGTGCAGGAATAGAAATATTAGTAATGTCCTTGGCAGGAAAATACACTTGCTCTCCCTGTACTTGTACCTGGTCAGGAGTAGATACATTCTGGACAGGAGAGTGAGCATGCTCCCCCTGCATCTGTGCAGGAATGGTTGATTTCTGAACATGAGTAGACTCAGGCTGATCTTCAACCTGCTTTCTCACTTGCTCTTCTGGATGCTGGGCAGTGCCTAGATCATGTGCAGGGGATCTCTTAGGGGTGTCCTGCCTGTTCTTATCAGGCACATCTTTAGACAGCACCCTATCCCGCCTTGAAAATAATCTTATATCCATTTTCCTCATGTGATTAATCTTTGTCCCAGGTAGTTGTTGCATAACCTCAGGGATCACCCCAGTTAGGTATAAACTCACAATTCTAGCAAGATTTAGCTTCTTGATTCCTTCCTTAATCTTATCAAATACTACAGCTGACCAATTAGTTGGAATTGTAAACACAATTCTGGTCATTAGGTTGAACATATAGGCTGAAATCCTATCATGTCCACCTGGTTTGCACAAAATTACCTTCCCAACTACTTCTGACAGAAACTTGCCCTGTTGATTGATGCCCTTCCTGTTGATAGCTGCTCCAATCTTCAGGGTTGGATCCAATCCACACCATTGGAGAGCCTCCCTGGTCTTAGAGGCTGGAACCTCTTCTTCATTCTCAATGTTTGATAATTGAAGTGTTTTTCTTAAATTTCTCGGTGTCAGTTTCACCTTCGTCCCATGAACAATGGATTTTATCTTGAGACCAGCTGAATCCACTGATGCAGAGGTAAAGAATTCAATCACCTCCTTCTTCCAGATCTTTGATGGTTCAGAAACTAGAAATTCAAATCCAGATTCAGAAATTAGAGTGACAACCCTTTGAATATCTGTCGGGGCATCGCCCCCACTTGATACTCTAATATCACTTGTATGTTTGTTGATAAACTAATCAATGGTCAGCATGCCTAATTCAATTTTAAATTTATTGAATTTTGTTTCGTCCAGTGGCTTAGTAAATATATCTGCTATTTGACAATCTGTTTTAACAAATTCCAATGAGATGTCTTCTCTTTCTACATGCTCTCTAAGAAAATGGTATTTAATTTCTATATGCTTAGTTCTATTGTGAGAAACAGGATTATTAGCAATAGAAATAGCACTTTAGAATCACACAATAAAGGTGTTCTACTTACTTGAATACCATAGTCTTTCAACTGATGTTGTATCCACAATAGCTGTGCACAGCAGCTGCCAGCAGCAACATATTCTGACTCAGCTGTGGATATTGTCACACTGGTTTGCTTCTTACTACTCCATGAAATCAATCTTCCTCCCAAGAATTGACAAGTACCTGTTGTACTCTTTCTATCCTCTCTACACCCTGCAAAGTCTGCATCTGAATACCCTGTTAGTAGAAAATCTCTATTCCTAGGGTACCAAAGGCCTAGATTAGGTGTGCCCTTAAGATATCTCAGAATCCTTTTGACTGCAGTATAATGAGATTCTTTAGGGCAGGCTTAGTACCTAGCATAGACTCATGTAGCATACATAATATCTGGTCTACTAGCAGTGAGATATAGTAGAGAGCCAACTATTCCTCTATACAAAGATTCATCAACAGGGTTACCTGCTTCATCTTTGCATATAGGCATACTTGTTCCCATAGGAGTTCTCATAGTGGAGGATGACTCCATACCATACTTATTAATTAATTCTTTGGTGAACTTAGACTAGGATATGGACAGGCCATTATCAGTCTGTCTTACTTGGAGTCCCAAGAAGAACTTAAGTTCCCCCATACTCCTCATCTCAAACTTCCCTTGCATAAGTTTGGCAAACTTTTTACAAAGGTTGATTTCAGTAGATCCAAAGATTATGTCATCAACATAGATCTGAATTAAGATGATCTTACCTTTGGATTCCCTAAGGAATAGAGTTTTGTCTATTTTTCCTCTTGAGAATTTATTCTCAATAAGGAAAGTAGACAGGGTTTCATACCAAGCCCTTGGGGCTTGCTTTAACCCATACAAAGCTTTCCTAAGCTTATAGACATAATCAGGTTTAAGAGGATCTACAAAACCTGATGGCTGCTCTACATAGACATCCTCTTTTAAATCACCATTCAGGAATGCTGATTTCACAACCATCTGGTACACTCTGAAGTCTTGATAGATTGCATAGGCAAGGAACATTCTGATTGCCTCCAGCCTTGCTACTGGGGCAAAGGTTTGATCAAAGTCAATCCCTTCTTCCTTCCTGTATCCTTTTGCAACCAATCTTGCTTTATTCTTCACTATTATTCCACTCTCATCCAATTTGTTCCTATAAATCCACTTTGTGCCAATTATGTTGTGGCCTATTGGTATAGGAACAAGCTCCCAGACATTGCACCTTCTGAATTGATTCAGCTCCTCTTGCATAGCATCAATCCAGTGCTGGTCTTGGATGGCTTCTTCAAACTTCTTAGGCTCCATTTGAGACAGGAAACTTGAATGCAGTTCTGTGCTTTGATTTCTACTTCTAGTCTGCACTCCCTTTCTTGGATCACCTATAATCTAATCAGCTGGATGATCTCTTAAATGTCTTGTAGCTGGAGGAAGATTCCTTTCTGGTTGAACATCTCCAGCTCCTTCTTCATACTGAACCTCTTGGTTTTCATCAGCTTCTATTGAGTCTTGTACTCCGCCTGGACAGTAGCCTTCATTTTCCAATGCTCCATCTTCCTTTGATGCTTCAGCAATGGAGAGCTTGTCCATTCTTTTGCTTATACCTGTTGAATCATTTGATCTACAAGACAACTCACAGTTGATTAATCTTGTTTCATCAAACACAACATGTACAGATTCTTCAACAACTTGAGTAGTCAAGTTGTAGATTCTATAGGCCTTACTATTTATGCTGTACCCAACAAATATCCCATCTTGGGATTTGGCAGCAAGCTTAGTTAGGTATGACTTGCCAATGTTAAGTATATAGCATTTACAACCAAAGATCCTGAAGTAGGATAGATTTGGTTTTCTACCTTTCATAATCTCATAGGGAGTCTTTTTGTGGTTCTTGGTGATAGAATCCCTATTGATCACATGACATGCAGTGTTAACTGCCTCAGCCTAGAAATATTCTGGGAGAGAGGTGTCACTCAATAGAGTTTTGCCAGCTTCAATTAATGTTCTATTCTTTCTTTCAGCAATGCCATTTTGCTGTGGTGTTCTAGGTGAGGAGAACTCTTGGAAAATCCCAAAGTCTTCACATAATTTTGTCATGCTTTCAGATTGAAACTCAGTACCATGGTCACTTCTAATTTTGACCACTGTACTATTCAGTTCATTCTGAATTTGCTTTACAAAACTAAGTAATACACTTGGGGTTTCTGATTTCTGTCTCAGAAAGAACACCCATGTAAATCTAGAATAGTCATCTACCACCACAAAAGTAAAGACTTTCCTACCTAGACTATGAACTGGCATAGGACCAAAAAGATCCATATGTAAGAGGTATAGGCACCTCACAGAATCCTTGTTTTCAAGGCTTTGAAAGGAGGATTTTGTCTGCTTGCCCTTTTGACAAGCTGAGCATATTTCTTCCTTTATACACTTAACTTGAGGACCATTCCTCACTAAATCTTTGCTAAAGAGTTGGCCAATTGTCTTGTAGTTAAGATGAGCCAATCTCTTGTGCCACTTGACACAATGAGAAGCATTATCATCAGCTACAAGACAGATGGAAGAAGCCTTGTTCTCACATACAAAATTAAGACAATAGACATTTCTCTTCCTATACCCAGTCAATATGATCTTTTGATCACTTGACCTTTTGATATGACATCCATTCTTAACAAATGAAATGTCATATCCTAAATCACTCAGCTGGCTTATGCTTATTAGATTGTGTTTCAAACCTTTTACATAAGCCACTTGGGTGATAGTAATTAGGTTAGTAGAAATATTACCAAACCCTTTGATGATTCCTTTTTCAGATCCACCAAAGATCACTTTGGGTCCATCTTTGACAGATGTATACTCCTTCAGCAGCCCCTTTGTTCCAGTCATGTGCCTGGAACAACCACTGTCCAAGTACCATATAGGGGCATGGCCACTTGTACTTTCCTGCAATACAGATTTACTTACCCTTAGAACCCAAGTAAGTCTTGGGTCCTTGGTTCAGGTTAACATTAACAAAGCTACCATTATCTCTTCTAACAGGTAGACTATTGTTCTTTCTAACACTTGTGTTATGCCAGCAGTCTAATGCAAAATGGCCTCTCTTGCCACAGCACCAACATTCAAACTTATTGTATCTAGATCTAGATACACCCTTGATAGAAGAATTTCTGTCCATTGCTGGTGCTGCAGCAGCTTCATCCACTGATTTCTTATAACCATTGGGTTTATGAACATGGATAGGCCTGTTGGCATTTACATCCTTGTTTATCAGAACATTAGTCTTAAAATGACCATGTATATCTTCATGATCATATTGGTTAGAAGGCACTTGCACCTTTCTAAACTTAATAGGGACTGAAAAGTTCAGTGGCTTGATAGGAGCTTTGCCTTTCCTCTTGAATTGGGCTGCCCTGGGGTTACCTTTGAATCCTAATCCTGCCTTACCCTTTTGAGTCACAAATTCATCTATCAAGGGTAAGACAGACTTTGGCTTAGAGTAACTAGCCACTAACTCCTTTTCTATTCTTAGTCTAGCCTCCAGACTCTTCACTTGATCATTGGTAAAATTGATTGTGCCCATCTGAATAATAGTTATATTCTTCAATTTGGCAATTTCATTTAACTTCTAATCAATTACTTTTTCAAACTCAGTTGCAGCTACCTTTAGATCAGCAATTTCCTGAGCCTGAGATTTAACCAGGTTCTTGCTTTTCTTAAGGGCCTGCAATAAGTCCCCATACTTATCTATCAATTGATAGACATCTCCTTCAGATTCAGATGCATCTACATCACTTGATGCAGATGTAGCTGATTCTGCACTTGTACAACAAACAGATTTTATTGAAGGACATAGTACCTTACTAGGACCAGACTGATTCTGGCACATGTCTTCTTCTAATCCTGCCATCAGTCTCATGCACTGATGATCTTCTTATTCATAGATGGAGTCTAGCAATTGCATGAACTCCTCTTCTTCAGTAGCAGCATACAGTCCAATATATGCTTCAGCTTCAGATTCTGATTCTGAAGTTGATTGATCTGTTAGGCTCTTTTCCTTCTTTGCAACAAAGGATTTTTCCTTATTGCCCTTTTGATAAGTCTTCTTCTTGTCTGATGACTCCTTTCTCTTATCAGGACAGTCAGCCACTACATGTTCAGGCCTACTACAACAATAGCAGACAATCTTCAAAGTAGTGACCTTGTTGGGCTTTGTTCTGCTCTTCTCTTTCCTTGATGACTTTTTCTTCTGATAATAGTCATCAACTTGCTGTGATGAGGAGGGCCTAGACTTCCACTGCTTCTTCTTTAAGAATCTCTGGAATTGCCTTGTAAATGCAGTAAAATCTGCATCTAACTCACAGCTTTCTGAACCCTGATTATCTGAATTTTCAGAACTAACTTCTGTAACTTCCTTAGGAGGAGATGATGATATCCTCCTATTCTTTTTAGTGGCTTCTGCCTTGAAGGCCACTGTCTTCTCTCTATGCTCTCCTTTTGAATTCTTTTCCTCCTCCTTCCTCACCATAAGTTGCATTTCATAGGATAGCAACTTTCCAAATAAGGTTGGAGGAGAAATCTCTGCCAGTTTAGCCACTTCTCTTATGGTACAGATCTTTGTGTCCCAATCCTTTGTCAAGGATCTTAAGAATTTGTCATTCAGTTCATAGGTACTGAAGACTCTTCCATAGGACTTTAACTCATTCACAATTCTATAGAATTTCTTATAGCATTCATTTATGCTATCAGTTTTTCCTTGTCTAAAACTTTCATATTCCCTGTTGAGCATAGACTTCCTATCCTGTCTTACTTCTTCAGATCCCTCCATGTAGACAATCAAGGTGTCCCACATTTCTTTGGAGGTCTTGCAGTGAATCAGATTCTGAAATGTAGAATCATCTATGGCACTCACAATAATATTCCGAGCTCTCTTGTCCATAGTTGCCAAAATGATTTCATCCTTGGTCATTTCAGAATAACTCTTTGGAGTTTGAATATTAGCATCAAGAACTGATATCGTCATTGGAATGAAGGGTCCTTCCTAAACTGTGATGTATATCCTTGGGTCAGATGCTTCCATGAACAATCTGACTCTTTCTTTCCAAATTCCAAAGATTTCCTTCCTGTAGATGGGTAACTTCATTGACCCTAACTCCTTGTGATTTTCTCCAGAACCCATCTTCGTGAATCTTGATTCTGCCTTTCAGATCTACCTTAGGCTATTAAGTCCTTTTTGAGGAACCTCCCTCTGATACCACTTGATAGTTTTACTTTCAAGACAACCTAAACACCTAGAGGGGGGGGGGGGGGGAATAGGTTCTAATGCTTGTTAACACTTTTTGGCAGAATTCAATTACAGAATTAAAACACACAGCACAACAGTCATTGAAATTTAACCATCATAGATTGCACACTGTTTTATAGTGGTTCCCCAAGGTCTGGGTACATCCACTTTCCCCCTTCACCTATCTAGCAGTATGCTTGATTCGGCCAAACTTCCTCTTTACTCAGATCCACAGATCCTATAGCTCAGAACCTGAAAAGGTTCCTACAACTCAGGCTCAACAGCCCTACCTCAGCCTTATCACAAAGCCTACAACTCAGAGAAGAACCTTCTCCTACACTCAGGCAAACAGCCCTATCACTCAGAGATCAACTCTCCTACACTCAGCCTTTATAACACAGGCTTACAACTCACATCTGTATTGACAGATCCTACAGAAATTAGAAAAGAAGTTTTTAATGTCTTGCCTTTGTTGAGAGAGAAAAGAACAAGACAATTCTTGATCAGCTGATGAAATCAACTGAATCTGAGCTTTCTTCAAAGCTTCTTGAATCTGAACTTAGCTGAGTTGATTTCCAAACAGCTTCTTGAGAAACCAATGATGGCTTCCTTCTTCTTCTTCAAGTGGCTGGATCCCTCTCTATCCAACACCTTTGATGATACTTCTGAATTCTTGAAAGAACTCTACTTAGATTGATCCTGAGATCGTCTTCTTAGATCTTCTGATGAAGATCTTCTTTAATGCTTTGCACTTTCTTGAAGAGAGGACTTGTCTCTTAACTGATGTGTTGATTAAGAATTAATTTCCTCTTTTTATATATATTTTCTTCTTCTAAATCTGTCTATTTATAGATCTTCTTCATGGTAACCGGCTGATCCGGTTTCTAACTGACTTCTGACAAGTCTGACAGCTTCAGTTAACCTGTCATAACCCACAGCTGTCAAGTCTTCAAACAGATCCTGTGCCTTAGTCTTTGACAGCAAAGTGTTGAGACAGACTGTCAGAAAGTGTCGAGACCAACTGTCTATATGTGTCAACACAAGTGACTTTGGTGTCGACACAGCCTTTGATGATGTCGACTAGTTTGCCTTTAAGTCGACACTGCTTCTTCAGAACTTCATCTTGAGAATGAGTCGACACAGAGAATTTGTGTCGACTCAACACTTCATCTTTCTTCAGAAAATAACTTGGTCTTGACTTTGCACTGTGTCGACACAAGTCCTGTGTGTCGACACAGTTGTTGTAGATTCAGAACTCAGTATGTGTCGACTCGGCCTTCAGGTGTCGACATAGTTGAGGTCGACTATCTTTCTGTGAGTCGACACTGCTTCCCAGTGTCGACACAAATGTGGTCGACTATCTTTGTATGAGTCGACACTGCTTTCCAGTGTCGACACAAATGTGGTCGACTATCTTTCTCTGTGTCGACACAGCTTCCTTCAAGTGTCGACACAATTATTCTGAAGTGTCGACCCAGTTTCTTCAGATGGCGACACATGGACTTAGAATAATTTCCTTTATTCTTTAATACTTCTTCACCTGCACATGTCAACTTAAAACAACATCAAATATACCTTGATGTATATTATTAAGCTAAGTTAGGCTTCTTCAAATCAGGTACACATTTTCCAATGTACCCAACAAATCCCGAGAAGGAGAAAGAAGACGAAGGTTTTCAAGAAAATCTCCAGATCCTTTTTTAAAGTTGATCTGAAGATTAAGGTGGATCTGATCTACAATTTCTTCAAAAAAATCAAGTCTATAAATGTCAAGAAGATTGCAGATTCAGAGAAGTATCTTTTTAGCAAGTTAGTTTATAAAGAAGAAATCCATTGCTGCTGAATTTAAGAATCTGTGTTATTAGATAAGTCAGATTACAGAATTCCTATTTTCTGAAGATTACTTTTTCAATTTTACCTCTTAATTTTGTAAGATCTCCTTGTAATCGGAGTGGGTAGAAGATCTAATATCTGAATTGTAAGCCTATTTTATAAAGGCTGAGGTAGGATTCCAGAGGGACCTAAGGTAGGTGATTTGATTCGATCACTGTATTGTAAGCTTGATTTATAAAGGCTGAGGTAGGGTTCTTAAGGGACCTGTGGTAGGATATTTGGTGAATCTCTGAGGTAAGACCAGTGGGTTATAGTGTAGGTTTCTTAACATAAACTAAGACTTTGAGATCTTTGGATCTGAGTTGAAGAGGAGGAGCTATAACCTTATCTAGCACATTGCTAGTGAGGAAGAAGGGGGAAAGTGGATGTACCCTAGATAGGGGAACCATTATAAATTCTTTGTGTTTTGTGTGCTGTGATTTGCTTTTGCTTGTGCTATGATATGAGATTTGCAAGTGCTGAGTTCAGTGGTTCAATTATGCTGAGTTATTGTGGAGCTAATCTCTCAAGTAAATTAACTGTCGAACAATATTTCTGCAGAACTATTAAGTGATAAAGAATTGAAAAAGTATTTTAAAAAGACACCTATTCACCCCCCCCCCCCCCCCCGCCTAGGTGATTACCATAGGATTATCTTTCAAGTTGTATCAGAGGGAGGTTATTCAAGAAAGACCTAACAGTTTTAAAAAGAACCAAAGGGTACTAGAAAAATATCATATCTTATGGCTCCTGAATCTCACCGAGAACTCAGCTATATGAAACTACCAATATGTACCAAGGATAACTTTGCTATATGGAAGCAGAGAGTGAGACTGTTTATGGAGGCTTTAGATCCAAGAATTTTTATAACTTTACAAAAAAAAACCTTATATTCCAATAAAGATATCTGTCCTAGATGCAAATGTTCAAACCCAAAAGAAACTGTAAAAAATGACAAAGGATGTGGTGGTTCTTGCCACCATGGACAAAAGAGCACAAAATATAATAGTAAGTACAATAGACAATTCAACTTTTTAGAATCTTGTGCATTGTAAACATCCAAGGAGATGTGGGACACTCTCATAGTCTACATGGAAGGCACAAAAGAAGTAAGAGATGACAGAAAATCTCTCCTCAACCAGCAGTATGAGGCATTCAGACAAGGAAACACCGATTCTACAGAATAATGTTATGAAAAGTTCTTTAGAATAGTAAATGACATAAGAAACTATGGCAGTGATTTCTCAAATTATGTGCTGACTCAAAAATTTTTAAGATCCCTAATAAAGAATGGGACATCAAGATTTGTGTTGTAAGAGAAATGGGGAATCTAAAAAATATATTACCCCAAGACTTGTATGGGAAGCAATTGTCACATGAGCTTCAGCTAAATTCTAGAAAAGCTGAAGCAGGATCTGCCAGAAGTTTAACTTAGACAAAATTTGTGGCCTTCAAAGCAGATACATCTAAGAAAGCTAGAAGAGAAATCCCATCATCATCAAGAAGGGATGGAGATACAAATAGCACTGGAACATGTTCTTCATCAGAAGAATTATCAGATGATGAATTGGCACTGTTTACCAAGCAATTCAAGAAAATGCTGAGAAGAAGGAAGCAGTGGAATAAAAAAAACCTTCTGGACCAAGCTCCAGTAAAAGAAATAACAAACACAGAGAGAAATCTGTGGTCAGGTATGATTCTCATCAAAATAAATAATTTAAGACTGACATTATTTACTTTTGCTATAACAGGCCTGGGCATGCCATTGCTGACTGTCCAATAAAAAGAAAGGAGAATAAAACATCAAAAGAAAAGAAGTTCTATAAAGACAAGAAATCATAAAAGGGTCTGATGGCAAAGAAATCAATGATATTATCTGATAGTTATACTGAATCAACTGAATCAGAAGAAGAACTTGTTGGACTATTCTCCTATGAAGAAGAATTCATCAGAGAGGCCATATACAAGGGAAAAATCTCCATAACTTTATCACACTATGGTGATTCTAAAGAAGATATGGAGGTCAATTTGATGGCACTATCTGATGATCCAGAAACAAAAAATCTTGACGGTCAGGATACTCATGTAATCTTGGACAATTCTAGTTATTCTAAATCTTCTGTGTATGAGACTAGGGATGAGCTAGATTCATGTGAATTAAAGTCTAATTCTCATAAGTCTAACTTTGAGACTGAACTGCAGCAGCTTACAGTCAAGTTTGGAAAACTTTTGGAAGCTCTAGTAAATAGAAAGAAGCTTGTTAAAGAACAACCTATAGAGATAGCATCACTAAAAGGTATTGAGTATCATCATAAGTTGGATACTAAAAAAATTGGTTTTCAAAGTTCTAAGTTAACAAAGCTGACTAAGATCATTGATGATCAAATTATGTTGATAAAACAAAAAGATGCAATCATTCAGGAGTTAGAACTCAAACTCATGAATGAGAATAGTTTAGTACAATAATTTTCTAAACCTAAAAATGTACTGCATATTATAGACACCTTCTCAGGAACACCTAAGAAGTGGTCTTGGGTATATTAAACCCAAAATAAAAAGCAGCAAAAAGTTGACAGGACAAAAAGGTCCAGTCATTCCACAACCTGTGTTTCAGACTAAGGGAAAAGAAGCCCAGAAGTATGGACCAGTTGGACCAAGTTCATATGTGAACAAGAAATCTATTGCTAATGTACTTGCTCCAAGGAGAATTATTGTAACTGAGAGACAAAACAGCCTTTTACTCCTTGTCAAAATACAACTGTCAAGTTGGCTGATTCCAGTTTTAAGGAATGTCAGCACAAAGTTCCTACTGTTGCTCCAGAGAGAAGGTACAATAGATATGAATGCTGGTACTTTGGAAAGGTGTGACACTTTGCCTTGGACTGTTGGTTAAATTTTACTGTGTCTCATGTACAGAAAAGGTATCTAGATAAGAAGTTTACTAGTGGTCTCAATGGAGCCACAACTAACGAGAACGTAGGACCCAAAACAATTTGGGTTCCTAAGGAAAAATGAATTCTTATTTTGTAGGAATGTCCAAAAACTAGAGATAGACCAATCTGGTACTTGGATAGTGGGTGTTCCAGACACATGAATGGAACACAAAGCAATCTGAGGGAATTTATTCCCATAAAGAATAGACCAAAGGTTATCTTTGGTGGAGCTGACAAAGGAATTACCAAAGTTTATGGTAAGATCACAAATGGCTCAGTCACTTTCACCAATGTTGCTTATGTGGAAGGGTTGTAACATAACCTTATTAGCATAAGACAACTTTGTAATCTTAGCTATGAAATTTCATTCCACAAGGATGAGTGCCTCGTAAAGAAGTCAAGTGACTAAGATGTTATCTTGACAGGCACTAGATGTGGGAATATATATTATTTGAATTTTCTTTATTTAATGTCAGACTCACCCTTATGTTTAGTTGCAAATGAGAAAGCATCACACTGTGTCAAATGACATAAGAGGCTAGCACACTTGAACTACAAGGCTATAGGAAATTTTACAGTAAAGAGCTAGTCAGGAATGGTCTTAATATTAAATGCTCTAAGGAGAGCATTTGCTCTTCATGTCAAAAAGGCAAGCAGACCAAAGCTTTATTCA
Source organism: Platanthera zijinensis (assembly GCA_039513925.1). Classification (NCBI taxonomy): domain Eukaryota; kingdom Viridiplantae; phylum Streptophyta; class Magnoliopsida; order Asparagales; family Orchidaceae; genus Platanthera; species Platanthera zijinensis. Next base: position 65,276,275 of record CM077089.1, on the reverse strand, counting down.
AAAGCATTAAATCCAAAGACTTAATGAGGTGTATATACCTCTTGCATATGGACTTGTTTGGTCCTATGCCAATTCATAGTTAAGGATGGAGAGTCTACACTTTGGTGATTGTAGATGATTGTTCTAGATTTACTTGGGTTTTCTTTCTAAGGAAAAAGTCTGAAACTCCTAATGGCTTCAAGACATTTGTCAAACAAATTCAGAATGAATTGAATAGTTCTGTGGTCAAAATGAAAAGTGATCATGGAACTTAATTTCAATCTGAATATATGACAAAGTTTTGTGAAGAACTTGAGATTCAGCAAGAGTTTTCCTCTCCAAGAACACCTCAGTAAAATGAAATTGCTGAGAGGAAAAATAGGACACTCATTGAAGCTGGAAGAACCATGCTGAGTGATTCTTCACTCCCAGAGTATTTCTGGGCTGATGCTATTTACACAGCATGTCATGTTCTTAATAGAGCTTCAATCAACAAAAGGTTGAATAAGACTCCTTATGAACTAATGAAGGGAAGAGAACCAAACCTGGCCTATTTCAGAATCATTGGATATAGATGTTATGTCCTACATAATGGGAAAACATACATAACCAAGTTTGTTGAGAAGTCCTATGATGGCATATTTGTTAGTTATAGTGATTACAGTAAGGCCTATAGGTCTACAACTCGAGGGATCAAGTTGTGGAGGAGTCTGTTCATGTTGTATTTAATGAAAGTTCTATGTTTTACAATGATAAGCCAGGTTCATTAAGAAAAACAAGAGAAGAATTGAAGCTAAAGGAGCTGTCTATTGAAGATTCAATTCCTGCAAGCCATAATATAAAATATGTAGTCAACATTGTTGAATAAGTGCTTGCACAGGAAAAACTAGGTGAAGAAACTCAGTAACAAGATGTAGATAGTCCAAGAGAAGAAGTCACATTACCTATAACTGTCATACATCTAAGGGATCATCAAAGGTAATTCATCATTAGAGATGTAGCTCAGGGTGTGACCACTAGAAGCAAACATCACAATACTGTGATGTATTCAAGTTTTCTATCTCAAACGGAACCAAAGAAATTTGAAGAAGCCAATATAGATCCATTTTGTATAGGTACAATACAGGAAGAATTGAAGCAGTTCAAGAGATGCAATTTCTGGAAGCTGGTTCCCAGACCAGATTACTGTAACATCATAGGAACCAACTGGATATACAGGAACAAATTGGATAAGAATGGTGTTATAGTCAGAAATAAGGCTAGAATGGTTGTAAAGGGCTATAGACAAGAAGAGGGCATAGACTTTGATCAAAACTTTGCACCAGTGGCTAGATTGGAAGCTAAAAGACTCTTCCTGGCATATATAGCCTGCAAATGATTCAAGGTTTACCAAATAGATGTGAAGTTAGTCTTCCTTAATGGTAACCTGAAAGAAAGGGTCTATGTTGTGCAACCCTCAGGTTTTGTTGATTCTACTAAACATACTCATGTTTATTTGCTATTAAGAGATCAATATGGTTTAAAACAAGCCACAAGGGCTTGGTATAAGACTCTGTCTAAGTTCCTTATGGAGAATAAATTCTCAATAAGGAAAATAGACAAAACAATATTCCTAAGGGAATTCAAAGGCAAGAACATCTTAGTACAAATATATGTTGATGATATTATATTTGGTTCTACTGATGAGTCACTTTGCACTAGGTTTGCCAAACTTATGCAAGGTAAATTTGACATGAGTAGCATGGGTGAACTCAAGTTTTTCTTGGGGTCTCCAAGTTAAGCAAAATATAGATGGATTTTCATGAGTCAATCTAAGTTCACCAAGGAGTTAATCAAGAAGTATGGTATGGAAATAACCACTTCCATGAGAACACCTATGAGGTCTAGTTTGTCCTTAGACATGGATGATGCTGGCAAGCTAGTTCATTTCACCTTGTATAGGGACATAGTTGGATCACTGCCTTATCTAACATCCAGTAGACCAGACATAATGTATGCCACTTGTGTCTGTGCTAGGTATCAAGCATGCCCTTAAGAATCTCACTATACAGCAATTAAAAGAATATTGAGATATCTAAAGGACACACCTAATCTTGGCTTATGGTATCCCAGAAATAGTGATTTTGAACTGACAGGCTATTCAGATGCTGATTATGCAGGATGTAAGGAAGACAGGAAAAGCACATAAGGCTCATGTCAATTCCTTGGAAGGAGGTTGTTGTCATGGTGCAGCAAAAAGCAAATAAGTGTAGCAATATCCACAGCTGAATCTGAGTATATATCAGCTGGAAGTTACTGTGCACAATTGCTTTAGATCCAGCATCAATTACAAGATTACAACATAAAGCTAAGTAAAATTCCTTTATTTTGTGTTTCGACTAGTGTTATTTCTATTGCAAACAATCCTATGTCACATAGTAAAACAAAGCATATTAAAATTAGATATCATTTTATTAGGGAGCAGGTAGAAAATGAAGATATTAGCTTAGAATTTGTTCCCATAAATAAACAAATTGCTGATATTTTTACTAATCCCCTAGAAGAAGAGAAATTTAATTTCTTTAAATTTGAACATGAAATGTTGAATCTTGACTAATTAATGCACATATAAAAAACTGATATAAAATAAGAATAAAAATAATTAGTTAGTAATTAAGTTTACTCATTTAGATATCAAGGATAGACATCATAAATGTCATGAATCAACAATTCATAAAACAAAATTTTGACAAAGTCAAAAATTGTGTCGAGACACCAGGGAATGTGTCGAGACATCTTAGGCAGTGTCGAGACACCAGAAAGTGTGTCGACACTATATATAGTAATGTGTCGATACACAGGAAAGTGTGTCGACACTGCATAACTACTAAGTGTCGAGACACAAAAGTATGTGTCCAGACATAAGGGTGTCAAGACCCTAAGGTATGTGTCTCGAGAGACATAATCCTTGCGTTGACTTGTGTCGACACATCTCGACAGACAACTTTTCCTTATGTCGATACTAGGTATTTACCAAAAAATTTAGAATAATGCAAATGCAGCGTGCCCTTTCGACTTCAGCGAAGACTTTACTATAAAAGGGGTGTTTGATTAAGAGTCGACTACACTTTCTTGATTTCTTAAGCTTTTGATTCCTTAGTATCGAGACCTAGAATACTGATTAGTCGAAACTTGTCAATCCTTTCTATCAACTCAAATGGCTCCCAAGAACGATGAAAACAACTTTGAAGGTTACGAACTCGTGCGCAATGGATTCATCTCTGTGCAAGAAGACATTAGGAACGTTATTGACCTAATCACTGAGCCAGGTCTGGAGTATCTACTTTCTGAATCGACAAACATCTAGAAACGTGAAGTATCCGAATTCTTCTCTAATGCATTGGTATGGGAACAAATTCTAAGTTTATATCAATACATTAGAGAAGAATTCGGATACTAGCTAAAGTTAAAATCACAACCAGGAAATTGTCAAAGGTTTTTCAAATAACAAGAATCGATCAGGAAAATGAAATTGACACCACCAGGACAGTTGAAGCATTGGTATGGTGTGGATTGGGTCCAAACACTATGATTAGAAGCACCCAGAATAGGAAGGGTATGAATTCTCAAAGAAAATTCCTGTCAGAAATAATTGGAAAGATGTTGCTGTGTAAAATAGGAGCACATGACCGGATATCTGCTCTAATGTTTGAGCTTAGGACAAGAGTAATTTTCAAAATAAAGACTAACTAGAGCAGAGTGGTCTTTGATAAAATATCAGAGAGTATCAAGAAGCTTAACATAGGCAGGTTACTGGCTAGGTGGGATAGAGTCCTATTCAAGGAATCGCATGTAGTTTAGAAGGAGAAAGAGAAAAAGAAGAAGGCTGTAGTTGTGGAAGAAGATTCATCCAGTATATCTAAAGAACAAGAAAGTTCCACCTCTAAAAAATAGGATGTTACAATGGCTGTGAATTCTCCAAGGACCTCACCTCGAACTAGTGATCCTGTACAGGGGGAGAATATATAAGAGTAGGATCAAATTGAGGGGTAGAACCTCAATGATCTGCCAGAAATTGAAATGGATACAGTAGATACAATAATAATGGAAGTTGCACAAGAGCTGGAACAAAGAAAGGTTCCTGAAAAAGAAATGCATGACAGAGAGATGGATGATGAAATCCCCAAGGAGACTGAAGAAGAAATACTTCTGGATACAAATATACATATCCAAGGGGAGATGACTGAACTTCCAGAGGACACTGTTCCAGATGCTGAAGCTCATCAAGATGAGATCAACCTGGATACCACGAACATTGGTGAAGAGGTTGCAATGGTTAATGGGGAGTTAGCAAATATGGCCCCAAGTACTGAAGGTGATAAACAACAAAAATCTATTGAAGTAGTCAGTTCATCTGAATAAGAATAGGAAAAAGCCTCTCAGCTAAAGAAGAGTAAAATAATTGAACTCAAAAAGAGGAGCAAAATCTACAAGAAAACTATTCAGTCTGGCATAACTCCTGCTCCTAATGTGGATTTCAGTTCACTTCTAATTAAAATGTAGATTATGTTAGATGAACAAAGGACTCAACTTGAGAAGTATGCAGATGAAAGCAATAAGGAGTTACAGCTTCAGCTAGCTCAGGGCATCAACTTTATTAGATTTGAAGTAAATCCACTAAAGAAAGACATGACTGATTTCTTTCAATGGGGAGCTCATGTTGTAGTATGCATTGTTAAACAACAAGAGGAGTAAAAGAATACTGAAGATGAAATAGATATAAAATAAGGCTATATTCTTGAGAATCAAAAGAGAATGAATGAAAACATGATTGAATTAATTAATACTTCACTGGTCAAGCTGGATGAGTAGACTATTGCTTTGGAAACCAAGATAACTTCTGCCACAAAGAAAATGGAAACTCACCTAACAACTCATTCAGCCTCATTGATTAAAAATATCAAGGCTTCTGAAAAGGATTTAGATGACCATTTACTGAAAGTCTAGAATTCTTTAACCTCAGGAATCCATTATCTAGATGGTCAAGTAAGATTTCACAAGAATGATTTAAGGGATCATATGGAAAGAGAAGTCATAAAGGGGGAGAGAGTAATGATAAAGGCTAGCTCTGCACATGCTACTTGGATTTCAAATAGCATTAGATACACTTTTGTTCATCCTCCCCTATGGTATGATGGAGACCAAACTACTGAGTCTTGTTGCCAACCAACTCATTTTGAGGCCATTCAAACTCCTATCCAATTCATGTTTAGACCAGCTCATTTTGAGGACATTCAAGCTGCTGTCCATTCCATGTACAGTCCTCCACCACAAATTCATGATGTAGTATGTGAAGAGGTAAAGATGATTGCTTCTACTTTGCTTAAGTAAAAAAGAAGCACAACTATTAAAGAAAAGTTTCAGGGAACATGCAGAAGCTAGGCCAGATTTTGAACAATGGAGTTCAACTTTAAAATCAATTATACTCACTGCATGGAAAGCAATCAATACTAATGCAGCTGATAGGGGAAAATGGTATATAGAGCAAGCGTGGTCAAAGAAAATTAAGCAGCAAAACGGTCATCAAAAAATTCAGAAATGATCTTAAGGCAGGGAAGATCCCAGCTAATTCTGTTGAGTCCAGCAACTATTTCCCCAAGCCATATCATTATCATGAAAGGAAAAGGATCAATCAAGAAGAAATAACTAATGCTAAGAATGCCAAGGGAAAGGAGAAAGTAGCTGATGACAAAGTGCCAGAAGTCAAAGCTAAAATTCAATCTGAAAATTGCATTGTCATCAAAGAACCAGAGGATTCATAGAATATATTTTCTAGGCCTTATGTAATTTTGCTTTGATAATAGTGTAACAAAATGAAAAAGTTAATCTTTGTACAAATTTAAATGAAAAATTTGGTTGCACTTGGTGATATCTGTATTATTATTATTGAGTTTCTTTATATTTTGTTCAGTATTTTTCCTATACATCATAATAATTATATTTTTGTATTGTGGTGTATATCATTTAATTGGGGTTATGACTTCTCCAAATAGGGGTAGATTGTTGGGTATATTGGACACAATGTACTTGATTTGAAGATGCTCTTTCAATTCAATGATATACACAAAATATGTATTTGATGTATATTTCAGTTCATGCTTGCAGGTTGCCTATGTCATAATGATTTGACAGGTGATCCAAGTCACATTGACAGGTGAACTCTAAGAAGCTGACTAAAAGTGAAGAAAATTGTCTTAGTACAAAAGCGTCGAGTGAAGACAGCAAATTGTTGAGTGAAGTCAGCATAGTCTACATCTTGCAACTTTCAGTGCAGAAAATTGGCTAAGTACAAAAGTGTTGACACACTTCAACTATATCGACACCTCTGACATGACAATGTCGAGACAAGTCTGCTAACTAGACATAGAAGATTAAAGATAGCTGTGTCGAGACAAGAGTTGTCTTGACACCTTGAAGACTAAGCTAGCAGTGTCGATACAAGTCAGCTAACTCGACACCTTGAAGACTAAGTCAGTAGTGTCGATACAAGTCAGCTAACTCAACACATATAAGATTCAAGATAGCTGGGTCAAGATAAGTCAATTAGCTCGACACTTTAAAGCTTAAGACATTTGTATCGAGACAACAGAACTGTCTCGAGACAATGAAAACCGAAAATTATTCTAAGTAAAATAGTATCGAGACAATTCAAATGTCTTGACACAATGAACGTTTAAAGCATATAAGTGTCGACACCAGGCAAACAGTTGTATCGAGACAATTCAACTGTCTTTACACAATGCAGAATTAATGATGTTGACACAGATGACAAGTTTTGTCGAGACAAGTACAACTATCTCGAAACTTTCAAGTTCAGATGAAAATTCTTCTAAGTAAAATGTGTCGAGACTGCTAAAATGTCTTGACACAAGTTTCGAGACACGTTGCACCTATCGACACTTATGTTTCTGAATATATGCAGAGTCAACACAGAATTGTCAGGATAAGTCAGAACTATCACATTAGCTAAAGTAATGTGATATTTCAACAGAAACAGTTTAAGGGAGAATTTGAAGTATGATGTCAGATGCTGATGACATCATTCAGAAACCAGCCATCCACGAAGGCTATAAATAGAGGGGTTGTCTACACAGAAAAGTGAATTCAATTTAGTAATCAAAAATTCTCATTCTAATTTCTTCCAAATCAGGGCAGGGCGACAATCCCGAGAAGGAGGAAGAAGATGAAGGTCTTCAAGAAAATCTCCAGATCCTTTTATAAAGTTGATCTGAAGATTAAGGTAGATCTAATCTACAATTTCTTTAAGTAAATCAAGCCGATCAACAGCAAGAAGATTGTAGATCCAGAGAAGTATCTTTTTAGCCAGTTAGTTTATCAAGAAGAAATCCATTGTTGTCGAATTGAAGAATCTGTGTTATCAGATAAGTCAGATTACAAAATTTTTATTTTCTAAAGATTACTTTTTCCATTTTACCTCTTAATTTTGTATGATATCCTTGAGAATTGAGTGGGGAGGAGATCTAATCTCTGGGTTATAAGCCTATTTTATAAAGGCCGAGGTAGGGTTATTGAGGGACCTGAGGTAGGTGATTTGACTGGATCACTGAGTTGTAATCCTAATTTATAATGGCTGAGGTAGGGTTTTTGAGGGACCTGTGGTAGGAGATGGGGTGAATATCTTAGGTATGACCAGTGAGTTTGAGTGTAGGTTTCTTAACAAAAACTGAGACTGTAAGATCTTCACATCGGAGTTGAAGAGGAGGAGTTATAACCTTATCTAGCACATTACTAGTGAGGAAGAAGGGGGAAAGTGGATGTACCCTAGATAGGGGAACCACTATAAATTCTTTGTGTGCTATGTGCTATGATTTGCTTTTGCATGTACTGTGATCTGAGATTTGCAAGTGCTGAGTTCAGTGGTTCAATTATATGAGTTATTGTTGAGCTAATCTCTCAAGTAAATTAACTGCTGAACATTATTTTGGCAGAACTATTAAGTGATAAGGAATTGAAAAAGTATTTTAAAAAGACACCTATTCACCCCCCCCCCTCTAGGTGATTATCTACCCATAGAATTATCTTTCAGAATTATAGGGTGAACTTTTGTCGATAACGACAAGCTGGATATTTTGGGAAACCAGTCTCGAGAATTCTCCCAATGTCACTGGTAGGACAATTGTTCCTTGAACGAAAACTGGATGGTTTCCAAATGTATATACGGGCCCTGTAGCAGGATAGAGATGCTGTGGAGTAAGTTTTATACTATAGAGAGTGGACAAAAACCGAATATCGATTAAACTCCCATTGTCTATTAGAATTCTTTCAATGTTAAAACATGGATCTCCTATCCCCGCATTAATAACAAGCGGGTCTTTATAAGAAATTTGCACGCCTTGGAGGTCCTCTTCTCCGAAGGAGATAATGGAATCTAGGTCGAGTTTTGGATTCTTGTCGGTTTCTTCTATAGTTCCTACTGAAAAATATTTGGGTAGATAAAAATGGGGGCCCTGCGATGTTTTGATGTTATCCACAATTTGCTTGGCGCGAAGAGCCCACTACGGTGCGTTCTGCTAGTTTCTTTCTTGAAGTTTTGCTTGTTGGACTTGCGCTTATCCCTGCTGAAATCTTTCGAGGAGCCCTTAGCGTACATGGCGCTCGATTTCATTTTTTTAGCTCGGAACACTCCTCAGTAGTGTGACCTTTTGTGCGGTGAAACTCACAGTATTTTGTTTGGTTGGCTATAGGGTTTTGGGGCGATCTTCTTGGTCGTTAGAATACTGGATCATCATGTATTGCTACATCACGTTAGTGTGGGTTGTATTTAGTGGAATGTATTCTTGAGGCGAACGCTGACCCCCTTTCCTTGGCCGGTCCCGTTGACGGTTATCACACCAATGCTCATTCTGGCGTCGTTCTTCGTGCCTTACCAGGGGTTGTTCCTACCCATTCTTCCGTTTATGTCCACCCTCAAATTGTTGGCGATGTGCTTTAATAGTCTCATCGGCTGCTATTTGGGCCACGACCCGATAAAAAAGATCTGGATAACTGGGTACGGTTTCCCGCATGAGAGATGAATAGAAAACACAAGGGAGAAGTCCTCCAAGAAACACACCCCTCGAGAGCTCAGGGTCAACCTCGAGAATGTGGAGGGCTTCCATAGTAAATCAATAAAAAAGTACTTCAAGGATTCCCCTTCATTTTGGCAAATTCCATACAAATGTGAGGAGTCTCGAACAATTCTATGATTTACGATAAACTTATCAGGGAATTGTCTTGCAAGTTATGCAAAATTATTAATGGTCCCCACTCTTAAAGAATGAAACTAGGTGAGAACTTGACCTTTGAGGGTGGCTGGGAACACTTGATAAAGTATTTGATCTGGTGTATTGTAAATTCTCATGATAGTAGTAAAGTGGTTGATATGTTCCAACGGGTCAACTGTCCCGTCGAATGTTTCAATATTTGGGAGTTTAAGGCCATGCGGGATGGGATGGGCTAGAACCGGAGGTACTAGTGAGGAGCCTTGGCAGAGTGGACGATGGGCGAGAACATCTCGCCGCCCAACTTATGTGTATTATTCTATAATTACTTCTTGTATCTCTTCTCGAGTGATCCTTTAGCGTAGTGGTGGTCTGGCTTCTTCATCAAGGATGTGTTGGTGGCGGCCAGCCCTGACTCCCCTAAGAATCGAGTGAGTTGAACTTACAGTATCAAAGAGTTCTTTAGACACTTCTCTTTATAGAGCTTCTTACACCAGGCCATGATTTAGCAGAGGCATGGGTTTGGCTGGTGCTGGCGGCAGAGGAGGAGCGGGAGGTACTCCTATATTTCTGAGCAGAGTAGGTATCTCAGTCAGCTACACCTCCATTTATCGAACTCGTCCTTCCAAAGCTGTTACTAAGGCGAAAATAGTCTCTGCTTCGAGGGGCACATTCATGAGTGAATAGGAGTGGGCTGGCTCAGTGCGTACTCCAGGGATGGATCCTTCAGCCATTTGGGAGCTTCTTTTTTCCATTGGAGCTGGCCTTGAGTATTGTCGGGTATGAGGTACTATCTCATGAATGATGCTGGAAATCACATTCCCACAGATGGCGCCAAATTTTTGTGATTGAACTCGACGTCCCAGCTAGACCGGAATAACCTAGACCGCCTTAGCTCTAAGAATGGTCGAGCGTGCACACAATCAATCAGATAGATCAATCGTACACACGAAGTTTTAACATGGAAAAGCCCCTCAACTGGGTAAAAAACCACGTGATTGGGTCTGTGCTGGTCAAAGTCGCTATTTTCTCATGGTTACAATATGTTTGCTGAATCGAGGATGACAGACCGCTCTTCATTACAATATAGAGGTGAGAGAACACTTTGCACTTAGTGGATAATAAACCATCACATTCGATGTCATTTACAAACTACATTCGGTGGCGATGGTCATCTCTGAGCGTCACGTTGGTGTTGAGCATAGGAATGGAGCAATTGAAATTGAGTTGGTAGGGACTTCCAGGAAGTTATGAAATAAGCTTCGTTGGACAGCTCAAAGTTATCGTGAATACGGCTCGAAGATGGCTTGAATGTGGCTTGAGTGTTGGGTTCATTGATCCTAATGTCCTAGATTTTAAGAAGCCATAACAAAAAATGAATACGCAGGTGGTGATCTAACTTGTGCTCAAGTTAGTGATTGTAGGATGTCCTAGCAACAATGATGGGATAAGTAGCCTAAATGGCCAAGTCAGGTAAACACTTACCTAAGATGTGCATAGATAGAAATCTATTTAAGTCCACAGACGTTGAGTGAAGGTTACCCACTCAATTCCAGATGACTTATAGTGCTGAGTGGAGCCTATATAGACAAAGACAAAGGAGTGGCAAGCTGAGAAAGTGGCTAAGTCCACAGTCATTGAGTGAAGTTACCTCACTCAACACCATACAGCTAAAGGCTATGAGATAGGCAATGCCTAAGAGGAAGCCGGGAGAAATGTGGCCAAGTCCACAGGCATTGAGTGAAGATCATTCACTTAACGCCATAGCTTCATAATTGTTGAGTATTGCTCAGTCATTCAATGCTATAGGAAAACTGTGAATATTTACCAAGTCCACAGGTGTTGAGTGAGGCAAACTCACTCAACTCCATGTGAGAGTGCGTTGAATAATTCTCAAAGCTAGTGTATGTAGACACAGAAATTTGGCTAAGTTCCAAAGCATTGAATGTAGCTCACTCACTCAACGCCAGATAATAGAAGAAAAACTATCAAGTAATTTGTTGTTAAGTGGAGATTACACACTCAATGCCAAGTAGTAGAAAGCATGGATATGACAAAGAGCATTAAGTGCGGCGTGCTCACTCAACGTTCTCAACACCAAGCATGCAGAAGAGGCTGAAGAATAAGCTAAGGAAAAAAGGGTTGAGTGAGGCTTTCCCACTCAACGCTATCAATGCCTAATGGCAGAAAGATTGTATAAGTGTTTTGGCATTGAGTGAGGCTTGCTCACTCAATGCTGTCAATGCCTAACGACAGAAAGATTTCCTAAGTATTTTGGCATTGAGTGAGGCTTGCTCACACAATGCTGTCAACGCATAATGGTAGAAAGGTTTCCTATGTATTTTGGTGTTGAGTATAGCTTACTCACTCAACACCTAGATAGATAGAATTCTGTCTAAGTGTTTTGGCGCTGAGTGAGGCTTGCTCACTCAACGCCTATGCTGTTAATGCTTGATATTTGGCTAAGTCCACAGATGGTGACATTAGTAAGTCAACCTTATTCAAATTGTTAGCGGCAAAGCTACAATACAACACAAAAGGCGCCATAGAGCTACTGTATGATTGTAAACGCTAAAGCAAGGATGCAGCTGGCATTAAATGTGTGGGACCCACTGCTAAAGGAGTTGTTGGGTTGCAATCAATAAAAGGAGAAGCCATTTACAGAAAAAGGAGTTTTTGGTGTTGTTCTTCTTTATCGCCATTATTGATGTGACTGAAGAATAGGAAGCTTAAGTCAGCAAGACTAAGAGCAAATAAGTTAGTTGTTTGTCTTCTCCATCGACATCAGCAAGATCAGAGCAAATCTCTGAAGGAAAGAAAGCGGGATAGCTGGTGACCTTTTCCATCTGCACCAGCAAGTTCTTCACAGATCCAGCTGTACTACCCTAAAGAACATTAACTGGAGGATGTGAATAAGATGTTAGGGCTAAATCTCCTCAACCCAAGAAAGAAGGAAGAATCAGAATAGTTGTCTGCAAGTTGCTTCCAGCACAGGCCAAAGTAAGATCTACATCCTTGTTATTGTGAATAAGTTGGGCTAGAATTCTCTCAACTCAGGTAGCAGCAAGTTTTGCTGCAAGTCACTTCTCAGTCCCAGTAGGAAAAGTCCCTAGTACTATGAAGAAAAGTTAGGACTGAGTATATCTCAGTTTAGCTTAAAGTTTACTCAGGAAATATATTTCTGGAGTCAAAGTTTGGCTGAATCTATCTCAGTCCAGGTAGATTGGTAGAGAGAAATTTTTCTTGTGTCCAATCATCTCACCAACTCATTTCCATCTTATAGGATCCTTTTGGATCTGAGTGGTAGGGGCAAATTTGCTCTGAGGTAGGATTCTGTTCAGAATCTGAGCTGAAGGACTTGTTTCAAGTCTGAGGTAGGTAAGTCATTCTGACTGAGCTGTATGGCACTTGTGCCTGAGGTGGGATCTGGCTGCAGATCTGAGGTAGGTCATGTGTTCCTGAGATTGTAGAAGATTCATTCTCTCTGAGGTATGATCCCTAGTGGATCTGAGGTAGGGATGTCCTCCTAACCTGAGTGTAGGTCCTTTAGCTTGAGGTAGGTGATTTGCTGATCACTAAGTTGTAGGCCCTTATAGCTGAGTTATAAGACTTAGAGGAGACTGAGAGATCCTGAGGTATCTGAGGTGTAATCTCTTTAGAGCAGAGTGTTTGGGAAGTGTCTAGTCTAATAAGATAGTTTGATAGGTGAGAGGGAAAGTGGATGTACCTTTATTAGGGGAACCACTATAAATCTTATGTGTGCTCTATGTGTTTGTTGCATTGCAGGTTACATTTCTTGAAAGCAAAATCCAACCAACTAATAAAGCACCAAAAGAAATGAAAACAAAAGATAACTCACTAAGGATAAAGAAATCTATTCACCCCCTCTAGGTGATTTAGCTATCCTTTAAATTAAATAATTTCAAGTAGTATCAGAGGAAGGTTACTCAAAAAGGACCTAATAGTATGAGTGGACCTCAAAGGATATCTAAAAAGGTTTTAACTTATGTGTTCAAAAGTTAACCATAAGGTGTGGAGATCAATGGAGCTTCAAATCTATAGAAAGGACAAGAATAACATTGGACTGTTGACAGCTCTTGGAGAAGACAAAGTCTATCCAGATACTAGAGAAAAGATCAAGGCCCCTCTATCACAATCATATAGTGAATCAGAGGTGGATAAAGCTCAGGAAGGTGAATGCAGATGCTATGGGTTGATAGTTACACAAGAAGAAGAATCCTGCTCAGATCAGCCTGGACAAAGTGAGGTATATTCCCCATCTAGCTCATCCTCAGAGTCTGGATATGAATCCTGCTCAAACTCATATGCATCCTCATCAAGTGATGATGATAGTCCTCTGTCAGAAGATGATATCAATCAATTGATTGAAAATCATGTTGCACTTCTAAAAGTGATGCAGGCCCAAGGTTTCTACGATTTAAACTACGCACTCACAGGTTTGATAAGTAAAATGACAATGCAGCGAGCAATAGTTTTTTTAAAAGTTATACTAATGATGATCATCTAATATAGCCACACACAACGCAAAGGGACGCTACCCCTTTTTTTAGATTGAACAGGGGCTAAAGGCAAAGGTTCGCTCAAGCGAAAAGGACCCACCCGATCCTGACAATTAGCAATTCAAATCAAGTTATACGCAAACATTCACGATTCCAAAATAAGAAAATAAGGACTAAAGTAGAGATTTAAAATTAATTCCAAATTAATCCCAAAAAAATTAATTAATATGAGGGTTGCTTATCCACTCCAATTTATATAAAAATATTCAGATAATTTATGCTTTAAAATTCAGATTTTAATTAAGCACAATATTCAATATAAATTAGGACAAATTACTAGCCTTCTATTGCACCAAAAATTTCACAAATATTAAAGAAGAAATCTCACAAAAAGAGGTTTAAGAATCATTACCCAATCCCAAGATGTCCGTCCATAATATTGAGTGGAGGAAATGCTTACGACGGTGGTTGATTTTCTATTCTCCACGTGAACCCACAGATCTGCACCGGACGATGTGGAGAGAGGAAAGGTGGTGGAAAATATATATATGGTAAGTTGAGAGAGGAGGGAGATCCTTGGAAGCCAATATATATATGTAATAACTTTAGGGGAGGGAGATCCTTGGATGCCAATATATATATGGTAAGTTGAGAGAGGAAAGGTGGTGGAAAATATTCCAAGGTGGTCAGGTTTAGCTACGGTGATGAAGAGGGTGGTCGGCTAGGTGTTGAAGGGGAAGAGGGGGCTCGGGTTGGTGGTGGATGAGGGTGGCCGAATTTTTTTCTTGAAAGGGAGAGAGTGGGTGGTGGCTATGAGGGTGGCCGGCTAGGTTGATTTTTTTGTAGGAGAACTTCTCATAATAAATAATAGAGTTGGACGCACCCGTATGTGAAAAGATGTGCAAGCGATATAACTCATAGGGCCTAACCATGGTCACAAAAATGTGGAATTGAGGGTCATCATAAGGCGGTGGATAAATGCGTGCGATCGGGTGTGGTATATAAGTATGTGAAGGAGGCAACACATCCAGAGGCACAATAGCAAAAGAATTAGACACAGATGAGGATAGACCCATAGCCGGACATGTAGAGAAATGAATAGTCAAATATGATGTGAAATTAAATCCAGGAGGTGCGGTGAAATATTCGGCTACAAAATATAACAACTCACTAGAACTTGTACGATAAGTCATGTCCAAAGGAGGGGTAGAAATTTTGGAGAAGGAGAAAAAGAGAGGAGGAGGGAAACCAATTAAGGTTTTCAATTTTTCTTATTCTTCAATTCTCTAATCAATATGAGAACATACATGCCTATATATAGCCTTACATCAATGTCTTGGCTACATGCAGCCCAAATAGAAAAATAAACAAAACCCATGGTTTTAAACATTACATTAAAATTAAATAACTTTGCAAATAAAACAAAAACATAAAAATGATTTAATAATTATTAATAATTATTAATAAATTATTAATAATTATTAATATATTGGTTTGCGCCCAGGGAGGATATTATGGCGACGCTCCACATGGTCATCACGAAGCCGCACATCTTTATTTGGAGGCAGAGAAAGTTCTTCTGTAAGAACGCCGTCACCGTCTTTAACATGTTGAGGGTCGTTGTCTCCATCAAAAAGCTTTCAAGAAAAGCAAGATGCTTGTTAAGAAACAAGCAGAGGAAATTGCCTCCCTACAGGTGGCTGCTTCCCAGCAAGATGAGACTTCATCCTTGTTATATCTAAAAGTGAGGGAAGTGGGCCATCTGAAGACCATGGTAGATATCCATGTTGAGTCCATCAAATATAAACACTCTATTATCAAGGATCTTGAAGAGAGACTTGAAAGGGAGAAGAGGATTGTGGATAATTTCTTTAATATAGATGCTATTAAAAGAAAATCTGAATCTTAGTGAATTTCTATAGTTATCCAATCTCAGAGGAGAGGCCAAGCTCCTGTCAGGACTCAGTCAACCTCTCACAAGGTAATTCTCCCATCCAAAAGGTATGACCAAGACTGTAAGTGTGGTCACTGGAGGTGTGGGAATCTTCCTTGTAGGATTACAAAAGTACCTTATAAGGGAAGAAGAGAGGTCATGGGATTGAGTGCACTGAAGGCTCCACATATAGAAGTACAAAAGCGCTAATCGGGACCTTTTGTATTTTGTGCCCCAGCCCCCTCATTCAAGGATGTGGCAATGGTCTATTCTAAAGCTCTTCCAACAAGAACTCATACCAATGGTAAGTCAGTTAGTATGGCTGACTTGGCTGCCTCTGATGCAATTAAGAATATGCCAACTGCTAAGAAGGCTATTGCTAATGAAGCATAGAGAAAGCCAAGTTCCTCTACTAGCAGACTCTCTCTTGGTCAAGCTCTTGCTGAAGGAAGTAAGAAGAAGGCCACAATTCTCACCCCTAAACAGGCATCTAGAACTGGCATGAACACTTCAAGGTGTGTTCAGAAAAGGAGATACAACATCCATGAATGTTGGTGTTGTGGCAAAGTGGGCCATTTTGCCATAGATTGTTGGCACAACCCCAGTGTGCCAAAGGAAAGGCAGTGTCTTCCTGACAGGACTCCTATAAGTATACATATACATTTTTATGCTAATAGGAATCTAGGACCCAAGTCAACTTGGGTTCCTAAGGTAAGGAAAATTCTATTTTGCTTGACCTTTCAAGTGGCCATGCCCATTTATGGTCCCTGGACAAAGATGTACTAGACCTAGGTCTTGGTACAAGGAATGGATGAACTGACCATCATTCACAAGATGTCAAAGACATGTGCAATTATTGAGGGGGAGCTAGTAACAGAAAGCCAGATGCACATCAATTACTAAAGTTCAGGAGTAAGGAAGCTGCTGTGTACAGAGACTGTGAATCCAGCATCTGCTCCTAGTCTACTAGACAGAGATATGTAGAATACACCTAACTCAAAAATTTTATAAATATTTACTAAAATACCAAAAATAATGCATAAATAATGCATTTTAGAGATAAGATAGTTGATATTAAAGTCTGAGAAGAAGTGAGACAATTGTCTCAAAACTCTTCTCAATAAATAAGTTAGTGGTTCACATGTTCACTATGCCAACGATGTAACTAGATTCAACATCCTCAAAATTGACATGGGCATGTTGAAGGTTATTCAAATTGCACCCTACTAGGATACATATTATAATGTGTATTGCAGGACAATCTTACCCCTATAGGTTAAGCCAATATAGTAAGAGGCTAGATGAAATCTAATTGCTAAATAAAACAGAGTTTGAGGAAAATAAGCTTTCTCAACAAAAACTATTGAAAAGATGGCCTGTAGCTAAATGGCGGGATTCAATCCTGACCGTTGATCAAAATTTGAGCTTCAAACAGGTAAGTGTCTTTCCGTCTTCTCTTTATAATTAACTATAAATAGAAAAGCTTGTGCATAAAGCAAAGTCACTGTTCCTTTCCCTCTCCTGCCCATATTCACCAAATCAACGAAAAGCTGTTCTCACTAGGTAGCAAAAATTCTAAAGCAAAATGGTGCCCAAGGGACAAGATTTCCTATTCAAGGGTTTGGAATTTGTGAGAAATGGATTCAAAGATGCTCCTAAAGAGGTACAGTATGTTCTTCATCTTCACCAAACATCTAACCTAGATTTCATCCTCGCTGAACCCTATTTACTATGGAAATGGGAGATTCAAGAATTATTCTCCAATATCAAGAAAGATGTTACAACTGGGAAAATCAAGACGACTGTAAGTGGAACAAAATTCAAAATAACACCAAGAAGGCTGACCAAAGCCCTAAAGCTGATGAAGTTCTCTGCAACTGATGACAAAGACAAAAAATTGCAGGATGATGTAAAGACTTCCCTAAAATGGTGTGGGTTGTCAAAGCACTCCACCGGATCAATCCTAAGGAAGGAACTGAACCTGAAAGGTAAGTTCTTGGCAGTTGTCATCGGGAAGGCTCTGTTATGTAAAACAGGCTCCCATGATAAGATCTCAAAAAAGATGTTCGAGCTGATGTGCAGGGTCATATTGACCAGGAGAACTGACTGGGGAAGAATTCTCTTTGAAAGGATAACTGAGTGCATGAATGTACTGAATTTAGGGAGAATTATGTCCTTGTTTCTGTGACAAAATATTCCAGAGATTCTAAACTTGAAGCTTGGAGCACGAATACATCACATGAGAAGAATGGACTTCAAGATGCTGGAATGGTGGGACATGGTACTTCAACCCCATGGATCATTAGCTGCAGTAAAGAAATGAATGTAGATAGTTGTTCCTGAGCCGAGTTCCTCTAGCACCTCTTCAGCCGAAGATGATGAAGAACCTTATGATCTAGAACTGACAAGTTCTTAAGATCTATCTAGGAAGGATGTGGGTGCTAAGAAGTCAACTGAATATGATCAAGAATCTCTTTCTCCTCCGATTGAAGAGTATTATAAAGTTGTAGAGACAATAGTCAATAGGCTCTCTACAGAGATGGAGGGGGCTTTGGAGTTCCCTGGAGGTGCTACTGCAGCCCTCTCACCACCCAAAGAACCTTTGGATGGACAGAGTCATCAGAGTAAGGGGGAGCTCAATCTGAATTCTGAAATGGAAAGTGCAATGTCTGAAGATGAGCATCTTCTATAAAAAGACATGGAAATTTCATTTGCTGAGGACAAGACCTCAATGGGCGAGGGGGAGTAGCTTGTAGAAGGAATAATACAAGATTCATTAGTTATGGGTGAGAAATTTCAAATCCCTTCAATAGAAATTCAGCCTACAGAGGATACTACTACTGCTACTGGTTCTGACATGCATGCAAATGAAGGCATGATAGAGGTTGATGGGGAGATTCCATCTAAACTCCCTGCTCATGAAGTGCATGATCTAGTCTCCTCTGAATCTAAGAAAGAGGAATCTAGTCATGAGAAAACACACTCATCAGCACATACAGAGAATGTCCAGTCCAAGAGTGACTCTGCACACAGAATAAGGAACATGATAGTACAGAAAGCTCTAGATGAAGGCACCTATGCTCAAATAGACCAGATACCACCCATATTCCTGGCCCAACTAAAAGGTATGTTGGATGAGTAGAGGAGAGAATTAGAAAATTTTGTGGATGATGCATTAAAAGACATCAGAAATGATCTGGCAATAAAAATCAAATCTATAAGATTTGAAGTAAACTTCCAAAAAGGAGAAACTGTAAAGTTCTTTAAAAGGGCTGCTCTAGATGTGGACTACACCATGGACAAGCTAGATATAGCAAGCCAGAATGTTATCACTATAATAGAAAATCAAAATATTCTAACTCAAAACATGCTGGCCATTCATAATGCTGATAAAGTTCTAAGGGATAAACTGAATACAACAATCATCACCAAGATGGACGCATGCACTAAGCTACTTGATGATCATATGCTGGAAGTAAAGAATCATGTTGCTGTTGGAGTTAACTACCTAGAAATAGAAAGAAGCAAGGCCTGCACTTCCCAAACCATTCAAATCGTTGAAGAAGTCAAAAAGGGGGAGAGTGAGGTAATAAGAATTAATACTGAAAACATGGTTTGGGCAACCAATATAGTGAGAGGCTCATTAGGAATGGAGAAAATTCAGTATGATAGCATCTCAATGATGCCTACTCAAGTGCAAGATGCCTTGTACAGAATGTCTGCTACTAATAAGGTACTAGATAATCAGGAGTATGTACAGTACATAATAGAAGGTGATAGAGCTGGTGCCTAGTGGGGAGAACAGTCTACTAGTGTTGAAATACCTAAATCCAGTCCCACTGTTGACTAGGCACTGAAGACCAAAGAGAGATCTGTTGTTGAAGCTGAAGAAGAGATCATGCTGATGAAGAAAATGTATAGAGAGGAAATTGAGCAAAGGCCTAATTTTGAAGTATGGGACCCAGAATTCAGGTCTTTCATTCTAATTGCCTAGGATCAAGTAAAGTCCAAAAAGACAGATAGACACAAACTATAGAACACTATGGAATGGGACAAGATGGACAAGAGGGACAGCATAAGGAGGCTGTATTGGAAAAATAGAAATGCAAACCTTCTGTCTCCTGGTGAATTTGAGCCCTCCAAGTACTTTCCAATGCCCTACAGATACTTCAAGAGATAGAGAGATAAGAAGCTGAAGCTTAAGCTGAAAAGGAAAAAGCAACTAAGGCAAAGGCACCTGATGAAGTAGATAAGAAGGGAAAGAAGTTAGATGGATCATAAGACAAACCTGCAAAGAAATCCAAGGGTAGTGGGATTGTGATAAGGGAACCTGAAACTTTATAAGTTTCAGGTTTTGCTTAAGGGGCTTAAGAAATGTGTGTTGTTTTGTTAAATGCACAAGAACAATTATTCATTAATAGATAAATGAAAATCATTTTGTTGATAATCATTATTTCTAAATTATTCAGATTAGTGTTTTCTATATATGTTGCATAAGTATGTTAGTGTATACATTGGAATAGGTTTTGACTTCTTCAAATAGCGGGAGATTGTTGGGTCCATTGATCTCAATGTCCTAGATTTGAAGAAGGCCTAGCAAACAATGTATACACATATGGTGATCTAACTTATGCTCAACTTTAATGATTACAAGACGTCCTAGCAACAATAAAGGGACAGGTAGCCTAAGTGGCTAAGTTAGGTAAACACTTACATAAGATGTGAATAGACAGAAATCTATCTAAGTCCACAGGCATTGAGTGAAGGTTATTCACTCAATGCCAGATGACTTATAGCGCTGAGTGGAGCCTATACAGTGAAAGACAAAGGTATGGCAAGCGGAGAAAGTGGCTAAGTCCACATCCATTGAGTGAAATCAACTCACTCAATGCCATACAGCTAAAGGCTGTGAGATAGGCAAAGCCTAAGAGGAAGCAGGGAGAAATGTGGCCAAGTCCATAAGCGTTGAGTGAAGATTATTCACTCAACGCCATAGCTTCATAATCGTTGAGTATAGCTCAGTCAGTCAACGCCATCGGAAAACTGTAAATATTTACCAAGTCCACAGGCATTGAGTGAGGCAAGTTCACTCAACGCCATGTGATAATACGCTGACTAATTCTCAAAGCCAGTGTTTTTAGACACATAAATTTGGCTATGTCCAAATGCGTTGAGTGTAGCTCACTCACTCGACGCCAGATAACAGAAGAAAATCTTGAAAGATAGGGGATAAACCTGATTTACTCTAGAGGGTAGGGTGTGAATAGAGTAACTTAAAACTTTTGGCTATTTTTAAATTATATCAGAGAAATTAGTGATAATAGTAGTAGTATATAATGAAATAAAAACTAGGCTAAACTACACTATCACAGCACCGCAAAAACAAAAAGAAAATGAACAACAAGACAACATAAGAATTTTATAATGGTTCCCCAAACTAGGTACATCCACTCTCCTACCACTCTGGTAGGAATCCACTAACAGGTTTTTGATCAGGTGACTGCAACCACAGGTTTTTTCTCAGGTGCCCTGTCACCACAAGATCTACTTGCAGGGAGATCTCACAACCCATTAGGCTTTTGATCAGGTGCCTAAAAACTAACACAAGAACTATTGAAGGGAGTTAATAAACCTTTTTTATAGGAGGTTGAGAGAGTTGATGGTGTCTTCTCTTTTCTCTATACAATAGAGAAGACTTGTGGATTGCTGTTGTCAAAGTTCCTTCTGAAATGTTGAGATATTTAGAAAGACAGGAGCTTTGCTTAGGGTGTGGGTCTTCAGCTTATCATAAAGAGATACAGGAACTTGTAGACTGATTAAGAGTTATTGTCCTTGAAGATTCCTGGAGTAGAAGTTGAAGAAGACTCTTGATATGTGATTATTGTTCTTCTTAGGTCTTTAGTAAGAATAAGGAGAAAACAGAATGTTTTGTGCATAAAGAGAGAGTTTTGAATGTTGTTCTATGCAACTATATTCTCTTCTCTGTATTCTTGTGTTCTGTATAACTACTGGTTAAAATGCACTGGTCTCTATCCATCTGAAGAGAAAATCTCTTTTATATTCTGCTGTCAAAATTCTCCTTTTAAATTTGAATTCCAAGCATTAATTGCATATTGATTCTGGAGAATGAAACGGTTGGAATATCTTATTTAATGAGTTTCCCCAACTGTCCCATTAAAATAAGCAAGTAATTTGAAAGTGAGGGTAAGATCTATCTTAACTCTAGAGGGGGGGGTGAATAGAGTATTTTAAAGTAAATTTATAATTTAAAAAAAACTTAGCTGTAAAGGCTTAATTTATGTATAGGTGTAATGTGCTTTGATGTAGAAATAAAACTAAAGCAGTAAGGATAAAAACCACAGCACACAACAAAGAATATTCACAAGAAACCAGAAGACACAAGGAACTATAGTGGTTCCCCAAAAACCTGGGTGCATACACTCTTCTACCACCCATCATAGGAATCCACTGCAGGATTAGTTGATCAGGTGTCCTGGGCACCAATGAGCTTTTGATAAGGTGCTAAAAAACCACACTAGATTTTTTGATCAGGTGTCTTGCCACCACTGAGTTTTGACAAGGTTCTCAGAACCAGAATCAAGACTTTTGAAGGGAGTTTTGATAACCCTTTTACAGCAGGAAAAGAAAAAGAAAGAGGTGAAGTTGTCTTCTCTATCTCAATCACTGAGAGAAGACTTAGTGGATTGATTGTGTTGTCAAAGCTCCCCCTGAGAAAGATGAGAGCTTTGCTAGGGTGATAGGTCTTCAGAAGCTTCAGATCTCCAGCAGAAGATGGTTTCAGCAGAGGCTGAAATATGAATTGTCTGGAGTCCTTGATGTTGAAGCTATGATCACTTTTCAGTATGCCAACTAATTCTCTAGGATTGATCACTTGATTTTTTTTTTGAATTGATCTCACTATCCTGTGAATCTGTACTGAGAATTTCTTGTTGTAGTCTGTCTATATTTGTGTAGTCTCTTGTTATGTATCTCTATCAGACTGGAGAAGAAAAAAAATAATTTATTCTCTGAAGATCCTCTATCCAAGATAGTCGTTAGCCGTCAATAAATGCCTTCCATAAATGTTTTATCTTCTGGAGGAAAGTCCAATAAACATTCTCTGATAAATCCCTTGAAACTTGCTCCAGAATAAATAAAAACGGCTAGCAGATCTCTTGAAATAAATGCTAAGAGAATTAGAAAATCCTTCCAAAAGCTGACTGAATTTGAATCCTCAAAGTCGTCGATCTTTCAAAAAAAACGTCGATCTGAGCTCTACGATCGTCGACCTGAGCTCAGAGATTCGAATGAACATCAGACAGAAAACGTCGACCTGAGCTCGAAGATCGTCGACCGGAGCTCAGCGACCTGAAGGACAAGCTGAAGACAGATCGTCGATCTGAGCTCGAAGATCGTCGACCGGAGCTCGACGATTTAGCAGAGTTGAGCTCAGAGAGCATCGAATGGAGTTCGACGTTTCGTCGACCTAAGCTCGACGATAATTGTCTTTACCTCAGCTTTTAAGTCTGATTCCTTGAATGTCTTGGGGGCAGCTTCAAACCAAAATTCTAAGCCCTAAACACATTCTAATGTTGACCTTTTTAACTATACATCTAGGTCAAACTGGTTTCCTAAGAAAAACATAGTGATCCTTGCCCAAATTAGTAATAGGGTGTTCCAACAATCTCCCCCTATTTGTGTTAGGATTACTATTTACAGATCTCAGAAATAAAAACAACAACAACATACAGAAGAGCAATAAACTAAAATAAAAGAACAGAGCAAGCAACAAAGCAGCAGTCATATAGAATATCAGCAAATGTTCAGAATGATTGTACTGTCTGCTTACAGATATTACTTCTTTTCACTTCCATTCTTAAATAGAATTTCCCTATTAGGATTAAGAGCTTCCTTCTTTGACCTTCTATCATCCTCTACACCTAAGGAGGTTTGAGATCTAGCCCTGGGAACCACAGTCTCAGGATGCAATTTCATGTAGTCCACTGGATCAAAGAATTTTCTTGATGCATACCTTTCCAGTTCTGCTTTTCTCTGATCTTATAAAGTAGTAATATTAGAAGTGTCTTTCCCTTATTCTCTGGCCTTCTTCAGCTGATCTAAAGTAGCAAGTTCTTTCATCCTAGCAGTCCATGATAATGGATTGTTCCTTGGATCTTCAAAAGGAACTGCAAGCTCATATCTATTTACAGTTTCTATAGCAGTAGGAGTTCTAGTATCAAGATTTTCTCTGAGTTTATACGGGAAAGGACCTAGAGTTGAGTCCATGTGCCTTTGTCCTTCCTTTGCTTGAAATCTATGTTCTCTTTGATTTCCTCTATACTGTCCCCTTCTGGACTGATAACCCCTTTGGTATTGTCCCCTGGGATGATATCTTTGTGAGGACTGGGAGGAACATTGCTTTGAAGCTGGGGTTTGAGAAGCTGAGCCTCCACCTGATCCTTAATCTGGAGGAGGAGGAGGAGGAGGCTGAAACCGAGAAGATCCTTTCTCATATCTATCCAATTTTCTTCTTTTCTTCATAACTTTTAATTGATTTTTGGAGAACTGCATCCAGGGCTCAGAGATTGGACAGTCATGCAGAATATAGTATGGAATGTCATTGGCATCTTTGGCTTGAGCAGGAGGAACCTTCATCATGGCCTTGCTTCTGGCCTTCCTTTTATTGGCAATAGTACCAGAAGAGTCATCAGATTCAGTGTGAAACTGATCACTTTCTGAACTTTGGGGTCTATCATACAAATAATCAATGCTCTTTATATATTTCTCTTGTTGTTTTAATTGATCAGGAGTCAGAGCAAGAACAGTAGCAGCAGCAGAAATTGGAGCAGCAGCAGGAGTAGAAGTTGGAGCAGTAGCAGGAGCAGAAGTTGGAGCAGCAGCAGGAGCAGAAGTTGGAGCAGTAGCAGGAGCAGATTCTTCCATATATGTAGCAAGTTCTTTAGTAGCAGTATCATCAACAATAGGCAACATTTCAATATCAGAAGATTCAATGGAAGCAGTAGCAGCAGTAATAGAGATGGAAGCAATAACATCCACAGCCTTGAAAGAATTGACATATGAGGCAATCTGGCTGAGATCACATACTGAGATAGGCACAATGGCCTTAGTAAGATCTTCAACTTGTTGCACTGGCAGAGAACTGAAATACACAGAATCAAATACTGATGGCAGACTCTGAAGATCCACTGCAAAGAAAGGAGCAGGAACTGAACCTTCAGCAGCCTCAGGCATAACCAGAGCTTCATAAGGCATTGCAGGAACTGAACCTTCAGCAGCCTCAGGCACAACCAGAGCTTCATAAGGCATCTCCCCCTGCCTGGATTCAGTGGCAACTGGATCAAGGCACCCAGAGGAAGGGATTGCCTGAGAGGAGAGGAAGGGAGAAAGCTTGGTAGACAGCTCCTAAACATGTTTCAGGAGTGGAGCCAAGGTGGTCTCCAGTAATGAGGTTAGCTTTGGGGCTAGCAACTCATATAGCCTATCTGCCAAGGCTGAGAGATCTACATGCTCAAGAGGGGCTTGAGTAGAGGTAGGAGTGGAAGTGGCTGGAATGATGTTTGCTGGAGCTGATGGAATGGAGAATGTAGAGGTAGGAGGTGTAAGGATGGATGGCCTAGGAGTAGGAGGTGTTGAGATTGACGTAACTGGGTTGGAGATGGATGAGATGGTAGGGGAAAAGGATGGGGTGAAGGATGGTTGAGAGAGTATGTCCTATAGAAGTTGTTGGTAGGAGAATGTAGAGGGAAGCTCAGGAGGAGTGGGAGGAGAATCATCCATGAAGGATTCATCCAAGAGAGAAAATGATGGAGTGGTGACAGGTGGATAGTAGAACAAAGGGTGGAATTGTTCTGAGGTAGTGGCTGGAGGAGGTGAGATTGGTGATGAGATTGTAATGGTGGAGGATATGGCTATGGTGGAGATTGGTGGTGAGGTTGGTGTAGTGACTGAGGTAGAGACAGCTGGAGGAAGATGAGAAGCAGGCAAATCTTCTGCTGAGGCAGAGATCTGAGGAAGAGTGACTGAGACAGTCCTTATGCATGAAGTAGATGTTGCAGCAGCCCTGTTGGGGTTGGTAATCTGCCTGTCCCATCTGCTGAAAAGGGCACAGGTAAGTCCTTTGGATGCATTGATGTACATCCCACTTGAAGTCAGCAGTTTAGGGCACCTGGATTGCAGGTAAACCCCTAAGATCCTCCCAAAGCTTACACAGCTTTTGCTGAGTTTCTTCTTGATCAAATTAAAGAAGATGGAGCCCCAATCCAGATGTTTCTTGACAACCAATGCTCCCATTAAACAGAACTGGTATCTTGAGATAGTGTCATGAGCTGAGTGCTTTGCCAGAAGCACTTTCCCAACCACATCAGCCAAAAATTGAAACTCAATAGATAAATTCTTTTTCAACAATTTATTAGGGTTCACAACAGAGTGACCCATTCTATCTAGCATAGAATCAAACTCTTCTCCAGACAAATCAATAGAATCATTTCCAGTACTGAGGCTGAAAACTTCTGTTAGTAGTGCAGGGGACAATGGTACCTGAGTCCCTTTGATCGAGCCGACTATAGAATTCTCATTCTCATTTGTGGCAGAAAGACACCATTCTTTTATTTCGTCTGCTGCAATCTTCACTCTGGTGGACATAATCTGAACTAACTGTTGTTCTCGAAAAAGATTTAAGATGTCTTTGAATCTCAGGTCGCTTCCATCGAAAGAATTCATGTCGATGTCGAAGCCTGTATCAAATTTCATTTTTGAAAGAGCAGCAACTGACGCGGCCATCTGTACCTGCAAAGATTGAGCAAACACGACCAAGTGTAGAATGTTTGGAGGGAAAGAGTTGCAGAGAGTATGAAAGCGTAAACGACGAGCGGCAGCCAAAAAATGATTTTATATTAGGGTTTGACGCAAAAAAGGAAGGATCGTCGATCTCCGTTCGACGATCAGGACTCCTGATGGAAGCTGAAAGGTCTTCAATATCGTAGATCTCAGTTCGACGATCTAGAGAGAACGTCGATCTCAGTTCGATGATCGAAGGCCTGAAGGAGATAGTATGCAACTATTTGACACGCTCTGAACTCAGGTCAACGTTTTGGGAAAACGTCGATCTCCATTCGACGTTTCTCGGGTAAGCGTCGATCTCCGTTCGACGCTTTCTAGGGAAAATGTTGAGTGCAGTTCAGAGACAGAAACTATCCTACAGACACAAAAAGAGGTAAGTTTTTAGCCTAGTCTTGGTCTGTTTTTAGCTTTTCAAAATCTTGTAATTTATTTTAGGCTTCCTCCATCTAACATGCCTAACTAATTGAGGAAGAAGTTGTGTTTCTTTTCATCCAAGAGCTTGGTGAAAATATCTCCCCTTTGCAAATCAGTTTGGATATATTGAAGTTCAATTTTATTTTTCTCAACATTATCCCTTAGAAAATGATGCCTAATTTCTATGTGTTTTGTCCTACTATTGAGGACTGGATTTTGTGCAATGGAAATAGCACTGGTGTTGTCACAAAATATTTTAGACTTCTCTAAGTTGTAACCATAGTCTAGTAGTTGGTTTTGTATCCACAATATTTGTGAACAACAACTGCCTGCAGCCATATATTCAGCTTCAGCAGTTGAGGTTAACACAGATGTTTGTTTCTTACAATACCATGAGACAAGTCTATCACTAAGAAACTGACAAGTTCCACTGGTGCTTTTCCTGTCTATTCTGCATACAGCATAATCAGCATCTGAAAATCCAGTTAAGTCAAATGCTGAATCTTTTGGATACCAGAGACCTAGATTTGGACAGCTTTTAACATACCTAAGAATCCTCTTTACTAAAGTTAAGTGTGACTCTCTAGGGCTAACTTGTAATCTAGCACATATACATGTAGCAAACATTATATCAGGCCTACTGACTTTAAGGTACAATAAAGAGCCAATCATTGCTCTATATGTTGTCTGATCAACTGGTTTCCCATGTTCATCAGCATCCAATACAGCATTGGTAGGCATGGGTGTTTTCATACATGATGCATCAGACATCCAAAATTTCTTAACCAATTCTTTTATATATTTGGTTTGAGAAATAAATATGCCTTCAGCATGTTGTTTGACTTGCAATCCTAAGAAGAAGGATATCTCACCCATGCTACTCATTTCAAATTTAGAGTGCATAAGCTTGGAAAACTTTTTGCACAAATTTGAATCAGTAGAACCAAATATAATATCATCTACATAAATTTGTACTAGTAGGGTATGGGACTTATGGGTTCTAATAAAAAGAGTTTGGTCTACTCTCCCCCAAATAAAATCATTTTCCAGAAGAAAGCATGCTAGGGTCTCATACCATGCTCTAGGAGCTTGCTTTAGACTATATAATGCTTTATGCAGTTTGAAAACATAATCAGGATGAGTTGGAGAGAAAAAACCTGGGTGTTGTCTGACATAGACTACTTCTTTGATCTCCCCATTGAGAAAAGCACTCTTCACATCCATTTGGTAGACTTTGAATCCCTTGTGAGCAGTATAATCCAGAAAGATTCTTATGGCATCTAACCTTGCAACTGGTGCAAAGGTCTGGTCATAGTCTATCCCCTCTTCTTGAGAATATCCTTGAGCAACTAGCCTTGCCTTGTTCCTTACAATAATTCCTTGATCATCTAGTTTGTTTCAGAACACCCATTTTGTTCCAACAATGGAATGATCCTTTGGCTTAGGCATTAGTTCCCAGACTTTGTTTCTTTCAAATTGATGCAACTCTTCTTGCATTGCAATGTTCTAGTGTGGATCTTGCTCTGCATCTTGAATGGATTGAGGTTCAATTTGAGAGAGAAAGCAAGTGTGCATTAGGTTTTGATTGACCTGATTTCTGGTTTGCACACCAGCTGAGATGTTTCCAATCACTTGGGAGATTGGATGATCTCTTGATGTTACTTAATCAACAGGTGGTGTTGATTGTTCACCAACCTGTGCTGTTGTTTCCTCTTGTGGAACAGCAACTGGCTCTTCAAGAGGATTTTCTTCCAGATGTGGAGCAGCTTCTTCATCTTCACTACTTTCATCCTTTTGAGTAACTTGTAATCTGTCCAAGTCTTTAGCTAGAGAAGGTACCTGCAAATGTTCTATGGTAGAAGCATTCTTCTCCTTGAAAGACATATTAGTTTCATCAAAAGAAATATGAACAGATTCTTCTATTTTTAGAGTAGTTTTATTATAAACCCTATAAGCTTTACTGATCATGGAGTATCCCAGAAACACTCCTTCATCAGCTTTTGCTTGAAATTTTGCTATATATCTCTTGTCATTGTTATGAATATAACAAATGCAACCAAAGATTTTAAAATAGTCTACTTTAAGTTTCTTCCCTTTGAGCAATTCATAGGGAGTCTTGCCCTTCAGTTTATGTATTAGACTTCTATTCAACACATAATTGGAGGTGTTCACTGCCTCAGCCCAAAAGGACAGGGGAAGGTGAGCATCTGTCAATAATGTAGTTGCAGATTCAATTAGGGTTCTATTTTTCATTTCTACTACCCCATTTTGTTGAGGAGTTCTAGGAGCTGAGAATGTATGTTTGATCCCATCACTCTGACAGAACTCTTCAATAAGAAGAGAATCAAACTCTGTCCCATGATCACTTCTGATCAGGGCAATATGAGTGTTGAACTCAACTTGTATGCATTTGAGAAACTCTTTCAGACACTTGAAGTTATCAGACTTCTTCCTCAGAAAGAACACCCATGTGAATCTTGAGAAGTCATCTACAACCACTAAAGTGTAAGATTTCCCTCCTAGGATTTGTACTGTAATGGGTCCAAAAAGATCCATGTGTAACAGATACAAAATCCTAGGTGAGTCACTCTTGTTAAGTGATTTAAAACTATTTTTAGTTTGCTTGCCTAATTGACAGGCCTTGCAAAGTCCTTCCTTCTTGTAGGGGCCAGAATGTAGTCCTCTAACAAGGTTGTCCCTGGATAGCCTAGCAATGGTTCTAAGGTTAATATGTCCTAGTCTCTTATGCCATAGAATATTAGGTCTAGATATGGAATTGAACAGGCAAATATCTACTTTAGATGAATGAAAATTTACTAAGTAAATGTTACCTCTTCTGTTACCTGTCAACACAGTTGTGTTGTCCTCTAACTTGACCTTGCATATAGCTTTGTTGAAAGTCACTTGATATCCTTCATCACACTGTTGACAGATACTTATCAAGTTGTGCTTGAGTCCTTCAACATAAGCTACTTTCTTGAAGGTGACTATTCTAATTTGGACTGCACCATATCCTTTTGTTGTTCCAAAGTTTGAATCACCAAAGATTACTTTGGGTCAAAGCTTGGCTTTAAAGGATGTAAAGTTGTCCTTGTTCCCTGTCATGTGCTTTCAGCACCCACTATCCAGATACCATGGCTGGTTTGATGTTGGATAGGTCTTCACCTGCACATAAATAGCTTATATATTTTTGACCCAGTTTACCTTGGGCCTAGGTTGATATCCCTTAAATTCAGAAATGAAAGACATCCCGGGTTGACTCTTATAACCTTCTGGATGGTATCTCCTAGGAGGTACTATCCATTCAGTATAGGGGTTGAAACCTTGGGATGTAGGACTTCTAGGATTGAATCCAGATGTACCTTTGAAGGATTGTTCAAAATCCTGATCTCTGTTTGACGATCGTCGAGCTGAGGTCGACGATCTTGGGTCAGATTGTCGATCTCTGTTCGAAGATCGATTATCCTGGAGTTCAGAGTTCAGGTGTCATTGAGCTGAGGTCGACGATCGTTTCTTGGATCATCGAGCGCCGTTCGACGATCGTCGATCTCTGTTTGACGAATTCTGTTGAACTATATTTTTCTTTGGCAAATCTGCATTCTTCCTAGCTACCTCTACAACTTCCTTCCCTTTATCAGAAATAAATTTGATTGGGGTTGATAATACTATGGGTTGGCTAGATGAAGCACCCAAGCCCAGTGTACTATTTAATCTTGAGTTCACTGTGCTTGTGATGTCCATTAATTTGATACTTCTCCCATTAAGGGATTCTTCAAATTGCTTGGCCTTGGATAGTTCACTTTTCAGTGAAGCTATCTACTCCCTATAGCATTCTAACTCTTCAGAAAGTTTGAGGTTCTCTGATTTTAAAGTGCTATACTCAGACAGTTGATTGCTGAGGGAGATGATTTCCTTCTCAGATTCTAACAGATCTAGGCATAGTACTTTAAACTCATGTTTAAAGTCCTCAGAGCTGAAATCAAAAGAGTTGATTACCTGATCTTCTTTTGGTTGAATCTCTTAGTCTGACTCTGATTCTTCTGCTTCTGAATTTGATTGTGAGGCATTAATAGCTATCATGCAGAATTCCTTTTCATCAGCATCATCCTCATCATCACTAGAGCTGGATGAGGCTTCAGAGTCCTCTTCAGTTTCACTCCATGTCTCAGCAACAAATCCCTTCCTTGTATGTGTGTTCTTGCTGTAGGAGGGTTTGTCTGAGGTGTTCTTCTTGAAGTCTTTCTCCTTTCTTCTTTCCCTTTTATCTTTCTTGTCCTTGTTTTTGTTTTCTGGACAGTCAAGCACAATATGGCCTGGTTTCCTGCAACCAAAACATATAATTTCTTTATTGTTATTTGATTTATCATACCTTGGCTTATCATGTCCCTTGTATGATCTCTTTCTGAAGTCTTTTCTGGCCATTTTGTAGAATCTTTTGGCCAGTAGACTTAGGAGCTTATCATTTCCTATAGCTTTATCTTCAGTCTCCTCTTCTGTAGCTTTGAAGGCTATGGTCTTCTCTTTCCTTGTGGCTGGTGAGGCAGCCTTCTGTTCTTCTTCTCTATTTTTAATAAGCAACTCAAAAGATTTGAGCTTGCCCAGGAGAGCTTCAGTTGTAATCTCATTTATACTTCTGGCATCTTTGATTGGCCATATTCTTGAATCCCAAGTGCTGGGGAAGCACATTAAGATTTTGTCATTCAGCTCAGTCAATGAGATTTCTTTATCCAGAGTCTTTAACTAATTGACAATCAGACTTAGTCTATTATACATGTCAGCCACTGATTCAGCTTCTCCCATTTTGAAATTCTCATATTGGCTTATAAGATGGGATCTCCTGTCTTTCCTTTCATCAACAGATCCTGAGACAATTTCAGAGAGCTTGTCCCAAATTCCTTTGGCTGAGTTGTATTCAGCTACCTTCTGAAATATCTCATCAGACATTGTTTGAGCTAAGATGTTCATGGCCTTAGCATCTGCAGTCTTCCACTTCTTTATTTCAGCATCTGTTCCTGAAGGAGGTGGAACAGCATTTGTACTTGAGCTTGCTGGTGGACTTGGGCACACTGTCAAAATAGAATTAAATATGTCTTCATCAATAGAATTCATATATAGTCTAATCCTTGCTTTCCAAAGTGCAAACTTGGATAGATTGCACACTGGAGGCCTAGTGCTTGCATAATCTTTGTTCTGTGCCATGTCTTTATATAAAATTAAATATAATGAAAATAACCCTCTTAAAAGATTGATCTTATCAAGGATCTTTTGGTTCAAGTGTTAGCCTGTATGAACAACCAACCTCCCTCTGATACCAATTGAAAGTGAGGGTAAGATCTATCTTAACTCTAGAGGGGGGGTGAATAGAGTATTTTAATGTAAATTTACAATTTAAAAAAACTTAGCAGTAAAGGCTTAATTTATGTATAGGTGTAATGTGCTTTGATGTAGAAATAAAACTAAAGCAGTAAGGATAAAAACTGCAGCACGCAATAAAGAATATTCACAAGAAACTAGAAGACACAAGGAACTATAGTGGTTCCCCAAAAACCTGGGTGCATACACTCTTCTACCACCCATCGTAGGAATCCACTGCAGGATGAGTTGATCAGGTGTCCTGGGCACCAATGAGCTTTTGATAAGGTGCTAAAAAACCACACTAGATTTTTTGATCAGGTGTCTTGCCACCACTGAGTTTTTACAAGGTTCTCAGAACCAGAATCAAGACTTTTGAAGGGAGTTTTGATAACCTTTTACAGCAGGAAAAGAAAAAGAAAGAGGTGAAGTTGTCTTCTCTATCTCAATCACTGAGAGAAGACTTAGTGGATTGATTGTGTTGTCAAAGCTCCCCCTGAGAAAGATGAGAGCTTTGCTAGGGTGATAGGTCTTCAGAAGCTTCAGATCTCCAACAGAAGATGGTTTCAGCAGAGGCTGAAATATGAATTGTCTGGAGTCCTTGATGTTGAAGCTATGATCACTTTTCAGTATGCCAACTAATTCTCTAGGATTGATCACTTGATTTTTTTTTTGAATTGATCTCACTATCCTGTGAATCTGTACTGAGAATTTCTTGTTGTAGTCTGTCTATATTTGTGTGGTCTCTTGTTATGTATCTCTATCAGACTGGAGAAGAAAAAAAATAATTTATTCTCTAAAGATCCTCTATCCAAGATAGTCGTTAGCCGTCTATAAATGCCTTCCATAAATGTTTTGTCTTCTGGAGGAAAGTCCAATAAACATTCTCTGATAAATCCCTTGAAACTTGCTCCAGAATAAATGAAAACGGCTAGCAGATCTCTTGAAATAAATGCTGAGAGAATTAGAAAATCCTTCCAAAAGCTGACTGAATTTGAATCCTCAAAGTCGTCGATCTCTCAAGAAAAACGTCGATCTGAGATCTACGATCGTCGACCTGAGCTCAGAGATTCGAATGAACATCAGACAAAAAATGTCGACCTGAGCTCGAAGATCGTCGACCGGAGCTCAGCGACCTGAAGGACAAGCTGAAGACAGATCGTCGATCTGAGCTCGAAGATCGTCGACCGGAGCTCGACGATTTAGCAGAGTTGAGCTCAGAGAGCATCGAACGAAGTTCGACGTTTCGTCGACCTAAGCTCGACGATAATTGTCTTTACCTCAGCTTTTAAGTCTGATTCCTTGAATGGTCCTGGGGGCAGCTTCAAACCTAAATTCTAAGCCCTAAACACATTCTAATGTTGACCTTTTTAACTATACATCTAGGTCAAACTGGTTTCCTAAGAAAAACATAGTGATCCTTGCCCAAATTAGTAATAGGGTGTTCCAATATAATTAACTCTGATGAAATCCATAATTAATACTGCCAAGAACGACTATATTCTTGAGAATATGAGCATTAATTACTCAGAGAATTTCTGCTAAATAATATAATAAATTGGGGACAAAAATAAGGAAAACTTCTCATTCTAACTAGTGACAGAGTTCATCGAACTCTGGGCGGAATTCGTTGACCGGAGTTCCAAGTTCGTCGAGCTGAGAAATCCTGTTCGTCGACTTGAGCTCATCGAACTTCAATCAAGAAATATCTTGATAAATATGATCTCCAAGATCGTCGACCAGAGAATCTCTCTAGAGGAAGAAATCGTCGACCTGAAATCGAATAACGTCGAGCTCAACTCAGAGAAATAACTCTGAGTTCGTCGATCTGAGATCGACGATCATCGAGCTGAGTTTGAAGAACTTCGAACTGAAAATCTAAACTCTGAATTCTTCTAAGTCTTGAGTCTATTGAAGTCCACTACATGCTGCTCCATGAAGATTGAACCTAAAGACTAGCCTAAACTCTAGGACTAACAGACTTGACCCTAGCTATACAATGTGGGTCAAACACATCCTAATTAGGGAACCTAACCCAAATCCAAACTAGGGATCCAACAATCTCCCCTATTTGGGTGAGGTCACTAATACAAACAAAAGAAATACAATCATAAAGCAGAAAATAGATATCTAGCAGAAATATAAACATCTAGCTGATATGTACAATAGGTGCACCATGATTAACAAATAGAGTTCAGAAAAATAAACTAAACAAAAAGTTATTTATTCTTCTAAGACTTCTCTTTGTCATCTTTGTCAGAAGGCTGACTGAAAATTATTTCTCTATTGGGGTTTGCAGCTTCTCTTTGACATAGTCATGTCTGATGCTCCAATGATATTGCAAGAAGTAGCCCTTGGTACAACTGCTTCAGGATGTAGACTCATGTAATCATCTAAATTTAAAAAATTATTGGCTTTATCATACCTTTTGAGCTCTTCTTTTCTGTATGATGACATTATGGAGTACTGTGATGGGTCCTTTCCTTTTGCTTTAGCTTTGTTGATCAATGAGAGTCCAATCAACTCTTAAAATCTGGCCATCTTTGCAGTTGTCTCTTGTTCTAGAACAACAAATGGAATAGGAGGTGATTCTGGCCTTTTGGGACAGGAGTCCTTCTTTGAATCATCAAGAGATGCTGAAGAACTTTTCTTTTCTATAGAAGGATGAGACTTGCTCTGAGTAGATTGCTGTTGTTGACTGCTGCCTTGAGAACTTGGCTTGGAGTGTCTCTGATATGTTTTGGTAATTGCTGCTGATCTGTGAGTCACACTTTCAGAGGCCCCAGCTGATGGAGGGGGAGTAGGAGGGTCTTTCCTGAATTGCTTGGGAGTAGACCTGTACCTTCTTCTCTTCTTCCTTTATTTTTACTCATTCTTTGACAGCCACCTCCATTGAGGTATACCCTAATAAGGAGTAATATTGTTCAAACTATAGTATAGAGTTTCATGGGTTGGATTGGGCTTGGGAGCAGCTTTAGGAACAACTTTTCTTTTCTTAGATACATTCTTCTTAGACTTGGGTTCATCAGAGTCTCCAGAGTCCTCATCATCATTATCATCAGAGGAATTAGGGGGATTATCATATAAAGCATCAATTTCTTTCAGTACTTCCTTTGAGATTTGCATTTTAGCAACACTCTGATTTTCTTTTTCTTTTATTTATATATCTGCAAGAATAATATCATCCAAGGATGGTATAGGACTTTCATCCTTTTTGTAAATTGGAGGAGATATAGCCTTTTGCTCAGGAACAGAATCTGGTAAAAAAATATTCTCAGCTACTGAAATATCTGAAAGGACGGGGGCCACAAAACTTGCTCTTATTTGGTTAATAGCTGCTAGACTTACTAGAGAAGAATAACAAGCAATTTCCTTGGAGTAATCATCACCAAAACTAGCTAAAACATTGATGTAAATCCTGCAGATTGGATCGAAAGAATGGAGCAAAGAATTTAGATCAACTATAGGATTTATAATACAATCACCAACAGTGAAAACTTCTGTAAGATTTGTTGGCTCATCTGTACACATCATATCAATATTAACTGCCTCAACTTCTGTACATATATCTACATCTGCTTCTATAACCAACTATACATCTGTTGCTATTGCTACTACTGCTGGAGGAGAGGAGACTGAAGCTTCTTCATTGGATATCTCCCCCTGCCTAGTTTTAGAGGGTCCTAAAGCCACTCCCCCAAAAGAAGAAGGGATAGTGGGGGCAACAGCAAGAAGAGCAGATAGGGAGGAAATAGAATCAACAAGAGGTTTAATAGCCTCTGCGATAAGATTTTGATCAGGGGAGTGATGAGTTCCATCAAAGAGGAATGGAAGGGGAATCTAATTGTAAAAACTCAGAGGGTGTCTGAGTGTATACAAAAGGATGGATGGAGAAGGATGAGGGGAAAGGAGTGGTGTCAGTCACGGGCTTATCTGGAGATGATGAAGTATTGATGGGAGATGATAATAATAGATCAAAAGATGGAATGAATGTGAGGTTATGGAGTGGGATGTTAGAAAGATGATGGGGTAATGGGGATTGAGGAGGTGTGGTATGCTCTAGAGATTGAATTGGAGTGGGTTGATGTTCTAGAGATATAGATGGGGTTGGAATATGAGTTTGTGATGTGGCAGGTTATTGGAGGGTTGATGAAGGAATGAAAACCTATGGAGGAGTGGCATGATGAGATGGAGGTGTTAGAATCTGGGTGGGTGGAAAGATATCTTCTAGAAATGGGGGATTAGCTGTAATAGCTCTTGTATCCTCAGATGTTCTGGAAGAGGTTGAAGCCTTAGAGGGCTTAGAGATGGTTCTCTCCCATCTTACAAAAAAGACATAAGTGAGCCTTTTGGAACCATTTATGAATATGGTATGGGAGACCAGTGATTCAGCTGCTTTTTCTTGGAGGAAAATCCCAAGAACTTGTCCAAAGAAAACTTCTTTCTTGCTATTTTTATTTCTTATCAAATCAAAGAAAATCTTAGCCCAATTTACTGCTTACTTCTTGACTATAGCACACATACCAAGAAATTGGTGCCTAGTGATGTAGTCATGGATAGTATGCTTGCCTAGCAAGACTTTTCCCACTACATCGGCTAAAAAATTATACTCAGCAGACAAATTTTTCTTCAACAACTTATTAGGGTTCTCACCAATATGACCCATTTTATTTAGCATTTCATCAAAATCAGAACTATCAATCTCTATATCTTCTTCACCATTTAGCAAACCAAAAATCTTTGTTAAAACTGTGGGAGTGAGAGTAACCAGATGTCCAGAGATTATGCTGGTCATTGTGTCGGCATCTGGGGTAGTAGAAGTGAATACCCATTCTATGATCTCAGTTGCGACTATCTTTATTCTGGTAGACATGAATTTCTTTAACAGTTATTCCTCAAACAATTTTAGTATGTCCAGGAAAATCTGATCAAAATGTTGGAATGATTCAAAATCAATATCGAATCTTGGGTCAAATTTCATTGCCGAAAGAGAGCTCGTTGGAATCGCAATTGATTGCCTGCAAAAGGAAACAGAAAGATCAAGTGCAAGGGGAATAGAAAGCGCGGGATGGAGCTCTACAAAAACCTAGTTATAATGTTTTTAGAATATGAACCACCAGACTCCGTCCTACGAGATAAAAAAATCTTTGATCTGGGTTGGACGAAATATTTTATTGACAAAAGAGTTCTTCGATCTCAGTCTGAAGAAAGGATAGTTTTCGTCGTTCTCAGGTCGACGAAAATTTTCTGATGCAATATTGTCGATCTCCACTCGATGAATAAGACTTCACACAGAGAGTTTGTCGATCTCAGGTCAACGAATTTCTCAAGAACTATCCTCAGATCGTCGATCTCTGTTTGACGATCTGTGACAGATTCTTCGACCACAGACAGAAAATTAAATTAAAGCTTCTTCGTTGATCATAACTAGCTGATTCAGAAAGAATAGATGGTTCCTCTCATCCAAGGATTTTGTGAAGATGTCTGCTCTTTGCAAATCAGTATAGATGTAGACAAGCTTAATTTTATTTTTATCCACACAATCTCTAATGAAATGATGCCTTATTTCTATATGCATAGTTCTACTATGATGCACTGAATTCTGTGTAATGGAAATTACACTTGTATTATCACATAGTAATGTTGAAATATTTAAGTTGAAACCATAATCTAGGAGTTGGTTCTGAATCCATAGTATCTGATTTGGCAGATTTAAAGTAAACTACATAAATGTTTCCTACTCTAGTTCCTGTTAACACAACTTTGTTATCTACTGAAGTAATAATACAGGATGATTTATTAAATGATACCTGAAACCTTTCATCACATGATTGACTTATGGATATAAGGTTGTGCTTCAGTCCACTTACATATGCTACCTTCTTGAAAGTGACATCTCTAATTTTTACCTTCCCAGCCTTTAGTTTGGCCACAGTTGGAGTCATAAAATATTACTTTGGGTCATAGCTTAGACTTGTAGTTGATTAGGTTGTCCTTGCTTCCAGTAATATGTGTTGAACATCAACTATCAAGATACCACTATTGCTCTGTGGTGGGATAATCTTTCACTTATAATAAAACAGATTAGTTATTCTTGACCCAGGTTACCTTGGATCCTTGTTTATTTACATAATTAAAACTGGAAATATATGAGTGTTCAAGTTGATTTTTATAACCTAAGGGATGGTATCTTCTAGGTGGAATTATCCACTGGGTGAATGGATTATCATATTCTCTTGGTTAATTAAATAATCTGTAAGAATTAAAGTTTCTATTATTTTTAACTGGGGTCAATGAATTCTTGTAAGTTCGTCAATCTGAGGTCGACGAACGGGGATGAGTTCATCAAACTCTGCACAGAGAATGATAGTATTCATTCTTTGTGCCCCAATATCATCGATCTATGCTCGAAGAACCATACTGATTTCGTCGATCGCAGTTCAGAGAATAATTATAATAAAAAATTGCGTTCGGAGTTTATCGACTTAAGTTCGACGAACTGTACATATTTCGTCAATCTGAGTTCAACGAAATCTACTGAACGTTATTATTATTTACATTCTTCATGTTCTTTTTTTTTCTTAGATTTCTTGGTTATTTCTGTTGGTTTGTTCTCATGTAATTTTTCTTTGCCTTTTTCAGAGATGAATTTGATTGGTGTAGAAAGTATATTTTTCTTTAATATGGGGGGTGGGGTAAACTTGATGAAGCGCCTAACCCAGCTTGCCATTTAATCTGGCATTAATGGTTCTTATGAAGTTTATTAGCTTAAGGCTTCAACCATTGAGAGATTCCTCAAGTTGCTTTGCCTCACATAATTCAGTTTTTAGTAAAATGATTTGTTCATTAGCAATAGTTAGTTCATCCATTAATTTGATGTTTTCAGATTTAAGATTGTCTTGTTCAGTTATCTTATCTCTAAGTAGTTTAATTTCTTTCTCAGAATTTATCAAATCAATACATAGTGATTTAAATTTAGTTCTAAAATCATCTGAATTGAAATCAAAAGATGACAGTACCTGATCCTCTTCAGATTGAGGTTCTTCACTGTTTGATTGCTCAGCTTCTGATAGACTGCTTGATGCATCAATATCCATCAAGCAAATCTCCTTTGCTTTAGCCTCTTCTTCATCTTCACTAGATCTGGAAGATGAGGATTAATCTTCAGTTTCACTTCAGGTTTAAGCCACAAAGCCTTTCTCCTTTCTCTTATTCTTGCTGGAGGAGGGCTTGTTGTAGTGCTGCTTCCTGGGCTCCTTTTCTCTTCTTCTCTCCTTCTTTTGTTCTCTGGACACTCTGATATGATATGTCCAGGTTTCATGCATCCAAAACACACAAACTCTTTAGTAGGTGTTTTGTTATACCTTGGTTTGTCATCCTGTCTGGACGACTTCCTTCTGAAATCCTTCTTGCCCATTTTGTAGAATCTTTTGGCTAGGAGACTCAGAATTCTTCACTAGCTAAGAGAGATTCTGTTTCTTCAGATGCTTTGAATGTTATATTTTGCCCTTTTCTAGCTGATGAGGGAGTCTTTTGCTCAACAGCTTCTCTGATCTTCATCAGCTGCTCATAGGACTTGAGCTTTCTCAATAGAGATTCAGTAGAGATCTCATTTAGGCTTCTGGCTTCGTTGATTAGCCAGATCCGGGAATCCCATGATCTGGGGAAGCACATGAGAATATTGGCATTGATCTCACTCAGGGTTATGTCCTTGTCCAAGGTTTTCAGCTCATTGATGATAGAGCTGAGTCTATTGTACATATAACCCACTGACTCAAATTCTTCCTTCTTGAAGTTCTCATACTGGGAGAAGAGATTATACCTTCTATCTTTTCTTTCATCAGTAGATCTAGCAACCATCTGATTGAGAGAGTCCCAAATGGCTTTAGCAGAGGTGCATTCAACCACCTTCTGGAATATGTCATCTGACATAGTTTGTACTAAGATGTTCATGGCCTTGGCATCAGCTATCTTGGCCTTCTTTTGTGCATTTGTCCACTCAGGTGGTGGAACAACATGTGTGCTGGAAGTTGCAGTAGTGGGAGCCACTAGATCTGGTGTTCCTGTCAAAATAAAATTATATATGCCTTCATCAATAGAGTTTATATAAAGACTAATTCTTGCCCTCCAGATTGCAAACCTGTTCAGATTGCAAACTGGAGGTCTGGTGCTTGCATAATCCTTGTTCTATGCCATAATATAAAATAAGCAAAATAACTAGGAACAGAAAATCAGATCTATCTAAGATATTTTGGTTTAAGTGTTAGTTTGTGAAACCAAATGAATACCCCTCTTATACCAATTGAAAGATAGGGATAGACCTAATTTACCATAGAGGGGGGGGGGGTGAATAGAGTAACTTAAAACTTTTTGCTATTTTTAAATTATATCAGAGAAATTAGTGAAAATAGTAGTAGTATAGAAGTGAAATAAAAACTATGTTAAGCTACACTATCACAGCACAACAAAAACAAAAAGAAAATGAACAACCAGATAACATAAGAATTTTATAGTGGTTCCGCAAACTGGGTACATCCACTCTTCTACCACTCTGGTAGGAATCCACTAATAGGTTTTTGATCAAGTGACTTCCACCACAGTTTTTTGCTCAAGTGTCATGTCACCACAAGATCTATTTATAGGGAGATCTCACAACCCTTTAGGCTTTTGATCAGGTGCCAAAAAACCAACAGAAGAACTATTGAAGGGAGTTAATAAACCCTTTTTATAGGAGGTTGAGAGAGTTGATGGTATCTTCTCTTTTCTCTATACAACAGAGAAGACTTATGGATTGTTATTATCAAAGCTCCTTATGAAATGTTGAGATGTTCAGAAAGACAGGAGATTTGCTCAGGGTATAGGTCATCAGCCTTGTCTTGAAGAGATCCAGGAAATTACAGACTGATTCAGAGTTGTTGTCCTTGATGATTCATGGAGTAGAAGTTGAAGAAGACTCTTGATATGTGATTGTTGTTCTTCTTCAATCTTCAGTAAGAATAAGGAGAAAACAGAATGCTTTTTGCACAGAGAGTTCTAAATGTTGTTCTGTGCAACTGTATTCTCTTCTCTGTATTCTTGTGTTTTGTATAACTACTGGTTGAACTACACTGGTCTCTATCCGTCTGAAGAGAAAATCTCTTTTATATTCTGCTGTCAAAATTCTCCTTTGAGATTTGAATTCCAAGCATTAATTACAGATTGATTCTGGAGAATGAAACGACTGGAATATCTTCTTTAATGAGTTTCCCCAACTGTCCCATTAAAATAAGCAAGTAATAAACTCTTATAAAATCCATAATTAATGCTGTCGAGAACGACTATATTCTTAAGAATATGAGCATTAATTACTTAGAGAATTACTGCTAAATAATATAATAAATTGGGGATAGAAATAAGGAAAACTTTTCATTCTGACTCGTGATAGAGTTTGTCAACATCTAGGCAGATTTTGTCGACCGGAGTTCCAAGTTCGTCGAGCTGAGAAATCCTTTCCGTTGACCTGAGCTCAGCGAACCTCAATCTGGAAATATCTTGATAAATTTGCGCTCCAAGATCGTCGATCAGAGAATCTATCTAGAGTAAGAAATCGTCGACCTGAACTCGAATATCGTCATGCTTAACTCTAAGAAAGAACTCTGAGTTCGTCGATCTAAGATTGACGATCGTCGAGCTAAGTTCGAAAAACTTCAAACTGAAAGTCTGAACTCTGAATTCTTCTAAGTCTTGAGTCTACTGAAGTCCACTACAAGATTGTCCATGAAGATTGAACCTAAATACTAGCCTAAACTCTAGGACTGACTAACAGACTTGAGCCTAGCTATACAATGTGGGTCAAACACATCCTAATTAGTGAACATAGCCCAAATCCAAACTAGGGATCCAACAAATCTGTCAAGTAGTTTGGCGTTGAGTGGAGCTTATACACTCAATGCCAAGTAGTAGAAAGCATGGCTAAGGCAAAAAGAATTGTGTGACACATGCTCACTCAATGCTCTCAATGCCAAGCATACAGAATAGGCTGAAGAATAAGCTAAGGCAAAAATCGTTGAGTGAGGCTTGCCCACTCAACGATGTCAGTGCTTAATGACAGAATGATTACCTAAGTGTTTTGGTGTTGAGTGAGGCTTGATCACTCAACGCTGTCAACACCTAATGGCAGAAAGATTGCCTAAGTGTTTTGGCATTGAGTGAGGCTTGCTCACTCAACGTTGCCAACGCCTAATGGTAGAATGGTTGCTTAGTGTTTTGGCATTGAGTGTAGCTTACTCACTCAATGCCTAGATAGACAGAATTCTATCTAAGTGTTTTGGCATTGAGTGAGGCTTACTTACTCAATACCTATGCTGCTGATGCTTGATTTTTGGCAAAGTCCACAGATGGTGACATCAGCAAGTCAAACTAGTCAACCTTATTCAAATTGTTAGTGGCATAGCTTGACAAAAGGCACCACAGAGCTACTGTACGGCGGTTAACGTTAAAGCAAGGATACAGCTGGCATTAAATGTGTGGGACCCACTGCTAAAAGAGTTGTTGGGTTGCAATCAATAAAAAGAGAAGCTTTTTTCAAAAAAAAGAGATGTTGGTGTTGTTCTTCTTTATCGCCATTATTGCTGTGACTGAAGAATAAGAAGCTCAAGTTAGCAAGACTAAGAGCAAAATAAGTTAGTTGTTTGTCTTCTCCATCGACATCAGCAAGATCAGAGCAAATCTCTGAAGGTAAGAAAGCTGGATAACTGGTGCCATTTTCCATCCGTACCAGAAAGTTCTTTACAGATTTAGTTGTATAACCCCAAAGAACATTTACTGGAGGTTGTGAAGAAGAAGTTAGGGCTGAATCTCCTCAGCCCAGGAAAGAAGGAAGAAGCAG
This sequence comes from Platanthera zijinensis, assembly GCA_039513925.1. Taxonomy (NCBI): domain Eukaryota; kingdom Viridiplantae; phylum Streptophyta; class Magnoliopsida; order Asparagales; family Orchidaceae; genus Platanthera; species Platanthera zijinensis. The sequence goes on along the minus strand of CM077089.1, from coordinate 65,233,090 downwards.
AACAGTTGTCTACAAGTTGCTTCCAGCACAAGCCAAAGCAAGATCTACATCATTATTGTTATGAAGAAGTTGAGTTGGGATTCTCTCAGCTCAGGTAGCAGCAATTTTTGCTCCAAGTCACTTCTCAGTCCCAGCAGGAAAAATCCCTAGTACTGTGAAGAAAAAGTTAGGACTGAGTATATCTTAGTTCAGGTAAAAGTTGACTCAGGAAATATATTCCTAGAGTCAAAGTTGGGTTGAATCTATCTCAGTCTGGGTAGATTGGCATAAAGAAATTTCTCTTGTGTCCAATCATCTCACCAACTCACTTCCATCTTGTAGGATCCTTTTGTATCTGAGTGGTAGGAGCAAATTTTCTCTAAGGTAGGATTCTGTTGAGAATCTAAGCTGTAGGACTTTGTTTCTTGTCTGAGGTAGTGAGTCATTCTCACTGAGCTGTAGCGCACTTATGCCTTAGGAAGGATCTGGCTGCAGATCTGAGGTAGAGACTGTGTGCCTGAGATTGTAGGAGAGTCATTCTCTCTGAGGTAGGATCCCTAGTGGATCTGGGGTAGGGCTGTCCTCTTAATCTGAGTATAGGGCCTTTAGCCTGAGGTAGGTGATCTGCTGATCACTAAGTTATTGGCAGTTGTGGCTGAGTTCTAAGTCCTATAGGAGACAGAGAGATCCTGAGGGATCTGAGGTGTAGGCTCTTTGGATCAAAGAATTGGAGAAGTGCCTAGTGCAACAAGATAGTTGGATTGGTGGGAAGGAAAGTGGATGTAACCGTATTAGGGGAACCACTCTTGTGTGTGCTCTGTAAGTTTGTTGTATTGTAGGTTATATTTCTTGAAAGAAAAATCCAACCAACTAATAAAGCACCAAAAGAAAAGAAAACAAAAGATAAGTCACTGAGGACTAAGAAACCTGTACACCCCCCTCTATGTGATTTAGCTATCCTTGAAATCAAAGACTTCCATTGAGGATGGCTTGAATGTGGCTTGAATGCGACTTGAAGGTGTCTTGAATGCTGATCGTAGGAGGAATCCGGCAGAACTCTAGCTTGAGGGAGAAGAAGACTAGGAGGAAAAAGATTAGAAATGAGGTGGCCTGAGGCTCCTTTTATAGCCTCCAGGAGGTGGTTATGGTGGTTATCCGGTTATCTGCCCACCATTACCACCCAAATTAATATTTTTATTTTAGTTTAAGTGTGCGTACCATGATCATTTATTCCTATACTTGCAGACCAATGAATTAAGTAATAAAATTCCCCCATTCACCATGGTTGTTAATGGGTGGTTACGTGCAAATTAAACGATGTTGATCGAACAGAGACAATTAGATGGAGGGGAGGTGCTCTCTTGCAAGGGTGATGAACTCACCGGTGAACTTGTCGGTAAGGAGGGAGGCTACCGACGACCACCGGGAGAGCGGGCGGCAGCCCGAAAAGGGACGACCTGCTCGTCAACTGCTTTGGAGGTGCGTCGGCAGCCAAAAGGGGGCGGCCGGCTCAGCCTCCCTCTCGGACGCTTGTCGGTGGCTGGAAAGGGCAGCCAGCCCGACCATCCATTTGGACGCATGCCTGAGGGTAGAAGGGGAGGCCGGCCGGCCACTCAACCGCGCGCTGGAGGTTGGAAGGGTCGGCCGGCCCGATGGCCCTCTTAGCTGCATGCTAGCGACCGAAGAGACAGCCAGCTTAGTCGCCCATGTGACTGCGCACAAGCGGCTGAATGTGGAAGTATGGGGTGGTCGGCGATAGGGAGCTGCGTTGGCCGCCCGACGCTAGTAAAGCTATGTCGATGGTAGTTCAGGAGTTACGCAGAGTGGGATCAGTGCACGGTGGGATTGGGCCTTGCGATCGCATCCGTGGTCAAACCCATGATTCCACTAATTTTTGTGCGATCTTACGGGGGGGGGGGGGGGGGGGGGGGTGGGCGAAGTGGATATGTGGACAGTAACTCTATAAAAAGAAACCCATTCCTATGAACTATAGTAATATTACCCAAGTTAATAAGAAAGGTAATACTTTCTCGATGTCTGGAATTTACCCCAAGGTATTCTCTAGACTTTGCATAAGTCAAAGATATTAACAAAAGAGTTAGGTATTTCTATTGGCCCATTTGAGCCTTTGCACCAGCACAAAACATTTTACCATTGCTAACATTATGAATAAAAAATAGTTGAAATTATGAAATGAAAAGGTTCGACAATTTGGAGTTGTGCTTGAAAATCATGGGTGTTTGTTTTTATTTATTTGTTCAAGCACATTTTTGGTTTAGGTGTGACTAGCTGTCGAGTTTATCTTTGTTTATACACACCATTAACTTAAGCCTATTTTTCAACCTATCTAAGTCCTAATGATTTGTGCTTATGATTTAGACTAGTGTTGTGGCAAGATTGTGAAATGGCATACCTATGGACATCATCATTGATGGATTTATTTGGAGGATACCCTGATTCTTGATATTATGTAATACCAATCATAGAAAACATGGTACTCTTTCCCTAAAAACAATTTTAGGATTTATCAGTATTTCTTTTTAAAGTCGCAATAATAAATTGAGACATTCTTTTGAAATCTATAAACTAATGTGTTTGTTGAGTAGGTCTTTCTGCTAAGATCTTTTCACACATAGACACGAGACTTCACATTTTACTCCTTAGGTTCATCACTCTTTTATAGTTTTGAAAATTTTTCTACTCTCCATGGAAGGTTGTTTGTTCGGGACTAACAAACAAATAAGTATGGGGGTATTTAATAACTCAATTTTAAAGTTATTTTATATAGTTTTATTTTAAAAATTAGTTATATTTTTAATTACTTTTTGTTTAAATATCCTTTAATTACCTTTTTCAATCCAGGTTATTTTGGGCTGCAATTATCAAATTGGAGCTCACTAGAGAATTTTGGGCAATTTTTGGAAGGTTTTTAAGAAAGTTGAAAGTCACGTGCCTGGTCATGGGCATGACTAATCCCGTGCACCATGCTTGTTCTCCAGCGCACTAGACAAGATGCCACTATCAAATTAAATTTACACGCCCATATAAAGAAGGTGATAGGGAGGCATGTCTGACAAACTAAGGGGCATGGTCAGGCTTTCAATATAGCCATTCATGCCGGTGTGGCGTTACAACTAACACGCCCTAGTCACGAGCATGACCAGATGGCATGACTCCTTCCCAAAGCGGTGGATAAACTTTAGATTGCACTGTTTCCAACCATTTTCTAGACTCGGTCAAGACACTCCCTAGGTCACGGGCGTTACCCGACAATTATTAACTTTAGGGATTTTATCTCCCAATGTTTCCCATGGTTTTTATGGCGATATTTTAGTATTAGACACACCCGAGTCACGAGCATGACCAAAGGGCGTGATTCCCCAATGGAAAATTTAATTAATACCGGTAATGTTCTTGAGCTGAGAGGGGAGATTTTGGGGATGAATTATTGTAATTATGGTTAGTTCTACTTTTATTTCTCATTTCTATTTGTTAGTATAACTTTTGTATTTCCATTTCTAATATAGTACTTTTTAAGTTCAAGATCTTTTGTACTTAGTAATCATGTCTCTCCCTACCTTCATGTGTATTTCCCCATCATGATGAATAGCTAAATTTTCCTTAGCACTTGATCTTGATGAACATTGGAATAAAATAAATTTTACTTTATGTATTTTTTAAATTAGCAAGCTCTTTATTTTCTTTCTCATCGATTTATCTTTGATTAATTGGCTTCAAATTCTTATTTCATGAACTCATTTTCTAATCTATTATCCACCTCTAGTTTACCGAGAGGTTGTGAATACGAGGAGATGATTCAAGGATAAATAGAACGTGAATATGTTTATCGATTTTAGATCCGTATTCTAGTTTATCGAAAAGTTGTGAATACGAGAAGATTGCTTGAAGATAAAAGGAGTTATATGTAATCCTCGAGAGTGAATGACATAAATCTTACAGATTTGGGTTAAACCCAATAGTGGAGTTCACTTCCTAAAGCAAGTTTTGGGGTTTCATAAATTGGGAACCTCCATGGTCGAAGTTATTTATTTTGAGAGTTTGTAGTTTAATCCTTCGGTAAAGTTTATTTTACCATAAGAGATTCTAGATCAAGTGATAGGTTTTATCTCACGTTTTTATCTTTATATTTTTAATCATTTTTTTCTTAGTTTGTCAAAACAACTACCGCTTTTGTTAGATAAAATAATAGCTCTCCTATGTGAGTACAAGTACTTGGTAGACCCGTGGAATACAACACTTGATTCTACACTCCAAACGATAGGTGCACTTTCCTTATCAAGTTACGCTCTAATAAGAGTTGAAACTTTTTTTTTGTATGCAAAAACACCCATTATTTATCAAATAGTGTGAGTGCAATGTCATTATCAAATATAGAACATTACTCATACTTCGAGGCATGCAAAAACAATTATAAACATTTTCTACTCACTATTTCATTGCATATTAAAAGATATATACAAGGCATGAAAAAGTCAGAAAAAATATTCTATGAGGCTTGAAAAGAAAATCACATATTGAATAAAATCCTTAAATGAAAAATCAACTCAATCTAGACTATAACAGTTGTAACTTCAGCAAGAAAATTATTGTGAAATTAATTTGGAAAATGGAAAGATTTTCGCTACTGCTGGTGGTAGCCGATATCACCTGACGATATCAGTTTCGTATAAAAAGGAAGATCTGTGTTACCATCTCATTTTGACTCCTTTTGATAAAATCCTATCGTGAGGAGACGGCGCTGTCACCGACGAATCATCAAAATCTTGAGGTGTTCCTCGTGAATTACTTTAAATCTTTAAATATTTTTGGGTTTTGAGATGGTTTGGAAGATCCTTAGATGTTCAATGGTGATTTCATGAGAAAAAAATTTGGATCTTTGAATTTTTTTGAAAAATATCAGTTTGTGTTAAGATTATTATAGATCTATTGATTAATAGTGTTGAATGTTATTTTTATGAAATGTGTAGTTGAAAAATAGAGTTTTATTTAGAGAACACACATAGATCTAAAATTTAAAGTTTTGATTGGAGGAAGAAGAGGAATAGTTTTTTTATTTAAAATATAGAGTTTGATTTTGAAAGGAAGCTTGCTATTGTGTTGAAGGGATGTAGTGACGCCCACTGATGTCATTTTTCTGTACAGAATTTCAAAAAATAGGAGATTTTTGGGCGAAAAAGAAATCGGGTTATCGCTCGACGATAGTCACTATCATCAGTGAAAGTGAATATTAAGTTGTTTTCTGATTTTTCTATATAGGAAATGACATCGAGTTCAAGAGCGAGGAAGAGCACATCTAGAAACCCTTGCTCTTCCTATCTGGCATTTTTGGGAATTGAAAAGGCAGCAATAGGTGTGGTCAAAATAGCGAAGTTCAATCAGACTCGTCACGCTCATATTTATGACTTGTTAGTATATGCATATATAATGCAGACTAAAATTCCTGATATGTTTTCAACCATGTTAGTGAGAGAATTCTATAATCACTTGGAAGATCATGCTTTTACTGAATTGAATAGTTGTGTGAGATCAAAAGTTCAACGAGGAGTTATAGAAATCACACATGAGGATCTAAGAAATCAATTCGGCCTTATAGATAGTGAGAATGTGTTGAATGTGATTGAAAACTATACGAAGGAAAGAGATTTTCAAAACACTAATTTAATCAACTGCCACACATAGGATCCGTTTGGGGTGATTTATTTTCACTGGTCAAGCGGTTGCAACCGTATGAACCCGATCTTAATTAAAGCCACATTCATGCGGTCGTAACCGCTTGACCGGTAAAAATAAGTTCTCCCAAACGGAGCCATAGTCCTGATGCCTATATGATCCAAGATATATTGAGACACACTATCATGGTGAAAGCAGGAGATACAAAGAAAATAATTGCATAATTAAGCTTAGTGACTTATCTTATATAAGAGAGGGAGAAGTTTGATGTAGCAGATTCGATATTTTTTATCATCTATTATACATTTATGATGAAGAATCCTATGAGGAGAAAGATTAATACACTTCCTCTGGGGTTATTTTATAACACATCCTATATCACAAGTATGATTGGGTTTATCAAAATTATTATGTGGATGATTATATTCTAGCAATATATAACACAGAGTTGATTTGATTTCGAACATCTCAAGATGAAGCATCTACTTACACGAGGCCACCACTACCACGCAGAGGATCTCTTTGTGTGGCAATAGATGACTTACAAAAGTCACTTAAATAACATAAAGCAGAAGTGAAAATTGAATTTTCCTTCCTCCAAAAACTTAACATTACATAAGTATGACCCCATATTTATAGGGGAAAAAAGATAGAGACAGAATACAATAGATGATGTGGGACTAAATTACAACAAGCAAACTGTGTGAATTGATATTTACAGACTAAAGCAAGCTATACAGTTAGACAAGCTAACTGCCCCAATGATAGCGACTACCAGTGAATTATCCGCCAGTCTCTATTTTAGACTATGACTCACCACCATGTGTAATAGATGTAGTTAGACAACTCTAACCACCAGACCACAATATCTTCAGCCTTTTGACCTCCAAACCTCAATAATGATTAGACAACCAAGCTTCCCTTGCTTTATCAAAAATGCAGTCTAACTGATCCTCAAGACAGTAGACTGCTAAGCTAGTCCGCCAGAGTTGTCTGCCAAACTGATAAGGCTAGACCGCCAAACCTCCATACTGCTAGAACAAGATCGCTAAGGCAGTCTGCCAAACCACCAGAACCAGACTGCCAAGAATCTATCAAACTGTAAATAATAGAGCGCCAAGGCTAGACCGCCAACACTAGACCGCTAACATTAGACTACCAGGAGTCTAGCAAACTGCCCACACCAGACCGCTAGGGCATATTGCTAGAGAGAAGACCAGACTGCCAAGTCAGACAGCTAGACTGCCAGTTCTAATAGTAGATGTGATAAAGTGGTTGACAAGGATTCATAAGTTCATGAAGTTTATGGTTAAAGGACTGAAGCTAAAACCTACACCGACTGAAGAACAGGAGTGGGAAAATTCTGTGGTGAAGTGGTCGATACTGCTCTAAGATGCAAAAGTAATAATATTTGGAGCCGAGTAAAATTAGAAATATTGTGCAAGAGACAATACTTTTGCAATAAATAAAATCTTTCCATGGCCTTAGTTAGCGATTCACCACTTGCCTGTGTGAAAGTGATTATCTCATAATGCTTAGTCAACAAATGCACAAGGGATTGGAACTTTGCTAAGAACTTCTCTTCCAACTAATTCCAAGAGTTGAATGATCTAAACAGAATATCTCGATATAGGCTCATTTAGGGGGACTTATTTTCACCGGTCAAGCGGTTACAACCGCATGAATCGAACCTTAATTATAGTCCGGTTCATGCGGTCGTAACCACTTTACAGTTGAAAATAAGTCCCCCTAAATGGAGGCATAATTTTGTGGCCTTATCCACAAGAAAAAAATGAGAAAAGTTGAATTCTAATTTTATTGTTGTCACTCTCTTTATATTGAAATGTACTGTTAATTTCTAAGAAATTTTGAACATGGGAGATTTCATCCTCATTAGGAGATCCGTTGAAAAATTTATTCTAAGATATATAATTGATAAGGACCAGTGCAATTGCAAAATTATCATACACAATATGATATAACAGTGGAGAGCGGTAATCAACATTTGGAATACTCAATCCAAAATTAAACATTGTGCGTTGTGTGAAAACACAAAGCAAAATAACAACACATACTTCACAAGTACTTTTCTTTACCAACAAAAACACAATCAAGACCGTACTCACTAGAAACGGTACCAAAAATTTTATGTAATCTGGTTAAGTGCGTTGATTGTACAAGTAATAAAAAATTGGAGTGAGTTCCCAACTATTGATCTCTCGAGTAATGCAGTGTGGGATGAGTTTTTGTAGTTCAGAAAATTAATTATAAAGTTTAAAACATGGTATTTATTTTGTTGGGTATGGTGTGAGTCAAAACAAGGAAAAAGAAATGTGGGTTGTAGTCACTACTTCGCAATGGGATTCGCCAAGAAAAAATCACACACTAATATACGGGTCATCGTCACTTCTTTGCTTAAGGAATTTAGATCAAGTACCATAAACACCTCAATTCTTTTTATCAAAAGCTAAATCAACATTTTTCCATATAAAAGTAATTCACAAAATCTTTCACTCTGCCTCTCAACAATCATAATGACTCACCTCAAGCACAATCACCAACATTTCATAGATCATAAATGAAAGTTCACAAACAAGGTGTTTATAGTGCTTTCATCATCAAGAAAATTGGAAAATAGCAAACATCAGCAAATATACAGAGAATAAGTTAATATATATAACCGAATAAAGAGGCTTGTTGTAGATCTGGAAAGAGATCACTGAGTTGTCAATTCGTGCACCTTTCGCGGTCATGAACTATTGTTTGGGGTCTAGAAGTGTTGTCACCTCCTTCCACTTTACTCGTCCTCTTTTATATTACAATCTGCCCATGTTTGATGCCAAGAACTCCTTTCTTGATGATGATATCAAGACTAGAATCTCATTCCTTATAACTTGGGATGATATGAGATGAACTAGGGCAAAGCCATAATTTCTAGAGAAGAAGAAGAAGAAGTGTTGCAGCTCGCCACGAAGGGTTTTTCTCGGATAAAATCCAATATCTTTCGATATGCCTGAAATTTCAACTTATAAAGGAAGCAAACAAAGATTTAGTCTTGCACGGTCTAGTATACGGTCATGCGTTCCAACCATACGAGACCAATGATTTTAAAATTCCATTACGGTACCAAATTCAGTAGAGATATTATTGTTTAAATGAATTGTGGCGCTTGGGCATTTTACTCTTGTAATGTCAACATAAATAATGCGATTATAAAATGTATGATTACAGACAAAGAGTATGAAAACTGTATGAATTTGTATATTGATCTTGCAAGGTTGACTTAGCATATGTGCAGAGTATATCAGTCGCCCGTGCGATTAAGGATAAATGCACACACCTATGTGATTTTCATGACACACGGTTGAATCCATTTGTGTTAGACTAAAACACATGGGCACTGATAGATTACTCATTTTTGACAATTTCACAAGGTTTGAATGTGCATAGTTGAAGAAGATGAATGATAAGGGAAAATGCGCAATCATACACCTTCAACATTTTTTGATGTTTAGGTGATCTTCCCATGCATTCAAATTTAAGTTTAATAGAATATAAGGCAACCAGCACTTGTAGAAAAGTGTCCACTATAATAAGAAAATGGATGGGACAGGCAACATGCACTCCCCAAAGGCTATAAATCATGCACTATACACAACCATGGGCTTAAAATTTGCTTCAAGTGTGCACTTAGATTTTAACAGATTATGAATGTAACTGCATTATAAACAAAGCAATAATATATAAATATTAGCCAAAATGAATCTAAAGAATATGATGCAAATTTGACTCATCACCTCTCACTTATTATGCACCTTACTTATGCAAGGAGAATGAACTATTTGTTACACATAATTCAGATGGAATTCAAGTCAGTAGACTGCGTAGTTACTTTTTTGTCCACTTGGCCTGAGATTTCTTCAATCTCAAAGTTCGAGTTCAACAAAATTTTTTTTCTGACACCCCTTTGACTCCCACTACATGGTGCAGTTACCATAGGTAGATGAGAGGCTGACAATAATTTATGATGAAGAGATGCCCATCCCATTCTACCAATTTGACTCTGGGTGGTGCTTTCCAATCCTCTTGAAAATTATTGAGATCTTGAACTATTTTAGAGAAGTGCAAACACAACTATCATTGAACATAGTAGTGGTAGTCATCTCATTCTTACTTTAGAATGGTGTGGACATAATTCAGTATGGTTGTTTCCCACAACCTCTTCTACGAGAGATCCAAAGAGGGGTGCAGCTCTAGTTCGACTCCTACAAGATGTATGTTCTCTCAATCTATCGAATAAATCCCACACTAGTATGATTGGTTTGCCTTTTTCAAAGGTGACTTTGGCAGTCTCTCTACCCTTTCGTATTCTTAAACACAAGATGTCCTCAGGGTTACAAGGATAAGAGGAGCAGTAAAGTGGATCATGGACTTTCTTAACCACACTCCCTTGGATTTAGATTATTGCATCCTGTTTGTGTATGAAGTCATGAATGTTCATGTAGAAGGTTGTAAGCATGTGTGGTCAATGATGCGAGTAACCACTCTTAACTTGTAATTCTAACAGTTTTTCTTTTCCTTGTAGTCTTGATGGTACCCAATTAGAAATGGTGCCAACCCCTCAGGAACATCCTAATAGTGGGTGAGTGCTAGAGATAGGTGTACAAGTCCTACTACCCCTTTGAGTAATCAAAATTTTTGGTAAGCCTGTGCGGACAAGACCAAAGAGTTCACACTTCGTGGCATTAGAGAGAACTTGAAAGATATTGTGGGTAATCCTTTGATGCAATGGCATCCTGATGATAAAGAGGTCACCCCCAACACCAACATTCCTTCCTAGAGGGATGGTAACAAAATGACAATATATGTTGGAAAATGCATTCCATATCTCTTAGTTTGAGAATAACAAATCACATTAAATATTTAATTATTCTTGTTATGTGTTTATAGTGTGCAAGAACTACAGGTATAATATATCGATGAGTACAATACAAAATGAATTTGAAGCTCTAAATAAAGTGTTAAGGGTGGTGGTAACACCTATCTCTAGCGGTATTCCTGGAGACTGAGGAGCAGTTAGCCAAATGCATTTGCATAAATAGAATGACAAGCTCAAAGCCATCATTAGCAAGTTCTTACATGGTGAGGTAACACTACCGCCTAGTGGTAACTTTTAAAATACTTGTCAATCAGTAGTTGAGGATCAAATGTTGAAGGAGATCTAATAGAGCAGCTTATATCAAGCAAATGCGATGCACTAGTCATTATCTAGAGTTGTAAGGTTGAATGCCTGAATTAGAGGAGCACACTTGTCATTTCTATCGCGATCTGTGAGCCTCATATTTACTATATGGGGTACCACGGGGAGGTAGATTTACTATCAGTTGTAGCTATCTAAATCTATTTTAATACCGAATCTGCTCGATCTATTGGCCCAAATGCTCGTTCAATACTCTATTCTTTTCATGAGAGCCCTCATACCTAAATATTAGAGCACTCCTAACTCAACCCTTGAATAATAAGAACTTGAAGGAGGATTAAAAAAAATTAGCTATGTGAAGGATGCATGTATCCACTTTAACAAATTCTTTGGTGTTCCTTCATCATCACCTTCAGATCTCTTCAATATAAGAAATTTTATTTTTGAGTTTACATTATTCAAATCTTATATTTCTCTTTTCCTATTTGATTCTCCCTTTGTTACTAAAGTAATTCACAGTGGTTGATAGCGTTTTGTTCTTTCAAGACCTAGGGGGAATTCATCGTAGGTGTTGGCAACTAGATTTAAGAGATCCAGGGGCAGATTGAGACTTTATCTGCCAAAAGATAGGCAAGTGCCAATTGCTCCTTGGGAAAACGGTCAGTATAGAAAACCAATAGGGTTTTTCTTTACACATCAATTTCAAGCATCATTAAAGTTAGCACCTACCATCGGTGGTAGTTAACAGATATTTAACTTCCACTTATTCATCATACCAAAAGTGATCTAAAAAATAATTAAAATTAAGTATTCAACTAAATTTTTCATGCAATGTTTTAACCTAATATAATAATTTTATTTAAGATTAAATTCCATAAAACCCTTATTCACCCCCTCCTCCTATATATCCAACAACATACTCATGTAGTCACTTCTACTTTACTAGGTAGAAAAAAACTTTCAAGAGCTAGAAAATATTTTGGTGAAATTCTTTGCTAAGAAGTCAACTATCGCGATATTATTGACGATCACTCTTATTTATTTGGTGAGGTTAGATTTCAAAGAGAGGCTGATGGAGAATGCCTGCATAAAAAAAGAATTAAAGGTACGATAAGGATTTCCTAAAGAAGGAGCATTCATACATACAGGCCCACATCTACTAATTTTTTAAATCCTTCCTCTTTAGGCTATCCATACCTTCCAGAATCAGAGGTTCTGGGATATTATGTTGTAGAATAATAAAACATCCATGATCCTTACTTTGGATATTTTAAAGTAGAATGCTACATTAAATGATGAATTTTTCAACATCGGCTATCCAACTCTATATACAGTGTTTGAAAATGTTGAGCCAATTATATTGGAAGGCATGGCCTCTCAAGCCATCATAAATGTTGCTTTGCATGGAGTGGGATTTGAGGAGGAAGTTGTTGATTCCGAGCGAGAAGTTGGAGTTGAATATTGCTTATATTTTGAGTCTGACATTAATTCGAGTAAATGTAGCTTGCTATACTTTGTTCCTCTATATCAGGATAAAAGAATAAGGCCACGATAAAAGATGTGGTTGTCTATTATGGGGAGGAATGACAATTTAACTTGTTTTTATGAGTGGCCATGCAAGATCTTTTAGTAATTATGGTTACCATAACTTATGTATTTGTTACTTAAAGAAATGAAATACTTTTGCTTCTAATCCTATTATGTGCATCTTATGTGTTTACACCTACAAATGCATTTTTGATGTGTATATAGAAATACTTACGAAATTATTGCATTCCTAAAGACTTGAAACCTCCAAATGCACAGTCACTCCAAAATTATTTTTATAGATATTGAGCGCGCTTTTACTTAAGTATTATCTTGATCATTAGGGTTTCAGAGTGATAATTGATAACCCAAGTAGTGTTGAGTGTCTCCTTCGGGTGAGAACCTTGTTTTATAATAATTGCGAAATATATAGTGTGAGATTGTGTTGACACACTCACTAGTGTCACCACATTGTAGAGGAGAACAACAAGATGACCTTAATAATATAGAATCTAAAGACATAAAGCTTGTATCATAAGAAGAAACATGTGCTACAAGGAAGAATATTGAAATAGCTTTGATATTATAGAATTAATATAACAGATAAGTGTGATACGGACTCTTTTGATTTTAACATGCCTGAGGAGAAGAATAAGGTATAAACACTAATTTTAAGTCTCACTTTTTTTTGATATCTTAGATAAGTTTTACATCAACTGCCGACCCATTTATATAGCCAGCCCAATAACGATAATTTAAAACTCATTATACTATTTTACAATTAATACAAACAAAGATAAGATATTAACAGGATATCTTCTACTTAACTTTTATCTTACACCTCTAATGTTATCTATCCCCCATCAGCTTCTTCTTTGGTTTTACTTTATCTTCTTCCAGGTCCTCTAATGTTGATATGTTGAAATGAGGCTAGAGAGCTGCCGGCGGCTTAGCTAATAGACTCCATATGTGTGACCACCTTTCATAACAACAAAAAACCTAAAGAACCTTGTAATCAAGATGAATGGAGACCGTGCAGTTTCCAAATGTGTATCTAGTAATCTCCTTTATTATTATTATTATTATCAAAAATTAAAGTCTTAGACATGGAAAGAAATAAGAGTGTTTGTATTATCTATATGAGTAACTGTATAACATTATCATTACATCTTCTAGAGAAAACCAGATGAGATGAGTATCAATTATTTTGACCTCATGCATCTACAACATAAGTTAACGTCCACTCGAATAATAAGTTTTATGCATATTTTGATTCCACAAACTTGGATAGAAAACAGAGAGTGTGCGTACATCATAATTTTTAACCATATAATGTCAAGCTTTGCATATTTAGATTTTAGACTAGCAAGAATCAATGTGGCCATATAAGTCACCTACATCATGATAATTATTTTCATGTATATGAATCTTTCTCTCAATTGTCAGGATGGTTTTTCATCAGGTGCAACTGGACACTGAGGCTGCATTTGGGGGGACTTATTTTCACCGGTCAAGCAGTTGTGACCACATGAATCGTACTTTAATTAAGGTCTGGTTCATACAGTCGTAACCGTTTGAACGGTGAAAAAATGACCACCCAAATGGAGCCTTAGTGACAACAAAAGGTAGAGTGAATAACCTATTTGGAGAAAACAAATAAAAGGGACATGGGTTTCCGATAGGGGTAAAATTCCATACCACTCCCTACCAACATTACTTAGGGAGTCTACCGCCATAAGCAATGGTGACCATCATGATATAAGGCATCCGTGAAGTTTTCCTCTACAAGTGTCATCTAGTTGGTCTATTGGTGCTATAGATAGAAATCATTCCTCAAAAAGGATGTCTATGGGGCTTAAGGTAACCATTGCTTGGATCTTGTCCTCAGAAAGTTATCAGAGAAATATTGAACCTTTATTGATGCGCAACAATCTATAACAATTACTCTGATAATAATATCTTACCACGTATTCCAACAATAATATTTCCAACAGATTTTAGTGGTCTTATAATGGTAATAGAGGAGACAATATTATGTTGGTAGATGAGGTCAGATATTGAAAGTCCTCTAAAATAAGTTGGATAAATGCACAAATAAAGGTGTTACAAGAGAGTTGCAAAGACTATCATGAGGGAATGACCACTTTATTAGTTCCTCTGCATGGTCAGATTTGGAGATTGCATATGAAGAGGGAAACATGTGGGACATGTTATGATAGATAGTGTTGGGTATTATATTCACAATAACCCAGATTTGAAGAAGGGTATCGTCAAGGTAAGATGAATTGAGATTGTATTTGATGTCGTATTTTCAGTTATGTACTTGCAAGTCTACAATGCTAAGTACACACCAATGTCAGGTTACGGTAAATACGTAAACACAGTACTATACAATATAATCCTTCATTGTGTAGGCCAATGTGTTGACTCACATGTAATCTCTCAATTGGGGTGTACTTCTATCCAAAGTGCATGAGAAGGATCCAGGAAGGAGAAGGACTTGGAATCAGAAGAACAGAAATTTTACCTAAGTAAAATTCGTCGAGTATTTTAAGGGATATATTCGTTGATACCTGTCGAATTCATCGTGCATGCTTACTATCACTTGTCGAATTCATCATATTATACTTGAGGTAAAATTTTTGAGAGTTGAAATATCCGCCAAGTAAAAATTTTCAAGTATTCCCGTATATACTCGTCGAATTCGTCGAATGTATCTAACGATACTCACCGAAATCGTCGAATATACTAGTAAATACTCGGCGAGTTCATCGAGTCAATTCAATTTTACTTCTCTAGATTTTCTATGTCAAATTCGTCGAATATTACTGGGTCAGGCATCGACTGCGTTGTGTCAGATGGCAGTTACTCGTCGAATTCGTCGAGTATACTAGCTGATACTCGTTAAATTCGTCGGGTCAATTCAAATTTTCTTCTCAGGATCTTCTAAGTCTAATTCGTCAACTATCTCTGGGTTAGAAATCGAGTGCGTTGAGTGACCTAGCCAATTCTAGTCGAATTCGTTGAGTATACTAACTGATACTCGTCGAATTCGTCGAGTATGACTTCTGCCTGACGTCGAGTGAGATTGTTGGATCGAGCTAGATTTCTCTAAGTAAATTTCATCGAATATCATTACTACTTCGGCGAGTATACTCAGAGATACTCAACGACACTCTACAAAATTACTTGGGTTATTTTTCCTTCTGCTTTTTAAATATCAGCTCGAGTTGAACGACGACCATGCACAGTAATTTTGGAGGACTTGTCTTGGAAGTTTTTGTATATCCGTTGCAATTGAGGATCTCTATAAATACTTAGGGTGGATGTTTCATCAACCCTAATCGTGCTCAAAATATTCCAAGAAAGATCCCGTGCAAACATTTCCCGTTGGCTCCCGTACTCATTCTCGCGAATTCCAATCGGCCGACGCACACTGATGGATTATTCGTTCATCTTCGACCTATTCAACTGGATCTGTGCATTCTTAAGGTTTCTATTTTCTTAGATCTAGTCGATTCAATATTCGAGATTCAAAGTATTCTAGGTTTCTGATTTTCCATGTTCTCCAAGTTATTTAAGTTCAACCTAATTAAAGAACGACGGATAGAAGACTTTAGATCTTGTCAAGATTATTTGTAATACTTTTGTGTAATACTCTTTTATATTTGTAGGATATTTTATCTCTGAGTTATAGATCTATTTGTGGATCAAGTTATAGATCCGGTTGTGGATCAAGTTGTAGGAGAGGTTGTTATCCGAGTGGTAGGAGAATTATCTCCGAGTTATAGGAGTTGCGGCTCTGAGTGGTAAGATTTGTTGAAATTTGAGAAAGGTGAAGTAGCCAAATCTAGCCCTTTGTGGTAGATAGGCGAGGTGGGACAGTGGACGTACCCAACATGGGTAACCAATATAGATCTTTGTGTTCTATTTTCTGTCATTTTTTAAAGTATTTTTTGTTCCGTGAAAATCCACAGATATCACCTATTTACCCCCCCCCACCCCCCACCCCACCCCCTAGGTGATTTTTGTAGAGACTAGATACTTTCAATTTATATTAAAGGGTTGTTTTGTTTGGTATAAGGTTAACACCTTGAACTAGATCTCTCATCTAGTGTCAAGAGATTTCGCTCCGTGGCTATGAATAAGAGCAAGTACATGTCTTCTATAAAGTTTCATGTGTGCACCAAAGAGAACTTCCCTATGTAGAAAGAGAAAGTGAGATTCTTTATAGAAGTAGCAGACCCGAGGATATTTTAGATTATGGAAGAAGGACTTTATATTCCTACACAAGCCTATGCTCTGAATCCTGCAGTTATGATCCCTAAGAAAATGATGGATTTAACCAAAGAAAAAATTTATTTGGTCTCCTTGGATAAGAAATCAAAGAATATTATAGCCAATGCAGTGGACAACTTTATACTTCAAAACTTATTCCACTACAAATCTTCCAAGGAGATGTGGGACTATCTGGTTATGCTCAAGGAAGGTACCAAAGAAGTTAGATGCAATCGCAGATCGTTGCTCAATCAAGAATACGAGCCGTTCAAGGAAGGATCGAATGATACTATTGCAGGCAGCTTCGAGAAATTCTTCAAGATCATCAACTACCTTAGAAACTATGGTCGCACATTCACTATTGGCGAGCTCAATGACAAATTTCTGAAATCACTGAGAAAGGACTGTAACACAAAAGTTATAGCCATTAGGATGTTTTAGAAATTCTCGGAGATTGACCCTCAGAACCTTTTTAGAAAATTGCTCTCCTATGAACTCCAGATGAATAACAGAAAGAAGGAGGAGCAAAGAAGCCGGACTTTAAGCAAAGATAAGTTATTAGATCTTAAGGCTGAAGGTTCGAGAAAGTCTAAAGCCGTGTCACCAGTAAGGACACGTGCTCTAGACACCCCAGAGGGCTCTGAGCCAAGCACGTCAGGCTCTAAGCTATCTGATGAAGAGGTCTCCCTCATATCTAAGTAGTTCAAAAGCTTGCTTAGCAAGAGGAGACAAATGAAAAATCAGTCCTCCTCCTCTGTGTTTAGATGATCACATCGTGATGTTGATTGCTCCAAGTAAAGCTACAATTGAGAGGAAAGGTATAATTCTAAACCGAATAAATGTTCTTCCTCTGATGTTGTGTGCTATTATTGTAATAAGGCAGGGCACATGATTGTAGAGTGTCCGTACAAAAAGAAGGAAGGATCCAAGAAAGAAGAGAAGAGATCCTTCAAGGGCAAGAGGAAGGAAGAGAAAAGCTTCATCACTAATAAGTTAAAGACTCTTAGTGACAGCGACTCAAGTGAATCCAGTTCAGAGAATGAAGAAGCTACCTTCGAGCTTATTGATCGATCAGATGAGGAAGTTGGCGACTCCGAGTATAACGGGAAGGTAAACTCGCACAAAATACTCTCTGAATCAGAAACATCAACTAATGGTCATGAAGGCTATTCTTATGAGGAAGACGATTCCGACTTGATGGCTCAGCATCAGGAACTTTTGAAAGATTTTTACAAATTCCACAAGGTAGTCCAAAAGCAAGCAAAATAGATTGCCTCCATCAAGGCAGTGAAAACAAGCATGGAGGAGGAACTTGCAAAAATTACTTCCTCTCAGATATAAAGTACACTCCTTGAAAAAGGAATTGAAATTATTGGCTGAGACATTAAGCCTAAAGGAGAAATACTTAGATGAGTTATAAGAAAAGCTCTTGGTGGAGAGGAAACTTGTTGAAATCTACTATAAGCCGAGAATTTTTCTCCCTTTCATCGATGAATTTTTTGCTCCAAAAAAGAGTAGTGGTCTTGTCCAGGTAGCTGAACAAGGAAAGGTTGCTAAGAGAGCTGTCTCCAAAGGTAAAGGGAAGGCACCTCAGAGTCAACCCTCTTTTAAGAAGGTTATTTTCCCCACGAACAAATATGAATCTGAGACGTCCTATCCGCACTTCGCTAGGCCTACCAATGTAGAGCCTAAGGAGCACTATCAAGGATGGACCCGTCCCTGAGGCTTTGGGGCAAGTGTTTTCAAGGCTCCTTACGAAGTGATAACTCTAAAAGAGTATGGTCCTTATATTTATGGACCTAATTATAAGAAGGAACTGAAAGCCAGACCTATTATATCTAAGGCTAAGGAGACTGAGAAGCCTTCTATTTGCTAACATCAGGAGGCTTCTACCTCCAAGTCTGTAGCCCCTGCTCGACCTCAAATTCAAAAGGTAAAGCAGGAGCACAAGAGAAGGTACACCAGATTTGACTGTCGGTGCAGCGGCAAAATTGGTCATTATAGCGCAGATTGTTGGTTTAACCTTACTAATTTTGAAGCTCCACTAGTTAACAGTGCGAGATCGACCACTCACAATTTTAATGATCCTAGTGGTGTCAAACTAACAAAGAATCTATGACCCAAATATGTTTGGTTTCCCAAAGTAAAATGATTTATGGTTGTAGGAATGTCCAAAGGCCAATAAAACTCTGATTTGGTATTTGGATAGTGGATGCTCTCGGCATATGACTGAGACAAGAAGCCTTCTGTGAGAATTCACCCTAGTTGAAGACGGACCAAAAGTTATCTTTGGAGGGTCTGACAGGGGAATTACGAAAGGCTACGGTATGATTTCTAATGGGATAGTCTCATTCACACACGTGGCTTATGTTGAAGGATTACAACATAATCTGATAAGCATAAGTCAACTATGTGACAAAAGCTATACGTTGAGTTCTACAAGGACAAGTGTCCGATAAAATCGGCTGCAAATTTGGAGATGATCTTAACAGGCACTCTGAGTAGAAATATCTTTTTTTTCTATGTCTAGACAACTCTACACCAGTGTGTTTTTTGGCTATAAGTATTGCGTCTCTTTGAGACCAATAGCACAAGAGATTAGAACATATTAATTACAAAACAATAAACTTGTTATTTTCTCACAACATAGTGCATGATGCCCCCAACATTAAGTGCCTTAAAGAGTGTCCATGTCACGCATGCCAAATGGGTAAGTATATAAGGGATACCTTCAAGGGTAATGAGGAAAAAGATTCTTCGAGAAGTCTGTATTTACTTCATATTGACTTATTCGGTCCAATGTCAATTCACAGTTTAGGAGGTAAAGAATATATGTTGGTAATTTTTGATGAGTACTCTCATTTGACTTGGGTATTCTTTCTGAAACACAAGTCAGACACCTTTTTTTCTTTCATTAATTTTGTCCGGCAAATTCAGAACGAATTGAACTGCTCATTGGTCAAAATCAGAAGTGTTCACGGAATAGAATTTGAGTCTGGTGCCATGACTGAATTCTGGGGAAGTCAAGGTATCTTTTATAAGTTTTCCTCCCCGCAAACTCCACAGCAAAATGGAGTTGTTGAGAGAAGGAATAGAACCATAATTGAAGCATGTACAACTATGTTGAATGACGCTTCACTACCATAGTACTTTTGTGCCGAAGCATTCAACACCGTTTGTCACTTCCAAAATAGAGCACTAATCAACAAACACAATCGTATGACTCCCTATGAACTATTGAAGGAAAGAAAACCGACTGTGCCCTAATTTAGAATCTTTTGCAGTAAATGCTTCGCACTTAATAATGGGAAATATTATCGCACAAAGTTTAGTGATAAATGTTTTGAAGGTACTTTTGTAGGCTATAGTATCCATAGTAATGCATATAGGATTTTAAACAAGAAAAACCTGGTTGTAGAGGAGTCTATTAATGTTGTATTTGACGAGACAAGCATTCTCCATAGTAGCTCGTCTAATGTTATTGGTGCAGATGCAGTTACCAAGTTCGTAGAACTAAGATTGGAGAAGACGTCAAGGAAGACACTCCAAGCTCAGTCAAGGTCATCGATCCAAGTATGGTGGATGAAGAACAACTAGATTAACAAACTATAGAGGATGCACTTGATGTGGCAGAACCTGCTGGTGGAGGAGGAAGAAACCTAGTGTTCACACACATCAGAGATCACCCAGCTGATCAAATAAATGGAAATCTAGGCGACGGTGTTAGAAGCAAAAGAAGTACAACTAACAAGATATTGCATCTTTGTTTTCTATCTCGGGTTGAGCCAATGAAGTTTGAAGAAGCAAACATGGATGCCTCTTGGATCACGGCAATGCAAGAGGAGCTCAATCATCTCGAAAGGAGCAAAGTCTGGGAGTTGGTTCCAAGACCCAAAGGACATAACGTGATTGACACCAAATGGATTTTTAGAAACAAGCTGGACAAAAATGGAATCATTATAAAGAAAAAAGTCAGGCTTGTAGCTCAAGGATACATATAAGAAGAGGGGATCAACTTCGACCAGAACTTTGCTCCAGTGGCCAGGCTTGCGGTGATCTGGTTATTTCTTGCCTATGTTGCCCTCAATGGCTTCAAGGTCTATCAAATGGACGTGAAGTCAGCATTCCTCAATGGGAATCTGAAAGAGGAAGTATACATAGCACAACCTATAGGTTTTGTCAACTCTACTTTCCCTGAATACATTTATTTTCTTAATAAAGCTCTTTACAGCTTAAAACAAGCTCCTTGAGCTTGGTATGAGACGTTGTCTAGCTTTCTTCTTGAGAATAAGTTCACAAGAGGAAAGATAGATAAGGCATTATTTCTTAGGAAAGTAAAAAGAAAGATTTTGATAGTGCAAATCTATGTCAACGACATTATCTTTAGCTCTACGAAAGACAACCTTTGCAAGAATTTTTCAAAACTTATGAAGGGGAAGTTTGAAATGAGCAGTATGGGAGAGCTGAAGTATTTCTTAGGACTTCAGGTGAAACAATCTGAAGATGGAATTTTCATCTCTCAAACGAAGTCCACCAAAGAGTTACTTAAGAAATTTGGAATGGATAACACAACCTCGATGAGGAATCCAATGGGTTCAACTATGTCTTCTGACTAAGATGAGAAAGGGAAACCTTTTGATGAAACCCAGAACAGAAGAATAATTAGATCCTTGCTCTATCTTACTACCAGTAGACCTAACATTACATTCTCCACACGTGTCTGCGCTATATTTCAAGTGAACTCAAAGGAATCTCATTACGTTGCTGCAAAATGAATTTTAAGATACCTTAAGGGTACACCCAATCTTGTCTTATGGTATCCAAGAAGTAATGATGTCGAGCTAATTAGATTTTCAGATGCAGATTTTGTAGGTAGCAGGGATGGCAGGAAAAACACTTCTGGGATGTGCCAATTCCTCGAAAGATTGCTTATCTCACTGATGTAGGCCACGTTGTTCGACGCGATAATGATAAAGGGAATAACACGTACGCCTCTCTATTTACACTATTACGCTCACACAAATAATTAAACGCAGCACGCTCACGAATAACGTTATCAATTATTACTAACGTACGGTAACCACGCCGTTTTAAGATCGAACAAACGACTATAGGTCGTCATTCCCTCAAGCTAAAAAGACTAATATTGGGTCCGACCGAGCGATGGTTATACCAAAAGAGATCTACCGAAAGGTTCGGTTCAGAAATGGTAGATCACTCCCAACAAAACGAAAATGAGGCCCGCCAAACCTCTTGGAAAATTAAGCAACTAGAAAGAACAACTTAAGCTATTGGAAAGAAAAACCACGACGAAAAATGAGTCCAAAATAACGCAGATGTAATCTACCAAAATGAAAATTTAATTATAATGGGATCACACATAAAAGAGGTAGAAGATATCGTTACCCTACCCGAATATATGATTCCGGTTAACTCTCAAGGATCGTTCCTCCGCGGCTCTGCCGGAGGGTCGCCAAATGGAGAGAAAATTGCCCGCTTCCTTTGCTTCACGCCGGGATGGAGGAAAAAAAACCACAAAACAAGATCTTGCCGTGGCCGATTTCTATCTTGAAAAGGGGCCATTTGGGGTGCTGATGTGGGTCTGGTTTGGAGGTGGAATGAGGGTGGTGGTTCGGTTTGTGTTGTGGAAGAGGGGGGTCGGCTAGAGAGTGGTGGCCGAACCTTGGGAGATGGAGTTGAGAGGTGACCGATGGCTTAGGGGAAAGAGGGGCTCGGGAAATCTGATGGTGGAAGGCTGCTCGGTTTTGTGAGGGGGATAAGGAGTGTGGTCGGGTTTGGTGGAGGAGGAGGAGGTGGTTGGCGGCTATGGTGGAGGATGGCCAAACTTGATGTTTATGGAGGAGGGAGATGTCGGGATACTAGAAGGAGGAGAGGGAGAGGAGTAGAAAGAGGAGGTCGAGAGGCCAAGGGGGGAGGATGGGGAAGGCCGGCGTCCAAGAGGAAGAGGGAGAGAGGGGGGCGGCCAAGGAGAAAGAAGGAGAAGGAGACTCAAGATAGGATTAGGGTTTTCAATATTTTATCATTCACTAATTAAAATCATGAAAGTCCATGCCTATTTATAGGCTTTACATCATGCATAGGCTATGTGCAGCCCATTAAAATAAAAATAAAAACAATACTAAATGTCTTTAAACATTACATGATGGAAATAAAATGCAAATAGAAATAAAGTAAATAATGTTTAAAAGCCTTCATATCATGTAGCTCCACATCATGTAGTCTTCATCTTCATCATGTAGAAGAACGTCGTCGCCATCGCCGTCATCATCGTCAACATGTAGGAGAACGTCGTCGTCATCGCCGTCACCGTCATCATCTTCAACTTTAACATGTTGGGGGTTGCCGCCATAAATCCTCACCCTCTCAAAATAACTCATCACCGATGAGTTTGCATGGAGGTGCTGGCGCCGAAGAACATCATCCGAAAGAACCATCGCCGAGTCCGGAATCTAAGGGTCACCGGAGACCGGGCGAGCACACCATCGTATCACGTAATGCTGAATGCATCCGCTTGGAGAGAAGAGCAAAACACCAAATATGAACCTGTCTAGAAAAAAGATTGTCCTGCGGAACTTGGGAAATGCATTAGGCAAATAAAGAGGAAAAATTTCCGCATCAACAGTCAATGTACCTCCGTTGGAGACCAATGGAGAGAACGATCCAAGAACAAGCTCACCCCCCAACCCAAATTAAAATATTATGGCACCAAATGCAGAGTTAGATATTTCAAAAGGTGGAAAAACACAATGCGTGAAATTGGAAACATTTAAACTAGGGGAATTACCCCATTCAGTGGTTAACTTCAACAGATATGTTGTTTCTCGTAATTGATTAAAAATCCGAAAAGTTCTAACTCGCCGAATCGCCAACGTTTCTATAGTGCCCGAAGGCATCCGTTCAGGTGCGAGACACACCAAGAGTAAACCAAAAACCTTATAGGGAGACACCCTCTTATGTAAGTTAGCGATATATTGATAAGAAGACATGTGTGTGACTAGCGCTTCATTACTGTGCTTATGTATAATGAAAGCGTGAGAGGAAAATTATATTGCAGGCAGACTTGACATATAAAATAGCGATAGCAGAACTACTTGAGATGGAACCAAGGGAACTAAATATGGTGGCGCTAACGGAAAGTAATAGGGTGGTACTAGCGGAACTACATCAGGAGGCACCAACCCAACGAGATCTGGTGGTACCAACAGAATGCGAATAGGTGGCACAAACGGGGCTACATCCGGGGGTATTAGTAGAATGAAATCAGGAGGTACTAACTGAATGCAATCCGGTGGCACAAAAAATTGCCACATCCTTAACGTACTCTCAAAGATTTGGTGAGTTTTAGAAAGTCGAGTGGATACCAAATTAATGAGACATTCATCATGACCAAACACGAAATATATTATCACACTACGAGACATGTCCAAAGGAGGGTCCTGCATGGATGGTAAAATAACATGACTCAAATCAGGCAAAATAAATTTATGTCCAAAAGGATCCGCTGGTCGGGTCAACATAACAGGAGGTAGAGTCGGTAATACTAAAACCGGGAGAGAGTTAAGATCGCATATAAATTCACGCAACGGAGTTAGCATCAGGGGACGCTCATCCGGGTCTACTTCTAAATCGTTTTCCAAAAATATAACTCTCTCTTTAGGACATCCTTCCAACTCATAAATCACGACATCAGTAGCAGTACAAATCTCACAAATGGGAGCATCGATAGATTTCAGAGGAGGGGTTAAGTCATCCCCAATGTCAAAATACATATTTATCATCCAAGTAAACTCCTCCGAGTGCAAGCCATCAAGATCAACCGAAAAATCAAACAGATGATTTTCCCTCACAAAAAACTCAAATGGCTCGTCATCACCTAACTCGCTATCAGAGAAACATTTGCCATACGGTGACTCTATCAACTCACTAGATACATCACCCAAATCAGACTCAGTAATGGTTTCAGAAACATCGACGAGGGGAAGTGGAGGTGATTCCTCAGGTGTGAGCACTACATTATGTTTCGGACTAAAAATAACCTGCTCGAGTCCTAACATACCATCTTCTACATCACGAATGGGTAAGCTATCAGCATAAAATAATTCTTCTGACTCAGACAGAATTTCAATCGACTTAGATTCATCAAAATTCTCCACAACGGTCAAGGTGGATGGCCCCGAAATGTCATCGAAGGTGAGTGAAGATGATTCCTCAAAGGAGAAATCCTCATCCAAGTCACTAGGGTAACCAATCTCCTCAATATCACTACAATCGTCAGTGATAATAGCATCATCCTCAGTGACGGGCACAATCCTAATCATAGTCTCAGGCTCAATCATGCTGATAGGAACACTCTCACCCCGCGGGCTCATGGCATTCCTAGCAATCACGTCTATCGAACTAGGGACAAGGGTGCTAAGCTTCTCTTTTCCTTCAATGGTAGGTGAACATATGCTCGAAATAGTCTGATCTTGGCGGAGCAAGGATTTAGCGTGAGTCTTATGGTCACTCCTATAATCAGAAACGGGTCTAGTGCCCTAGCAGGGAGGAATAACAACATGAGACGTCCTAGTATGGGAGTACGAGGGGACGTACTGATTCAATGTAGGCAAAGTCTTAGGTGGCGAATCACTCAGATAATCAGAAATCTGGGAACGACAGTAGGGAGGGTAATACTCATCCGTTAATAGATTCTTCATAATTTGCCACCCTACAAGTAAGTCGTCGAGTGACATCCCAAAGCATCTCTCCTCATTGAGCCAGAAGGTCTGGGCTCGACCAAATAATTGGAGTCTCACAACAGGAATCCTATGGGGGTCTACAATATGATATCGCTAAAAATAACGCTCCATATCCTTTACCCAACATAAAAACACTCGAGGTCCACCTATCCTATCATAGGTCGGAGCTGGAACTCTAAGTTGTGTTATTAAATCCTTAATCTCATCACATTGGCACTTCATCTCCTAATGAAATGCATTAATCGAGGCAAGGGAGGGAAGGGGACTAACGTCGAATGCCATTTTAGTGAGAAACGGAGAGAAAACTCGACTCGGATTGTGTGCACATGCAAAGAAAAGGGTACCTGAACCACTAACTCTAAAAAAGATGGAATTGTTCCCGCCTAATTGCTAGGGTGAAAATATATATTTTTTGGTTTGTTGGCAGGAAATATCAAGGCAGTTATTAAAAAAAATTAAATTGAATTTTGCTGAAAAATAAGAAATTTAGGCCGCTATTGGCAGACCAGAATTTTTTTTTTTAATTTTGGCAAAACTAAGTGTATACAAAGTGCGTGTTAACGTGCTAAATAAGAGGGGGAGGGTGCCAATTAGGAAATTGATGTGAACCTCCCTCTGATACCAAATTGATGTATGCAACGGTGTTCGACGCGATAACGGCAAAGGGAATAACACGTACGCCTCTCTATTTCCACTATTACGCTTAAACAAATAATTAAACGCAGCACGCTCATGAACAACGTTATCAATTATTACTAACGTATGGTAGCCACGCCATTTTAAGATCGAACAAACGACTATAGGTCGTCATTCCCTCAAGCTAAAAGGACTAATATAGGGTCCGACCGAGCGATGGTTGTACCAAAAGAGATCTACCGAAAGGTTCGGTTCGGAAATGGTAGATCTCTCCCAACAAAACGAAAATGAGGCTCGCCAAACCTCTTCGAAAATTAAGCAACTAGAAAGAACAACTTAAGCTATTGGAAAGAAAAACCACAACGAAAAACGAGTCCAAAATAACGCAGACGTATTCCACCAAAATGAAAATCTAATTATAATGGGATCACACATAAAAGAGGTAGAAGATATCGTTACCCTACTGGAATAGATAATTCCGGTTCACTCTCAAGGATCATTCCTCCGCGGCTCCACCGGAGGGTCTCCGAATGGAGAGAAACTTGCCCTCTTCCTTAGCTTCACGCCGGGATGGAGGAAAAAAAACCACAAAACGAGATCTTGCCGTGGCCGATTTCTATCTTGAAAAGGGGTCGTTTGGGGTGCTGATGTGGGTCGGGTTTAGAGGTGGAATGAGGGTGGTGGTTCGGTTTGGGTTGTGGAAGAGGTGGGTTGGCTGGAGAGTTGTGGCCGAACCTTGGGAGATGGAGTTGAGAGGTGGCCGGCGGCTTAGGGGAAAGAGGGGCTCGGGAAATCTGATGGTGGAAGGCTGCTCGGTTTTGTGAGGGGGATAAGGAGTGTGGTCGAGTTTGATGGAGGAGGAGGAGGTGGTTGGCGGCTATGGTGGAGGATGGCAGAACTTGATGTTTACGGAGGAGGGCGATGTCGGGATACTAGAAGGAGGAGAGGGAGAGGAGTAGAAAGAGGAGGCCGAGAGGCCTAGGGGGGAGGATGGGGAAGGCCGGCGGCTAAGAGGAAGAGGGAGAGAGGGGGCGGCCAAGGTGAAATAAGGAGAAGGAGACTCAATATAGGATTAGGGTTTTCAATATTTTATCATTCACTAATTAAAATCATGAAAGTCCATGCCTATATATAAGCTTTACATCATGCATAGGCTATGTGCAGCCCACTAAAATAAAAATAAAAAATACTAAATGTCTTTAAACATTACATGATGGAAATAAAATGCAAATAGAAATAAACTAAATAATGTTTAAAAGCCTTCATCTCATGTAGCTCCACATCATGTAGTCTTCATCTTCATCATGTAGATGAACGTCGTCGTCGTCGCCATCATCATCGTCAACATGTAGGAGAATGTCGTCGCCATCGCCGTCATCATCTTCAACTTTAACACGTTGGGAGTTGCCGTCATCACTCATGGAGCAGTAAGAAGCAAAATTTAGTGGCAACCACCACTGCAAAGTCAGAGTATATCTCTGCAGTTTATTTGTTGGACACAAATTCTATGGATCAGGAATCAGCTTGAGGATTACAACCTAAAGTTCAAAGATTTTCCGATGTATTGCGACTCCTCCAGTGCAAAAGAGATCGCAAATAATCCAGTCTCCCACAGCCGGACAAAGCACATCGAAGTAAGATATCACTTTATCCGGGAGCATGTGGAGAATAAGGATATAGCCCTCAGCTATGTCCAGATGGATAAGTAGGTCACAGATAAATTCACGAAGCGACTGGATGAGGCCAAATTCTTGTTTTTCAAAACGGAATTGGGTATCTTGAACAAGGACTCATGAAGATGGCCAAGAAGATAGGAATTCACTCGGGAAGTACTTTAGAAAGAATAAAATTTAGTCCAAGGCAAATTCGTCGAATATCAATCAGTAGAACTCGTCGATTCGCCGAATATACATAACTAAACTCGACAAATCTGACTCTAGGTCTGGTTAATTTTGCCTAATTTTACTTGGGTCAAAAATTTCTTTCCTATATTGGATCCAAAGAGTCACAGCTTATCATGTACACGCCTTTCCCATGTCAAATTTAAATTATATATATATTACATGGGTTTAGGGGCAAATTGTATCATTTTGTTGAAACCAGCCAGCTGACCCACCGTGATGTCTTCTTCCGATGATTCCCCTTATGGCACTGTTCATCGTCTTCCTTTGATCATAATGCTCTCTTTCTTCATCAGTTTGGTCAGTGCAAGCCATAGCTAATTGTCCAGCAGAGGTCTCCCACCGATTTCTTCCAGAGCTTTGATCCCAAAAACACTTTCCTTGTCGATCCCGTCCGTGACAACAATCAAGTTCAAGTCCGACAGTTCTGTCCAGAGATGTTTCCTCATTCTGTTTGATATTTGATTCTCCATGGATCCTCGAAGCACCAGTGGTTTGCTAGGGGGTGGGGAACGCGTTCGTACAGTTTTTTCCTCTGCATTTGATGAGTTCAGGAATGTCATCCTGATGTTGGAATCTGCTAGTCTTTCTTTTGTACTAGAGCACCCGTGCAAAATATTGGACAAAGATGTTCTAGAGTTCTATCAGAATTCAAATCTATGCAGGGAGGATACTATGATCAAGAGAAAAATTTGTCCGACCAAATTAAAGTGAAGGATTCCCTCCTAATAAGGTACTTACGGCTTCTTTCTTATGAAGAGGTCGATTACCTCGAAGAGGAGAACTCTTTGATGAGTTCAGGAATGTCATCCTGATGTTGGAATCTGCTAGTCTTTCTTTTGTACTAGAGCACCC
The DNA here is from genome assembly GCA_039513925.1 of Platanthera zijinensis. NCBI lineage: Eukaryota > Viridiplantae > Streptophyta > Magnoliopsida > Asparagales > Orchidaceae > Platanthera > Platanthera zijinensis. The sequence goes on along the minus strand of CM077089.1, from coordinate 65,204,264 downwards.
GTGCAAAATATTGGACAAAGATGTTCTAGAGTTCTATCAGAATGCAAAGCTATGCAGGGAGGATACTATGATCAAGAGAAAAATTCGACCGACCAAATTCAAAGTGAAGGATTCCCTCCTAATAAGGTACTTACGGCTTCTTTCTTATGAAGAGGTCGATTACCTCGAAGAGGAGGACTTCAATGGATCCATGCTGTTCTATGGTCTGCCCAGGGGTACTAAGGCAGTGAAGGGCAAAGACATGAATGAGGAAGGAAAGTTACTATCAGATATCTTCGGTAAATTTCTCCTATGCAAGACAGAATCGCATGATTATCTCTCTTCTGAAATGTTCAAGATCCTGGTGACCATTATCTGCTGGAAGAGAAAGGATTGGGGTACACTGCTGTTTGCTAAGATCAAAGACAGTCTACGAACTCCGAACTTTGGAAGGATTATCAGTTTGTTCTTGAACCAAATGGACAAAGACAAGTTTGATATGACCAAAGATGTGCCTATCCATCACCTAAAGAAAATTGACTCTTCTATATTCTCGAGGTGGGATAGGAGGATCCTGAGGCCAGGGGAGCCAAAGATTTGCCTGTGGAGGAAGAAGAACATATTCCTGAGGATAGGATGACTTCTCCACCCCCAGTTAGATTCCTGATAGTCTGAGTTCAGGAATGGAGGGGGAGTCTGCTGATACACAAGTGGAAACTGAAAAAGTGCCCTTGAGTGTTCCTACTGAGATAGTTTTAGAAGTCCAAGCTACAATAATGCGAAGTTCAGTTTCAGTTCCATCTTCTTGTGTTTCAGATGAAGAGACAGTATATCTCCTTATAGAGGTTGTTGATATTAGTCGTGTTGTTGTTATTGAGATAGTTTTAGAGGAGCCTGAGGATGAGACTGCTGATGAATACATTCCCTCTTCTTCGAATGATGTGGAAGCTGTTGTTGAGGATGATCTAGATGTTGCAGAGTACATTCCCTCTTATTCTTATTCTCGTGTTGTTGATAGTGTAGTTTGATCTCTTTGTATTTGATGAAGTGTGTTTAACTTGATATACCTTTGTGTATAATCATGTCTATGTGATTTTATATTCGCGTTATTTTCTTGAGGTGCGTCATTATCCATCCTCCACCACATAGAGCCGCATTAGCAATTGCTAGTGGCGTGCATAGCAAGGAGGTGCTCACGACCCTCATTCTGTCGTTCTCACCACCTCATCCGTAAGACTACTCGTCCATTCGCCTAGCAATTCGGTGCATAGCGGCCCATATTGTTTTCCATCTTCCTGGCGAAGCATTGCATAGTAGCATTGCATAGAAGTAGTTTATTGGTGTTTTACTTTCTTTTTTTGCAAACAATCAAAACCCCCCTTCGTAAACACTGACCTAAGGACTTCAATCTAAAGTTCTCCTCAAAATTAACTCCACCTTACTATGCTCCTTGAGAGATCGATACTTGGGAAAATTCACCCATTTTATATTACTTCTGCGACCGCTACACTTGTCGTAGACTGCATCAAGTTTTTTGAGCCATTGTCGGGGAACACAGTCGTGTGAATTTTTTGAGAGGGAGATAGGAGATAGAAGCCCTTTTCCATTTGTTCATATCATGTTTCCTCTTTGCTTTAGTTTTTAAATTTTGTTGCTTATTTTTCTTTGTTCCTTTTCTAGGTTTAACATTTCTGCAGCAGGCATTCCTTTTCTTTTATCTACTAATGTGTAGTTAATTTTTGCTTAGAATATTTCTGTTGGAGAATTATTTATTGCGCACCATGTTTTCTTATATGAATATCCATTGCAAATGGTGTGGGAATTATAGGTATGGTAGTGATGAGTGCCTCACTGAAGATAGTGAGCATAATTCTCGTGGTTCAATGTATGGAGCATCGTCCTCTTATGGTACTTCATACACTAAACCCAAGTCTTATGGTCACTTCTCTTTTACGCCTTCACCTCTTTCTTATTCCTCTTCAGTCCCACTAGGACTGAGGAGTAATGGAAAATGGTGTTTGTGTTGTCGTAGCACCGAGCACATGTTGAAAGATTGCGCATAATTTCAGCGCCAGTTAGAGGAGGATGATGAACCAGGTATCCGATTTGTTCCAACCACCTCTCAATTGGCTGCCCCTTTTTATTCTAAGGATATATTCGCAGTACCACCTTGTCTATGGGGGACTGCTGCGGATATACCCTTCAGACTTTCTGTTGATCGGTATGACGACATTGTGGTGCCGTCTCTCCCTATGCATTCTTCCCCTCTTTTGGATTCACCCCCAGAGGAACCCGCACATATTTTCTCTGATGTTGTTGTTCCTCTGCTTTCTTTGTAAGAATTATCTATCCCCATTTTAGTCAGTCAGTTTATGAGGTTATGCCGGATTGTGATTCAGAGCCTGAGGTTACGCCAATGTGGGACGAGGACGTTATTCTCTCCAATGGAGAGTGTGACACCTTGGAACATGATGACGCACCAAGGTGGCATGATGTGGAGATACTTTCTGATGCGGAGATTTGAACCTCCTTATTGGATGAGGCGGTCCCTCTTACCACCGAGGATCTCGAGCTCTCGGATTCCCCTTGCTATGACTCATATGACATCGACGATGATCTATGCTTGGATCCTGCTGGGAGTGAGACTGGGACCAATCCCTCTATTTTTGATTTCCTTTTTATTTCTTCATCTCATTTATTTCTTGATCCCCTTTCTGTATCTAAGCCTGTGCGGGTTGAGTCTTCCCATGTGCTTCAGGAGGAATTGGAGCTTTCAGCTCGAGTCATTACTGATAGCATCCACTTTCACGAAGAGGTTAATTCCTCCTTAGTTTATGAAGCTCCATTCATTGCTTTCTCCTCCTGCTGTCTCACTGTAGACGATACCTTGCTGGGCAAGAATTTATTTTGTGGTGAGATGAGTGTGGACCAACGCTCCCCCTCTTCTTACTTGTTATTTCCTGTGCAAGTATTATTATTTAGGTCGAGGGGTATTTATTTTATTGTCGTATTAGTGCCCGTTACCCAAACGGATAATGGAAAAGTTACCTGTGCACTTTTCTTTTCATAGGCCCATTAGCTAGAAATGTATAGAATTTAATAAGTCATGCTGGGAGGACAATAACCCTAGTTATTATCTTACATTTCCTACATTTTTATTTTTCATGTTTATCTTAGTTTTTGTATTTCTTTATATTCTGTCTATTTTCTTTTATTTTTGCGGAGCTCACCCCTACAGGTATTAATGGCAAATTCGTATTGGCGGGGTTGTGATTCTTCGTTTGGCAGAACTGTTTCTGTTTTTCACGCGTCTTCTGGTATACTCACTGGCTGAGCATTGGGTAACCTCTTCCCTTGTCTCTATCTTATTTAAATTTCTATATCATATGTTATGTAGCTTAGTTTAAGTCTAGGGGAGAGCCAGTATTTGTTACTTTTGGCACGTGCTCATTTCATTTGCATACTAGAATCTTTTATTGTTTTATTTTGATTAGTTTATTGCATCGCACACCACAGAACCCACATAAGCGCGTGCTTAGCTGTTAGTGTGTTGCGAGTAAAACTCATTTCTTTTGTATGATTTAGGAAAATTATTGTGCTGGCATAGGATTGTGAGACAAATTAAAATGTTGACTCCTGTAGAGCTCCTAGTCGAGTGCTCTCGTCTCGTGTAGAAATTAGAGTAGATTTAATTTTTCTGTATATTTATAGTTTTATATTTTTCTAATTGCGTAAAGACTATTTATTCTACTCAAAAATTGGTGAATCTGGTGTGAATTGAATGGTAGTGTAGGGATGTTTGTAGCCGTCACTAGACTCGTTTGCTCGAGTCGAGAGGAAGAATCATCTTTCACGATGGCTAAGAACTTGCCCCAAGCTACTCTCGAAGCATTGGTGCATGGTTAGTCAAGCGGGAGCATGATATAGGCCATCATTTTTGCCTGATTGAGCTTTGTACAGTTCCTAATATCTTATCCTTGCTAGCCCCATTGTTCCTACCCCTTCTTTTGATTCAGCTCCACCATTATTTCATCAAAGCCTCATAGCCGATCCTAGTTGCAAACCCAAGTCGAGCTTTAATGTTTTACATTTTCATTTTGGGGTGTTGATGTGGTGAGATTCCTTGTGAATATGTGGATGTGCTCCAAATTTTTTATTTGTTGAAATTGTTAAAATAAAAAGATCATTTGAAAAAAAATATATAAAAATGAATTGTGAAAAAAAGTGAAAAGAAAAAGTATAATTGAAAATTCTATTTGAAATGAGATTGTATTTGTAGTAGGCAGTGCACACACCCATATTTTAAAAATTCAGTCTGGGGGTGTGGTGTACCCGCATGTATTTTTGTTAGCGGATAGATTCTTTTTTTATGCTAGCTCATTTGGGTTAGGTGCGTAGCCTTCTTATTTATCTTTGTTTACCTCACTGAAACCCAAGCCCCATCTCTTCACCTAAAGTCCTACGGATTCACGCTTGAGTCGAACTAGTACCGTGGAGAGAGTGTGAATGGGCAAGCATAAGGTCCCCGACATTGATGGATTTCTTTGGAGGTGATACTGAGCCTCAGTCTTTGGCAATGCTCACCTTAGTGACCTACCTACTCTCTCCCTACGTGTGACTAGAAGATTCACCGTGATTCCATTTTTGAGTAGTAATAAAATATTGATACTCATTGTGAAAAGTATAAACTATTTTGTATACTTAGAAATTTCCTCTATTATATTTTTACGCGCGCAAGCATGCGACTTTGCATAGTACTCCATATCTCAATTTCTATGTTAGCTAGTTTATTTTCCCTATCTACATAGATTTTTTTTGCTCGGGACGCGCAAACAGGTAAGTCTGGGAGTGTGATGAGTCCTATTTATATACTTTTTTTGGACTCATCAAGGCTAGTTTTCTCGTTAATGCACTACACTTTAGATTCATAATTGTTCATATTTGTAATTATGCCCATTCCATGTTAAGGTGCACTTTTGGCCCGTTTTCTGTATGATTTCATAGTTATTATTCTTTTTCCCTACTTGGGGTTATTTTGTGTATGGATAATATAGTATGCCCATTTCGGTGGATCGTCTATTTTCGCTGTAGGTACAAAGGTCGTGTGTGTGTGTCCCAGGATTGTTTGGGAAGGTTTTTGCCGAAGGTCCACTAATCGTGCATTTTTACACGCGCACGGTCAGTGGACTCCATGGCGCACGATCGTTGGTCGTGCGCGGCCTGTTCGTAGAACCCCAAATAGTACAGGAACATTGCACATGATCATTGGATCTATAGCGCATGACCACTGGTCGAGAGCCACTGATCGTGCGCACTATTCTCCATTTTTCCTAGTTCTGTATGAGGAATTCGCACGAGCATTGGACATCGTGCGCGACCACCGGTCATGCGCCACTGCTCGTGCACATTTATTCCTTTTTTTCTGGAGTTCTGTTTGGGGAAATCGCACGACCATTGGACATAGTGAGCACGACCGTCGGTGGTGCGCCACTGCTCGTGCCCGTTATCCTAGTTTTTCTTTGAGTCCTACCATGTTAATACGCACGATCACTGGATATAGTGCGCATGACCACTGGTCGTGCTCCACTGATCGTGTGCATTATTATTTTTGCAATCTATAAATTCGCATGTTCCTCCCTAATTCCAGATACTGGACTTTTTCTCCGTCATTTTCATCTCCGAGGAGGGTTCCACCAATCTCCTTCATCCTTCACAGTAGGGAGGGACTCCGGGAAAGCTTTCAATGCTAAATTAAAGTCGGAGCTTCCTCTCGACCTCCTCCTTAATCCTTGAGCTTCAAGAAGGGTTTGACATGGCTTTCACCATCAAGCTTTGAGGAGTTTGTGTCATTCTTCATCGGATTGTGACACGAAGAAGACAGGTCCATTAGGAGTTAGTGACAGCCTCGTCTACCTCGGACGCAGTTGAGGACCGAGCTAGGATGCGGACTGACAACCCGGTGATTCCTTCCGTGAATCCTCAGCAAGACTTCGGATCTGGTAGATTTCGCACTTTATTCTTCTCTTATTATTGATAGTGTAGATTGATCTCCTTATATTTGATGAATTATGTTTAACATGATATAAGTTTGTGTACAATCATGTCTATATGATTTTATATTCACGTTAATTGCTTGAGGTACGCCATTATCCATCCTCAACCACATAGTGCTGCACTAGCAATTTGTAGTGGCGTGAGTAGCGAAGAGGGGCTCACGACCCTCATTATGCAGTTCTCACCACCTCATCCACAAGACTACTTGTCCATCTGCCTAGCGATTCGGTGCATAGCGGCCTGTGTAGTTTTCCATCCTCCTGGCAAAGCATTGCATAGCGGCATTGCATAGGATTAGTTTATTAGTGTTTTACTTTCTTTTTTCGCAAACAATCAAAACCCCCCTTAGTAAACACTGACCTAAGGACTTCAATATCAAGTCCTCCTAGAAATTAACTCCACCTTACTGTGTTCCTTGAGAGCTCGATACTTGGGAAAATTTGCCCATTTTATATTACTTGTGCGACCAATGCACTTGCCATAAACAACATCAGTTGGCTAAGTTCCTTGTCCTTCTAATTCAGTAAAGATGTTGTCTCAGCCTGCTGGGAAGTAGCAAGCTGAAGGGAGGATATCTCCTCCACCTGCTTCTTAGTCAACTTCTTATACTTCTTGAAGGCATCCAGAAGTTCTCCATACTATCAATCAATTGATTGACATCTCCTTTAGATTCAGAATCATCTTCACCACTGGATGAAGAAGCTTCTATACAAGGACTAGTCTCATATACAGACTCAGAAGAAGATCTTGATAGAGAATTTACCTTGCTTTGACTACGATGATCCTAGATGGATTCATCATCAGTCATTGACATCAGCCCAGAGAATATGTAGGCATCTTCTTCATCCTCATCCACCTCTTAGTCACCATCTGAATATGACAGAGGGGCCTTGATGTCTATCCTAGCAGCAGGATATTCTTCATCTACTGCTTCAGCTCCTTCTTCAGTAGCAGCAGCAACCAACCCAATATAGGCTTCTTCTTCTTCAAACTCTGATGAAGATGAGTCTTTCCAGCTCTTTTCCATCATTGTAATAAAGTACTTCTCCTTCTTCCCCTTATACTGGTGTTGTTTCTTCTCACCAGCTTCCTTTCTCTTTACTGGCCAGCCATCAATAAATACCCAAGTTTGCTATAATAGTAGCAAACAACTTTAGATGATTTGTATTAACTAGTTTTAGAATCATACCTGTCAGCCTTGGAGTGATTCTTCTTGTGATGACAAGAGGTGGAAGATCTGATCTTCCACTATTTCTTCTTCATCTGCTTCGGAAAGTGCCTGGAGAAGGCAGCAAAGTCCTCATTAGACATACTACAGTTTGATGCATGTAACTCTGAGCTACCTGAATCAGATGGTTTTCTTAGAGGAGAGGGAATCCTCTCCTTACTCTTCCTAATGATATCTTCTCTAAAGGCCAAGGACTTTTCCTTGGGTTGGGATCTGCTGGTGGCCTCCTCCTCTTTCCCGGCAGCCAGCTACATCTCATAAGAGAGCAGATTTTGAAATAATGTTTAGAGAGGAGTATTAGCAAGCTTAGCCACCTCTCTTATGACACAAATCATAGTATCCCAGTCTCTAGTGAGAGACCTTAGGAACTTATTATTTATCTCATAATGACTGAAGACCCTCCCATAGGTCCTCAGTTCATTTATGATCCTAAAAACTCTTTCATAGCAAGCAGCTATATTATCTTTCAAGGATTTCCTGAAAGCCTCGTACTCCTGGTTAAGCATGCACTTTCTAACATCTCTTACCTCTTTGGTACCCTCCATGTAGACCATAAGGGTGTCCCACATCTCTTTGGAGGTCTGGTAGTGAACCAATTTGTAAAAGGTTGAATCATCTATGACACTAATAATAATGTTTTGTGCCCTCTTGTCTAATGTAGCTAAGATGACTTCATCCATTTTCATCTCTGAATATGTCTTAAGTGTCTGAACATTGACATCGAGAATTGAGACCTTCATAGGGATGAATGGTCCCTCCTTGACTGTCACAAAAATCCTTAGGTCATAGGCTTCAATAAATAGTGTGACCCTCTCCTTTCATATTCCAAAACACTTCTTCCTGTAGATGGGGAGTTTCATGGAACCTAGCTCCTTATGGTGTTCTCCAGAACCCATAAGTATAGAACTGTAGCTACCCTTGGAGATCACTCAGACTGTTAAATCCTTTTTGCGCAACCTCCCTCTGATACCACTTGAAAGTCTTTAATTTCAAGGTAGCTAACAATGTAGAGGGGGAGGGTGAATAGGTTTTCTGGTTTATTAATATTATCTTTTACTTAATGTGTTATGAGTTAGTAATTTTTAAGCATTCAAGACAAAAACACAAAGAACACACAAAAATTATAATGATTCCCCAGATTATGGGTACATCCACTCTCCTCCCACCTTTCTAACTTCAAGATAGACAAGGCACTTCTCCAAAAACTCAGCTCCAAAGAAATTACACCTTAGATCCCGCAGGATCTCTCAGTCTCCTCCAAGACTTACAACTCAGGTATAAAGCCCTACCTTAGAGCAAACTTGCTCCTACACTTAGTGATCAAATGATCACCTACCTCAGACTTGAATGCAAGTCCTACAGCTCAGGCTATGGAGGATAGCCCTACCTAAGAGAGAATAAATCTCCTACAGCTCAAGCACAAGGCCCTACCTCAGATCCAAATCTAGATCCTACATTCAGACCCAAAGGTCCTACACTCAGAGAGTATGACTCTCCTACAGCTTAGGAAAAACTGCCCTACCTCGAGCTCAAAAGCCCTACAGCTCAGATCCACAAAGGATCCTAGATCAGACCCAAAGGTCCTATACTTAGATCCAAAAATTAATCCTACACTGAGGAAAATCTGCCCTACCTCAGGCACAAAGGTCTTACAACTCAGATTTGAATGGATCCTACAAAAATGAAATTGATTTGTTTTAATTTGACATAAAGATGTCTCCCTGTGTCGGCTTCCTGAGATGAGTTATCTCAGCCCTAACTATATTCACAGCAGTAGAAAGATGGTCTTCAGTAAATAGTTGCCTCTGCTGGAAGTATCTTAGAAATGTGTTTCTGAACTTGCTGAAGAAGACTGAAGACTGATCTTGAGTTCTTCAAACAACAAACCTAAACCTGCAGAAAACTGAAGGATCTTCTTCTCTTTCTTTATCAAAAGCTAATCTGAACTTGCTGAAGCAGATGAAATTGCTACAACTATCTGGAATGAACTTTTAGTTCAGCTGGATTGACTTCAAACTTTTGGCTCGACAGTAATGGTGAGGAAGATGAAGTCCAACTACTCTTTGTGAATGGAAATATCAAACCCTAAAAGTTAAGTTCTTCCTTCTGTAGTTGTCCCTTTTATCTTTCGTCGATTAACGGCTCCAAGAATCATTGGGGACCAACTATAGCTGACATATGTAACTTGCTTTAGCAGAAGAAGAAGTATAGTAGAGCGCTGGCGCTATTAGTCTTGTTCTGTAGCTTTCCCACAACTTATTAGAACTCTGTTGACTTTTGTTTACTTTGGTTGATGTCATCAGTTATGGACTTAGCCAATTTCTTAGATCCCCTCAAGGCGTTGAGCTCCCACCTCCCGCGGCTAAAGACAGTGTAGAGCTCCCACCTCCCGCGGCTAAAGACAGCACTCTCGTGCCCTATACCTTTTTAGGCGCACCAGTTCATTCAGTCAATTAAGCTGCAGTCGGTTCTGATGATTATGACATCCGGTGATCCCTATAGATATATAATGAATCATAGACGTAGAAAGGCGGTCTTAGGAAGAAGAGGGGGTGGAGCTTACAGGAGGAGCAGGTCTGATACCAACTGTCACAACCCGCATTTTTCCGAACAATTTAATTATATTAGAGCAAGGGGAAAATACGCGTCGTGATGCCACGCCGTACAGGGGATAACTGCAGACGTTCAGGCAAAACTCCAAACTCTACAATTCTAATAGAAAACATAGATGTTTATGAATAAAATCCAGTTTAAGTTATGATGGTAGCCGTATCCCTCGGCTTAGTGAATCATCTAGTTCACGATTTAAAAATATAAATTCTACGCTTGCGGAAAATACTTATTTAAATTGACTCTCATATCCTACATAAGTATAAATGTCCCCGAGGAACAACTCATACAATGCAAACTCTAGATTTATAATACGGGTAGGAAAGTCTTTACGCTAAATAGAAAATAGTGGCTTAGTTTTGAAGGAGATGATAAGTATGCTTTACTAATAGTAGGGTTTTATAGGTCAAAATACCTAACATGCAGTCCTAGCAAGGAATCATCCCAGAGAGCAAGTAATGTAAACCAAACATAAGAAAACCACATCAGCTAGCAAGTGTCAAAAGAAATCAACAATCCTGTGGGCGTCAACAATCTGACACGAACCCACAGTCTGAATAGGTCTGAAACTAGGCAAAGAAAACAAAACAACGAACTACCTCGCTGCGGCGAGGGGAAAAAAAACCACAGCCCACCTGCTGCTGCAAGGGCTCCCAAAACCGGCTCCGCTACTTGCTAATGCTCCGATCCTGAGGCATTTCAAAGACAGAACACCTCAGCAAGAGGGTACAAATGGTGGCAAAAAAAATAAGTCAAAATAATTAAAGGTCAAAAGGGGTACCAACCCAAGACCAAAACCATTGAAGTAAGGTTCATAAATAAAACTCGAGAAATAAATCAGAAGAAAAGAACTCTCGTGAATCATCACGTATAACAAATCATGCAGGATACCCGAAGCAAGGGGAGAGCATGATTGAATCATAAGAAAGAATATACCAAAACTTTATTAGTAACCTGTAGTCAACTCTACTCATAAACACGGGCAGGGTGGTCACTTCTCTAGATACACCCCTCACAGATGTTAAAATCCGTCTAACCGCGGGGGAGACTTGCACACTCCACCAATCACCGCAGATGCCCAAAACCCAGTAGAGTCCCATGGGGTACTAATGAAGGAAACAATCTTGCGGTCGGTGGATTTGCCCACTAACTCCCGCAAATTTTAGAAACCCAAAGAAACCACAACACAAATATATCCCGAGGTTTGGCTCATCAGATTCTACTTGACACTTCTAGTTTCAAGACATGCTTGATCAACCCCTATGAACGATCTACAAACCTAGACAAACTCGAATACGCTCAAAACGATAGGTATGATATTTAGAGCCACCATTAAGACACTTCAAGAACAAATAAATATTTATAGACAAGATCACGTTCACCATGACAAAATCTTACAACATCGAGTGATCCTCCAAAAAGGTTAATCGTAACAATAACTTGGAAGAAAAAGTGCAGAAAAATTTTAAAGAACAAAAAGACTAAACCGTTACCATCAAATCGGACAAGGAGAAATGAGGGGAGACCACCACTTGCCTTGATTTTTACCGGAAAAGTTCTCCAAATCAGTCCACGTCACAGATCGGGGCAAAAGAGGACGGAGGAAGTTGAAATCTAGACAAAAATGGTCGAAAAGGGGGTTAGGGCTGAAAAACTCTAACGAGAAAACTCAAAGAAAGGGAAAAAATTTACCACGATGGCGTAGCTCTCGATGAGAGCTTTCCAGATCTACGCTCGGTTGAGGATTTCGAGCACCGGAGCTCCGTCGGCGGCCACCGGAAGGTTCACGGAGTATTTTCTCTCTCACGCTCACGCCGCTCTGGTTCGGGAGGAAAAGAATCGGAGAAGATGAAGTTCTGATCAAACCTAAGTCCATATATATATATATATTATGTAAAAGTACTTATAAATTTTTTTGTCTAAATACAAAAAAAACGTGTAATTTATGAGTGGCTACGGGAAAACCGATAATAGAGGTCTAAGATGACATCAAATCGAAAAGTGTCCAACATGAAAGTTGTAGATCTCGTCGAAACGAACAAATTTCATGCTGACCGTTTTTTCGCACGACACCGTTTTGACCCTCAAAACGGTGCCCGAACTCTAACTGTACAGAACCACTCGAGTGGAATGAAGGATACTCGAGTATGAGAGCAAAATACTCGAGAGGAACGAAGGATACTCGAGTATGAGAGCAAAATACTCGAGAGGAACGAAGGATACTCGAGTATGAGAGCAAAATACTCAAGAGGAACGTAACATACTCGAGATAGTACAATAATACTCGAGTAGATCAAGTCTACCCGAGCTGGACATGAGCAGCTTCGGGAAAATCGAAAATAGGGGTCCAAGATGGCTTCTAATCGAAATGTGGTCAACATGAAAGTTGTAGATCTCGTCGAGACGAACAAATTTGATGTTGACCATTTTTCTATACGATGCATATTTGACCCTCAAAAATTCGCCCGAACGTAGACTGTACATGACTACTCGAGAGGAATGAAGGATACTCGTGTATAAGAGCAAAATACTCGAGTGGAATGAAGGTTACTCGTGTATAAGAGCAAATACTCGAGTGGAATGAAGGTTACTCGTGTATAAGAGCAAAATACTCGAGTGAAATGAAGGTTACTCGTGTAGATCAAAGGTACTCGAGTAGAAATCAAAAATACGGCTTATTTACGAGCAGTTTTGGGAAAATCAAAAATAGAAGCCTAAGATGGCTTCAAATCAAAAAGTGGTCAACATAAAAGTTGTAGCTATCGTCAAGACGAACAAACTTGATGTTTACTATATTTTGATACGACACCTTTTTGACCCCCAAAACGGCGTCCGATCGAAATCTGAAACGGGCTACTCGAGATAACAAAGCGCAAATTCTTGAAATGAAATTTTTTTGAACAAAGGGACACGAATTCAGAACAGAGGCCCATACACGCACCGAATTAAGCGAAACTCACACCATAGGCGAAAACTGGCGCTACGATTCTAACGGCGAAGCCAAAACCTAAATCCGACGAGCCATTCCTGAGATAAAAATTTCCAAATACAATGACATAAATACTCAAAACTTCAATCGCGCGCCGAGACTCCAAAAATGCTCGGATTGCGACGAAACTTGACGAGCAAGTTTAAAATTACTCAACCTAAACCTCATAGAAATATTTTCTGATTTCGACAAAAATCCAAGAAATTGGCCGACTCGACCGAACGGACGCGAAAATGCCTTATCGGCGATGCGCCGTCAACCCGACGTTAAAAGTAACGCCATGACATCAAAAATATGACGATACCAAAACCAAACAAAATCATCGAAAAATCAGGGGCGTTACAGTCACTCCCCCTAAAAAGAAGTTTCGTCCCGAAACTTAATACAAATCCAAAATCTAACAAAAGCGAAGAAATCAAACACAACCTAAAACATATAAACATACCAGAACTAGGCGAAGAGGCGCGGATGAGATTCTCTCATTGCTGATTCCAATTCCCACGTCGCGCTCTCGACATCTTGATTCCTCCAAAGGATCTTAACCATTGGGATGGTCTTTCTTCGCAATACACGCTCTTGAGATTCCAAAACGCGGACAGGCTCTTCCACATACGACAGATTGGGCTGAATTTGGGGCACCGAGCTGAGAATTTGACGATTACTACGAACACACTTCCGTAACTGGCTCACATGGAACACCTCGTGGACACCAGGGAAGTTAACAGGTAAATCCAGTCGATAAGCTGACACTCCGATGCGCTCTAGAATCTGAAAAGGTCCCACATACCGGGGGTCTAACTTGTGGTTCCTTCCAAATCTTTTTACTCCTGGCATCGGAGAAACTTTAAGAAAAACCAAGTCCCCAACGGCAAACTCCAAGTCAACCCTTCGTCGATTAGCATATTTCTCATAACGCTCTTGTGCTACACGAAGCTTCTCTCGAATATGAGTTACAGCACAATTCATCTCCTCAAGGGCTTCCGGACCTAGCAACGGCCTCTCACCAACTTCAGCCCAAAACAAGGGTGTTCTACAACGCCTCCCATATAAGGCCTCAAACGGGGCCATCTGCAGACTCTCTTGATAGCTATTATTGTAAGCAAATTCCATGAGTCTGAGACGCTCATCCCAAGCACCACCATGATCCAAAATATAACATCTAATCATGTCCTCCACGATCTGATTTACTCTTTCTGTTTGTCCATTCGTCTGCGGATGATAGGCGGTTGAATACCTCAAGTCGGTACCCAACCCCTCTTGCAAGCTCTTCCAAAAGCGAGACGTAAATCTGGAGTCCCGATCTGATACAATGCTAACAGGCACTCCATGTAACCTGATGACCTCTTCAACATAAAGCTCAGCTATCTTCTTCATCGAATACCCAATCTTAAACGGAACAAAGTGGGCACACTTTGTCAATCTGTCGACTATCACCCAAACTGAGTCATGCCCACGGGGGGATTTTGGTAGACCGGTGATAAAATCCATCGAAATACTCTCCCATTTCCAACTTGGAATATCAAGCGGTGTCAATTTACCACCAGGCCTTCTATGATCAGCCTTGACACGCTGACACGTAAAACATTCTGATTCAAACTTTGCGATATCGCCCTTCATCCCTACCCACCAAACAATTTGTTTTAGATCTTTATACATTTTGGTGGAACCAGGATGATAGGAAACACTGGAACCATGAGCTTCTTTACAAATTTTAGCCCGGATGTCACCCATGTCGGGAATACAGAATCTACCCCGATATTTCAGAGTACCTAGCTCGTCCAAAGAAAAATCAGGTAACTCTCCTTTCTCAGTCCTATTCCAGAGGTGCAACAATTCCGGATCATCCTTTTGGTGCACCCTTGTAAGGGAAATCCAAGAGGGCGCTTCTGTTTCCAAACTAGCAGGCGTAGAACTACTCCCAATCTCGATGTTCATCAACAAGAATTCTTCTACTAAGGACTGTACCGATAGATTAAAAATTTTAGCGGTCTTCCTACTCAAGGCATCAGCTACTACATTAGCCTTTCCTGGATGATAAAGAATTTCTACTTCATAATCCGCCACATATTCTAACCACCGACGCTGTCGCAGATTCAGTTCCTTCTGAGTGAAGACGTACTTCAAACTCTTATGGTCCGTATAGATCTTGCACAGCGCGCCATACAATAAGTGTCGCCACAGCTTCAGCGCATAAATTACGGCAGCAAACTCCAAATCGTGCGTAGGATAGTTTCTCTCGTGAATCTTTAGTTGCCTTGATCCATACGCGATCACCTTACCATCTTGCATTAAAACACAACCGAGTCCATGTGTGACGCATCAACATACACCGCATACTCGACTCCTTCAGTAGGTAAGGTTAAAATTGGGGCAGTGCACAGTCTCTTCTTCAACTCTTGGAAAGCCTCTTCACACTTATCGCTCCAAATGAATGCAGTATTCTTCTGAGTTAGTCTAGTTAAAGGGGCAGACAACACCGAAAATCCTTCCACGAATCTTCTATAATAGCCAGCGAGGCCTAAGAAGCTCCTAATCTCCTTAGGTGTAGAAGGTCTTTCCCATTCCATCACG
Source organism: Platanthera zijinensis (assembly GCA_039513925.1). Taxonomy (NCBI): domain Eukaryota; kingdom Viridiplantae; phylum Streptophyta; class Magnoliopsida; order Asparagales; family Orchidaceae; genus Platanthera; species Platanthera zijinensis. The sequence goes on along the minus strand of CM077089.1, from coordinate 65,188,833 downwards.
GCAGAAATCTTGGTCGGGTCTACAGAAATACCGTCCTTGCTTACAACATGACCCAGAAAGGACACCTGGGGTAGCCAGAACTCACATTTGCTCAGCTTCGCATATAGCTTATGCTCCCTCAAGGTCGACAAAACCAAACGCAAATGCTGAGTATGCTCCTCAACATTGCGGTATCAGAGGGTTGTGACAGTTGGTACTTCAAACTCGAGTATGAGAGCAAAATACTCGAGAGGAACGAAGGATACTCGAGTATGAGAGCAAAATACTCGAGAGGAACGTAACATACTCGAGATAGTACAATAATACTCGAGTAGATCAAGTCTACCCGAGCTGGACATGAGCAGCTTCGGGAAAATCTAAAATAGGGGTCCAAGATGGCTTCTAATCGAAAAGTGTTCAACATGAAAGTTGTAGATCTCGTCGAGACGAACAAATTTGATGTTTACCATTTTTCTATACGATGCATATTTGACCCTCAAAAATTCGCCCGAACGTAGACTGTACATGACTACTCGAGGTTTGGCTCATCAGATTCTACTTGACACTTCTAGTTTCAAGACATGGTTGATCAACCCCTATGAACGATCTACAAACCTAGACAAACTCGAATATGCTCAAAACGATAGGTATGATATTTAGAGCCACCATTAAGACACTTCAAGAACAAATAAATATATATAGACAAGATCACGTTCACCATGACAAAATCTTACAACATCGAGTGATCCTCCAAAAAGGTTAATCGTAACAATATCCTTCTAGTGAAGTGCCCCCTTATCCCTGCTATGCTGCTTAGGCACATTAGCCCTCAACAATAGGAGAAATGGTCAAACTGTGAGAGGGTATGAAAGCCCCCGGCTCTCCAGCCCTTTCCTTAGCTGAGCTAAGCACATATTCTCTTTCGCCTTTGCGAGATGTGAGTGCATCGCTTGAAGGAGATGCTTAGACTCTCTCTTCCCTAGCTTTCTGTCTCTTTGTCCTACCGATCCGTCAGAGGGAAAGACTGGTGAGAGTGCAACGACTGCTCCATTGGCAGATGCTATTATGTTATGTACTATACTTAGGAGAAAGACAATTTCTTACGCTAACCTGCTTCTTTTTTGGGCTCTCTCTTTGGTGGGGGGACATACCAGAACCAGTTCTAACCAGAAGTGGAAAGACCAGGCTCTTGCAAGAAGAGGGGGTTACATAAGTCGAATAGTTGCAGTCCTTCGACGGGATATTGGCTTGGTAATGAATTCAAAGTCAACGAGGAGAATAAGACAAGCATGGAATGGTCCGGTAGTCGCTATAGAATCTCGACTGAGTCTGAGTGAAGCTAGTCCATTCATTAGATCACCTGTGCGTGCCTTATCTATCATAAGGAATAAGGAACGGGCTCAAGTCCAAGGCGAAAAAGACCAGCTTCTTTCCTCTCGGCATAACCGGTCTTAGCTTTTCCTGTTCACGACTCCCCGACCTTCTTTCATCAGCTCTTCTTGCTAACGTCTTCACTTGAAAGGAAGAGCAGGACCCTCTTCAGATTCACTCAACGCCAAAATCCTTAGTCAACTTTCTAAGCCATTCTGCATCTTAGGCATTGAGAGCATTAAGTGAGCCTTCATCTGTAACATCCCATTTAATTCTCATGGGATGTTACAAGCTTCTTTTCCCGATTAGAGTCCCGTAGGCTTAACCTTGATTTCGGGGACAAAATCTTTGTTTTGTTTATTGGGATTTGTAACATCCCATTTCCGGCAAGACCCCTAGGAGTCGGTTGATTGTGGTAGAACCCTGGGGAGCCCAGAAATCGAAATAAAGCGACCAAGAATTCGGGTCACGGGTTGGTCACGCCCGTGACCGACCCGTCACGCCCGTGACCTGGGGGCGTGACTCCTTCGACGATCGTCGATTTCAGTTAGACAATCATCGGGCGCGGAATTTGCCTCATGTCCTGTCACGCCCGTGACCAGCAATGTCACGCCCGTGACATAGGGCGTGACCACCTTCGACGATCGTCGATTTCAATTCGACGGTCGTCGGCCAGGAATTGGCCACACGGGCGTGTCACGCCCGTGACCCACAATGTCACGCCCGTGACATAGGGCGTGACCACGTTCGACGATCGTCGATTTCAGTTCGACGGTCGTCGACCCAGAATTAGTCACCAGGCATGTCACGCCCGTGACCCTCAATGTCACGCCCGTGACATAGGGCGTGACCACGCTCGACGATCGTCGATCCCAATTCGATGATCGTCGACCCAGAATTTGGCCACACGGGCCAGTCACGCCCGTGACCCGGGTGTCACGCCCGTGACCACCCTTTGACGATCGTTGATCTCAGTTCGACGATCGTCGAACCCAGAATTGGCTAACCGGGCCTGTCACGCCCGTGACCTATGTGTCACGCCCGTGACCAAGGCCGAAACGACAGCCAGACTGGAAAAGTTCGTAACCGACGCCATAATAAATTCTGATTATGGGAATGAAAAACCAAGGGTATTTATAGGCCGTTTCCTACTTTAATTTTTTAAATAATTAAGGAAATGTTGGTCCAATAGGAAATCGCCACCTGGCGAGCACCTCTTCATCTCCAGCGTTTCAACTACAATTCGTCATAACCGAAACGTCATTAAGGGAATTATTAATGGCCGCGGACGTTTCATCCTTTCCCCTCCCCACTTGCTGATCTATAAAAGACTCCTAAAAGCAAGAGGAAAAGTTTACACTCTCCCTCAAACTGTTTCAGATTTTCCCCCATGCTGTTGAAGAACTTCCGGCGACGCCACCACCGCGCCAATGGCTTCCCGACGCTCTGCACGCCTTCAGCCCGCGAACAAGGTCCTCCCCTCCCTCTTCTTCTGCAGATAGATCTTAGAAATCATTAGGAGAGATATCGGGCTCAAAAGAGCCAGATCGGGTGAGCGTATTCGTGGTTTTCCGAAAATTTCATGGTGGCGGGTTCGCCGGAAACCGCCTCTCCGGCGGCCGTGCCGCCGCCCGACGATAGCCCTCACCTCAACAGAGGTGGTGGTGGTGATGGCCGGCCAGGGAGATGGCTGGATGGCCGGGAAATAGCTTGGAAAAGCTACAGGAAATTAGGTTTTCAGGGCTCTGTTTCGGGCTGTAGAAGAAGATGAACAGTGCCATTTAATTAGATTTTATTTGTGAAGCAATTTCTGAATGAAAATATCTGTCACTTTAAATAATTTGGGAAAAATATCTAGAAGCTCCTACAGGAAAAGTAGTCAACATAGAAAATGTAGCCCTTGAAGTCTAGTTTAATTTAAAATTGATTTCACTTGATTTAGAATCCTGGTTAGACCAAAGCACCCTTTTTGGTGAGGTCTATCCAGAGGGCCGTCTTGACCTTAGAAAAATTTCCCACTCTAAACCAGTCATCAAAATGACTTGAAATTTGGGGTGTGGCCTAATCTTACCTATATCTAGGTGCTATCCAAAAATAAGAATTTTTGGGAAATATTTTTCTATAGTTTTGAGAAAAATTCAATAATCCTTGTTTAATTTAATTAGATGGTTAAATAATTTCCAAACCCTCCCAAATTTTGGTGAGTGGTCCCTGGGTTCACCATAAGATTCTGTGTTGGGGCTGTGGTCCGGAATCGCCCTCGCGCTGCGGTGCTATGCGGTAATGGCTTAACTGGCTGCCCCGTGGATCCGCCCGAGGACCTTTGATATAAAGATTAGTGGCGCCATCCTCCATCAGTCCGGGCTTTTGGTGCGAGTGGTTGCGCTAAGTCCTCTCATTCTGTATAATTTTTCATCTCATTTGGAGATGGTTTGGATTAGAAATGATCAACCCTAAGTTTTGCCCTAATAAGGGGTCTTAGGTTAAAAGTGCACTTTTGAGATTTAAGTGGTCAGATCACCTCAACAGAGGCTGAGATTTTTACCACTGGCTAGTAATATTCTCTAGCACCCCCTCATAGAGTTTGAGGTGGATCGGGGTAAGTTTGCCCTAAGAACCAAGGCCAAACCCTAAGGATGGATCTTGGTGGTTTGTGAAGGTCATGTGGTCAAATGACCTTGGATTGACCCGAAATTGGGTGAAGAGAACCATAGGACCAATATAGTTCTCTGGATGAAATCTTAGTAGATTTGGAGACCGTTGGGATACCTAAAAATCTAACCCTAGTTTAGGGTGCAAAACTTGTAGAGATAGGAAATGACACTAAATCACATTGAAAAGTGTTGAGATTTGGGTAGAGTGAATTATAGGGATGGTACAAGCTCTGGATATTTTACTATGAATTTTAAGATTATTATTTTGGGTACTTCATTAACGATTTAGTAGCTTGTATGATTCGCTTAGAAAATTTATTATGGAACACACACTTCCTGAAAATTGATGAAATTTAGACAGAGAACGTTTATTATGGTTTTAAATCTCTGTGAATTTTTATGGGATTTTTGGAAGTTTAATTTTAGGGCTTGCTTCATTAAGTATGTTTTACCTTGATTATTTAATTAAATCTTTAGTGGTGTTTAGCAAGCTAGTGAAATTATGATCATTTGCACAAAGATCTTTTTTATACCATACTACTGATTAGTAATTTTCCTATAATTTTCCGACGAGTAATTTAAGTACTTCCTTCATTACATAGAATTAACGTGATTATACTGGATAAATTATTTAGAGGCTAAATACTTTCTGTAAAATTCTGGAAATTTGTATTTGAGGTTATCTTGCTGTTATGTAATGATCATGATTTTTGAGTAGCCATTACTCCTTGTGTACCTCATATAGCTCAGGATGGTCTGCATATAGTAAAACCACGGAATTCTGATAATTGATGGTTGGTAGGGCAAGCTAAGATTGAGTCCATCATTGGAAGGCAGGACAAGTAGAGTGTGAGACTAGTCAAGGATAAGGGAGTATGGGAACGACGAAAGATCGTCCATCCCGGGAAGAAGAGGAAGAGTCTTAATACTCTAGGGTTAGAACTAAAGTAACTAAAAGAGGATCGGGTTAAGGGAGATCAACCAATAATAATAAGTGCCTTGCGAAAGGGAACTTCGGGCCGTAATGCCACCGTCTTGGTTCCTAGTGCCCCTTGAGAGCCCTTCACGGGGTATACCGGGGGCAGTCCTGGGCTAACGTAAACCATAGGAATAATGAATTAAAAGAGCAACTAGTATAACTAGGGTTGCACGTTTACAATCCCCGATAGCTAGGAAAGTAGAATTATAGGATTGGTTACCATTCAGACAGTAGCTCTGAAGGTAGATGCATGGACGGACTGTCCGGGGAGCCGAGGGCTCGAGGGTTGGAGTACAGAATAAAGGTGGTGGGTCTTCGGTATCTGATTGTCGTTCACACCGACATCGGTACGCTGACTCGGCGGTGTGGGACACTTAGCCAAAGAAAGTCTGGTGGGTACAGCCAGCAGTAGTACGCGGATACTCTAGGTTGTGTTCTTCTAGGGGCGTACGGAAGGGCTAGGCCTGGTAGTGTGGATGCCCGCCTAGGAGTGGGGGGCCCGACCCACTGTCTCCGTTTGCCACTACGGAGGTTCCTGGGAGTGAAGCTAGCTGCCCGAACAGGGGGAACTAAAGGTCTGTACGCATAGAGTCATGTGCGTGTGTTGCACTTGCATGAATCATGGCATAGCATATCACTACACTCATAATTGCATACAACCGCCACCCCAACGTATAAATCAGTATGAGACTTTTTATACGATGGGAGCCTTGCAGAAGATCCCTTAACTTATAAGTTTGTATGAGCATTCATATAAGTTAAGGTTACATACTTATTTACTTGTTTGTTTACTTACTATTCTCTAGCTGTCTTTTTATACAATTTTCTACTCATTAATTGCTCTACCTATTACAACATTTACATTGTTCACCTGTTATAACATGCTAGTTAGGTCCACCGTCACCTGCTTGATTATTCTCCACTTTTGTAGCTTCCCTTTCCTCCTCTCCGCCCGGTGCTTAGGAGCCGTGGTGGGAGGGGTAGGGGATGATAGGGCTTAGTCTTTATAACTAATGGTTTTCGAACCAAACATTACAGGAGCTCCGGATGGGAGACAGGGACCAGCACCAGCGGAGTACGGTGCGCATGGAGGTGGGACAGTCTAGCACCAGTGCACCTGCGACCAGCTCCATGAGTGATTAGTATTTTCTTAGCTTCCTCGATGAGTAACTTGTAGTGAGGACTCTGATGTACAGGGCTCGAGCCCATTTATCTATTTTCCTATTATTACTATTGATGGACTGGTTATGATTTCACTTTTATTTACATATTTCTGTGGACTTGTTTACATTTTTGTATAAATGCTTCTCTCTCTTGTGATCGAAAAGGGCCGGTAGAATTGGCGTTTTGTAGTGGTTGCCTTCCCGTGAGTCGGTGCCACTGCAAAGTGGCAATTCTGGGCTAAGACCCCGGTGGTTGAAAAAGAAAAAAAAAGGGGTCTTACAAGTGGTATCAGAGCGGACCTCGATCGAAAGAGAAGTAGTCCACAAAAACCTTGGGCCACCCCCGTGCGAGCTTAGTTTGCGGACAAACTAGCAGCGGAAGCAGTGGTGTGCCCATGAGGGAAATCACATGTGAAAGTCCATCCTAACTCTTCTTAAATTTCATTCATTCGCTCTCTAACAAATGGAATTTTTACTTGTAGCCTGCGACGAACCCTACATCGCAGCAGGGGACACCTCAGGCTCCGAATGTGGTCCCGACTCCACCAGCACCAGTTCCATTCCAGCAGACGGAGATGGGGCAAACACTGACGGCCATCCTGGAGGCCTTCAGAGCCCAGTAAGCCCCGGCCCCACAGCCAAACCCCGGGGCCAATTGGATGACTGTCTTCCGGGGACTTTCCCCTCCATCCTACCAGGGGACGGAGTCTGCAGTACGTACGGAGGAATGGTTGGACACTATTTACGAGATGCTGGCAGGGATTCGATGCCCCACGGAGGAGGCAGTCGCTTTGGCAGTCTCCTGCTTAGAGTCACATGGAAAGAGATGGTGGAAATCTCAGCTGGACACCACCTTTGCAGGGATGGACTGTGCTGATATTACTTGGGAGGAGTTCAGAGCAGCGTGTAAGACCCCAACCTCGGAGATGATCGCGTTCGGGCACCGTTTTGAGGGTCAAAACGGTGTCGGGTGGAAAAATGGTCAACATGAATTTTGTTCGTCTCGACGAGATCTACAACTTTCATGTTGACCACTTTTCGATTTGAGGTCATCTCAGGGGCACACGGCCAAGCACACGGCCGTGTGCCTACCCGTGTTCAGTGGTCGAATGCGTTTTTGTGCAGTCTCGAGTCAGAGAAGGACACGGCCTGAGACACATGGCCGTGTCTCAAGCCGTGTGTAGGGCACACGGCCTCGAACACGGCGTGTCAAGACCCGTGTCGATCGGCGAATGAGCTACACGGCCAGACACACGGCCGTGTGTCAAGCCGTGTTCGGCCCAGTTTTTGGGATTTTGGATCTAATCTCGGCCGTTCGTTCCCTTGGATCTGGATCCGACGGTGGGGGATGCTCCTGGGGGGTTATTAGTCGGGAAATGGGGGGAGAAACCCTCATTTTCACTTTGAGTTTCTCTTTCTTCATCTTAGAGAGAGGGGAGAACTCCTTTGGTGGTGTGAGCCCAAATTCCGGCCGCCGGCGGAGCACCGAAGCACCGATTCGCGATCCGAGTCCGGATCCTCGAAGGAAAGGGCGAGGTGAAGCTTTCCATCCGGCTACATCTTCATGGCGCCGCGGAAAAATGCGAGGGTAACGATTCTCTTCTTGAGCATGTGAAGCTCTTCTTCCTTTGCATGGGAAAACCCCTCTCCCGCGAGTGTGTGGCGAGATCGTGGTATTCCTTGGGGTAGATAAGTAAAGTCCCCCTTGTTAGAGTCCGGAATCGTAGTACGGACATAGGCATGTTGTGTGAAGCCTACCCGGACGTGTGTTCCGGATCGGTGATGTTTTGCTATGCATATTTTAGCCGGAGAAGACTCCGAGCGTTGTGGTTGTTTTCGGGTTGCTATGCGGTAGAATGCATCAGGGAATCTTGGGGATTAACCCCGAGGTGCACCCGGAAATCTGGGCGGAAACGAAGTTCTGCCATCTCGGTGGCCTGGGTGCCAGCCGGGAACATAGCGGGGCTATGTATCATGTTTGATTGCGGCAGGGAGCCTTGGGGATGAAACCCGAGGTGCACCCGGAAATCTTGGACGGAAATGTAGTTCTGTCATATCGGTGGCCTGGGAGCCAACCGGGTACTTAGCAGGGCTAAGTACCGTGTTTGATCGTTATTTGGGACTGGGGAAAGCTTAGTCCGCGCCAAAGGGCCAAATGGCAGTGGCGGAGTGAGCAACGGACTAGTAGCCCTCTACCCGCTCCACCTGCTCGGTTAAAGCGACCTAAAGTTTACGTGGGACTTACTGAGATTTGGAGATCGAGTCTAGGCTGCGGCTGAGAAGACTAAATGCTCACAAAGATTGCCATCCTGGGGGTGGTGGTGGAGTCGAGGACCGGACGGGGTTCGGACTGGCTTCGCCGAGTAAGTGCCCTGAGAGCACGGGGTGTACGGCCGTGAGAGCGTGCACCTATGTTGAGATGCTTGTTTGGCTGTGTTGTGTGTTTTGCTAACAAGTGCAGGGAAGAAGCTTTGCCGCCCCGGTTTGGGGGCGGAATCGTTATAATTTGGTCAGCATTGCTGACCGTTGCCTTTGTCTACCACCGTGCGGTGGGTTGTTGCTTGCAGGTGCTGCGGAGCCGAGAGGTAAATAGCGGGCTAAAGCCCAAGTTGCTGTGCTGGCCCTCGAAGGCCTTGTTTTGAGTGTTTTACCTCTTGTACTCATGTGTGGCCGGCCTGCGTGCCGAGGTTTGGAAGACACTACTTTGTTAAGTGAACATTGTAAGGCCTTAAGGCCAGTTCTCTTTTGTGTATGTACTCATTCCTGGGTTGTAGTGGACATTCATGCTTTTTGGCAGGGTTCTTATTCTTTTGCAACTTAATTAAATTTGCTTCCACTAGGTGTTGTGTAGGACGCTCTGATTAGTTGTATGGTTTCAACGCGTAACCAACCGGTCTGTCCGTAGTATATGGCGTCGGGCCCCGGCCGGACCTACTGTTATATGCTATGTGACGGATAGGGGTGTTACAAATTGGTATCAGACTACTGGTTTCGGTCAAGCTTAAATGAATTCGTGGACGAATTCACTTTAAGGGGTGGTGAGCACATGTATGTGCGTCATCGTTATAACATGAAAAGAACCCATGAATGTCCACTTAGGAATGAAAATACACATGTTTGGGGAACCTGCGTGTTCCTATAATTGCTTTTTGCAATTTTGTTCGGTCCCTTATTGGTGTTCTGTACGATTGTAGGTGTACAAGTGTGGCGCGTAGCAGTCTGAATGCACACTTTCTGGGAAAAGTACTGCACCCAGCGACGTGCCGAAGACCCCTACGTCTTTGGAAACCATAAGAAGGGTGGTTGAAGCGGTGTTCGCTGTGACCAATGCACATCATGGGAGTAATGTGCAACCATTTGTCCCTGAGGTGGCCCCAACATCGGGTGGTATGTTGGAGCAAAGGGCATTTGGGGGTCATGTAGAGCAGCAGAGGAGCCTAACTGTGGCGCAGGGAGCGCATTCGGTGGACGCATATTTGCAGACGTTCCTCATGGTAAGGCGCTACCCAGGTTTTGAATGGGAAAGCGAGCAATCTATAGTGGATAGATTTTATAACGGTCTGCGCAGCGAGTTGCGTATCCTACTGCTAGGACCAAAGTTATTGGGATTCCGAGCTTTGGTGGAATCGGCCAGAGCTTTGGAAGTGGAGTTGGGGGAAACCCACCAAGTACCGGTGAATAGGGTACCAAACCTTATAGATCCTATAAGGACTGCGTATCGAAAGATGACGAGAGAAGAGGCTGGGTCATCTACTACCCAAACTACCGTCAAATGTTATTCTTGTGGCAAGAAAGGGCACCTCGCTAGAGAGTGTTGGGAGAGTGCTCAGAAGGCAAGGAAAGTTTTGGCAGGAACAGTCGGAGATCCTGTGGCAAAAGATTCGGTGGTGAAGCGGACAACTTCAAAATCTGGGTACCGTAGGTGTTACAAGAAGGCTAGGAGGTCGGGTCTAGTCCCTTCCTCTAGCACATCCGGAGCGACTACTGTCCAAACCCTGGATGAATGCTTTGTGTGTGGAAAGCCGGGGCACTATGCCCGGGATTGTTGGTTTGGACGCCCAATGTCCAAAGAGAAGTCAGGGGCAATATCTGAGGAGAAGGGAAAGGCGGTGGCGTTCGTCACACCGCTGTTTACTCCGGTCCAACTGGGAATGGACAGCCTTGGCCAGCAGGAGGCCGTATGGCCAACCGTCGGGAAGACAGGTATGGTGTAATTGATAGCAATTTAGCTTCTTATACCTGCCACCCTTTTGCGTGTTAGCTTAGGACTGGAGGTTCTAGGCTTTGTTTGGATTATTAGCAATCTGGCGAGAGCATTGTTCGATACGGGAGATTCGCGCACCTTGTGTCCAAGGGGTTTATATCATGTATTGAAGTACCTTCTTCGATGGCAAAGGACAAATTGGATGCGTTGTGGCGTTACGGATGTTCAATGCGCGCGAAAAGAGATTCTGTGTTGCAAGGTTACGGTTTAGGGGTCAGGGATTCGACGTGCAAGCGTCGTTACTGCCATCATGGGAGGCTTTGAAGCCTGAGCCTACATTGGGTAGTATCTCGGGTATATTCCTAATGTGTTTCCCTGGAGTCCCTCCGTAGCGAGCAATCGATGTCGTGAGTGAGCTGGCGCCAGGTGCCAAATCTGGGTCATGCTCTCCTCATAGGCTAACGCCTAATGAGTTGGCAGAACTGAAAGTTCAATTTGAAGAGCGTATGGATCAAGGTTTTGTGCGTCCAAGTTTGTCGTCTTGGAGCACACCGGCCCTCTTCGTGTAGAAGAAGGACGGGAGTTTGCGGCTCTGAATCGTTTATGAAGAACTGAGCAAGTCGTAAAAGAGATCAAGTACCCGATCCCAAGTATTGGCGATCTGTTTGATCATTTGGGTGGGTCATCGGTGTACTTAAAGTTGGAACTTAAGTCTGGTTACTATCAGATGAGAATCAAGGAAAGTGTTATCCCAAAGATAGCGTTCAACACAAGATATGGGCATTTCGAGTTTACGGTCATGCCGTTCGGGCTGACTAATGCACCATCGGTGTTCATGGATTTGATGAACAAAACGTTCAGGGAGTACTTATGTAACATCCCATTTTCAAATTGGACCCCCCTAGGTGTGACTTGAGCATAACTAGGTCCTATGAACTAACCTAGGTGAACCCAGGAGACCAAGTAACCTAAAAACCTAATTGAGACCCTCTTGGTCTGCAAATAGTAAACTACTAAACTTTAGGATAGAGTGACCTAGGGCCCTCAACATACCTCCAAGACCTCCTTATGGTCACTCTAACCCCTGACAAGAACTTTAGGACTCATCAGGGTGAATCCTAGAACCTGTGTTGACCAAGGTCAACCCTAACCCTAATTAGGTCAAATTGGCCTGTTCAGGGTTGATTGACCCTACCTAGGTCAAGTAGGCCCTACCAAGGCCCCACTGGACCCAAAGTGAGGTCAATGGGTCACCTAAGACCCATTGGAGTCAACCCTAGGAGCTAGGTTGACCCAAGTCAACTCTAACCCCAAAATGGTCAAAGTGCCCTTATTAAGGGTCAAATGACCTACAAGGTGCCCTAACAACCCTACCCACCCCTACCTAGACTTTAGGGGAGGCTAATAGGTCACCAAGGACCCATTGGTGGTGACCCAAAAGGCCAATTTGACCAAGGTCAACCCTAGGCTAGGTTAGGTCAAATCTAGCTCAAATGGGCTAACTCAAGCTTGGACCCATTAGCCATTTGGGCTAACCACCTCTTAGACCATGCTTAATCAGATTAGTGGGCTGACATGGGGTTAACAAATTGATAAAAATCGGCCAGGGTGACTAGGAGAGAGAAAACTCAAAATGGGTTAATGGAGGAGAGAGAAAGAGGAGGAGGAAATGGCATTCAAGGCTAGGGAGGCCAAGGGCCTCCACTAATGGCTGGATTCAACTCCTCTGGGGAAGAGGAGGAGTTTCCAGCCGTTTCCCGGCCTTCCCAAGTCAGTTTCACCCCTCCCCATGCATGGCCGAAAACCCCCCTTCATGGCCATCAATGGCTTTGAAGAGAGACCCCTCCCCTCCCCATTCTCTTCCATTAAAAAGCATCCCCAGGTCCAGAGGAGCCGTTTACAATCTTCCCCCATCAATTTTCTTCAACTTCACAGTGTAAACGCAGAACTCCGGCGATCTCCTCCACCACATGGCATCCCGGCGATCGGCGCGCATCCAAGCCACAAGAGAGGTCCTCCCTTACTCCTTCTCTCATGGATAGATCTTAGATATTATTTAGGGAGAGGATCGGGCTCAATTAAGCCCGATCCATAGTTTTGGTTTTCACGGATTTTGCCAAAAAAATGGCTTGCGGGATCGCCGGAAAAAGCCTCTCCGGCGGCCGTGCCGCCGCCTGGCGGTAGCCACCACCTCACCGGAGGTGATGGTGGCGGTGGCCGGCCGGGGAGGTGGCTGGATGGCCGGCGGCAATGAGATAAAGGGGCTCCAGGTTCGGGCAATCCCCACCCTTGGCTGGAGGTAGGAGATGAATGGATGCCATCCAAATCGCTTCAAGATCCGTGCAAATAGTGAAAATCATGATAGTATAGTTTGGATATATTATTTGTATTTCTGTCACAGTTTTACCTCTTAATGTTTGTATTTATTAAAAATACCTAGAGCCCTCTACAGAAAAAGTAGTGAACATGAAAGTTGTAGCCCTTTGAGTCTACTTTATTTTAGAATTGATTTCACCCAATTTGGATAACTGTGCTGACCTCAGCACTCAGTTTGGTGGAAGGTGTCCTTAGGCTAGGTCAGACACCATTTTGGTTGCCCACATCAAACCAGACCTCCAAATGACTTAAAATTTTATGTAGGGGTCATTCTTACCTACACCTATGACATATCCAAAAATGGTAATTTTTGGATAACATTTTTCTATAGTTTTTGTTAAAATTTAATAATCATATCTTAGAGTGATTAAGGGGTCTAATGACCTCCAAATCCCCCAAAATTTTGGTGGGAGGTCCTTAGGGACCTAGGGAAGCTCTGTATAAAGTTTCATTTAATTTGGAGATGTTTTGGGTGGGTAATTACCCAATCCTAGGTTAGCCCATTAAGGGGCAAATAGGTCAAAAGTGCACTTAGTGATTTTAGTTGACCAAACTCCCTCACCAGAGGCTGAAACTTGGTCCACTGGTTTGTAATGGGCTTTAACACTCCCTTATGGTGTATGGAGTGGTTTGGGGTGAGTATGCCCTAGGACCCAAGTCCAAACCCCTAGGTTGGACTTTGGGGGCTTGTGAAGGGCATGGGGTCAAATGACCTTGAATGGAAGTGATTTTTGGTGGAGAGGAGACTAGTGAGGTTAGAACCCCCCCTGACCAAAGTCTTGGAAGATTTGGAGAGGGTTACCCTCCCTTAAACCCTAACCCTAGTTTAGGACACCTCCTTTGTTAAGGTAAAATAGGTCACCAAAACTTGCCTAAAGGCCATGAAACTTGGGTAGTGTACTTCTTGGGTTTAGGGAAGTCTCTGGGAAGTAATATTGAGAGCCTTGGAATTCAATACATGATAGTTCCTTCATATCTCACAAAAATAGGCTTTTGGGTATTTTAATTAATTTGATTTCTCTGGTTGATTAATGGATATGAAATTTTGGCAGAGAGCTTTTTAGATTCTTATACATATGCTTGAATTTTGCTGGAATTATTAACTTATTATTTTAAGTACTTCATTCACAAGCCATTGATTTTCTAAAGATAGTCAAATAATTATTATGGGTTGTTCCCTCACTGAAATCTGGTGTAACTTAGGCAAATGAGTTTTTATGACCTCTTACATCTCTGGTAATTATTGTAGAATTTTTGGATCTATAATCATAGGGGTTGATTCACAAGGCTTGCAATTTGTAGAATTTATAAATGATTTTTAAATAATATTTTTAGGCCTTGTAAAATTATAATTTTTGGTCAGTGAACATTTATGGACATTGTAGAGCCCTGGTAATTTTCTTATAATTTTATGATGAATGAATGTAGTACCTCATGCTCAAAATCACTCATGGCTTTAATTTCTGGATAATTAAATAAATATTAAATTATTTAGGAAAAATTTGGAAGTGCTGGATTTAAATTATAAAAGTCATGATAGGCCCTTAGTAATTATCTTAGGGTGTTTGGATGAGAAATTGATGCACTTCCTATCATACTTGTTGTTAGCTCAAGTTGGTCTGCATATAGTGAAATCATAGGAATTGTAATACCATGGTCATTGGGCGACAAATCATGTGTAAATGCCGTGGCAAGATGATTCGGAGGTTATCAATGAAATTGGGTATGGGATAGCGGTTAGGTTAACTAAGGATGGGTGGAGCTCGGGTTCGACGGAACATCGTCTTTCCTGGGAGCGGGTGAAGGAGTTAAAACACATTAGGGTTAGAACCAGAGTAACATTAAGGGTTTGGGAACGGGGTATTAACCAACAATAATAAGTGCCTTGCGAAAGGGAACTTCGGGCCGTAATGCACCGTCTTGGTTCCTAGTGCCCCTTGAGAGCCCTTCACGGGGTATGCCGGGGGCAGTCCTGGGCTAACGTAAATCTTAAAACAAACGGAAGAGTAATTAGCCTAATAGGGATTCACATTGCACACACTCTTTAGTTAGGGTTGGTAATGGTTAAGTCGTCCCGAGGTGTTCAAGGGGACGCCGTCCCGTGGTGCTCTAAGGGATGAAGTCTGGGGATGAGCCGGACGGTTTAGTCCGGGGAAGTTGGTCTCGGATGTGGTTTATACGGACGGTTTAGTCCGGGAGTTTGACACTTTAAAATTGTTATATATTAAACGGATGCATGTGCATAAAAATAGGAAAGATTAAGGTGGTGGGTTTTCGATATCGGGGAGTTCGATTGCACCGACACCGATATCGTTGACTCGGCAAGGTGACTAGCACTTAGCCAAGGTTAAGTCCGGCGGACCAGTCGGCAAGAGTACGCAGGAGTCCGCCTCGTGCACCAGGCGTTGAGGGCGTACGATAGGTCAGACCAGTAGTGCTTTTACTGGTTTTGAGGTGGGCGAGGCCCAACCCACCGCTTCCGTCTGCCACTACGGGAGTATCCTGGGAGTTATCTCCAGAAAGGGGGAACTAAAGGTTTGTGTACACAAAGTTGGGTGTGTGAGTTGCACTGCTTGATCATCATACCCACCATATAGCTGCATGCCATAATCATTCATAACAACCTTGACACCTAAAGTATAAGTGGAATGGGACGCTTATACTTTAGGACTTGCTAAACAACCCCTTGATCTATAAGCTTGTGTGGGCAAGTTTATAAATCAAAGGTTAATTTCAATATATATATATGCTGCTGTTTGATAGCCGACACCCCAACGTATAAGTGGTATGGGACACTTTATACGATGGGAGCCTTGCAAAAGATCCCTTGGCTTATGTGTACTCACATAAGTGAAGGTTTAAATTACCTTACTTATTTCCTTCTTGTTTGACCTATTACAACACTTAAGATTTATATTGCTCCCCTGTTATAACTTGCTAGTTAGGTCCACCGTCATCTGCCTTGGAATTTATCTCCACCTTCATGTCCTCCCCTTTCTTCCTCTCCGCCCGGTGCCTTAGAGCGTGGGGGAAGGGGTGGGGGATGATAGGACTTAGTCTTTTAGACTAACGGTTTTCGGACCACAACATTTTAAGTGTACCATATGGAAGAGTCACGGGCTTTGCAGTTTCTGATGGAGTTGACCCCGCGACCATGTTACCATTGTCACCAGCCGGGACATACACGGGTCAAATGTCCCTTGATGGGTGGGATCCCACCAGCTCAGCAGTCAGGAGGCCGAAGACGTAGACGCAGACGTGGATTGCGAGGCGGCGACTGCAGGCCGAAAAGGAGGAAGCACCTAGAGATGCAGCACCAGCAGAGTATGGGGTCGGTTGAGACGGACCAGTCAAGCTTGGGTGCTCTCGGTTTAGTGACAGTTACAGTGACTCTTAGTTTTAGTTCAGCTTCCGTTGAGTGACCATGTAGTGAGGTGTTGATGTACCGGGCATGAGCCCTTATATTTCTAGTATCATTGCACTCTGATGTTTTCTTTGGACACTCCCTTCGTGGAGTTTATTTATATGTGATATTCTCTTTTGGTGGACTTGCTTCTCTCTTGCTTGCTACTTATTGTGATCGAAAAGGCCGGCAGAATCGGCGCGTTGTAGTGGCGACCTTCCCGGGTGCGAAGGTGTCACCGCAAAGCGGCGGTTCTGGGCATAAGACCCCGGGTTTTCAAAAAAAAAAAAAAATGGGGTCTTACAAAGTGGTATCAGAGGAAACATCGATCGGATTAGTAGCAGTCCACAAATCCCTGGGTCACCCCCGCGTGAGTTTAGTTTGCGGACAAACTAAGCAGCGGAAGCAGTGGTGTGCCCATATGGGGAATCACATGTAAATTGTCCACTTTCCATCCATTCCATTTGTACATTAGCTAACAATTGGAATTCTTCTTTGTAGCCTGCGGCAAACCCTGTCCCCAGCAGGGAGCACCTCCGGTTGCAAAGACCTCTTCTTGTAATTCTCTAGTCAATAGGTTAGACTCAACCGCTAGGATACGTGACTAACCCGACAACTTATACTGTGCTCTAGTCCGAAACAGACCTTAAGTATGAATTTGGTTAGGTAAGGAAATACCTAAAGAGATTAAAGGAGGAGTTTAATAGGTGAATGGATACCTAAGACATAAACTTTGGTGTCCCTATGGTCCCTAACAAGAATTACTCAATCTATTGGGACTGACCAATAATCCATTATCAGAATGGTAGAAGACACGTAGTATTAACCCCCGTACCAGTAACAAGATTACTCAGGGACAACTACAAGATAAACACGGAAGGTCGGGTAGAAATTCAAGTTCGAAAGAGACCCAATTGAGAGTGGGAATAACCCTGATAAGCGTGTCGTAAATTTGACTCGGAGGGTTTAAAGTATGGAGTATATCTACAAGTGTCAGTTTGGAACCCCAAGTCATAGATTGATGCCCTAGGGATTGTACACTCAGCTAGGACAGATATAACATGGTAAGATAAAAGAAAATTAGCCCAAGGAAGATATGGGCTTATCGTTTGTTTATTGGGGGCTTATCTTTTGTTTATTGGGCAAGTGAGTTAATGGCTTAGGTCTCCTAGACCTAATTTATAAAGTGTGTTGCCCCAAACATAGTAATGTTGAGGTTGGTCTTATTCGACGCCACTCGAATGATGTCATGGTAATAATGAGGAGTAACTACGAGACATAACTACCAGAAGATACCATGTGAATTTGATGACAGGTAGTAAGACTAAGTAGATTTGGGAAGATAAGACTGAGACACTATGATGTAACATCATGAGTATGATAACACTAAGAGTTTGAAAGAAATTAGCAGACGATATATCGAAAACATATATCTTAGGTATGACCTTGCAGACTCGATTCAGATAGCATCAAGACAAGATTAGATACATTTGATGACACAAATATGGTTAGCAAGGGTCGCGGCTATGATAAATAAATGTTTGGAAAATCAAGTATAACTACGGCAGAATGGCACAACAAATTAAAAAGTATAAATGACAACCTCCAAAAATGCACGAGTACACCCCCTTGAATCTTGCGGACGACGGGTCATTTGACGAAGTAATCTTTCCCGTTTACGACCAGAGTTGGATAAATCATAAGGTCAAATTGATTGATTACTCGGGCGTATATGAAGGAATAGGAACATGATCGTGTGGAGGAGGTTTATAGAGTCGTTGTTTACCGTTACAAACAAAAATTCAATTTACTAGAAGAAGATTGTGTGTATTAGAACTTGTCTTTCCCCGGAATGAGAAAGACATCATGGATTTGGCTACGCACGGTGAGGTTTGCCGAATGTTATAGGAAAGTATAAGGGTTTTGAAGAACTATTATAGTCACTTCCGGAGTTAGAGTGGAAGTTCGAGGATAGATTGAGCGAGATAGTTGGGGAAACCCTGATTTAGTAGTGCAGTTTTGTGGTGCGAGAAGATCCCGCTAGTCAAGGTCCTGTGGAGAAAGCATGGATAGGAGGAACATACTTGGGAGCCTCAGGACCTGATGCGGGAAAAATATCCGGAGCTTTTTAGTCAGGTATACCTCGCAACTCCTCCGGTGTATTAGTGTTTTTCCTTAATCTTTCTTGTACCAATAGAATTATTTAAAAAGGTAGAGGCTAATCCTTTTGTTTATTGGGCGGGCCCTTATCTTGTTAACCTAGTAGGCACTTCAACCCTTATGGGATGTTACAACCTTAAGTTAACCCAGTAGAAAATCTCCCATAGACTTAGCCTTAATTTCGGGGACGAAATTTTTGTTTTGTTTATTGGGATTTGTAACATCCCATTTTCAAATTGGACCCCCCTAGGTGTGACTTGAGCATAACTAGGTCCTATGAACTAACCTAGGTGAACCCAGGAGACCAAGTAACCTAAAAACCTAATTGAGACCCTCTTGGTCTGCAAATAGTAAACTACTAAACTTTAGGATAGAGTGACCTAGGGCCCTCAACATACCTCCAAGACCTCCTTATGGTCACTCTAACCCCTGACAAGAACTTTAGGACTCATCAGGGTGAATCCTAGAACCTGTGTTGACCAAGGTCAACCCTAACCCTAATTAGGTCAAATTGGCCTGTTCAGGGTTGATTGACCCTACCTAGGTCAAGTAGGCCCTACCAAGGCCCCACTGGACCCAAAGTGAGGTCAATGGGTCACCTAAGACCCATTGGAGTCAACCCTAGGAGCTAGGTTGACCCAAGTCAACTCTAACCCCAAAATGGTCAAAGTGCCCTTATTAAGGGTCAAATGACCTACAAAGTGCCCTAACAACCCTACCCACCCCTACCTAGACTTTAGGGGAGGCTAATAGGTCACCAAGGACCCATTGGTGGTGACCCAAAAGGCCAATTTGACCAAGGTCAACCCTAGGCTAGGTTAGGTCAAATCTAGCTCAAATGGGCTAACTCAAGCTTGGACCCATTAGCCATTTGGGCTAACCACCTCTTAGACCATGCTTAATCAGATTAGTGGGCTGACATGGGGTTAACAAATTGATAAAAATCGGCCAGGGTGACTAGGAGAGAGAAAACTCAAAATGGGTTAATGGAGGAGAGAGAAAGAGGAGGAGGAAATGGCATTCAAGGCTAGGGAGGCCAAGGGCCTCCACTAATGGCTGGATTCAACTCCTCTGGGGAAGAGGAGGAGTTTCCAGCCGTTTCCCGGCCTTCCCAATTCAGTTTCACCCCTCCCCATGCATGGCCGAAAACCCCCCTTCATGGCCATCAATGGCTTTGAAGAGAGACCCCTCCCCTCCCCATTCTCTTCCATTAAAAAGCATCCCCAGGTCCAGAGGAGCCGTTTACAATCTTCCCCCATCAATTTTCTTCAACTTCACAGTGTAAACGCAGAACTCCGGCGATCTCCTCCACCACATGGCATCCCGGCGATCGGCGCGCATCCAAGCCACAAGAGAGGTCCTCCCTTACTCCTTCTCTCATGGATAGATCTTAGATATTATTTAGGGAGAGGATCGGGCTCAATTGAGCCCGATCCATAGTTTTGGTTTTCACGGATTTTGCCAAAAAAATGGCTTGCGGGATCGCCGGAAAAAGCCTCTCCGGCGGCCGTGCCGCCGCCTGGCGGTAGCCAACACCTCACCGGAGGTGATGGTGGCGGTGGCCGGCCGGGGAGGTGGCTGGATGGCCGGCGGCAATGAGATAAAGGGGCTCCAGGTTCGGGCAATCCCCACCCTTGGCTGGAGGTAGGAGATGAATGGATGCCATCCAAATCGCTTCAAGATCCGTGCAAATAGTGAAAATCATGATAGTATAGTTTGGATATATTATTTGTATTTCTGTCACAGTTTTACCTCTTAATGTTTGTATTTATTAAAAATACCTAGAGCCCTATACAGAAAAAGTAGTGAACATGAAAGTTGTAGCCCTTTGAGTCTAATTTATTTTAGAATTGATTTCACCCAATTTGGATAACTGTGCTGACCTCAGCACTCAGTTTGGTGGAAGGTGTCCTTAGGCTAGGTCAGACACCATTTTGGTTGCCCACATCAAACCAGACCTCCAAATGACTTAAAATTTTATGTAGGGGTCATTCTTACCTACACCTATGACATATCCAAAAATGGTAATTTTTGGATAACATTTTTCTATAGTTTTTGTTAAAATTTAATAATCATATCTTAGAGTGATTAAGGGGTCTAATGACCTCCAAATCCCCCAAAATTTTGGTGGAAGGTCCTTAGGGACCTAGGGAAGCTCTGTATAAAGTTTCATTTAATTTGGAGATGTTTTGGGTGGGTAATTACCCAATCCTAGGTTAGCCCATTAAGGGGCAAATAGGTCAAAAGTGCACTTAGTGATTTTAGTTGACCAAACTCCCTCACCAGAGGCTGAAACTTGGTCCACTGGTTTTTAATGGGCTTTAACACTCCCTTATGGTGTATGGAGTGGTTTGGGGTGAGTATGCCCTAGGACCCAAGTCCAAACCCCTAGGTTGGACTTTGGGGGCTTGTGAAGGGCATGGGGTCAAATGACCTTGAATGGAAGTGATTTTTGGTGGAGAGGAGACTAGTGAGGTTAGAACCCCCCCTGACCAAAGTCTTGGAAGATTTGGAGAGGGTTACCCTCCCTTAAACCCTAACCCTAGTTTAGGACACCTCCTTTGTTAAGGTAAAATAGGTCACCAAAACTTGCCTAAAGGCCATGAAACTTGGGTAGTGTACTTCTTGGGTTTAGGGAAGTCTCTGGGAAGTAATATTGAGAGCCTTGGAATTCAATACATGATAGTTCCTTCATATCTCACAAAAATAGGCTTTTGGGTATTTTAATTAATTTGATTTCTCTGGTTGATTAATGGATATGAAATTTTGGCAGAGAGCTTTTTAGATTCTTATACATATGCTTGAATTTTGCTGGAATTATTAACTGATTATTTTAAGTACTTCATTCACAAGCCATTGATTTTCTAAAGATAGTCAAATAATTATTATGGGTTGTTCCCTCACTGAAATCTGGTGTAACTTAGGCAAATGAGTTTTTATGACCTCTTACATCTCTGGTAATTATTGTAGAATTTTTGGATCTATAATCATAGGGGTTGATTCACAAGGCTTGCAATTTGTAGAATTTATAAATGATTTTTAAATAATATTTTTAGGCCTTGTAAAATTATAATTTTTGGTCAGTGAACATTTATGGACATTGTAGAGCCCTGGTAATTTTCTTATAATTTTATGATGAATGAATGTAGTACCTCATGCTCAAAATCACTCATGGCTTTAATTTCTGGATAATTAAATAAATATTAAATTATTTAGGAAAAATTTGGAAGTGCTGGATTTAAATTATAAAAGTCATGATAGGCCCTTAGTAATTATCTTAGGGTGTTTGGATGAGAAATTGATGCACTTCCTATCATACTTGTTGTTAGCTCAAGTTGGTCTACATATAGTGAAATCATAGGAATTGTAATACCATGGTCATAGGGCGACAAATCATGTGTAAATGCCGTGGCAAGATGATTCGGAGGTTATCAATGAAATTGGGTATGGGATAGCGGTTAGGTTAACTAAAGATGGGTGGAGCTCGGGTTCGACGGAACATCGTCTTTCCTGGGAGCGGGTGAAGGAGTTAAAACACATTAGGGTTAGAACCAGAGTAACATTAAGGGTTTGGGAACGGGGTATTAACCAACAATAATAAGTGCCTTGCGAAAGGGAACTTCGGGCCGTAATGCACCGTCTTGGTTCCTAGTGCCCCTTGAGAGCCCTTCACGGGGTATGCCGGGGGCAGTCCTGGGCTAACGTAAATCTTAAAACAAACGGAAGAGTAATTAGCCTAATAGGGATTCACATTGCACACACTCATTAGTTAGGGTTGGTAATGGTTAAGTCGTCACGAGGTGTTCAAGGGGACGCCGTCCCGTGGTGCTCTAAGGGATGAAGTCTGGGGATGAGCCGGACGGTTTAGTCCGGGGAAGTTGGTCTCGGATGTGGTTTATACGGACGGTTTAGTCCGGGAGTTTGACACTTTAAAATTGTTATATATTAAACGGATGCATGTGCATAAAAATAGGAAAGATTAAGGTGGTGGGTTTTCGATATCGGGGAGTTCGATTGCACCGACACCGATATCGTTGACTCGGCAAGGTGACTAGCACTTAGCCAAGGTTAAGTCCGGCGGACCAGTCGGCAAGAGTACGCAGGAGTCCGCCTCGTGCACCAGGCGTTGAGGGCGTACGATAGGTCAGACCAGTAGTGCTTTTACTGGTTTTGAGGTGGGCGAGGCCCAACCCACCGCTTCCGTCTGCCACTACGGGAGTATCCTGGGAGTTATCTCCAGAAAGGGGGAACTAAAGGTTTGTGTACACAAAGTTGGGTGTGTGAGTTGCACTGCTTGATCATCATACCCACCATATAGCTGCATGCCATAATCATTCATAACAACCTTGACACCTAAAGTATAAGTGGAATGGGACGCTTATACTTTAGGACTTGCTAAACGACCCCTTGATCTATAAGCTTGTGTGGGCAAGTTTATAAATCAAAGGTTAATTTCAATATATATATATGCTGCTGTTTGATAGCCGACACCCCAACGTATAAGTGGTATGGGACACTTTATACGATGGGAGCCTTGCAAAAGATCCCTTGGCTTATGTGTACTCACATAAGTGAAGGTTTAAATTACCTTACTTATTTCCTTCTTGTTTGACCTATTACAACACTTAAGATTTATATTGCTCCCCTGTTATAACTTGCTAGTTAGGTCCACCGTCATCTGCCTTGGAATTTATCTCCACCTTCATGTCCTCCCCTTTCTTCCTCTCCGCCCGGTGCCTTAGAGCGTGGGGGAAGGGGTGGGGGATGATAGGACTTAGTCTTTTAGACTAACGGTTTTCGGACCAACAACATTTTAGGTGTACCATATGGAAGAGTCACGGGCTTTGCAGTTTCTGATGGAGTTGACCCCGCGACCATGTTACCATTGTCACCAGCCGGGACATACACGGGTCAAATGTCCCTTGATGGGTGGGATCCCACCAGCTCAGCAGTCAGGAGGCCGAAGACGTAGACGCAGACGTGGATTGCGAGGCGGCGACTGCAGGCCGAAAAGGAGGAAGCACCCAGAGATGCAGCACCAGCAGAGTATGGGGTCGGTTGAGACGGACCAGTTAAGCTTGGGTGCTCTCGGTTTAGTGACAGTTACAGTGACTCTTAGTTTTAGTTCAGCTTCCGTTGAGTGACCATGTAGTGAGGTGTTGATGTACCGGGCATGAGCCCTTATATTTCTAGTATCATTGCACTCTGATGTTTTCTGTGGACACTCCCTTCGTGGAGTTTATTTATATGTGATATTCTCTTTTGGTGGACTTGCTTCTCTCTTGCTTGCTACTTATTGTGATCGAAAAGGCCGGCAGAATCGGCTCGTTGTAGTGGCGACCTTCCCGGGTGCGAAGGTGTCACCGCAAAGCGGCGGTTCTGGGCATAAGACCCCGGGTTTTCAAAAAAAAAAAAAAATGGGGTCTTACAACTTAGACCATGTTGGGATCGTCTTTATTGACGACCTATTGGTGTGCTCGCAGTGCGAAGAAGATCGCCTCAAGCACCTGTGTTTGGTTTTGGAGACGCTAAGGAGGAACGAGCTATACATAAAGTTCTCCAAAGGCGAGTTTTGGTTATCCTCAGTGGCATTCCTTGGTCACGTAGTTAGTGGGGAAGGTGTTGCGGTGGATCCGGCGTAGATTGTTGCGATACGAGAGTGGCCTGTGTTGTCTTTGGTAGAGGAAGTCCGGAGTTGCTGGGGCTTGCCGTCTATTACAGGCACTTCGTGGAGAACTTCTCGCGGATGGCACAACCTCTCACGACTTTGACAAGGAAAGATCGAAGTTTTGTGTGGGCGCATGTGTGTGCGCAAGCTTTTGAAAAGCTGAAAAGTCGGTTGACCACGGCGCCAGTGCTTAGTTCGCCGAGTGGGACCGAGGGCTTTGAGGTGTATAGCGACGCTTCGGGTAGCGGTTTGGGTTGCGTGTTGTTGCAGCATGGTAGCGTGATAGCGTATGGATCGCGTCAGCTAAAGGTGCATGAAAGAAATTATCCGGTGCACGACCTGGAGTTGGCGGCCGTGATATTTGCACTCAAGTTGTGGAGGCACTACCTATACGGAGTAAGGGTCGACATATATACCGATCACAAGAGCCTAAAATACTTGTTGGATCAAAAGGATCTCAATTTGAGGCAGAGGAGGTGGATGGAGTTCCTGGGGGACTACACCTTCAAAATACATTATGTACCCGGGAAGGGCAACGCAGTTGCGGATGCGCTGAGCCGCAGGGCTCCCGCCCGAGCCAACTGGTTGTCGGTGCATGATGAGCGGCTAGTGCGGGAGTTGGAGGAGCTTGAGATCTGTTGCGTGGACAAGCAGACGAGCGCCAAAGCAATGTTAAACTGGACAGAGGTGCAGTATGACCTGGCTGACCGGGTTCGGCAGGCATTGGAGTTAGATGACTCCATGAAAGAGCTTTTGGAGGCCGCTTTGGATGGGTCAAATTCCCAGTTCTCGGTAGAAGATGGGTTATTAAGGAAGGATCATCGTTTGTGCGTCCCAAGTGGGGGTAACCTCCGGGCGGAGTTGATGTACGAGGCTCATCATACCAAGTACTCAATCCACCCAGGGAGCACGAAGATGTATCGTGATCTCAAAAAGTTGTTTTGGTGGCCGGGGCTTAAGAAAGATGTGGCGTTGTACGTGGCTAAATGCCAAACGTGCGCCTTGGTGAAGGCGGAGTGCCAAAAGCCGGGAGGATTTCTGAAGTCCTTGCCTATACCGGAGTGGAAATTCGACGATATATCCATGGACTTTATGCACGGGTTGCCAAGATCGCAGAAGGGGAACGACGCCATCTGGGTGATCGTAGATCGGCTAACTAAGGTGTCGCATTTCATTCCGCATAGGAAGGATGATCCAGTGGAGAAATTGGCAAAGTTGTACGTTGACAATATTGTCAGGCTGCATGGAGTGCCTCGTAGCATTGTGAGTGATCGCGATGGGCGGTTCACGTCAAATGATTGGAGGTTGGTGCAGCAGATGCTGGGGACAAAGTTAAAGTTCAGTACAGCTTTCCATCCGCAGACGGATGGGCAGACCGAGAGGGTCAATAGAACGATGGAGGACATGCTACGCATGTGTGTTCTGGATTTCGGTAAGCATTGGGAAGACCACCTTTATTTGGTGGAGTTCGCGTACAACAACAGCTACCAAGCGAGTATACAAATGGCGCCCTTCGAGGCCCTGTATGGTAGGAAGTGTCGCACGCCGTTATCATGGCTTGAAACGGGTGAGGCAAGGTTGTACAAGAAGCAGGAGGTGGAGAGTGCTACCTCGTTAGTGCGGATCATTTGGGAGCGCTTGTTGATCGCTCAGGACCGGCAAGCGAAGTATTACAATGCCAAGCACCGGAACGTGGAGTTCGCGGTAGGCGATTGGGTATATCTGAAAGTGAAGCCGTTCAAGGGGGTTTCGCGGGTGAGACGCTTGAAGAAGCTGAGCCCAAGATACCTTGGACCTTTTGAGGTTCTGGAGCGAGTCAGCGAAGCGGCTTACCGTTTGAGGCTATCGGAGGAATTGGGTGGTTTACATGATGTGTTCCACATTTCTGTGTTGCGGAAGGCGGTGCAAGAGCCTTCGCAAGTGATCGCGGTTGATCAGGTGCCGGTTGAGGAAGGGTTGACAACGAAAGTCAAGCCCATATCTATTGAGGATTTCGAAGTCAAGCGGCTTTGGAACAAGGAAATCAGATTGGTGAAGGTCCGTTGGGATAACTGCGGACACGAGGAGCTCTCTTGGGAGCGAGAGAAGGCAATGCGCGAGGAGTACCCCGAGTTGTTCCCCTCAGGTACTCGTTATGTTTATTTTGTGTAGTCTCTGTTCTTAATTTCGGGACGAAATTCTCTTAAGGGGGAGGGAGTTGTAAGACCCCAACCTCGGAGATGATCGCGTTCGGGCACCGTTTTAAGGGTCAAAACGGTGTCGGGTGGAAAAATGGTCAACATGAATTTTGTTCGTCTCGACGAGATCTACAACTTTCATGTTGACCACTTTTCGATTTGAGGTCATCTCAGGGGCACACGGCCAGGCACACGGCCGTGTGCCTACCCGTGTTCAGTGGTCGAATGCGTTTTTGTGCAGTCTCGAGTCAGAGAAGGACACGGCCTGAGACACACGGCCGTGTCTCAAGCCGTGTGTGGGGCACACGGCCTCAAACACGGCGTGTCAAGACCCGTGTCGATCGGCGAATGAGCTACACGGCCAGACACACGGCCGTGTGTCAAGCCGTGTTCGGCCCAGTTTTTGGGATTTTGGATCTAATCTCGGCCGTTCGTTCCCTTGGATCTGGATCCGACGGTGGGGGATGCTCCTGGGGGGTTATTAGTCGGGAAATGGGGGGAGAAACCCTCATTTTCACTTTGAGTTTCTCTTTCTTCATCTTAGAGAGAGGGGAGAACTCCTTTGGTGGTGTGAGCCCAAATTCCGGCCGCCGGCGGAGCACCGGAGCACCGATTCGCGATCCGAGTCCGGATACTCGAAGGAAAGGGCGAGGCGAAGCTTTCCATCCGGCTACATCTTCATGGCGCCGCGGAAAAATGCGAGGGTAACGATTCTCTTCTTGAGCATGTGAAGCTCTTCTTCCTTTGCATGGGAAAACCCCTCTCCCGCGAGTGTGTGGCGAGATCGTGGTATTCCTTGGGGTAGATAAGTAAAGTCCCCCTTGTTAGAGTCCGGAATCGTAGTACGGACATAGGCATGTTGTGTGAAGCCTACCCGGACGTGTGTTCCGGATCGGTGATGTTTTGCTATGAATATTTTAGCCGGAGAAGACTCCGAGCGTTGTGGTTGTTTTTGGGTTGCTATGCGGTAGAATGCATCAGGGAATCTTGGGGATTAACCCCGAGGTGCACCCGGAAATCTGGGCGGAAACGAAGTTCTGCCATCTCGGTGGCCTGGGTGCCAGCCGGGAACATAGCGGGGCTATGTATCATGTTTGATTGCGGCAGGGAGCCTTGGGGATGAAACCCGAGGTGCACCCGGAAATCTTGGACGGAAATGTAGTTCTGTCATATCGGTGGCCTGGGAGCCAACCGGGTACTTAGCAGGGCTAAGTACCGTGTTTGATCGTTATTTGGGACTGGGGAAAGCTTAGTCCGCGCCAAAGGGCCAAATGGCAGTGGCGGAGTGAGCAACGGACTAGTAGCCCTCTACCCGCTCCACCTGCTCGGTTAAAGCGACCTAAAGTTTACGTGGGACTTACTGAGATTTGGAGATCGAGTCTAGGCTGCGGCTGAGAAGACTAAATGCTCACAAAGATTGCCATCCTGAGGGTGGTGGTGGAGTCGAGGACCGGACGGGGTTCGGACTGGCTTCGCCGAGTAAGTGCCCTGAGAGCACGGGGTGTACGGCCGTGAGAGCGTGCACCTATGTTGAGATGCTTGTTTGGCTGTGTTGTGTGTTTTGCTAACAAGTGCAGGGAAGAAGCTTTGCCGCCCCGGTTTGGGGGCGGAATCGTTATAATTTGGTCAGCATTGCTGACCGTTGCCTTTGTCTACCACCGTGCGGTGGGTTGTTGCTTGCAGGTGCTGCGGAGCCGAGAGGTAAATAGCGGACTAAAGCCCAAGTTGCTGTGCTGGCCCTCGAAGGCCTTGTTTTGAGTGTTTTACCTCTTGTACTCATGTGTGGCCGGCCTGCGTGCCGAGGTTTGGAAGACACTACTTTGTTAAGTGAACATTGTAAGGCCTTAAGGCCAGTTCTCTTTTGTGTATGTACTCATTCCTGGGTTGTAGTGGACATTCATGCTTTTTGGCAGGGTTCTTATTCTTTTGCAACTTAATTAAATTTGCTTCCGCTAGGTGTTGTGTAGGACGCTCTGATTAGTTGTATGGTTTCAACGCGTAACCAACCGGTCTGTCCGTAGTATATGGCGTCGGGCCCCGGCCGGACCTACTGTTATATGCTATGTGACGGATAGGGGTGTTACACAGCGCTCTTGGGACATTTTGTACCTCAGTCGGTGAGAGATGACCTGGAGGATAGGTTCCTGCGGTTGAGGCAGGGGAACAGGACTGTGGTGGAGTACTATCAGGAGTTCACTCACCTGGCCCGTTATGCGGATGCTTACCAGTTAGACGATGCTGGCTATGCCCAGAGGTTTTATAAGGGGCTGTAGGATGACATGAGACAGGCCCTCCTTTTTGTCTCAGATGGTAGTTTGGCCAGGATTCTGGAGATGGCTAAGAAGAGAGAGGCGGATCAGCTTATAGTGAAGAGCCGGAAGAGACCGGCTGATGATATAGTGATTGGAGGACGTAGAGACCGTCCTCGAGGCCAGGTTATTGGAGAGAGAAGGAACGGCGATCAGCCACAACAAGAGTTTGGGCAGGAGCAGAGGAGTCAAGGGGTATTGGCTCCCCAGCCTATACAGATGCTGGAAATACCAAGGACGGCAGAGCAGCCACCGGTATGCTTTCAGTGCAACCAGCCAGGGCATATCAAGAGGAACTGCCCTGTGAGGCGAGCACCCCCACTAGCACATCAGGGCGCTCCACCTCCCCGACAGTTTGGCGGATGAGGACAGGACCGAGGATGAGGATTTCAGGATCGAGGTTGTAGGCCAGAGAGAGAGCAGGTGTATGCTCTAGACCTGACACAGCCCCGGAACCCGGAGCAGGTTATCACAGGTATGGCAGAACTTTTCAGATTTTCTTCATATAAACTACTATTTTAAATATAACCTGGTTAGAAATTAAGAGAAGATAAACTACAATAAGAATACTAAGACATATAATTACCCCAGGCATAGTATTCGTGAGCGGCAAGCCCGCTCACACCGTCTTCGACACTGGTGCGTCACAATCATTCGTGTCAGAGGATTTCGTGAAAGGACTGGCAGGAGTGGAGCCATTCACTAGGAAGATGATGAGGGTGCGCCTACCCGACGGGTCAGAGATATTGACCTCTGCTCATTGTAATATGGAAGCAAGGATCGACGGAAAGGCGTTTGAGGCACCAGCGACGGTTATGAAGATGCCAGATTACGATCTGATCCTGGGCATGACTTGGCTTCATTGGAACCATGCCCAGATCGATTGCGTGGCGAAGAGGATCACCGTGAGGCACGACGACTCCTTCATTGTTATCGAAGGTATTATATCAGCACCCCGTACTTTACTATCGTCTGTGCAGGCCGTTAAGGCCCACCTGCAGGGAGAAGAGGTTTATCAGGTCCTCTTTGAGGCGGTCGTAGCCAAGGATTCCATTGCAGATATTCCGGTAGTGCGGGACTTCGCCGACGTGTTTCCAGAGAAGCTACCTGGGTTACCCCCGCACCGAGAAAAGGACTTTCAGATTCAGCTCGTACCGGGGGCTAAGCCGGTATCCAGAGCTCCCTATCGAATCGCCCCAAAGGAGTTGGTGGAATTCCGAAGCCAGCTTCAGGAGTTAGTGGAGTCCGGGTTCGTTCGGCCTAGCTCTTCAGCGTGGGGAGCTCCGGTGCTGTTCGTTAAGAAGAAGGACGGGACCCTTCGACTGTGCATCGATTACCGGGCTCTGAACAGGTTGACAGTCCGGAATACTTATCCCTTACCACGGATAGACGAGCTTTTTGACCAGCTGGAGGGAGCCCATTGGTTCTCAAAGCTGGATCTGAGGTCAGGGTACTACCAGCTTCGTATTCGGGAGGAGGACATCCCGAAGACGGCCTTCAGCAGCAGATATGGCTTGTATGAGTTTACCGTGATGCCGTTCGGGCTCACGAATGCACCCTCCGCATTCATGACTTTGATGAATCGGGTGTTCGAGGAGTATCTGGACGTCTTTGTCATTATATTCATCGACGACATTCTCATCTATTCAAGGATGGAGGAGGAGCACGCGAGACATCTGGCCTTGACCTTGGGGAAGCTGCGTGAGCATGAGATGTATGCCAAGTACAGCAAGTGCCAGTTCTGGCTAAAGGAGGTGGCCTTTCTGGGCCATGTCATCAGTGGAGCAGGTCTGGCAGCGGATCTTGCAAAGATCCAGGCAGTACGGGATTGTCCATCGCTAAAGTCGGCCACGGATGTTCGAAGTTTCTTGGGACTTGCCGGTTACTACAGGAAGTTCGTCGAGGGGTTCTCTCAGATTTCCCTCCCTCTTACGTCTCTGACGAAGAAGGAGTCCCCTTTTATATGGATGCCTCGATGCGAATCTGCCTTCCAGGAGCTAAAAGATCGTCTCACCTCGGCTCCCATCCTTGCTCTTCCATCAGGGAAGGAGGGATTCCAGGTGTATACAGATGCTTCCTATCAGGGGATGGGTGTCGTTCTGATGCAGAACGGGCACGTAATAGCCTACGCCTCCCGTCAGTTGAAGTAGCACGAGCAGAACTACCCCGTGCACGATTTAGAGATGGGGGCAGTCATCTTTGCTCTTAAGATCTGGCGACGCTATCTCTACGGAGTACATTGTGATATCTTCTCCGACCATAAGAATCTGAAGTACGTCGACACCCAGAAGGAGTTAAACATCAGACAGAGACGTTGGGTGGAGTTCCTATCGGACTACCAGTATACCATGCACTACCATCCGGGGAAGGCAAACGTGATCGCGGATGCTCTGAGCTGGAGAGCGAGTATGACAGGAGTAGGCCCGCAGCTGATGGCCTTGGAGTTGATTAGATCATTCGAAGAGATGTAGATTTCGCTAGTGTCTAAGGATGACCCGGAGCTGTACATGGAGTACCTGGGGTCGATGGCTACTACTGATGACATTCGAGACCGCATCAGAGATGGGCAGATGCTGGATGAGAGAGCTGAGCCGATATTCCGAGCCTTAGAGGAAGGCATGACAGGAGATTACTCTTTGAGGGATGGGCTCCTGTGTTTCCGGGGCAGAGTCTACATACCAGCAGGAGGACGGATCCGGGAGGATATTTTGACGGAAGCTCACTGTAGCCGGTATTCGGTACACCCGGGGATCACCAAGATGGTAAAGGATTTAAAGAGGATGATGTACTGGCCGGGTATGAAGAAAGATATTATGTATTTTGTGACGCATTGCGAGGCCTGCCAGCTCGTGAAGGCGGAATGTAGGAACCCGGCGGGTTTGCTGCAGCCGCTTCCGGTGCCGGAATGGAAGTTTGAGGATATAGCCATGGACTTCATACATGGGCTACCTCGATCCCGTACGGGGAATGACTCGATCTGGGTGATAGTGGACAGGCTAACAAAGGTGGCCAGATTCATTCCAGTGGCAAAGGGCGCACCAGTCAGTGTATTAGTACGGAAGTTCATTGAGCAGTTTGTGCGTTATCATGGGGTGCCCAAGACTATCGTTTCGGATCGGGATGGGCGGTTTACATCCAGGGAATGGAGGTCAGTCCAGGCCCATCTGGGTTCTCGGTTGACATTCAGCACAGCTTTTCACCCTCAGACCGACGGACAGACAGAGCGCACCAACCGTACACTGAAGGATCTGCTGCGACTATGTATTTTCGACCGTGCCGAGCCTTGGGAGAGATTGCTGCCACTGGTCGAGTTTTCGTACAACAACGCTCATCAGTCCAGCAAAGGTATGGCTCCATACGAAGCGTTGTACGGAAGGAGGTGCAGAACCCCACTATCATGGGTTCAGGATGAGGATCCGCAGGCACTAGGCTCGGAGTTCGTGGGAGATACAGATGCTCAAATTAGATTAATCCGAGACAGGATGTTGGAAGCCCAGAGCAGACAGGCGAAATACTACGATGCGAGGCATCGCCAAGTAGAGTTCCAGGTAGGAGACCGGGTTTTCTTGAAGATACGGCCGATGCACGGAGTCTCGCGGGTTCGCGGGCGAAAGAAGCTCAGTCCAAGATATATGGGGCCCTATAGGATCCTGGAGCGGATCGGCCCCTTAGCATGTAGACTGGAACTACCGCCGGAGTTAGCGGGATTGCATGACGTCTTCCACGTCTCCTCACTTCGGAGGGCTCTGCTACGCCCTGAGCAGCTGATTTCCTCGGCAGATGGCCCGGTAGCCTCGGATCGGTCAGTCAACATGGAGCCTATCAGGATTGACGATACAGCAGTGCGGGTCTTGCGACGAAAGAAGGTCCCATTAGTCAAGGTTCTGTGGAACAATCATGGGCAGGAGGAGCATACATGGGAGCCACAGGACTTGATGCGGCAAAAATACCCGGGACTTTTTTCGTCAGGTATACCTCACAACCCCTCTGGACAATCAATTTGCCTTCCTATTTTAAACCAATGGGACTGAAATTTCAAGAATAGGGGCTAATCTTTTGTTTATTGGGGTGTATATACCTAGTTAAGTGGGCGAATTAATCTTAGATTTGAAACCGCATAAAGCAAACATAACGTAGAGATGTAATTTTTTTAATTCTCATGGGATGTTACAAGCTTCTTTTCCCGATTAGAGTCCCGTAGGCTTAACCTTGATTTCGGGGACGAAATCTTTGTTTTATTTATTGGGATTTGTAACATCCCATTTCCGGCTAGACCCCTAGGAGTCGGTTGGTTGTGGTAGAACCCTGGGGAGCCCAGAAATCGAAATAAAGCGACCAAGAATTCGGGTCACGGGTTGGTCACGCCCGTGACCGACCCGTCACGCCCGTGACCTGGGGGCGTGACTCCTTCGACGATCGTCGATTTCAGTTAGACGATCGTCGGGCGCGGAATTTGCCTCATGGCCTGTCACGCCCGTGACCCGCAATGTCACGCCCGTGACATAGGGCGTGACCACCTTCGACGATCATCGATTTCAGTTCGACGGTCGTCGGCCAGGAATTGGCCACACGGGCGTGTCACGCCCGTGACCCACAATGTCACGCCCGTGACATAGGCCGTGACCACGTTCGACGATCGTCGATTTCAGTTCGACGGTCATCGACCCAGAATTAGTCACCAGGCATGTCACGCCCGTGACCCTCAATGTCACGCCCGTGACATAGGGCGTGACCACGCTCGACGATCGTCGAGCCCAATTCGATGATCGTCGACCCAGAATTTGGCCACACGGGCCAGTCACGCCCGTGACCCGGGTGTCACGCCCGTGACCACCCTTCGACGATCGTTGATCTCAGTTCGACGATCGTCGAACCCAGAATTGGCTAACCGGGCCTGTCACGCCCGTGACCTATGTGTCACGCACGTGACCAAGGCCGAAACGACAGCCAGACTGGAAATTTCCGTAACCGACGCCATAATAAATTCTGATTATGGGAATGAAAAACCAAGGGTATTTATGGGCCGTTTCCTACTTTAATTATTTAAATAATTAAGGAAATGTTGGTCCAATAGGAAATCGCCACCTGGTGAGCACCTCTTCATCTCCAGCGTTTCAACTGCCATTCGTCATAACCGAAACGTCATTAAGGGAATTATTAATGGCCGCGGACGTTTCATACTTTCCCCTCCCCACTTGCTGATCTATAAAAGACTCCTAAGAGCAAGAGGAAAAGGTTACACTCTCCCTCAAACTGTTTCAGATTTTCCCCCTTGCTGTTGAAGAACTTCCGGCGACGCCACCACCGCGCCAATGGCTTCCCGACGCTCTGCACGCCTTCAGCCCGCGAACAAGGTCCTCCCCTCCCTCTTCTTCTGCGGATAGATCTTAGAAATCGCTAGGAGAGATATCGGGCTCAAAAGATCCAGATCGGGTGAGCGTATTCGTGGTTTTCCGAAAATTTCATGGTGGCGGGTTCGTCGGAAACCGCATCTCCGGCGGCCATGCCGCCGCCCGACGATAGCCCTCACCTCAATAGAGGTGGTGGTGGTGGTGGCCGGCCAGGGAGATGGCTGGATGGCCGGGAAATAGCTTGGAAAAGCTACAGGAAATTAGGTTTTCAGGGCTCTGTTTCGGGCTGTAGAAGAAGATGAACAGTGCCATTTAATTAGATTTTATTTGTGAAGCAATTTCTGAATGAAAATATCTGTCACTTTTAATAATTTGGGAAAAATATCTAGAGGCTCCTACAGGAAAAGTGGTCAACATAGAAAATGTCTCCCTTGAAGTCTACTTTAATTTAAAATTAATTTCACTCGATTTAGAGTCCTGATTAGACCATAGAACCCTTTTTGGTGAGGTCTATCCAGAGGGCCGTCTTCACCTTAGAAAAATACCCCACTCTAAACCACTCATCAAAATGACTTGAAATTTGGGGTGTGGCCTAATCTTACCTATATCTAGGTGCTATCAAAAAATGAGAATTTGTGGGAAATATTTTTCTATAGTTTTGAGAAAATTTCAATAATCCTAGTTTAATTTAATTAGATGGTTAAATAATTTCCAAACCCTCCCAAATTTTTGTGAGTGGTCCCTGGGTTCACCATAAGATTCTGTATAATTTTTCATCTCATTTGGAGATGGTTTGGATTAGAAATGATCAACCCTAAGTTTTGCCCTAATAAGGGGTCTTAGGTTAAAAGTGCACTTTTGAGATTTAAGTGGTCAGATCACCTCAACAGAGGCTGAGATTTTTACCACTGGCTAGTAATATTCTCTAGCACCCCCCTCATAGAGTTTGATGTGGATCGGGGTAAGTTTGCCCTAAGAACCAAGGCCAAACCCTAAGGATGGATCTTGGTGGTTTGTGAAGGTCATGTGGTCAAATGACCTTGGATTGACCCGAAATTGGGTGAAGAGAACCATAGGACCAATATAGTTCTCTGGATGAAATCTTAGTAGATTTGGAGACCGTTGGGATACCTAAAAATCTAACCCTATTTTAGGGTGCAAAACTTGTAGAGATAGGAAATGACACTAAATCACATTGAAAGGTGTTGAGATTTGGGTAGAGTGAATTATAGGGATGGTACAAGCTCTGGATATTTTACTATGAATTTTAAGATTATTATTTTGGGTACTTCATTAACGATTTAGTAGCTTGTATGATTCGCTTAGAAAATTTATTATGGAACACACACTTCTTGGAAATTGATGAAATTTAGATAGAGAACGTTTATTATGGTTTTAAATCTCTGTGAATTTTTATGGGATTTTTGGAAGTTTAATTCTAGGGCTTGCTTCATTAATTATGTTTTACCTTGATTATTTAATTAAATCTTTAGTGGTGTTTAGCAAGCTAGTGAAATTATGATCCTTTGCACAAAGATCTTTTTTATACCATACTACTAATTAGTAATTTTCCTATAATTTTCCGACGAGTAATTTCAGTACTTCCTTCATTACATAGAATTAACGTGATTATACTGGATAAATTATTTAGAGGCTAAATACTTTCTGTAAATTCTGGAAATTTGTATTTGAGGTTATCTTGCTGTTATGTAATGATCATGATTTTTGAGTAGCCATTTCTTAGGAGGATCATGTAGTTCCTGTTTAAAATGACCCATGGCCCTTCCTTTGGGAAAATTAAATAAATATCAGATTAATTAGGAAAATTATAAGTTTCTAGATTTAGACAAATTATGATATGGTAGACCTCCAGTAAATATTATAGGAGATTTGGAAGATAATTTGGTGTACCTCTCCTTGTGTACCTCATATAGCTTAGGATGGTCTGCATATAGTAAAACCACGGAATTCTGATAATTGATGGTTGGTAGGGCAAGCTAAGATTGAGTCCATCATTGGAAGGTAGGACAAGTAGAGTGTGAGACTGGTCAAGGATAAGGGAGTATGGGAACGACGAAAGATAGTCCATCCCGGGAAGAAGAGGAAGAGTCTTAATACTCTAGGGTTAGAACTAAAGTAACTAAAAGAGGATCGGGTTAAGGGAGATCAACCAATAATAATAAGTGCCTTGCGAAAGGGAACTTTGGGCCGTAATGCCGCCGTCTTGGTTCCTAGTGCCCCTTGAGAGCCCTTCACGGGGTATACCAGGGGCAGTCCTGGGCTAACGTAAACCATAGGAATAATGAATTAAAAGAGCAACTAGTATAACTAGGGTTGCACGTTTACACTCCCCGATAGCTAGGAAAGTAGAATTATAGGATTGGTTACCATTCAGACAGTAGCTCTAAAGGTAGATGCACGGACGGACTGTCCGGGGGGCCGAGGGCTCGAGGGTTGGAGTACAGAATAAAGGTGGTGGGTCTTCGGTATCTGATTGTCATTCACACCGACATCGGTACGCTGACTCGGCGGTGTGGGACACTTAGCCAAAGAAAGTCTGGTGGGTACAGCCAGCAGTAGTATGCGGATACTCTAGGTTGTGTTCTTCTCGGGGCGTACGGAAGGGCTAGGCCTGGTAGTGTGGATGCCCGCCTAGGAGTGGGGGGCCCGACCCACTGTCTCCGTTTGCCACTACGGAGGTTCCTGGGAGTGAAGCTAGCTGCCCGAACAGGGGGAACTAAAGGTCTGTGCGTATAGAGTCGTGTGCGTGTGTTGCACTTGAATGAATCATGGCATAGCATATCACTACACTCATAATTGCATACAACCGACACCCCAACGTATAAATCGGTATGGGACTTTTTATACGATGGGAGCCTTGCAGAAGATCCCTTAACTTATAAGTTTGTATGGGCATTCATATAAGTTAAGGTTACATACTTATTTACTTGTTTGTTTACTTACTATTCTCTAGCTGCCTTTTTATACAATTTGCTACTTATTAATTTCTCTACCTATTACAACATTTACACTGTTCACCTGTTATAACTTGCTAGTTAGGTCCACCGTCACCTGCTTGATTATTCTCCACTTTTGTAGCTTCCCTTTCCTCCTCTCCGCCCGGTGCTTAGGAGCCGTGGTGGGAGGGGTAGGGGATGATAGGGCGTAGTCTTTATGACTAATGGTTTTCGAACCAAACATTACAGGAGCTCCGGATGGGAGACAGGGAACAGCACCAGCGGAGTACGGTGCGCATGGAGGTGGGACAGTCTAGCACCGGTGCACCTGCGACCAGCTCCGTGAGTGATTAGTATTTTCTTAGCTTCCGCGATGAGTGACTTGTAGTGAGGACTCTGAATACTGGGCTCGAGCACATTTATCTATTTTCCTATTATTACTATTGATGGACTGGTTATGATTTCACTTTTATTTACATATTTCTGTGCACTTGTTTACATTTTTGTATAAATGCTTCTCTCTCTTGTGATCGAAAAGGGCCGGCAGAATTGGCGTTTTGTAGTGGTTGCCTTCCCGTGAGTCGGTGCCACCACAAAGCGGCAATTCTGGGCTAAGACCCCGGTGGTTGAAAAAGAAAAAAAAAAGGGGTCTTACATCATCACTCAACACTTTCTAACTTGGCTCATCATTCTACCTCTAAGCGCTGAGAGCGTTGAGTGAGCCTTCCTCACTCAATACTTTCTAACTTGGCCATTTCTTCACTTGTCTGAAGTCATTGATTGAGCTGGCCTTACTCAACGTTTTCTGCCTTTGCCTGTCTTCTTTATTAGGCGTTTAGTGACCTGGATTCACTCAACTCTTATGGACTTTGTCAATTTCTGTCTTCTTCTTAGGCTTTGACAACAGCAGCATGACTCAACGCTTTTGTTTTCTGGTGTTAAGAGAATCGAGTGAAGCTTCATCAATCAATGCTTTTTTATATGCTCGCTTTCTATTATCATAGGTTGTATCATAACATGATGCCTTTTGCTTTGGCATCGAGTGTGTTGTGTTCACTCGACACTTCTTCACTTAGTCTAATATTTAGCCCGCCAATACCGATGCTTTGACAGATTCAGCTATACCTGATAATGGCGTTGAGTGAACTTCCCTCACTCAACGCCTGTGGACTTGGCCGCATAATAGCTTTGCATACTGCATGGCTTTGACTATCCACAACTAACTTAGTGCTTTATGGCATTTGGCGGGTAGGTTAACTGGCTTCACTCAATGCCTATGGACTTAGACAGATTTTTGTCTCTCCATATTTTTACTTTGTGACCACCTGTCACATCACTTGAAATACCTATCTTATCAATGTTACAAGGACTAACCTGCATGCATGAACATGAACATACATCAAATATAACTTTGTGTATATCATTGATATGTTTGACTTCTATAAATGTGACTTCTATAAGTCTGGGACATTGTGGGCAAAGGACCCAACAATAACATCGCTTCATAATAACAGAATTATGGGTACTCACAACTACATGAATTATGTAATTAATGCACTAGGAGTACTCTCACGTGATCATTACCTACAGTCTAAGCTATGAAACTTAATTATCGATTCAGAATTTATTGATCGGAGAAAACACTCCCAAACTATCCTATTTCACGAACTATTAGCATTCTTGAGAGTTAACCATGTGCCCAATTGCATTGTTCAGGCTCGATTTAGTTTGTGCCTGTTGTTCAAATCACTATGACTACCTACCTGATATTGGTGCATCTTTGTAACACCATATCCATCACGTAGAATAAAAAAGAAGGTCCAGTCGGGGCCTCACGCCATATGCCACAAACAGTCAGTGGAGTTACGCATTGAAAACAAATAATTAATGCATCCTAACTCAGAGTTGCATTCTAGTGGAAGCATTTAATAATTACTTAGAACCCAATACAGGAATGTCCACTAACCAACTAAGGAAAGATATATAATACACAAAGTGTTTTGGCCTTAAGGCCTTATAGTATTTCCTTCATAAGAGTGTTTTACTTACATTGGCACACAGGTCGGCCACACATGATAATAAGTAAACACTTCTCTTCGCCTTTGAGGATTGGTATAGCGAGAAGGGCATCCACTCGCTACTTCCAGCTCGACTTTCCACCAAAATGTGGCAAAACAAAGCAACGGTTAGCTTTACCTGAACAATTTATAACGAACCCACCCCACACTCAGGGCGGAGGTGCTCCTTCCCTAAAAACAAGCAGAATGGCAATATATCTACATCTCATTCACCACAGACGTTGGCACGCAGGGCGACACATCCCATAAACTTAGGGAACATTATCCGTATACTGGAATTTCCTAGTCCTACCACCATCCACAGTCCTAGA
Organism: Platanthera zijinensis; assembly: GCA_039513925.1. Lineage (NCBI taxonomy): Eukaryota > Viridiplantae > Streptophyta > Magnoliopsida > Asparagales > Orchidaceae > Platanthera > Platanthera zijinensis. The sequence goes on along the minus strand of CM077089.1, from coordinate 65,149,693 downwards.
ACGATGGTTAATATTGAGCATTACCAGTCTTTCCAGCTCATAGCCTAAGACTCTAACTATACCAACAACGAAAGCCATGTATTTAAGTAATAAAGTACAAGAACGACAAAACACAGGTACAGATCAGCTACTTCCAATTGCTAAAACCATCATGTCAACGCCAAAATCCAAGGCAATCAAGATGGAAGACATGATGTGAGCCAGCCTCCCCTTTCCTGTATCAAACATACATAAAACATAACCCTGTTATGTTACAAGGATGGCACTCATGGCGACCAAATTTGGCACTCTAGGCGCAATAACTCAACTTACCACTCACCTTGTCCCTAGGAACTGGGCTCTCAATCATCACAATACAACTCACTGGGAACTACCACTAGCAGTAACTCTACCGCAGTGTAGTAGGGGACATAAATACATTTCTTCCCCAAGTTTAGGTGTTTTCTTGGAGAAAATCTCCAGTACTCTTTGCAGATTCCTGCAATCACCCCATGACTCCTTAAACTACACATTTAGTCATCAAAGTCTTCTCAGACACATAAATCAATCATCACCAATCCAAACCAACTTATCTAGATGGGCATCACACTAGACCAATATCCGTACTTTGATTCTGAACTCTATATGCAATTTCTATCGGGGATACAATCGATCAACTCGTTGAAAACTTTGCAATCTTCACCAATTGGTGAGGGTTTCCATTTATATGCCAAATAAGGACTTCATATGTCCAAGAAGGAAGATCGTTACCCTTGTAGATTGCTTAGGAGCGATGAAATCACAGTTTACCCCAATGTAAATGTCCACAACGATTTCATCTCCGCGGATCTAGCTTTGGTTTGCTACTCCGATCACAAGAATGCTTCCTAAGTTCTTATCTAGGGCTGGTTTAACATTCTACTTCCTCTTATTCTCTCTCTTCTTCTCTCTACTTTCTTCTTTTCCCAAAGTGCAAAAGAGAGAGAGAGAGAGAGAGAGAGAGAGAGAATGAGTTGAAAATAAACCCCTCGTTCCTTTTACCAATCCGGGTTGTACACTCAGCCAAAGAATCTCAACCTCCTAAGGAGTGGATAGCCAAGATTCACTTGAACTCTCATTTTAAAATAGATATCGCAGTGCGGTAACTCTCTATCGCCGCACGGTAGCTTAGGCGGTGGCGGTGGTCTCATCCAACACCTCTTTACCGCTCAATGGCTTCCTTAACACGTCATGACATGTGGCACGCTTACCTCCAACAGTACCTCTACCGCCGCACGTTACGTTCTAGTAGAAATTATTGAATTAATTCATTGGCTACTGCCTGGCAGTAACTTCCAATAACATAGTATTGTTTTCATCACGGGAAATCTAGGGTAATATAAATCTCGTCTCCTTTAAGAAATTTCATCCCAAAATTATACTTAATAGGAAAACAACACAAATACAAAACATATATAATGTATCTAAATAGAATAGCTCAGGGAACTCTTCTCGCATGGTCTTCTCGCGCTCCTATGACAGCTTCTCATGGCCACAGTTGTCCCAATGGACTTTGACCATTTTGATCACTTTATTTCACAACCGCTTGACCTCTGTATCCTCGATTCGAATGGGCTTTACTTTCGTCGTCAACCCACTATCGACCGAAACTTGATCTGCAATAAACACTTGTGCAGGCTCTTGCCTAGCCTTCCATAACACCGATATGTGTAACACATCATGTAAACCACTGAGTTCAGCAGAAAGATTCAGCCGATAGGTAGTTTCACCAATTCTCTCAATAATTTGAAATTGCCCAAGGTATCTTGGACACAACTATTTCAAACGTCGAATCCTAAATATGCCCTGAATGGCTTTATTTTGAGATACACTCAATCACCTACTAGATCTGATTGCCAACCTTAGAGAGGGGGGTGAATATGGTTTTCCAAGATTGTTCAAAATTAAAATGGATTTTTCCAAGAAAACGAGTTCTGGATGCTACCGCGAGGAGGTAGACCACTACCGCGTGGCGGTAGGTCAAAAAGATTAATTCTTTTGTAAAACTTTGTTTTTTTGATTTCCCACACAACACTCAAACCTTTAGTAATATCCAACCACGATTCTGAAATGAAATAAACAAAATATAATTTTATTCAAACTAAGAACAATTGTTTACAAAAGGAAAACTAGGTCTCCATGATGCCGGAGATTGGAGGCGATGAATAAAAATTTATTTTTGGTTCTATACTAACCGTCCCTGGACCAGTTGGCTCTCGCTCTTCTTTACAAGAAGTTCGACCAGCCAACTCTTCACCTTCCTCCTCGGAAGGGTCTTATAGCCCCATTAGATCTCCCAGATCTAGACATCCTCCTAGGACGATTTCCTTCAGACTCGTCCAAAGAATCTGACGACCACCCAGGTCGATTTCCCTTACACCAAGATCAGATAAAAACAAATAAAAATACAAAAGAAAATTTAAAGTTTAATAGTTATTTCTCCCTAAAACGTAGAACTTTAAGGAATGGTGTGCAATCGATGCTCTTTAAAATTGTTCGTGTTACCGTCGATTAGCCACAAATGGTCGTTGAAGATTTTGAAAGTCTTTTTTTAGGAGTAGATACACACCTAGAAGGGGGGTGAATAGGTATGTTTAAATATTTTTAATTCTTTTGAGCTTAGGTCTAGTTGTGTGTCAGATTTTGTTGTTTAGATTTCAAGAGACACCACAACACACAAGAGTTTATAGTGGTTCCCCTATCTAGGGTACATCCACATTCCCCATTCACCTATCTAACAGTGAGCTAGATTCGACTAACTTCTCCTTTTACTCAGCTTCTTAAGATTACACCTCATATCCCTCAGGATCCTACACCTCATAGTGAATCTCACTCCTATAACTCAGAGTATAACAACCCCTACTTATGGCTAAGCAGCCCTACACTATGAGATTCACATATTTCCTACCTCAAATCTACACAAAGATCCTACCTCATGCCCAAGCTTTGCCTCAGATCTTAAACAATATCCTACACTCAGATACACAGCTCCTATGCTCAGCCTTTATAACTCAGGCTTATAGCTTAGATCAACCAGTGATCTTACAAGTTGAGTAATGAGTTTGAGATTGTTTGACTCAAGAGAAATGGTCCTCTGAGTCATCTTTCTGAACTAAGTAAAATTAGTCCTAACTCTTCACAATAATAAGATTCTTGATCATCAGTGTAGTTCTTCTTATGCTAAGAAGACCTATTGCAGAGCTCTGTATCTTCAAGCTTTAATATTTCAGAGTTTAAAGCAATATCCTTGAAGATGAACAATAATTTCCTTTGAGTGCTTTGCTACTCCACTGTCTTCTGTAAAACCAAAATAATCGATTGAGAAAGAAGAAGAGTTGTTGTCGAAGAAGATGAAGAACCAGACTCATTTAAATTCCCAATAAAGTCATTTTATCTTCTGTCATCCCACGACTCTTTGGTCTGTATGGGAAAGCCGAAATAGCAGTTGTAAAGGTAATTTAGCTTTAATTACTATTCAGAAAGAGTTCGGTGCCATTTTGCTTCTAATACACAATTCCGACTTAAATTGAATTTGTATGACGTCAACATGACTCAACACTTGTGTACTTAGCAGTTTTCACAGTCATGCTGCACATGCATTGAGTGAAGCTATGTGACTCAACGCAAAAACACTTAGTAAAAAATCTGCTTCTTAAGGAATAGAGTAAGCCTTTATCTTTCAATGCTTTTGTCTCCGACAACTGAACTGATAATGTGTTGTGTGAAAATTCATCACTTAATGCTTTTTTCCTTGGCAGAATTCATCTGGTAGAAGGTGTTTAGTGATGCCATTTTACTCAATGCGTCTGGACTTGGCTGTCATCGGGACTTTCGGCTTTGAGTGAACATCCTTCACTCAATGCTTCTATACTTGTACTAAATTTTTGAATAAGGGCGTTGAGTAAACCTCCTTCACTCAATGCTTTTGGACTCTGCTGAATTATTGATAAGACGTTTAGTGAGCCATCTTCACTCAGTGCTTTTGTACTTATATAAATTTCCTTTTGAGTAGGCGTTGAATGAACATCCTTCACTAAATGCTTCTAGACTTAGCAAAAATTTAGTCCAGCAACATTGAGGCTTTGAATGCTTGAGGTTCTGTCAATGCTTTTAGCCTCTTGGCGTTGAGTGAAGTGAACTCACTCAACACTAATGGACTAGCCAAATTTCTGCTTTTCCAACATCTTATCTTGTGTCCAAATGATATTCTGACCCTGACAACCTGTCTAATCAAAGAATTGTAGACATCCTGCAAATATTGAACTTGAACATATATAAAATACAATTTTGTGTATACCAATGAGTTGTGTCCCTTCTTCAAATCCTTGACATTGTGATCAATGGACCCAACAATCTCCATTATTTGAAGAAGTCAAAACCCTAGTCAATGATATACACTATCATATGGAAGACATAAATTTTCACAGCAAATAAGAACAATAAAAGACACAGAGTCAAGATATGATTAATTAACACAGAAAGTGATAATTATAAATCAAAATGTGTGAAAATAATAAAGTTCATATTCCTAATGCCCTTAGGAGCCTAGTATATAAAACAATTTACGTTTTTAGTTCCTTGATGACTATGCCCCTTCTTGGCCTCTTGGCAGCCTTCTCATCAGCTTCAATCTGCTTTTTTTTCTTTGCCTTTGAAAATAATTGTAAGGCTTTGTGAAGTACTTGCTAGGCTCTGGGGCATCTGATGGCACTGCACCTGTCTTCTTTTCCCTTTTGTACTTTCTTCCTAACTCTTTGTTCTTTCCAATTTTGCCCATTAAAGAGAGCTGTATAGCTTTCCTCTTTCAGTTTGTTCTCTTTGATTTGGTCCAAGGATGACAAAATGATGGTCCTGGATTGAGTACTCCATCTCTCAAAGTCAGGCCTGGATTCCATTTCTTCTTTATATCTCTTCTTGCTTTGCCTTATCTCTTCATTCTTTGCCTTATCTCTTCATCCTCCTCAGCACCAGACTTGTCTTTCATTCTTGATATCTATTCAATGGTGGGGATAAAGGAAGGAACATCAACTACTGAGAGTTTAGCCCCATCATTATTAATCTGTTCTTCTAAAGTAAGAACATTATCATACGTGAAAGTCAGATCTATCCTAGAGATTAGAGCACACACACACAACAAGAATACAAGAAATAAAAATTGCAATCCAGACGACACAAGAATTTTATAGTGGTTCCCCAACAACTTGGGTACGTCCACTCTTCTACCACCCTTGGTAGGAATCCACTCAGGATGAGTTGATCAGGTGTCCTGACACCAATGAGCTTTTGATAAGGTGCTCAAAAACCAAAGCTAGATTTTTTGATCAGGTGTCTTGCCACCACTGAGTTTTGACAAGGCTCTCAGAACCAAACAAAACTTTTGAAGGGAGTTCAAGAACCCTTTTACAACGGGAAAAGAATAAAGAAAAAGGTGAAGATGTCTTCTCTGTTCTTAATCAAATGAGAGAAGCACAAGTGGATTGTTGATGTCAAAGCTCCCCCTGAGATTGGCAGTAGGTTCAGGAGTGGAAGCTTTGCACAGGGTGATAGGCCTTCAGTGGATGACTGCTCCAGCAAATGATGATTTCAGCAATGGCTGAAATGTTTGTTGTCTTGGAGAGTAAATGATGAAGCCCTGATGATGATCTTCCAGTAAGCCTTCAGACTGATGTAGAGAAGTTGTCTCTTCAGGCTTCCTGGAACAGCAAATCTGAGAAGAGAACTTTGTTGTACAGGTTGAGTTGAGTTCTTCCTGGAACTCTGATTCCTGTAATTTATTTTCACTGTATTCTGCTTTCTTCTTTCTTCACTACTATATTGTTCCTCTGTAAATCTGTGTATATATATCCTGATAGATGAGCAGCGGACATTTGAATAATAGCATTTATTACTGCTTCCTTTTGGATACTCCAACGGCTATAATACTCATAAAAGCATTCCTGTAATAGTCCTTTAATATAGCTGTATTGGAATAATAACAGCTGGCTTTAATAGGACAAAAGATATCCAGAAAATCCGCCTGGAAACATGCATTCTGAATTCTCCCAGAAATAGTCGAACGGAGGTCGACTATCGTCGATCTAAGCTGGCAGATAATGGAGTTGGCCTCTGGCAGAAATCGTCGAACGGAGTTCGGAGAACGTCGACCGGAGCTCGACGTTCCAGCATAGGTTAGCGTCGAGCGGAGCTCGACGTTCCAGCATAGTTGAGCTTGGAAAGCGTCGACCTGAGCTTTGGACCGAAAGCGTCGACCGCAGCTTGAGATAAAACGTCGACCAGAGCTCGACGTTACAGCAAAGATTAAGCTCGACGATCTTCGATCGGAGCTCGACGATCGTCGACCTAAGCTTAATGTTGAATTCTGTTTTCTCTGACTGATTTCTCTTGGCTGATTTCTTCAATCTCTGAGAGCCTCTGAATTAGCACAACCTATGACCCTTAGCTATACATTGATGGGTCAAACTAATGAACTTAAAGACATAGTGATCCTGACCCAAATCCAAATTAGGGTGTTCCAACAATCTCCCCCTATTTGGGTTAGGATTACTATTTACATGAGAATTAAAATATTACAACAAATTAATATTACAAAGCATGAGATATAAAAATAAAAGCTTTGCATTGCTGGCTCCTTTTGCTGTTAAAGACTGACTTCAGCTGGCATTACAATCTCCCCCTATGTTGATGCAGTAACTGTGATTGGAGGAGGCTGAGATGACTCTTAAAGTTGGATTTTGATTGAGTCATCCAGCTAACTCTTATAGATGGTACCTGCAAAAAGCTATGGTAGAGATTGCTCTCTCCTTAAAAAGGATATGTTAGCAGAAAAATGATATTTGTCCAGCAAAATTTAGGATTCTGGATCTAAAAAACAAAGTCTGATATCTTCCTTCCTATAGAATTTCTTTTCATCAGAAGAGATTCAAACTTAGTGTCATGATCACTGCTGACCAATGCAACTAGAGTAGAAGACTCAATCTAGATGAATTTAGAAAAAGATCTATAAGAAATATAAAGTATCTGACAAATAATTCACATACAGAGGTCCTAAAATAATTTTGAACAAAATATCAATATGATAGAAACAGCCCTAAGAAAAGATGTTTCCTAATAAATTTGTTCCAAATAAGAAAAGGATTTGAAAATATTTTAATTAGTTTATCCTTATATTTATGAATCAGATTTATGAAAAGGCAGACTGAGTTCGATGGTCTGAACTCATTTTGTTGATTAAAATATTTCTTTTTCCTGAGAATATATTCTGAAAATAATCCTCTGAGAAGTTTTGTTTCCTTCTCAGGTTTCATTAAATCTTGGCAGCAATTTTGAAGTTCTAATTTAACTGAACTAAAAACAAAGTTTGATAATACCTGATTCTTTTCAGGTTTTGAATTTCCTTCTGTTTGTTCAGCATCTGAATTGCTGCAGGAGGCATTGATGGCCTTTAAGCAAAATTCTTTGGCCCTTGCTTCCTCTTCTTCATCTTCAAATGAAGACTCATCATCTGAAACATCCCAAATAATATCTAGGGATATTAATTCTCCTTCTTCAAATGATATGTTGTGGCTTCTTTCTGATATTTCATCCACGGGTTCAGAAGCCATTTGATGGAGAGAATCCCATATCTCCTTAGCTGTTGAGCATTCAACAACTTCCTGAAATAGGTCATCAGATAATGACTGTGCTAGGATATTCATGGCTCTGGCATCAGCTAGCCTGGCCCTTTTAGTTGTTGTTGCTGAGGTTGGGAGACCTGTCAAAATAGAAGGAAAAATATCTTCATCAATAGAGTTCATATATAATTTAATTCTTGTCTTCCAAAGTGCAAATTTGTTTATGTTGCACTTAGGAGGTCTGGTGCTAGAATATTCCATATTCTTGCTATGTGAAAAATAGAATGATTAATCTAACTAGAATGGATCAAGCCAAAGATCTTTTGGTTCAGGTGTTAGCCTGTATGAACAACCAACCTAGTGATGGTTTAGTTGTTGTATAACCAACCTGCCTCTGATACCAATTGAAAGTCAGATCTATCCTAGAGATTAGAGAACACACACACAACAAGAATACAAGAAATAAAAATTGCAATCCAGACGACACAAGAATTTTATAGTGGTTCCCCAACAACTTGGGTACGTCCACTCTTCTACCACCCTTGGTAGGAATCCACTCAGGATGAGTTGATCAGGTGTCCTGACACCAATGAGCTTTTGATAAGGTGCTCAAAAACCAAAGCTAGATTTTTTGATCAGGTGTCTTGCCACCACTGAGTTTTGACAAGGCTCTCAGAACCAAACAGAACTTTTGAAGGGAGTTCAAGAACCCTTTTACAGCGGGAAAAGAATAAAGAAAAAGGTGAAGATGTCTTCTCTGTTCTCAATCAAATGAGAGAAGCACAAGTGGATTGTTGATGTCAAAGCTCCCCCTGAGATTGGCAGTAGGTTCAGGAGTGGAATCTTTGCACAGGGTGATAGGCCTTCAGTGGATGACTGCTCCAGCAAATGATGATTTCAGCAATGGCTGAAATGTTTGTTGTCTTGGAGAGTAAATGATGAAGCCCTGATGATGATCTTCCAGTAAGCCTTCAGACTGATGTAGAGAAGTTGTCTCTTCAGGCTTCCTGGAACAGCAAATCTGAGAAGAGAACTTTGTTGTACAGGTTGAGTTGAGTTCTTCCTGGAACTCTGATTCCTGTAATTTATTTTCACTGTATTCTGCTTTCTTCTTTCTTCACTACTATATTGTTCCTCTGTAAATCTGTGTATATATATCCTGATAGATGAGCAGCGGACATTTGAATAATAGCATTTATTACTGCTTCCTTTTGGATACTCCAACGGCTATAATACTCATAAAAGCATTCCTGTAATAGTCCTTTAATATAGCTGTATTGGAATAATAACAGCTGGCTTTAATAGGACAAAAGATATCCAGAAAATCCGCCTGGAAACTTGCATTCTGAATTCTCCCAGAAATAGTCGAACGGAGGTCGACTATCGTCGATCTGAGCTGGCAGATAATGGAGTTGGCCTCTGGCAGAAATCGTCGAACGGAGTTCGGAGAACGTCGACCGGAGCTCGACGTTCCAGCATAGGTTAGCGTCGAGCGGAGCTCGACGTTCCAGCATAGTTGAGCTTGGAAAGCGTCGACCTGAGCTTTGGACCGAAAGAGTCGACCGCAGCTTGAGATAAAACGTCGACCAGAGCTCGACGTTACAGCAAAGATTAAGCTCGACGATCTTCGATCGGAGCTCGACGATCGTCGACCTAAGCTTAATGTTGAATTCTGTTTTCTCTGACTGATTTCTCTTGGCTGATTTCTTCAATCTCTGAGAGCCTCTGAATTAGCACAACCTATGACCCTTAGCTATACATTGATGGGTCAAACTAATGAACTTAAAGACATAGTGATCCTGACCCAAATCCAAATTAGGGTGTTCCAACAATACGTATATTATTCTAGACCCAATAATCCTCTGATGACATTTGTGGTCTAGATAGAATTGTTTTAATCTGCCTTGATCATTTATTTCTCCCCCTTTATGACTTCTTCAAAGATTACAGTAGTTAGGGAGTTCTTGTTGAGGGAGATTCTATCATCCAAATAGTTTACTCCTTTGGTGACATGATTTTTGACTTCAAGCATATGATCATCTTGAATCTGTGTGCAGGCATCCATCCTCTTCTCTATAATGATCTTATGTGTTTTCATGTGTTTCTTTTGCACATAAAAACCATTTCCATATGGTTAGAGGTGATGTTTTGATTTTCAATAATATCATTCTATTTTTGTCTAATCTCCTTAAGCTTTTCTTTAGAATAAGTCATAGCAGGAGTAGCTCTCATGAAGAATGCAACAGTGTTGGCCTTTTGTAAATTCACCTCAAATCTGATAGTCTTGATCTCAGTAGATAGATCTTGTCTTAATCGTTTTATAGAGTCATAAACATAGTGTTCATGTTGTCTCCTCTTCTCATCTAGAAGTACTTTTAGTTGAGATAGGAAAGTGGAGGACATAGCCTCAGCTTGATGAGATTCCACTTGGAAGTAGACATCATCATCCTCTTTCCTTATATCTCCCCTGGATTCTGAGACTGCCATTTGGAACTCAGATGAGTGATCATAAATATTAGCAACTTGCTTGTCAGATTCAGAGATTTCAATTGTGTTTATAGTCTCTTGAGCAAGGGGCTCTGTATGAGCTCCCCCTCAACCTCAGCACTTTCCAATGTAATTTGCGAGTTTTCAACAACTGTGTTGAGCAGATCTTATTCTTCTGTAATTGGAACATTCTCCCCCTCAATATGAGTACTACAGGGCAACAATTTAGACTCATCTGGAGTCTGACTTATCATTCTCTGAAGATTATCCAAGATGGAATTGATCTGGTCCTATAAGTATTGAACCTGTTCCCCCTCAGTAGGAACATCTGTTGGAACCCCAATTTCGATTTGGGCTAGGTTCACTAATTAGGATTATTGACCCATTATGTATAGTTTAGGGTCAATTTATTTGTTTGGTTCTAAGGTCTAGGTCAATCTGACTAGGTTAAACAATCGTTGATCCAGCCCTCAGAGAATTAAGAGATTCAGATTTAGAAGAATTACAGTTTTTAAGAGTTTAGAAAATCAGTTTGACGTTCTTCGAACTCAACTCAACAATCGTCGATCATAGATAGGCGAACTCAGAGTTTCAACTCTGAGCTAATCTCGATGATATTTGAACTCAGGTCAATGAACTCCCTCCTCTACTCAGTTTCTATGGTCAACAAAATTCTACCCCAGGTCGATGAACTTGGAGCTCAGCATTGTCAGATACTTTCCAAATCAATTATCTCTGAGCTCAGCTCGATGAAGATGATTTCTCAGCTTGACGAACTTGGAGTTCAGGTTGACGAAATCTGTCCTGAGATCGACGATTTCTCCCAGTATCAGTTTCATGACTTCTCTGTCATTTTCACTTCAATTCTTCCATTCTAAGGCAGTAACTCTCTGAATAATTAATGCTCATATTATCAAGAATATATTCGTTCCAAGGCAGCATTGATTATGGATTTCACAGAGTTAATTACATCGCTTATTTTCTTGGACAGTTGAGGAAACACATTAAAGATAATTTCCATCAATTTCAACTCCCAGATTCTGAGCAGCAAATCAAGGATAATATTTAAAATTCAAAGGCAGAAATCCTCTTAGAATATAAAAAGATCTTTTTCAAAAAGAAGAAGAATAAGAGATTTTTTCACAACAACTGATACAAAGTTTTTTAGAGAAAAAACACTGTTATCATTCTTACAGGAAATTAAAGAAAAACATCACACACAGATCTTTTGTATTCTTCATTTTCTGCTTCAGGCTTCAAAGGGACAACTCATCAACACCTGTCCAAGAAGTTTCTGATGATCTTCATCAAGGCCTACACCATGAGCAAAGCTCTCATCTTCCTGAACCTTTATTCATCTCAGGGGGAGCTTTGACAACAACATCCACTAAAGTCTTCTCAGTTGTTTGAGAAAAAGAAGACAACATCACTTTTCATTTCCCACTGTAAAAAGGGTTTCTAACTTACTTCAAAAGTTATCACCTGGTTGACAAGTCTCCTTATCAAAAGACTTGATTTGGTTTTTGGGCACCTGATCAAAAGCCTAAAGGGTTGTGAGATCTCTCTTGAAATAGATCTTGTGGTGATAAGGCACCTGAGCAAAAACCTGTGGTGGCAGGGCACCTTATCAAAAACCTGTTAGTGGATTCCTACCAGGGTGGTAGAAGAGTGGATGTACCCAGTTTTAGGGAACCACTATAATTTTCTTGCGTCGTCTGGTTGTTCCTTTCATTATTTCTGCTGTGCTGTAATAGTTTTCTTTTTCTTACTTCTCTTTATACATATATTAATACCAGTTATTTAATTCTACTATAAAAACTAATCAAGTTTTTAAAATACTCTATTCACCCCCCCTAGAGTTAGTCAGATCTATCTCCTCACTTTCAATTGGTATCAGAGGGTGTGTTTATTTGGTTTCACTGGCTAATACCTGAACCAAAGGTTCCTTTGATAGATCTTAATATCTCTAGTGTCTCTCTTGTATCATGATATAGAATAAGGAATATTCAAGCACCAGACCTCCAGTATGCAACCTTAATAAGTTTGTAATCTGGAAGGCAAGGATTAGATGATATATATACTCTATTGATGAAGATATCTATAACTCCAATTTGACAGGTCCTCCAACTCAAGAGGCTACTACTTCAACAAGTACAAAAGCTTTTCCATCACCTGAGTGGACTGATGCTCAAAAGAACGCAAAGATTGCTGATGCAAAGGCCATGAACATTCTGGCACAAACCATGTCAGATGTAATATTTCAGAAGGTTGTTGAATGCACCTCAGCAAAAGTCATTTGGGACTCTTTAAACCAAATGGTTGCAGGATCAGCTGATGAGAGAAAGGATAAAAGATCCCATCTCATGTCTCAATATGAGTATTTCCAGAAAGATGAATCTGAGTCAGTAGCTGACATGTACAACAGACTCAGCTTAATTGTCAATGAGCTGAAGAACCTTGATAAAAATATCTCACTGATTGAGATAAATGACAAGATTCTTTGATGGCGATGGCCACCACGATGACCAACTTTATGATGAAGATGATGTCCATGGCGCACTTGGTGAACATGCATGGGGTAGTGGCGGAAGATGATGATGATGCTCCATCGGCCAAAGACGTGTGGCGTCGTAGCAGTCACGGTTACAATCTTTGCTCGCGCAACAAGACTTAATTTAATTTATCTTGTTAGTTTATGGTCTGCATTTATCCGTTTATATGGCTTGTATTAAACTAGTTTATTTCTATCATTTTGAACTTGTGGTGTGCATTTATCCACTGATTTTGGGCTGTTATTAGCCCCTTTGATGTAAGGCTTATATAAGGCTAAAACTCTTCTTTTGTCATTTAGACTTAAAATTGAAATCAAAACAAGAAATCTCCTAAACCTAATTCTCTCTATCCCTCTCCCTCTATTCTTGCCACCGCCCAAGGGGGCTCCTCCCTTCCTTCTAGATCTGGGCCACCCCCCTCTCTCTCTATCCCTTTCATTCTATTTTCTCCCTCCCCTCTCCTCCTTACTAATTCCTCATCACGTTTATCTCCAAGAAGAACTCAAGGACTTTTGGCCAACCTTGGAGGAGAAGGTGAAAGTGCAAGGAAGAAAGGCTTGGGTGAACCTCCACAGCGTGAAGCGGGGAAGACGGGCGAGTTCTTCATCCGAGGTGTGCTTCCCGTGGATTTCAAGGGAAGAGCGTTCATTTCTTGTGGATCCAAAATCTCGGATCTACGATTCTGAGAGGGGTAATGAAAATTCCTACTCAAGAGATTTTCCCTCTTTGTTAGTTCTTGTGGTGGACGATTTCTGCGTGGATATTCGAAGCTTTAATTATCGCGGTGTGATTTTTAATAGATTTGTGATTTTCGTTTTGTTTTACGATAAATCCCGAGAGGAGTGGCGATTCTAGCCTTTTCTTTAGTTGGGATAGATTATACCACTTTCGAATCGTGATTTCTTTTGTGGATCTATTTTGGTACAACTTTAAGCTCGTCGGAACCAATATTGTTCCTTTTAGCCAGAAAGGACTTTGGCCTATAGCCATTCTCCGATCCACTTGCAGTTCGGCTACCTATACGATAGCGTGAGAGATAAATAAAAATCATTGTGTTTGCTGCGTTCATTAGTGTGTCGGAAAGAGGGTGTTGATTATAGTGAGAGTCATCGTATCGCCGTCCGTGTAGGATCTTTTAGGACATGCCTACATCAAATTTGGAATCAGATGGAGGTTGTGTTGATTTCTCAATAAGTACCATCCTTAAAATCTTTCTGTCATAGGGTTTTCGACTCTCACCTGGATGTGCACGAATAAACAACATAATCCTGAAATTTCTAAAATCTGGTCTGCGATTAGTAAAAACCAAAAAAAAATTCTGCAGAAAATTACTAAAAAATTCCTGAGAACTCTCCTAATTTTTTTAAGAACAAAAGTCTGAAATTGTATTTTTGTTCTCCCAATCGATAAGTGATAAAAAATCCAACTTCATAAAATTAATCTGGTTAAAACCACCATTTCTCCTGTTGTTCATGCGCACTAGGCTTGGCACGGAGTATCCCCCTTCCACATCAACTATGGCAGACGACCATAATGATGAGCAAGCTCCGGAAACGATCGTGGAGCTTTGGGAAGAGTTTAACGTTAGGTTTGATGCACTCACCCAATTAATATAAGGCCTGGCTTTAAATCAAGCGGCGCCTCGAAATGACGGCGTTGGGATAAATCAACCGGGTCCCCAACCCCAGGCTGCCAACTAACGAGATGAAGCACAAAACCAACCTCATTATCAGGACGATGAGCAAGCGCCTCGAGCCCCTTATGAGTTCGATGTAACTAGGGTCGTTAAGATTGATTCACCATCATATGATGGTATGGGTGAACCCCAAGTATTTCTAGACTGGATCATGGAGATCGTGTGCTATTTTGAGTGGCACAACCTGATGGATGGTGAGAAGGTACGGGTTGCACGGATGAAACTTCTGGGTAGGGCCAAAATGTTCTTGTTTAAAGAAGAAAGGCGATTAGGTACCGTGAATGGAGTACCCCCCATTTGGGTGGGCTGCCATGAAAGCACTCCAAACTGACCAATATGTCCTTGCGTATCACCGAACCCAAATGTTCGATGAGTTAGTCACCCATCGTCAGGGGGTCAAATCGGTAGCGGAGTACATGGGACTCCTTAAAGATTTGATCGTGCATTGTGACGTCCGAGAAATGCCCGAAGTCACACTCTCTCGTTTTCATAAGGGAATCAACCCGGACATCAAAGGGAAGCTCCTGTATTATGGTCATACAGACCTAAACACGACATTCAATGGAGCCTTGGATATAGAGAAGCACAATGCCTACAAGTCCAAGGGACGAGCATTCCAAAAGGGAAAATCCATTTTAGGTGCGGGAAAAAGGAAAGTTTCGATCGACTGATTCGAATTCCATAGTCATTACCGCTTGGAACAACAAAAATCCCACCGGTCAGAGTGTTCCGATAGGACGGATTAGTAAGACTAATGCCACATGTTATTCGTGCGGGATCCAAGGGCACTATTCTAGTGAGTTCCCCAGTAAGAGTAAACCACTAGCATTATTAGACTCCACATCTGAGCCTGCCGAGATCGTCTACGAAGCCGGCGATGAATCTGATGCCGAGCCGAGTGATATTGAAGATGACTCTTATATGATGGTTATGAGGTGTATTCTGTCCACACCGCGTGCGTCGGATGAGTATAATCGGATGAACGTCTTTTCATTGAATTTTAAAAGCGGTGACAAGTGCTGCAAACTAATAATAGAAAGCAGTAGTTGCATGAACGTCATTTCGGAGAACGCCATCACTCATATGCACTTAGTCACTGAACCGCACCCCCAACCATATAAAATAGCGTGGGTAAACAAAATGTTTATCGCGGTCTCTAAGCGATGTTTAGTGCCACTTACAGTGAAGATCTATATCGATAAGGTGTGGTGCGACGTCATCCACTTGGATGTTTGTCATGTACTACTAGGATGCCCGTGGCTTTATGATTATGACGTGACCCATTTCGGTCAAGCCAACACCTACGAGTTCAAGGTTAATAGTAAGACCATTGTCTTGAAGCCCACACCGCCTAAGGATCCGTCGATTGCCTCCAAAGGCACAATTGTGCCTGCGAAAAAGAAAACTATAAGCTTGATAAGTAAGAAGGAGTTAGAGCGTGAGACCTTCTTGGATGGCATCATCTATGCTTTAGTATGTCTACAAGCTAAGGAAGATTCACCCTCATTAGAGAACCTAATGTTATCTCTGCGAACACTATTGGAAAAGTATAAAATCGTCTATCTGGTGGACTTACCATCTAAGTTACTACCCATAAGGGAAATTCAGCATGAGATTGACTTCATCCCGGGCTCATCATTGCCTAACCTTCCCCATTATCGGCTCAATCCCAATGCGCATAATGAGTTAAAAACTTTAATTTCAGATTTATTAGCAAAGGGATTTATCCGCCATAGTTAGAGTCCATGTGCCGTCCCTGCCCTTTTGGTCCCAAAGAAAGATAAGTCTTGGAGATTATGTGTAGACTACTGGGCCATAAGTAAAATTACTGTCAAATATAGGTTTCCCATTCCCCATTTGGATGATTTATTAGATATGTTATCTGGAGCCACCATATTTTCAAAGTTGGATCTTAAAAGTGGTTACCACCACCCGTATGGAAAACGACATTTAAATATAAGGATGGGCTCTACGAGTGGTTGGTGCTTGGATAGGGGCTCACCAATGGACCGAGTACCTTCTTGTGGTTGATGACCCAAGTATTTAAACCATACATAGGTAAATTTGTAGTGGTATACTTCGATGATATATTGGTATTTATCCTCTCGCAGAAGGACCATGAGACACATTTAAGGACAATCCTTACAACATTACGGCAAGAAAATTTATTTATTAATCTTAAAAAGTGCGTATTTTGTGTGACTTCCGTAGAGTTTCTAGGATACATAGTGAGTTCCGAAGGTATTCATGTTGACCCTAAAAAGTTCCAAGTTATTAGAGAGTGGCCGGAACAAAAAAATATTCGGGAGGTTAGAAGTTTTCATGGAGTGGACACGTTTTATCGAAGGTTCATTCGAAATTTTAGTGGTATCATGGAACCTATCACTGAATGCATGAAGAAGGGTGATTTTATTTGGACTAAAGCGGCCAATAGTGCATTTCAAATGATTAAAGCACGGATGTCCGAAGACCCACTACTACGGTTGCCGGATTTTAGCATGGTGTTTGAATTATCTTGTGACGCATCTGGGATAGGAATCAGAGGAGTAATAAGTCAGTAGGGACATCCGATAGGTTACTTTAGCAAAAAGCTTGCGGGCCCGAAGTTAAATTATTCTAATTATGATCGCGAGTTTTATGTCGTGATACGTTGTCTCCAACATTGGCGACACTATCTAATATCGAAGGAATTTGTAATCTTATCTGATCATGAGGCGCTAAAATTTGTAAACTCCCAAAATAAAATCAGCCCTCGACATGCCAAATGGGTCTCCTACCTTCAGGAGTACACATTCATCATAAAGCACCTTAATGGTACGCTAAATCGTGTGGCGGACGCTCTTAGTCGAGTCACCCTGTTACTATCTACAATGGAAGTATCTGTCATAGGATTTGAAAGAATTAAGGATGAATATGTTCAATGCCCGGATTTTAAGGATATATACTTAGCCGCTCAGGACAATTCCCCTTCTGCTATCTCTGCATACTACATCCATGATGGTTATCTATTTAAGCATACACAATTATGTATTCCCCGCTCTTCGTTACGCCATTTTATAATATGGGAGTTACATAACCGAGGGTTAGGTGGACATTTCAGTCGAGATAAAACTATAACACTAGTAGAGGACAAATTCTTTTGGCCGGGTCTCACACCAATGGTCAATAAAATCGTAGGGAGTTCCCGTGTATGTCAGTTAGCGAAGGGTAAAAAGAACAACGCTGGACTTTACACACCACTTCCGATTCCGTCTGTTCCATGGGAAGACGTTAGCATGGACTTCATATTGGGCCTACCTCTGACATTTAGGCGACACGATTCCATTCTAGTCGTCGTAGATCGATTCTCAAAAATGGCCTACTTTATCACTTGTCATACCACCAACGATACATCACATGTTGCTAAATTATACTTCATGGAAGTCGTGGCACATCGGGGCATCCCCAAAACGATAGTGACTGATAGGGACGTTAAATTTACTAGCTATTTTTGGAAAACACTTTGGAAGCTTATGGGTACTACACTTATGTTTTCATCGGCCTATCTTCCCATAACGGATGGGCAAACGGAAGTGGTTAACCGAAGCTTAGGTGGTTTACTTCATTGCTTAGTGGGTGATCATAAAGGTACGTGGGACCTTATTCTTCCTCATGATAAATTAGCTTACAATAATTCTAAGAATAGGTCCACCAGTTTCTCTCCAAATGAGATCGTGCATGGATATAAGGCGCCCGTGACTATTGACTTGATTCTGTTACCACCATCTTTTAAATCCAGTCAATTTGCACAGGACTTCGCCTCGCGCGTTCACACTCTCCATAAGCACATTAGCAAGACGTTAGCTAAACAATATGCTATTTATCAATCGAATGTTAACGAACATAGGCGAGCAGTCCCCTTGAATGTTGGTGATTTGGTAATGGTTCGTGTTATCCCTAAACGGATGCCTTCGGGCACTATAAAGAAATTGGCGAATAGGCAAGCCGGTCCTTTTCTTGTTTTAAAGATGCTAAGCGAAAATGAATATTTATTAAAGTTACCCGCTGATTGAGGAATCTTCCCTGTTTTTAACATTTCGGATTTAATGCTTTATGTCGCTCCACCACCTGAACTTTCTGTCTCTCCGTTTAATATTTCCAGTATATCTTCTAATGGGGTGGGGGGTGAGATTGTTTCTGGATTGCTCTCCTTCGAATTCTCCGGGAGGTATGTTTCCTAAAGATGATGAAACTTGTTTTTCTTCTTTGCCTAACGCATTTCCAGGGTTCCCCCAAACCGCTTTCTTTCCTGACAGGATTTTGCAGGATGCAGTGTTTACCACTCCTGACGGTGACATTCACAGGTTTTTGTTCAGGTGGCGTGGTCGCCCTGCTTCGGACGACTCTTGGCTCTCTGCCTCAGAGGAGGAACTTCTCGATGAGGATCTCTTATGCCGTTACCTTCCCGCCCACTCATCGGTGATGAGTCCTTTAGAGCGAGGGAGGATTAATGGCGACGACCACCACGACGGCCAACTTGGTGATGAAGATGACGTCCATGGCGCACTTGGTGATCATGGGGTAGTGGCGGAAGATGATGATGATGCTCCACTGGCCAAAGACTTGCAGCGCCATAGCGGTTACGGCTACAATCTTTGCCCTCGCAACAAGACTTAATTTAATTTATCTTGCTAGTTTAAGGTCTGCATTTATCCATTTATTTGGCTTGTATTAAACTAGTTTTTTTCTATCATTTTGAACTTATGGTGTGCGTTTAGCCACTGATTTTGGGTTGTTATTAGCCCCTTGGATGTAAGCCTTATATAAGGCCAAAACTCTTCTTTTGTCATTTAGACTTAAAATTGAAATCAAAACAAGAAATCAACTAAACCTAATTCTCTCTATCCCTCTCCCTCTATTCTTTCCCCCGCCCAAGTGGGCTCCTCCCTTCCTTCTAGATCTTGGCCGCCCCCCCCCCCTCTCTCCCTTTCATTCAATTTTCTCCCTCCCCTCTCCTCCTTACTAATACCTCATCACGTTTCTCTCCAAGAAGAACTCAAGGACTTTTGGCCAACCTTGGAGGAGAAGGTGCAAGTGGAAGGATGAAAGGCTTGGGAGAACCTCCACGGCGTGAAGTGGGAAAGACGGGAGAGTTCTTCATCCGAGGTGCTCTTCCCGTGGATTTCAATGGAAGAGCGTTCATTTCTTGTGGATCCAAAATCTCGGATCTATGATTCCGAGAGGGGTAACGAAAATTCCTACTCAAGAGATTTTCCCTCTTTGTTAGTTCTTGTGGTGGACGATTTTTGCGTGGATTTTTGAAGCTTTAATTATCGCGGTGTTATTTTTAATAGATTTGTGATTTTCGTTTTGTTTTCCGATAAATCCCAAGAGGAGTGGCGATCCTCGCCTTTTCTTTAGTTGGGATAGATCATACCACTTTCGAATCGCGATTTATTTGGTGGATTATTTTGGTACAACTCCAAGCTCGTCGGAACCAATATTGTTCCTTTTAGCCGGAAAGGATTTAGGCCTATAGCCATTCTCCGATCCAATTGCGGTTCGGCTACCCGTATGATAGCGCGAGAGATAAATCAAAAACATTGTGTTTGCTGTGTTTCGTCAGTGTGTCGGAAAGAGGGTGTTGATCGTAGTGAGAGTCGTCGAATCGTCGTCCGTGTAGGATCTTTTAGGACGGGCCTACATCAATCTTATGTGCTTCCCCAACATATGGGATTCCAGGATCTGTCCAATCAAGGAGGCCAGAAGCCTGAATGAAATATCCACTGAGTCTCTACTAGGCAAGCTCAAGTCCTATGAGCAGCTTATAAAGACAAGAGAAGCAGTTGAGCAGAAGCCCTCCTCATCAGGAAGGAAAGAGCAAAACATTGCTTTCAAAGAATCTGATGGAACAGAAGCACAACCAGCAAATTATGAGCTCATAAGCTTGCTGGCTAAGAGATTTTACAAGATGGCTAGAAAAGATTTCAGAATGAAGTCATCCAGACAAGATGACATACCAAGATATGACAAAACTCCTACCAAGGAAATTGTTCTCTTTGGTTGCAGAAAACCTAGACACATTCTTCCGGAGTGTCCAGAGAATCAGATCAAGGAGAAAAGAAGAGATAAGGACTCCAGAGAGAAGTACAGCAAGCCCTGCTCAAGCAAGCATAAGAGGAAGGAGAAAGGTTTTGTTGCAGAAACATGGAGTGAGACAGAAGAAGAATCTTCATCTTCAAACTCCAATGAAGATGAGCAAGAAGCAAAAGCAAAAGAAGTTTGCTTAATGACTTTCAATTCATCAAGTAGCTTTTCAGAAGCTGAGCAATCTGAAGGAGAATCGGAATCTGAAGAGGATCAGGTAATATCTTTATTTTATTTCAATTCAGAATATTTCAGAGCTGAATTTAAATTTTTATGTAATGATCTAATCAAATCTGAGAAGGAAATCAAACTTCTCAGAGATAAGATAACTGAACATGAAAAGTTGTTATCTGAAAACATTGAATTAAAGATAAACTAGCTATAGCTTCTGAACAGATTAATTTTTAAAAATTAAACTAAATGAGGCTAAGCAATTTGAAGAATCCATTAATGCGAGAAGCATCAAATTGATGTACATCATAAGCACAGTAAATGTCAGGCTCAATGGCAAGCTGGGCTTAGGTGCTTCATCAAGCCAACCTCATTTGATTCAGAAAAACATTCTTTCTACTCCCATAAAATTTATATTAGAAAAGGGTAAAGAAAAGGTAGATGAAAATAATAAATCAACTGAATTAAAACAGAAACCTAAGAAAAAGAGAAGGAACAGGAAAAACCTTAATCAAAATAAATTTCAATAGATTTCGTCGAACTCAGATCGACGAAATGTGTACAGTTCGTCGAACTCAAGTCGACGAACTCTGAACACAGATTTCTATAACTCAAGTCGACGAACTCCGAATGCAGATTTCTATTATAATTATTCTTCAAACAACGATCGACGAAAGCAATATGGTTCTTCGAGCCGAGATCAATAATATTGGGGCACGGAGAATGAATATTTCCATTCTTTGAGCGGAGTTCGACGAACTCATCCCTATTCGTCAAACTCAGTTCGACGAACATATCAGAATTCGCCTATCCCAGTTCAGCTTAACAGAAATTCTAATTATTTCAGAACATTTAATCAACCAAAAGAATTTTTTAACCCATTTATCCAATGGATAATTCCACCTAGAAAATTTCACCCTCTAGGATATAAGGACCAACCTGAATGCTCTTACATTTCAAGTTTTAAATTTGAAAAGAATCAAGGACCCAAGGTTACCTGGGTCAAGAACACCTAACTTTTCTTTTTGCAGGTGAAAGACTATCCTACCACAGAGGAACAATGGTACCTGGATAGTTTGTATTTAAAGCACATGACAGGCAACAAGGACAACTTAACAAACTACAAGTCTAAGCTTAGTCCAAAGGTGATATTTGGTGACTCAAATTGCGGCCAAACTGAAGGCTATGGGATTGTCAATGTTGGAACTGTCACTTTCAGAAAAGTAGCATATATGAGTGGTCTAAAACATAACCTGATATCCATAAGCCAATTATGTGATGAAGGTTATCAGGTATCCTTTAACCATTTCTCTTGCATTATTACTTCTATAGATAATAAAACTATCTTAACTGGCCTTAGGCAAGGAAACATTTATGTAGCCAATTTCAAATCTGTTAGGTTTTCATATTTAATGAAATTAGTAATTATTATAAACTATGACATAAAAGATTAGGACATATTAATCTTTAAAATATTGCTAAACTCTCTAAGAATAATATTTTCAGAGGATTGCCTTCTTGCCCCTACAAGAAGGAAAGCCTTTGCAGGGCTTGTCAATTAGGCAAGCAAACCAAAAATAGTTTTAAATCTATTAATAAGAGTGATTCACCAACGATTCTGTATTTGCTACATATGGATCTATTAGGACCCATTGTTGTACAGAGCTTGGGAGGGAAATCTTATACCTTAACCATTGTAGATGACTTCTCTATGTTTACTTGGGTGTTCTTCTTGAGAAACAAGTCAGATAATTTTAAAGTTCTTACAGATTTTCTTAAGAGCATAAAGATTGAGTATTCTACTCTAGTTGTATTGATCAGAAGTGATCATAGTACTGAGTTTGAATCTCTTACTATGCAAGAATTCTTTGAGATGGAATGTACCAGGCATTGCTTCTCTGCTTCTAGAACTCCTCAACAAAATGGGGTAGCAGAAAGGAAAAACAGAACCCTGATTGAAGCTGCAGGAACATTGCTTTCATATGCTCACATGCCCCTATCCTTTTGGGCAGAGACTATAAGAACAACAAATTATTTCCTGAAAAGAAGTTTGATGCATAAACTTAAGGGAAAGACTCCCTATGAATTACTCAAAGGGAAGCAACCTAAAATAGACTAATTTAGAATCTTTGATTGTGTATATTACATTCATAATAATAACAAGAAAAACCTTAAAAATTTTGAGGCTAAAGCTGCAATGGGAATTTGTCTTGGATGTTCCCAAGTCAGCAAGGCTTATAGAGTATTCAATAAATCAACTTTGAAAATAAAAGAATGTGTTCATATTTCTTTGATGAAGCTAACATGTTTTACAAGGAGAAGGATTCTTCTACAAGTAACTTATTGCAAGTACCCAAATTGTGTAAGAAATTGGATGATCTAAACCTCACCAATAAGGCTGAAACACATCCTTCTCCACATATTGATGAAGGTAGTGAAGAAGAGGTCAGTGATACAATTGCTGAACCTTCAACAGCAAATTTTATTCCATAAGAGGAATTAATTCCCAATACTATTGCTGAACCAACTCCTCCTACTGATCTTCTCACACTTAGAGATCACCCTGTATCTCAAGTGATTGGAGACATATCAGTTGGTGTGTAAACAAGGCATTAACTCAACCAAAATTTGATGCATGCTTGCTTCATATCTCAACATGATCCCTAATCCATACAAAATACAGAGATGGATCCCCACTGGATTATTGCAATGCAAGAGGAGCTCAATCAGTTTGAGAGATGCAGAGTTTGGGACTTAGTTCCTAGACACAAAAACTCAAAAGTTATTGGAACAAAGTATGTATTAAGAAATAAATTGGATGTACAAGGAGCCATCATCAGGAATAAAGCAAGGCTGGTAGCACAAGGATACAGACAGGAATAAGGAATTGACTATGATCAAACCTTTGCACCTGTTGCAAGACTGGAAGCTATCAGAAATTTTCTTGTATATGCATCCTACAAGAATTTCAAAGTCTAACAAATGGATGTCAAAAGTGCTTTCTTGAATGGTGAACTCAAAGAGGAAGTATATGTTGAATAACCATCGGGGTTTATTTCTCCAACTCATCCCTCTTTTGTTTTCAAATTATATAAATCTCTTTATGGTTTAAAGCAAGCTCCAAGAGCTTGGTATGAGACCCTAGCTAGCTTACTTGTAGAGCATAAGTTCACTAGGGGCATTGTAGATAGAACTTTGTTTACTAGGCATCAAAATAATAACATACTGTTAGTACAAATATATGTAGATGATATCATTTTTTGCTCTACTGATTCCAAGCTATGCAAAAGGTTTACTAACCTGATGCATTTCAAGTTTGAAATGAGTAGCATGGGTGAGCTTTCTTACTTCCTTGGTATCCAAGTGAAGCAATCCCCTAATGGCATTTTCATCTCCCAATCCAAATATTCTAAGGAATTAGTTAAAAAAATTTGGGATGACTGATGCCTCAGCCAAGAAAACACCCATGCCTTCGAATGTTGTGATTGATTCTGATGAATATGATAAGCCAGTTGATCAGAAAACATATAGGGCTATTGTTGGGTCCTTGTTGTATCTCACAACTAGTAGGCCAGACATAATATTTGCTACATGTTTTTGTGCTAGGTTCCAAGTGAACCCTAAAGAATCTCACAATATTTTATTCAAAAGAATTTTGAGATATATAAAGGGTTGCCCAAATCTAGGACTCTTTTATCCAACTGAGTTAGAATTTGAATTATCTGGATTCTCAGATGCTGACTTTTCTGGATGTAGAGTTGACAGGAAAAGCACATTAGGAACATACTAGTTGTTTGGTGACAAGCTTGTGTCTTGGTTTAGTAAGAAACAAACATATGTGTCCACCTCACCTATAGAAGCTGAATACATTGCAACTGGCAGTTGTTGTTCACAAATATTGTGGATTCAAAACCAACTTCTGGATTATGGTTACAATCTAAATAATTCAACTATATTTTGTGATAGTACCAGTGCAATTTCCATTGCACAAAATCCAGTGCATCATATTAGGAAAAAGCATATAGAAGTAAGGCATCATTTCATTAGAGATTGAGTGGAAAAAAAGAAAATTAATCTTGTCTTTATCTCTATTGATTTCCAAAGAGCAGACATCTTCACTAAACCTTTAGATAAGAAGAAACATCTGTTCTTTCTGAATCAGCTAGGTATGATCAATGGAGAAGGTTAATTTAATTTTCTGTCTGAGGTCGAAGAATTGGTCACAGTTCGTCGAACAAAGATCGATGATCTGAGAACTATTCTTGAGAAATTTCGTCTACCTGAGATCGACGAACTCTCTGTGTGAAGTTATTTTTTTCGAGCTAAGATCGACAATCTTGCTTCAGAAAATTATTCGTCGACCTGAGAATGACGAAAAGTTTTCCCCTCTTCAAACTGAGATCGACGATATCATTTCTTCATGAAATTTTTTGTCGATCTGAGGACGAAGATTTGTTTTCTTTTCACCGGACGGAGTCTGCAGCTTCATATTCCGAAAACCTTTATAACTAGGTTTTTTTCGAGCCCCATCCTGCGCTTTCTATTTCTCTTGCACTTGATCTCTCTTTCATTTTGCAGGAAAATAATGGCTATTCAGACGACTTCCCTCTCCAGCATGAAGTACGACACCGGCTTCGACGTCGACTTCGATTCTTTCTGTCATTCCGATCAAATTTTCATGGACATTCTACAGCTATTTAAGGAACAACAACTAAAGAAAATCATGACCACCAGGATCAAGTTGCCAGCAACTGAAATAAGGGAATGGGTTTATACTCCAACTACTCCAGACACAGATACTATGACTGGTACCATCGCAGGCAATCAGGTTACCCTAACCCCTGCTTTTTTTAACTGGAATTTTTTGTTTGGCTAATGGAGAAGAGGACATTGAAATAGACAGTTCTAAGTATGAGTCTATGTTGATAAAGATGGGTCACTCCGAGGGAAACCCTAATAAAATGTTGAAGAAGAACTTTTCTGCAGAGTATAAATCTCTTGTTGATGTTGTTGGGAAGGTGTTGCTGGGCAAACACACAGCCCATGACTACGTAACCAGGCACCAATTCTTGGTGATGTGTGCTCTGGAAAATAAGAAAGCAGTAAATTGGGACAACATATTGTTTGACTTGATCAAGAAGAAGAATTCTAAGAAAAAGGTTTGTTTTGGGAGGATATTAGGAATTTTCCTCCAGACCAAGGAATTTTAATTATTGGTCTCCCAGACCATATTCATAAATGCCTCCAAGAAGCTTACATCTGCCATGTTTGGAAGATGGGAGAGGACCATCCCTAAGCCATCCAAGGGTTCCTCCTCTTTCAGCACTTCTGAGGACACAAGGGAAGTTATAGCCACTCCTCCACCTCTAGAAGGAACTACCCCTTCCATCAGAATTCAAACTGATATTTCTTTAGCTCTTCCACAACAACAACAATCCTCAACTACCCCTCCAACTTCACCTCTTCCACCACCATAACCTCCACAATAAGTATGTAAGATCCTCCCCCTTACCAAGGGAGCCCTGATCTTATGCCCAGAACCGCCGCCTTACGGTGACACTAACTCACGGGTTAGTCGACACCGCAAGACGCCGATCCTGCCGGCTAGTACGATCATAACCTGTTTGGCCAATACGAGAAACAGAAGTAAAGCATATAGTAAGCAAAACTACATAAGTCCACAGCCACAGAGTACATATCATATAAAAGAATGATGAGTACGTAAATATAGTCCACAATGAGTACAACAAAAGAGTGAAATAAGGGCTTACGCCCAGTACATCATATCAAATCACTCTCTCTCACAAATCTAAAACAGCGGAATCTATCATCTCAAATCATCACACCTAAACATGTGCTCCAATAGTAGTAGTCGGCATCTGCTCCTCAAGTCCTGCCTCCTCGTCGTGCTGGTCCATCTCCTCGAGCACCTAAAAATAGTATGGTCACCGACCAGTAGTCAAAAAGACTAAGTCGTTTCTTCCACACCTCGCCCCGTCGCTCTTAGGCACCGAGCGGGAGGAAGAAGCGGAGGACAACAAGGGGTAGCAAAGGTGGAAGCAGGTGACAAGAGTATACTAGCAGTTGTAATAAGTATAGTTATCCTACTCTAGCAGTTCTAAGTAAGTAGTACAAGTAAGTAAAACAGTACTGTAAAGGAAAGAACTGAAAGTAAGAGCAGGAAAATAAGTACTGAAAAGTAAGCTATCTATCATCATAAACGTACCTTAACTTATAAAAATGCCCATACAAATTTATAAGTTAAGGTTTCCAGGAATTGTAACTTATCATATAAAAGAGCTCATACTAATTTATATGATAAGGATCTATGATTGCGTATGCCCTAATATGTATGAATGATTATGATGCAGTTTATGTAGCAGGCAAGTGCAACACACACACACGACTCCGTGATCACAGACCTTTAGTTCCCACTTTTTGAGAGCTTGCATCACTCTCGGGTACTACCGTTGTGGCTACGGCAACAGCGGAGCGGGCTCTCCACTTCTAGGTGGGTATAAGCACTACCAGACCTAGACCCCTCTCAAACGCCTCTGTACACGTCCCAGGTGCACTCTAGTGTCTTGCGTACGTATTTTGCTGACTACCCGTCAGTCTTGTAGGTCGAGGGTACGTCTTCCTGGATTCCGCAGTATTATATATATAGCATACTGGCCCCTCCACCCGTACCCCTCGCCCGAGTCATCGTACTGCCATCGGTGCATCGACTGGCCAGTCCCGCCTGACTCGCCACTAATTTATGCACATGCAAGATATTAATCTGAGCTTCCTGCTCGTATTGGTATTACTAACACATTCCCTCCAATCCAATTTGGGTGAGTAAGTGCTTGTATCCCTCCAACCTTATGAAACAGGTGAGCAAGCCACTCGTATCCCTCCAACCCGGTTAGGATGAGCTCATTACTTGTATCCCTCCAACATTATGAAACAGGTGAGCAAGGGCTTGTATCCCTCCAACCTTATGAAACAGGTGAGCAAGCCACTCGTATGAGGTTTCCAACCTTATTAAACCGGTGAACCTATCGCGTAGATCTCCAAGCCTATTAGACTACTCTCGTCTAAGGTTTATTACACATAGTAGTTTAGCGTGAATCCCAGGACTGCCCAAGGTATGCCCAATGAAGGGGTCTCGAAGGCACTAGGAACTACGATGGGATGACAAGCCCAAAGTTCCCTTTCGCAAGGATAATTACTTTTAGTTGATGTCTACCCAAGATCCGCTACCAACTCTCATTGTTACTTTAGGACTAACCTAATGACTTAAGTTATCATTAATGGGAGGGCGACGGTCTTCCGTCGGCCTCCGCTCTAGTGGTTACCCCAAGAACTTGCACTTTTTACTCTCGTCCCTAAGACGACACTAACCACCAGGATTATATTTCCAACCATATTCACTAGCTCAATTATCGATCTATCCCCTGGTGGTTCTAAGGTATAATTTAATTTTTCTATGCGCAGCCCATGACCTAATACCATCCCGAAATCGAACTTCTAAATCTTTGGGCCAACAGACCCCAAATATTTATCCTAGGGTGGTATGGACTAATTAAATGAATGTATTGATTTCCATAATTTTCCTAGGTCATTAAGGCCTTTAATTAAATCTTTTAAATCATTCCCTAGGTCATTTTACACATGAAGTGGTATCAATTAAAATCTACTGACCTAAGGGAATTTTTCTGAGTTGCAAATGAGTAAAATATTACTGTCTACAAGATCTCATAATTTCCATTTTTATATTTCTATTTATCCCATAATTAATATAGATTCTACATATTTATCATTTTCCAAATGAAGTATAAGAAATATACTAACCAAAATTCCAGGAAAATCATTGAGAATATATATCACTACTTTATGACTAATGGAAGAGTTTCATCAAATTCTACACTGTAGTGACCTATCAAATTCCATTCTTAATTAATTACCAAAATGCCATTAAGCTAACTCAATAATTGAAAGTGCATCCAAAAATTCTGAAATAATCCACAAGGCTAATATCACAATTATACAACTATAGAAATATTTCTACAATTTTCCAACATGAAATTCCACCAAATCATAATTAAATACAAAAAGGGTAAAATAGTAATTTCAAGGTATTTGCCCCAATAGATCTCAAACAGAGGTATAAAATTTTCCTAAGTCAAACAAAACATCATTCTTTGACTTGACTGAATTTGGGAATTTCCTTTTTATCAAAATCTATTTTTCCAATTTATTTTCAAAAAGGACCTATGTTTTGAAAATTCCAAATAATGGGATTTTTGATCCCAAAAATCCCATAATTAATTCTAGGGGTGGTTTATGCCCTAATTAATCACTGGAATAAATTCCATGATTTTGTATGCCTCAACTAGGCTGAATACTTAGTATGTCATTTTTGGCTAAATGCACCCCGAGCCTAAGTAGTTCAATTCTTGCATGTGGGTCTTTCCCAACATGACTTGTTCCAATTTCAGAGAAACTTCTACCACTGGTCTATATGGTCCCTAAGGGCCAGCCACCAAAGTTTGGGGCCATTTGGAGTTAGCTAACTCCAAGAATCACCTAGTTAAGCCCTAGGGGTATTTTGGTAATTTCCCCATATTTTATTTTCCAATCAAGCCCATTTTTTGGCAGGGCCTAAATATGCCCTAATTAAACCTCTGACCAAAATCTCAGGTCAAGGGGACTTCTGGTTTGGCTTGGGCAGCCATTTAAAATTCTGCCAAATTGCTATTTGCAGCCCAAGCCAAATCTTATTTCTCAAACTTGCAAGTGAGATTACTCATCATGAAGTGAATCAATTTAGCCCAAATTTTAACCATGTGTCTAATATACCCATTATAGGGTGCCACCAAAATTTGGGGCCTATTGGACTTGGAGAACTCCAAACATCACATTTATTTACTTTTGGGTATTTTTGTAAAAACTATAGCAAAATGTTCCCCAAAAATTCTGATGTTTGGGTAGGACCTAGATATGCCTAAGACATGCACATGACCAAAATTTCAGGTCATGAGGCTTACTGGTTTAGCATGGGCATCCAAATTAAAATCTGCCCTAGCCTAGGACCAGCCCTAGCAGAATTGACCTGCAGGACAGACCACTAGGTGAAAACCCATGATTATTGTGGCATTTGAAAGTTAAGATCTAGGGCTACAATTTCCATTCAGGTTTGAACCTTAGGTGAAGTCTCTAAGTGCCTTAATTATCACATGCAAAATGACTGGAAAGGTGTGACAGTTATGCTACTATTCAAAATAATTAATTCATCATTTAAATAATGATTAACACGAATCTTAAAGCTAGAAGGAACGGGATCGGTTCATCCCCGACCTCCAGCCAACGGCTGGGATTGATTCGCGCTGGGCCATTTTGCGGGGCTGTTTCCGGCCGACTGAGGCGGCGCCAAGGCCGGCCAACTGTGCCTACACCTTCACGGTGGTGGTGGCCGGCTTTTGCCGGCGACTAGGCGGCGGGAGGTGGCGGCGCCGGCGATCCCGAGAGGGATGAAATTCACGGAAAATCCAAGTTTTTCTCTCATGGCATCGGGCTCAATTGAGCCCGATATCTCCCCTAATTGATCTAGGAAGCTAGTACGGGTAGAGGGGTGGCGAAACGGACCTGAATCGGCGGTTGGCTGCGGGTGTGGCGGCGGTTGGCCATGGCTAGCTAGCTCCGGCGATCTTCTTGCCAAAAAATCGATTCTCCACCGATTGCTATGCTTCAGGACTCGATTTGCACTCCTCTCGACCTTCTGAAGCTGATGGTGGGCTTGGATTTGGCCTGGAGTGGCTGTATATGGGGATGTGGCCGAGGTGAGTTCGGTTGGAGCATAGGAAGCTTCACCATGGTTGCCAAGTGACTGTCATGCCTTGAAATCTTGTTGAAATTAAATGGGGTGGTCGGCCAGCACCTCTTGGCTGAAGAAATGAAGGCCACATGGCCTCCTTTCATCACCACCCCCTTTCTCTCTCCTCTTTTAGGTGTTTTCTCCAAAATGCCCCTTTGCATGTTCTCTCTCTCCTCATTTTGGGGGTTAGGGGCTGTCCTTGTCCACTCGGCTGGTCATGGGTCAAGTTTGGTGGGCTTGGCCCATGGGAAATGGCTT
The DNA here is from genome assembly GCA_039513925.1 of Platanthera zijinensis. Lineage (NCBI taxonomy): Eukaryota > Viridiplantae > Streptophyta > Magnoliopsida > Asparagales > Orchidaceae > Platanthera > Platanthera zijinensis. The sequence continues at coordinate 65,118,916 of CM077089.1, read as the reverse complement.
GGGCTCATATTTTCACCTTTAGGTCAAATAGTTGACTTGTTGACTTGGGGAGTTGACTTGGTCAACATGGTGAGTGGGCTGACCCCACTTGTTGGTCATGAGCCCGATGGCACCACCCAACTTGGGTTGGGTCAAGGGGGTGCCCTACTTAGGCTAATTGGGCTTATGAATGTGGGTTTGACCACTTTAGGCTCAAAGTTGACTTGGGTCAACTAGGGTCAAAATGTTGACCTAGTGGCATGGCCTAGGTCCACTTAGATTGTATTTAGGGTTAAGGCCATGTGGTGGGGTCATGGTGTGGCTAGGGTTCCTATTTAGGCTAGTTTGACCTAGTTTGACTTTGGTCCTAAGGTGGGCCCCACTTGGCTACACCCCACCACCTAGGGTCAAACCTAGCTAATACCCTAACACCCACCCCATACCTAACCCAAATCTAAGTTAGGGGTCTAGAAGTAACATTGGGATGTTACAAATCCTATAAACAAAAAAAATAATTTCGTCCCCGAAATTTAAGTTCGGGTCTACGGGGTTCTAATTGCAGGAATCATAAAAACTCATTAGAGGTAACAACCCTCTTCCGAATGCACTTCCCTCATATTTTGGGCTACTCATATTGTGAGGACATGTTTTCAAGTCCCTCGACATTTTATGATCAAAATAAGCTTTAACCACTCCTTGGATTGTAGCCTTACGAGCCATAATCATCAAGTGCTCGTAAATCAACAACTTCATAAGTAGGAATCTTTTCCATTCCGATCCACCTAGGTTTTCACTTATAATTCAACATGGACTTACAATCATCCCCAGATATCCTATACATTAGACCAACATTATTATGTATAGCAGTAAATCAACTTCCGAGATCCTGATGTGATGAAAAGATCATCATTTTATTTCTCCTAACTTCAAGACTCGTCACATCTCTATCCAAGTAGTAATATATGGTTCGTAGTGTGTTCACCTTTCGAGCATACATCAAGCGATCAGTATGGATATTGATGTTCGTACCAGCGGCTCTCGATCACTTTTCACATATAGTCTAATCCATGAATTTATGAGCGTATCTTCTCAGGTATGGTGAGATCTGATACACTTTTGATTTAGCAAAAAGGAAATCTTATTGAGCATCGGTTACCTTTGTATATGCCCTTGATAGACAAGATCTATATATCATTGTCATGAGATCTTCTATTGGCGATCATAATGTTACCACGTGTGTATCCTGGTTCTTAATACTATCATGATCAAGGGTCATATATACGTGTACAACCTTGACTCATTCTATAACTGAAACGTTTACTATCAATATGAACGTTGGTAACGAGTTTTTGACCCTCGGTCGTTTTTCATGTTCAATCTAACCAATAAATTATAAGTGCATATTTTCAAAATTGAAGCACTTGACTTCTTCATCAGTCGATCTTAATAAACATTCATTTGTTCTCGAATATTTTACTGTACCTTTGATAACAATCAAAAATTGATTTTCTTCATTGTCATGGATTTCCTTACGGTGGTCATGGTGTTAACAACAGTCTGCCATGGTTCTTGATGTACCGGTAACCAATAGATCATGCCTATGCGTATGCTACAACTAATCATCGACCATATTTCAATTTATTGAGTCGTTACCTTTGTAAATGTCATGCCTTAACAATTTAACCCTTTATGTGCTTGAAGTTTCAATTTGGTACGCTCATAGTAATTCTCCTATATATGGTCCACTTACTTGACAAGCATGGGTGAATACCCTTCTAGAGCTATTATACTTACGAGATTAGCTTCAGCATGTGTAAACATAATCCTCAAACTATTATGTCATGGTAGAGACTATCATATCTCTAAGTTCATGAGTTTTCGTTATTTGTATATTTCCAAAAATACATACATTGCACTATCTGATATAGGTAATGCTGAAACTTATTCGTTTCCTTGTGCGTAGGGTATGCTCATATTGCCTACTCACGATCAAGCCTTTTGGATTATTATAACACTCGATTCTAAGGATAATAACATATCCTTAATCATGGGTTGATAATGAAATCCCGAACCTTTTGAGGGCGATTATTAATTCATCGAACATTTTCATTCTGATTTCTGAGAATAACGACATGTTCCTAATAAGGAGTTGTTTTGATATCCTGAATCCTTCCGAAGGTAGGTGTTATATCATCGAACGCATTGTTTTGCCCTTTGTGATCGTCGGAACATATCCAAAGGATCATTCCTATAATTTACCCTTTCTGAATCGGTAAGGCTTTTCACTTGCTTTTAAATTTCTGGGGTCATCACACCCTCAAAGTTCTAAACAAAATTTTATTCAAACATTTTTGAGCTTTCCCTTTATGGCTCTTCTCATATAACAGTTACGATTTTCAATCACTCCTTCATACTACCTTGACGTTACTTTATCACAATCTGTATGTTTCCAATTGATGACCTGGGTATGTTACGTAGGTACGGGTAGTAGTGATCCGTCATTATGTTTATACTTCTTCCAAACTTAGATGATTCTTCCTTGATTTAAAATTTTCTAGGGTTATGGTGCACCCATTGTTGTAGACGTAATTATTCAGATATTTCGAATTCTCATTTCACATTGGTTTCCCTTACAGTACATCTGAGTCCCTTAACCACATGTTACATTGTTTGGGTTAAGGTGTTTAGAGTATCCTTGAAACATGCTTGCCGATGCGGTAATCAAAATAAACCTTAATTGTTTGTACATCCTTCTACAACTCATACTGATTCTAATTCGGTCTTTTGAACGTGAATTTCTCTGAATTCACATGTATGCGTAAATGATTTATGCCGTGTCTGTATTAAGAAAATCATGAGTGTTCATTAGACTACGATTTAAGTGGGTACTTACTTCCTTAAACTCGAAATCGGGAAAATCTCTTGAAGTCTTATACGGTCTTCCCTAGTTTCAAGGTCATATGTATTTATCACTAAGCCAGCATTTATGCATCTTTCATGGAACTAAATTTGTTGTCCTCCTCGTTCACTTAATCCTACGGTCTTGGGGTACTTATGAGAGTGAAAAGCCATTCTCGAAACATTCTACTTTCCTATTTCCCTTGTGAATTTATTGTGTTCCCAACTTGTCGTTAACAGTCTATGCTGCTTAAGATTAATAAGTAGGGTGAAGTTCTTCGAGAGTCCTAACCTTCCGGGGAGGATTTGATCATCATACTTGGTCATGTATATACAATTCTCATCTTTACTTGAGTGACCTTTGAATATGTCAAGTTTTTAGATCACTATGCTTGCGACACATGCTTAATGAGAAAGGCTTAGAAAAATTCGAGTTGTTATCAGTATAGCCCTATAAACAAAAGGTTAAGCCCCCATATATTTTGGTTAATTTTCCTTTGACATTCACAATGTAGTCATCTTGTACATGCCTTAATCCTTAGGGCTAACAATCTTTGGCATGGATTTCCACTTTAATTGATATGTTATCTACCCTAGGCCTTCAAGGTTACCATTCGACAAACTGTTCAAGGTCAACATGTGACCAAACGAGGAAGTGTCTCTTCTAGAATTTGAATTCTTATTTGATCTTTGGTATTTATCACCGTGATTGTCTTGCGTAATCCAGTCATCGGTACTAGGATTAAGCTTACGAGTACCCTACTGATCCACTATTAAGCTTATGCATCAATTCTTCTCGAGGTAGTCCTTATAAGTTTGAGTAAGAATTGGTAATATCATTCGATATGCGACTTAGGAACACCGAGGTTTAAGCCTTAAGTAGGGACTCTAGTATTTAAATCTTTCTTTAATCGACTTGGTTATCCATGTATCGTAACTAATCTACACCTGAAGTCGATCTTTGGCCTAAGGTACGACACAAAATCCTCTTGGTAAGTCAAACTAGGGTGGTGCCCTAGTTGGATTGGCCTAACTCATCGCCTAATGGACTGTTTTATGTGACTTTTTACACATGGGCACACCATTGCTTCCGCTACATAGTTTGTCCGCAAACTACTGCTCGAGCGGGGTGTTCCAGTGTTGTGGACTTCTTTCTCATATGATCGTTTGTTCCTCTGATACCAGTTTGTAAGATCCTCCCCCTTACCAAGGGAGCCCTGATCTTATGCCCAGAACCGCCGCCTTACGGTGACACTAACTCACGGGTTAGTCGACACCGCAAGACGCCGATCCTGCCGGCTAGTACGATCATAACCTGTTTGGCCAATACGAGAAACAGAAGTAAAGCATATAGTAAGCAAAACTACATAAGTCCACAGCCACAGAGTACATATCATATAAAAGAATGATGAGTACGTAAATATAGTCCACAATGAGTACAACAAAAGAGTGAAATAAGGGCTTACGCCCAGTACATCATATCAAATCACTCTCTCTCACAAATCTAAAACAGCGGAATCTATCATCTCAAATCATCACACCTGAACATGTGCTCTAGTAGTAGTAGTCGGCATCTGCTCCTCAAGTCCTACCTCCTCGTCGTGCTGGTCCATCTCCTCGAGCACCTAAAAATAGTATGGTCACCGACCATTAGTCAAAAAGACTAAGTCATTTCTTCCACACCTCGCCCCGTCGCTCTTAGGCACCGAGCGGGAGGAAGAAGCGGAGGACAACAAGGGGTAGCAAAGGTGGAAGCAGGTGACAAGAGTATACTAGCAGTTGTAATAAGTATAGTTATCCTACTCTAGCAGTTCTAAGTAAGTAGTACAAGTAAGTAAAACAGTACTGTAAAGGAAAGAACTGAAAGTAAGAGCAGGAAAATAAGTACTGAAAAGTAAGCTATCTATCATCATAAACGTGCCTTAACTTATAAAAATGCCCATACAAATTTATAAGTTAAGGTTTCCAGGAATTGTAACTTATCATATAAAAGAGCCCATACTAATTTATATGATAAGGATCTATGATTGCGTATGCCCTAATATGTATGAATGATTATGATGCAGTTTATGTAGCAGGCAAGTGCAACACACACACACGACTCCGTGATCACAGACCTTTAGTTCCCACTTTTTGAGAGCTTGCATCACTCTCGGGTACTACCGTTGTGGCTACGGCAACAGCGGAGCGGGCTCTCCACTTCTAGGTGGGTATAAGCACTACCAGACCTAGACCCCTCTCATACGCCTCTGTACACGTCCCAGGTGCACTCTAGAGTCTTGCGTACGTATTTTGCTGACTACCCGTCAGTCTTGTAGGTCGAGGGTACGTCTTCGGGGATTCCACAGTATTATATATATAGCATACTGGCCCCTCCACCCGTACCCCTCGCCCGAGTCATCGTACTACCATCGGTGCATCGACTAGCCAGTCCCGCCTGACTCGCCACTAATTTATGCACATGCAAGATATTAATCTGAGCTTCCAGCTCGTATTGGTATTACTAACACATTCCCTCCAATCCAATTTGGGTGAGTAAGTGCTTGTATCCCTCCAACCTTATGAAACAGGTGAGCAAGCCACTCGTATCCCTCCAACCCGGTTAGGATGAGCTTATTACTTGTATCCCTCCAACCTTATGAAACAGGTGAGCAAGGGCTTGTATCCCTCCAACCTTATGAAACAGGTGAGCAAGCCACTCGTATGAGGTTTCCAACCTTATTAAACCGGTGAACCTATCGCGTAGATCTCCAAGCCTATTAGACTACTCTCGTCTAAGGTTTATTACACATAGTAGTTTAGGGTGAATCCCAGGACTGCCCAAAGTATGCCCAATGAAGGGGTCTCGAAGGCACTAGGAACTACGATGGGATGACAAGCCCAAAGTTCCCTTTCATAAGGATAATTACTTTTAGTTGATGTCTACCCAAGATCCGCTACCAACTCTCATTGTTACTTTAGGACTAACCTAATGACTTAAGTTATCATTAATGGGAGGGCGACGGTCTTCCGTCGGCCTCCGCTCTAGTGGTTACCCCAAGAACTTGCACTTTTTACTCTCGTCCCTAAGACGACACTAACCACCAGGATTATATTTCCAACCATATTCACTAGCTCAATTGTCGATCTATCCCCTGGTGGTTCTAAGGTATAATTTAATTTTTCTATGCGCAGCCCATGACCTAATACCATCCCGAAATCGAACTTCTAAATCCTTGGGCCAACAGACCCCAAATATTTATCCTAGGGTGGTATGGACTAATTAAATGAATGTATTGATTTCCATAATTTTCCTAGGTCATTAAGGCCTTTAATTAAATCCTTTAAATCATTCCCTAGGTCATTTTACACATGAAGTGGTATCAATTAAAATCTACTGACCTAAGGGAATTTTCCTGAGTTGCAAATGAGTAAAATATTACTGTCTACAAGATCTCATAATTTCCATTTTTATATTTCTATTTATCCCATAATTAATATAGATTCTACATATTTATCATTTTCCAAATGAAGTATAAGAAATATACTAACCAAAATTCCAGGATAATCATTGAGAATATATATCACTACTTTATGACTAATGGAAGAGTTTCATCAAATTCTACACTGTAGTGACCTATCAAATTCCATTCTTAATTAATTACCAAAATGCCATTAAGCTAACTCAATAATTGAAAGTGCATCCAAAAATTCTGAAATAATCCACAAGGCTAATATCACAATTATACAACTATAGAAATATTTCTACAATTTTTCAACATGAAATTCCACCAAATCATAATTAAATACAAAAAGGGTAAAATAGTAATTTCAAGGTATTTGCCCCAATAGATCTCAAACAGAGGTATAAAATTTTCCTAAGTCAAACAAAACATCATTCTTTGACTTGACTGAATTTGGGAATTTCCTTTTTATCAAAATCTATTTTTCCAATTTATTTTCAAAAAGGACCTATGTTTTGAAAATTCCAAATAATGGGATTTTTGATCCCAAAAATCCCATAATTAATTCTAGGGGTGGTTTATGCCCTAATTAATCACTGGAATAAATTCCATGATTTTGCATGCCTCAACTAGGCTGAATACTTAGTATGTCATTTTTGGCTAAATGCACCCCGAGCCTAAGTAGTTCAATTTTTGCATGTGGGTCTTTCCCAACATGACTTGTTCCAATTTCAGAGAAACTTCTACCACTGGTCTATATGGTCCCTAAGGGCCAGCCACCAAAGTTTGGGGCCATTTGGAGTTAGCTAACTCCAAGAATCACCTAGTTAAGCCCTAGGGGTATTTTGGTAATTTCCCCATATTTTATTTTCCAATCAAGCCCATTTTTGGGCAGGGCCTAAATATGCCCTAATTAAACCTCTGACCAAAATCTCAGGTCAAGGGGACTTCTGGTTTGGCTTGGGCAGCCATTTAAAATTCTGCCAAATTGCTATTTGCAGCCCAAGCTAAATCTTATTTCTCAAACTTGCAAGTGAGATTACTCATCATGCAGTGAATCAATTTAGCACAAATTTTAACCATGTGTCTAATATACCCATTTGAGGGTGCCACCAAAATTTGGGGCCTATTGGAGTTCGAGAACTCCAAAAATCACATTTATTTACTTTTGGGTATTTTTGTAAAAACTATAGCAAAATGTTCCCCAAAAATTCTGATGTTTGGGTAGAACCTAGATATGCCTAATACATGCACATGACCAAAATTTCAGGTCATGAGGCTTACTGGTTTAGCATGGGCATCCAAATTAAAATCTGCCCTAGCCTAGGACCAGCCCTAGGAGAATTGACCTACAGGACAGACCACTGGGTGAAAACCCATGATTATTGTGGCATTTGAAAGTTAAGACCTAGGGATACAATTTCCATTCAGGTTTTAACCTTAGGTGAAGTCTCTAAGTGCCTTAATTATCACATGCAAAATGACTGGAAAGGTGTGACAGTTATGCTACTATTCAAAATAATTAATTCATCATTTAAATAATGATTAACACAAATCTTAAAGCTAGAAGGAACAGGATCGGTTCATCCCCTACCTCCAGCCAACGGCTGGGATTGATTCACGCTGGGACATTTTGCGGGGCTGTTTCCGGCCGGCTGAGGCGGCGCCAAGGCCGGCCAACTGTGCCTACACCTTCACGGTGGTGGTGGCCGGCTTTTGCCGGCGACTAGGCGGCGGGAGGTGGCGGCGCCGGCGATCCCGAGAGGGATGAAATTCACGGAAAATCCAAGTTTTTCACTCATGGCATCGGGCTCAATTGAGCCTGATATCTCCCCTAATTGATCTAGGAAGCTAGTACGGGTAGAGGGGTGGCGAAACGGACCTGAATCGGCGGTTGGCTGCGGGTGTGGCGGCGGTTGGCCATGGCTAGCTAGCTCTGGCGATCTCCTTGCCAAAAACTCGATTCTCCACCGATTGCTATGCTTCAGGACTCGATTTCCACTCCCCTCGACCTTCTGAAGCTGATGGTGGGCTTGGATTTGGCCTGGAGTGGCTGTATATGGGGATGTGGCCGAGGTGAGTTCGGTTGGAGCATAGGAAGCTTCACCATGGTTGCCAAGTGGCTGTCATGCCTTGAAATCTTGCTGAAATTAAATGGGGTGGTCGGCCAGCACCTCTTGGCTGAAGAAATGAAGGCCACATGGCCTCCTTTCATCACCACCCCCTTTCTCTCTCCTCTTTTAGGTGTTTTCTCCAAAATGCCCCTTTGCATGTACTCTCTCTCCTCATTTTGGGGGTTAGGGGCTGTCCTTGTCCACTCGGCTGGTCATGGGTCAAGTTTGGTGGGCTTGGCCCATGGGAAATGGCTTGGGCTCACATTTTCACCTTTAGGTCAAATAGTTGACTTGTTGACTTGGGGAGTTGACTTGGTCAACATGGTGAGTGGGCTGACCCCACTTGTTGGTCATGAGCCCGATGGCACCACCCAACTTGGGTTGGGTCAAGGGGGTGCCCTACTTAGGCTAATTGGGCTTATGAATGTGGGTTTGACCACTTTAGGCTCAAAGTTGACTTGGGTCAACTAGGGTCAAAATGTTGACCTAGTGGCATGGCCTAGGTCCACTTAGATTGTATTTAGGGTTAAGGCCATGTGGTGGGGTCATGGTGTGGCTAGGGTTCCTATTTAGGCTAGTTTGACCTAGTTTGACTTTGGTCCTAAGGTGGGCCCCACTTGGCTACACCCCACCACCTAGGGTCAAACCTAGCTAATACCCTAACACCCACCCCATGCCTAACCCAAATCTAAGTTAGGGGTCTAGAAGTAACATTGGGATGTTACAAAGTAATCATCATTCATGAGGATGAAATTATAACTGATTTCATTCCTCCTCTATCTCTTCCTCAAACTCATCATGATGGCATTCCATCCACATCTCGATAGCCCAACTTCAACCTGCTGTCTCCTCTACTATCTCCACAAAACTCTTCAATCCACTATTCCCCAAGTCAATCTCCCACTCAGGAAATCACCACTACAACAATAACTACCACCACAATTCCAACTACCTCTACTACCATTCCTTCTAACCCTACTTCCACATTCCCTAAATATTCTCATACAGATTTCCCCCATGCTTTTTTTTATGTTCTAATTGTGGCCATCACACCTCTTACACTCCCTCTATTCCTGAACCTCTATATTTAAAGTTCTCTGATATTGCCAAAGATCTTCTTACATTTATTACTCCATATCTTAAGCAGCGAAAAGAGGAAGTTATTGCTCCTTTTTTTTGCCTCCATTTCCTCTCTCTCTACTCAAATTGCTGCTCTCCATTTTGTCCCTTCTTCTGGGGGCCTGTCTTCAAGACCCTCTAAAACCAGGAAGGGGGAGATGTTAAATGAAGAAACTCCAGTTCTAGCAACTCCAGTTCTAACAGCAACAACAGTTTCTCATCCAGCTCCTCCAGCAGTTTTTCTAGAAACTATAACTGTTGGTGATTTCAGTATAAATCCCACAGTTGACTTGGACTCTTTACTTGATTCTTTCAATTCAGTTTACAGAAATGCTTTACATGGTTTTGTTGATTACTCTAAGGCTATTGTATATTATACTGCTCCAATAAGTCCTGTAGTTGTGGATCAACTAAGGGCAAGTTTTGTAGTTCCAAAAATAATCGAAATATTAGTTGCTAAAGATTTTTATGAGCCAGTCTCTATTTCTGAGCCAAAGGCTTTCTCCCCTCCACTTTATATGTGGGTTGAGTCCCCTATGCCAGACTTGGATGATATTATGTTTTCAAACATGGAAGAAGAAGAAGGAAATCAGATTGTCACTGAAAGTTCTGCAGAGCCAGCCATTCTAAAATAGCCTCAGATTGAGAAGCAAATTTCTAAAGAAGCTCTAAAAGAAATTGATTATTTATATGATAATCCTCCTGAATCATCTGATGATGATGAGGATTCTGTTGATTCTGATGATTCTGATGAATCAAACTCTAAGAAGATAAAATCTAAGAAGAGAAAGGCTCCTCCTAAGGATGTTACTAAGCCTAATCCTACAGCTGACACACCTTATTATATTTTGAATAATATTACTCCTTATCAAGGAATGCCTAAATGGATTTGCTACTCTAAAATGAGCAAAAGGCTAGGAAGAAGAGCAGGAGATACTCTCCTCCTCCTCCTCAAAGGAACTGGAGAGGACCTCCTCCTCCTCCTGTTGGTGCAAGTGCTTCAGGGAATATTTCTCAATCCTCAGGAAATGTCTCTAAGACTCAGAAGCTAGCCTCAAGTAGTTCTCAATCTCAAAGGACAGCTTCCTATAAGTCATCTAAACCATCTGGGAAATACAGTCAATGCAATCCTCCTAAGTCATATTATTAAAGAAAACATCAATAAAGATCTACTCCGATAAATTTTCAACAGTAATATATTCAGTTACAAAAGCAAAACCAATAGCAGAAATCTTCTGAAACAGACCAGCAAGACAAATCAAGTTCTGAAAGGCCTTTATCCCCATCATGTGATCCACAAATGGAGCCAACTTCCAAGATGGCCAGATTTAATGAGCTGGTTGCTCTATCTCAAATCAGAAAGGCCAAAGAAGAAGGCAAGGATGCTTCTCAATTTTCCACAATATCTACATACAAAAAGAAAGAACTTGAAAGGTATCAGGTAAACAAATTATTTAATTTTGACTCATATATGAACCTGCATCCAGAAGTTGTAGTTCCAAGAGCTGTTTCCCAGAAGGCTATTGGTGATCAAGACATGAAGATGACTCAAAAGGAAGCAGAGAATCCTCACAGGACAATTGGGTTTGCTAAATATTCATCTGCTCCTTCCTCTGACAAATCTTAAACATTTTTTTCTCTGTGATTCATTTTTGTATTGAACTTAGCTATATTATATCTGCTGAATTATTTAAAGTTTGTCAGATATTTATATTGCTTTGTGTTTTTTATGTTTCTCTATTTTGTTTAGTGACCTCACCCAAATAGGGGGAGATTATTGGAACTCCAATTTGGATTTGGGCTAGGTTCACTAAATAGGATTGTTGACCCATTATGTATAGTTTAGGGTCAATTTATCTGTTTGGTTCTAAGGTCTAGGTCAATCTGACTAGGTTAGACAATCTTTGATCTAGCCCTCAAAGAATTCAGAGATTTAAACTTAGAAGAATTACAGTTTTTAAGAGTTCAAAAAATCAGTTTGACGCTCTTCGAACTCAGCTTAACGATCGTCGATCGTAGATCGATGAACTCAGAGTTTCAACTCTGAGCTGAGCTCGATGATATTCGAGCTCAGGTCGATGAACTCCCTCCTCTGCTCAGTTTCTGGGGTTGAAAAAATTCTTCCTCGGGTCGAAAACTTGGAGCTCAGCATTGTCAGATAATCTCCAGATCAATTATCTCTGAGCTCTGCTCGACGAAGATGATTTCTCAACTCGACGAACTTGGAGTTCAGGTCGACGAAATCTATCCTCAGTTCGACAATTTCTGTAAGTATCATTTTGACGACTTCTCTATCATTTTGACTTCAATTCTTCTATTCTAAGGCAGTAATTCTCTGAATAATTATAGCTTATATTCTCAAGAATATAGTCTTTCAAAGTAAGCATTGATTATGGATTTCACAGAGTTAATTACATGGCTTATTTTCTAGAATAGTTGAGGAAACACATTAAAGAAAATTTCCAGCCGTTTCAACTCCCAAATTCTGAGCAGCAAATCAAGGATAATATTCAAAATTCAAAGGAAAAAATCCTCTTAGAATATAAAATATCTTTTTCAAAAAGAAGATGTACAATAGATCTTTTCACAACAACTGTTACAAATTTTTTCAGAGAAAAAGCACTGCTATCATTCTTACAGGAAATTGAAGAAGAACATCACACACAGATCTTTAGTCTTCTTCAGTTTCTGCTTCAGGCTTCAAAGGGACAACTCATCAACACCAGTCCAATAAGTTTTAGAAGATCTTCAGTAAGGCCTACCTTGAGCAAAGCTCTCATCTTCCTGAACCTTTCTTCATCTCAGGGGGAGCTTTGACAACAGGATCCACTAAAGTCTTCTCAGTTTTGAGAAAGAGAAGACAACATCACTTTTCATTTCTCACTGTAAAAAGGGTTTCTAACTCCCTTTAAAAGTTATCACCTGGATGACAAGTCTCCTTATCAAAAGACTTGATTTGGTTTTTGGGCACCTGATCAAAAGCCTAAAGGGTTGTGAGATCTCCCTTGAAATAGATCTTGTGGTGACAGGGCACCTTAGCAAAAACTTGTGGTGGCAGGGCACCTGATCAAAAACCTATTAGTGGATTCCTACCAAGGTGGTAAGAGAGTAGATGTACCCTGTTTTGGGGAACCACTATAATTTTCTTGTATCGCCTGGTTTTTCCTTTCTTTATTTCTAATGTGCTGTGATAGTTTTCTTTTTCTTACTTCTCTTTATATATATACTGATATCACTTATTTTAATCCCTCTATAAAAACTAATCAACTTTTTAAAATACTTTATTCACCCCCCCCCCCCCCTCTAGAGTTAGTCAAATCTATCCCCTCACTTTTAGCATCCAACCTTGGAGTCTCACCTTCAATTTCTATGCAGATCCAATCCACCATATCTCTAGCCAGTTGTTCTGTTGTTCCTACTGAAATGTCCTAAGACTGAGAAACACTACTGGGTAGATTCCTTGCTGCAGGTTCTGATGATATAGACCCTTGAGCACTAACATCTCTTCTTATATCTACAGATGATTTAAACAACTATGGTTCATGATGTTATTCTTCTCTGCTCTCAGAAGAGTCGCTCTTAGAACTTTCTGCTGTGATGGTAATTATTTACTTTTTCTTCTTATTAGCATTCTATTGGTGCGGGAGCAATACCCTGTCCCACCTATCAAACATCTTGGAATCCATATTTCTCATATGGTGGATCTTTGTTCCTATCCTCATATTTCGGATTCTTGGAACAGAACAATATAGGTACAGGGATAGTATTCTTCGCAAGTTTGGTTCTGGAATACATTCAACTATTCTTTCAAATAGAACCCTTTCCCAGTCAATCCTTTTGGATAGAATTACTCTGGTCATTATCTCAAACATTTTCTTGGATATTTTCTCATGAGACCTTATTTTATAGTTCAAGGCCTTGCCTATTAAATCAGATAGTAACTTCCCCTTTAGGTTCATTTCCTTCCTCAATATAGATCTAGTGGTGTGCTTTGAGGGGCCACACCATTTCAGATCTAACTTCACATTATCCTAGAAGAGCTCATCTTCTTCATCTGTCGTCCCAAATGTTGTCACATTCAGAGCTTTTCTCAGCCTCATTGTAGTAATTTTAATCTTATGCCCACTAATAGATGTTTTGATATTATTGGATGAGGAGCCAATTTTGTCATTTGAGTAGAGTTCCAGCACTTCACATTTCCATATCGAACTCGGTTCAGGCAGGACAAACTCTAGGTCGACGACCTGCAGTAAGTGAAGAACCAGCTGAACATCTTCAGGAGCATCCTTGAACCCATTTTTAACGAGTTCAAATCCCTTGAAGAGGAAATCAACCCCTTTGGGCGCTATTGGAACTTCAAATTTATGGAGATTAGAATTACTTGCTCTAGATATATTCGCAGGGATGCGGACAGTCAAATAGGGGTAGGATCTATGTGATTTATTTAAAGCACACATTTCTATTTATAGTTATCTATATTCGAGAATATGGAAACACATGTACCAATCGTGATCGACGCGATTTGATCAACGATAAAGATTAATCCTGGGAGATAGCCATAATCAGAACAACTATAGTAAATTCATTGAGTGGACTCGACACACTCGACACTTGGAGTTGTCTCAATGCAATCGATGCCTGGACAGTTACTCCATCTTTCTTGATTACCTACAAAAGGTTAGTCCCGAATAATGTACATATGCATGTAAGGACCATGAAGCTACACTAAGTTTAACATACCCAACTCTAATTTGAAGGTGTTGAACTTGGCTTCATCTAGTGGCTTAGTGAAGATGTCAGCCACTTGTATGTCTATGGTGACAAACTCAAGACTAATGTCTTCCCTTTCTACATGCTCTCTAATGAAATGAAATTTAATATCTATGTGCTTAATCCTGATATGAGACATAAAATTCATAGCAATAAATATAGCACTTGAGGAATCACTGTACATGAGAGTTTACTTAGCTAATGATTGTAGTTTGGAGTTGATGTTGAATCTATAGTAGCTGTGTACAATAACTTCAGTTGAAATATATTCTAATACAGTAGTGGAGATGGCTATACTGGTTTTCTTCTTGCTACTCCATGATACCAGTCTTCTCCCAAAAAACTGACAAGTCATAGAGGTGTTTTTCCAGTCTTCTCTACAACCTACAAAATCTGCATCAGAATACCCAATTAGATCAAAATCAGTATTCCAGGGGTACCATAGACTAAGATTAGGTGTGCCCTTAAGATATCATAAAATTCTTTTAGTAGTGGAATAATGATACTCTTTAGGGCATACCTATGTATCGTGCATGATGTCAGGCTTACTAGCAGTCAAGTAGAGGAGGGAACCAATTATATCTCTATACAAGTTTTTATCAACAGGTTTCCCAGTCTCATCCTTGTCTATTGACACACTTTATCCCATAAAATTTTTCATTATGGAGGCACTTTCCATTCTAAACTTCTTGATTAACTCCTTGGTGAACTTAGACTGAGATATGAATAACTCATCATCTGATTATCTAATTTAGAGGCCCAAGAAATACTTGAGTTCCCCCATACTGCTAATTTCAAACCGCCCTTGCATAAGTTTAGCAAACTTTTTGTAGAAGCTATCATCAGTAGATCCAAAAATTGTATCATCTACATAAATTTGGACTAGAATGATCTTACCCTTGATTTCCTTAAGGAATAATGTTTTGTCTATCTTCCCCCTTAATAATTCATTCTCAATGAGAAAGCTATACAAGGTTTTATACCATGCTCTAGGGGCCTGTTTTAACCCATACAAAGCTTTTCTAAATTTGAACACATATTAAGGAAAGTTAGGATTGACAAAACCTAAGGGCTGCTCAACATAGACCTCCTCTTTTAGGTCAGCATTAAGGAAAGTTTACTTAACATCCATCTAGTAGACCTTAAATCTTTTTTATGCACCATATGTAAGGAATAATCTGATTGCCTTAACTCTAGCAACTAGTGCAAAGGTTTGATCAAAACCAACGCCTTCCTCTTGCTTGTATCCCTTGATAACCATTTCAGCTTTATTTTGGATGATAACACCATTCCAATCAAGCTTATTCCTATATTCACTTGGTTCCAATGATGTTTTGTCCATGAGGTCTGGGAACAAGCTTCTAGACCTTGCATCCCTTAAACAAGTTCAGTTTCCCTTATATATCCACAATCCAAAATGGATCTATGTTGGCATCCTCAAACTTCTTTGGTTAAACTTGAGAAAGAAAGCTTAAGTACTAGTAATATTGAGGCTTCTGCTCCTTGTTATTACACCTTGGTTTGCATCTCCTATGATTATATCTGTAGGATAATCTGTAATGCCCCAAAACTCAAAAAGGAACGGATAGCATTTTAAGACCAATTTGGTGCCTTGATAGGTTCACACGGCCTGTGATATGGGCGTGTCCAGGGCCGTGTCTTGCTCTATGTTGGCAGGGAATTGTCGAGTGAGGTACACGATCTAGGACATGGGCGTGTCTGAAGCCGTATTAGGCACACAGCCTATGACACGGGCGTGTCCATAGTCGTGTACTTCTCTGTGTTTGTACGACCTATCTTGATTGATGAACATGGGATGGGACACGGGCATGTCCGAATCTGTGTATAGCACACGACCTATGACACGGGCGTATCACAGGGCCGTGTCCTGATCGGGACACGACGGTTTCCTGTGTCGCTTGAGGAATAAGCCCTATTGCACGAGTGTGTCATTAGCTGACACAGGCGTATTAGCAGAAACACAGGAGTTTCTTAGCTCGTGTCCTTCTCTGAGTTCGACGATCGTGTTTAGATTGTGAGATAAGGCCTGTGACACGGGCATGTCACAAGATGTGTTCAGCCCAGGAAAATGATTTTCAGGGCGATTCGTGGCCATTCATTTCCTTCAAAGAGGATCCAACGGTCCATAAACCTCCTAAATGTTATAAGTCCGGGGGTTGAGGATTAAACCCTCATTTTACTTTGGCCATTCTCTTTCTAAAGATTTAACGAGAATGGAGATCAAGGTTAAAGAAGAAGGAGGAATCTGGCCTCCGGTGGAGCTTCAGAGCCCCAAATCGCGATCCAAGTCCAGATCCGTGGAGGCGAGGCTGTTGCGGTGCTTTTCATCCTTCTAGTTTCTTCTCTTCTCTATGGGGACAAAGAGAACCTCTAGGGTAATGATTCTATTCTTGGACATGTGAAGTCCTCTTCCTTTTTGCATAGTAAACCCTCTCTCGCGAGTATGTAGAGAGTGTGAGGTATTCCTTCTGGTGGACTTGAATAGTCCCTGTAATTTTGCATATTGAGTCTGAAATCGAAGTACGGATATAAGCATGATGTGTGAAGCCTACCCAGACAAGTTGGTTTGGATCGGAGATGTTTTTATTATGCATGGATTGCCGGAGAAGACTCCTTGTCATATACTTTCGGGTTTCTACGTGGTAGATTGCAGTAGTGGACCTTAGGGATTAACTATAAGGTGCACCTGGAAATCTGGGCAGAAGCGAAGTACTGCCGTTTTGGTGTCCTGGGATCCAGCCTTGTACATAGTTGGGCTATGCACTGTTGTATGATCGATACGTTGGGATTTAGTGAAGCTTGTCCAACGCTGATGGCTAAATTTCCGTGGCGAGGTAAGCAACGGGCTGGTGTAACCTTTCCCACTTCAAGTTGTTCGGTTAAAGATGGCTTGGAGAGAGAGTCTAGGCTTCGGCTAAAAGTACTTTAATGTTATATTGTTTTTCATCCTGGGGGCAGTGTTGGACTGCGGAACGGACCGGGTTTGGACCGGGTTTACTGAGTAAGTGCCCTGAGAGCATGGGGTGTGTGGCCATCTGTTCATACACCTGTGGTGAAGTGTGTTGTTGTTGTACTTTCACTATATTGTTTGGCTATGCTACTAAATTGCAGGGAAGGAGCACCGCCACCCCAAGTAAGGGGTGGGGTCGTTGTAATTTGGTCAGCTTTAGCTGACCGTTGCTTTTGTTTGCCACCGCTGCGGTGGAATAATGATTATAGGTGTTGTGGAGCCTAGTGGCAAGTAGCGGGCTGAAGCCCTTGTTACTGAGCTGGCCCTTAAAGGCCAAAGCGAATGTTTACTTTTATGCTCATGTGTGACCGGCCTGCGTGCTGATGTATGGAAGACATTTATTATTTATGTAAACACTTATAAGGCCTGAAGGCCAAGTACTATTTGGTGTATTTGTTCTATCATTCCTACTTTAGATTCTAGTGGACATTCATGCTATGGTTTGGGTTCTTTACCTTTCAACCTTTAAAATACTTCCGCTAGAATGTACTCTGTGTAGGATGCATTGTTTTTGTTGGATGGTTTCATTTAGAAATCCTTCGGTCTATTTGTAGTATATAGCGTAGGGCCCCGGCTGGACCTACTGCTATATGTCATGCGACGGATAGGGGTGTTACAATTTGGTATCAGACTATCAATTTTGTTCTTGCTTATTTGAATTCATGGGCGAATTCTTTTAAGGGGTGGTGAGCACATGTATGTGCATCATCGTTATAACATGAAAAGAACCCATGAATGTCCACTTAGGAATGAAAATACACATGTTTGAGGAATCTGCATGTTCCTATAATTGCTTTTTGCAATTTTGTTTGATCGATTGATGGTGTTTTGTACGACTATAGGTGACCAGGAGTGGCGTAGGGCAATCAAAACGCCCGCTATCTGAGAAAAGTAGTGCACCCAGCGACGTGCCTGAGACCCATCCTTCTGTGAAAACCATAAAAAGGATAGTTAAAGCGGTGTTCGCTGTGACTAATGCAAAATATGGAAGAAATGTGTAACCCTTTGTCCCTGAGGTGGCTTCAACGTCGGGTGGTGTGATGGAGCAAATGACGTTTAGAAGACCATCAGGTCAGCAGTTGAACATGCTTTTAGTGCAGGGTACGAACTCATTTGATGAATATCTATAGGCGTTTCTTATGGTAAGGTGCTACCCAGGGTTTGAATTGGATAGCGAGAAGTATATGGTCAATAAATTTTATAACGGCCTGCGCGACGAGTTACGAGTTCTACTGCTAGGACCGAAATTTTTTGGATTCCGAGCCTTGGTGGAGTCGGCTAGATCTTTGGAAGTAGATTTGACAATATTTAACCAGATGTCAGAGTTTAGGGTACCAAACTCTCCAGGTTCTACAAAGTCTGTATACCGAAGGAGGAGGAAAAAGAAGTCAAAAATACCTACTAGTTAGGCTTCATATGATTGTTTTAATTGTTGTAAATTCGGTCACCATGCCCGAGATTGTCGTAGTGATGGCCAGAAGGCAAAGAAAGCCATTATGGGAGCAGTTATAGGACATATTTCCAGAAAAAGTAGTGGTACTCCAGTGGCAAAGAAGACTGGACCAGGAGCAGCCATTGGGCAAGACCCAAATTTATATTACACATGTGGGAAGTCGGGACACTTTGCCCAGGATTGTTGGAGTGGATGTCCGAAGTCCGAAAAGAAATCTGGATCAACTTATGAGGAGAAGGGCAAGGGGTCAGAGAAAACCGCATCGCATTATGCCCCAACCGAGCCTAAATTGTACAACCTTGGCTAGAAGGAGGCCATGAAGCAGACTGACGTAGTGACATGTATGGTTTAATTTATAGCGGTTTAGCTTTAAAAACTTGTTGCCCTATGCGTGTTAGCCTATCATTGGTTGTGTTAGACTTTGTTTTGATTTTCGATTTTCCAACGAGAGCACCGTTCGATACGGGAGCTTTGCATTCCTTTTGTCTGAAGGATTTGTATCGCGCATCAGAGTACCTTCTTCGAAGGTAATGGACAAATTAGATGTGTTGTTGCCTAATGGGTGTTCAATGCGCACGGAGAGATTCTGTTGCGTAAATATACGGATGGGGAGTCAAGAGTTTGACTTGCAAGCATCGCTACTGCCGATAGTGGAGTTCGACATGATCTTTGGAATGGACTGGATCTCGGAGCAGTGGGCATACATTTATTGCAACCGCAAGGAGGTCAAATTGGGAACTGATCGTGAGATGACATTTGCGGGCATGAAGGGGGTCGAGCAAGACGTTGATGTCTGCTCTTCAAGTGGTTAAGGCGGTTCGGAGTGGTGCCAAACCTATGCCATGCTCTCCGTAACGGTTAGCGCCTAAGTAGATGGAGGAACTGAAAATACAGCTTCAAGAGCTGTTGGAGCAAGGTCATGCGTGTCCATGTTCGTCTCTTTGGAGCGTGCCGGTCCTCTTGTTTAAGAAGAAGGACAGAAGCGTACGTCTATGTATTGATTACCAGAAGTAGAATAAGCTAGCAGAGAAGAATAAGTATCAAATAACTAGGATTGATGATCTGTTCGACCAGCTGGTGGGGTAGACTGTATACTCAAAGTTGAACCTAAAATTCGGATACTATCAGTTGTGGATAAGGGAATGTGTCATCCCCAAGATGGCATTCAGCACACAGTATGGGCATTATGAGTTCACTGTTATACTATTTGGGCTAACTTCTACGCTATCCGTGTTTATGGATTTGATGAACAGAACAATCAGAGAGTACCTGTATCACTCCGTGATAGTCTTTGTTGACAATATATTGGTGTACTCGCAGTGCGAGGAGGATCATTCCAAGCATCTACATATGTTGTTGGAGACATTGAGGAGGAATCAACTTTATGCCAAATTATCCAAATGCGAATTCTGGTTATCCTCGGTCGCATTCCTTGGTCAAATTGGTAGTGGAGAAGGGATTGAGGTAGATCCGGCAAAGGTAGTTGCTATACGGGAGTGGCCTGTGTTGTATGCGATGGAGGAAGTCCGAAATTTTTTGGGGCTTGCCAGCTATTATAGGCGCTTCGTGGAGAAATTCTCACAGATAGCATTGACCCACACTACTTTGACAAGGAAGGATCAGAACTTTGTTTGGATGCCTGAGTGCTCACAAGCTTTCGAAGAACTAAAGTGTCATTTGACAACGACACCTGTCTTAAGTACACCTTGTAGTTCTGAAGGCTTCGATTTTTCAGTGATGCTTCAGGCAACGACTTAGGTTGTGTGCTGCAAAAGTATGGGATTTTAATAGCGTATGGCTTGCGCCAGCTGAAGGTTTACGAGAGAAATTATTCGGCTCATGATTTGGAGTTATCGGCCGTGATATTCGCCCTATAAATTTGGAGGCATTACGTGTACGGTATGAAGGTCGATATCAACAACAATCGTTCGAGCCTGAAGTATATTTTGGATAAAAAGGATTTAATCATGTGACAACAGAGGTGGATGAAGTTCCTGGAGGACTTTACCTTCAAGGTACATTAGATGCCTCGATAAGGTAATGCGGTTCTAGATGCGTTAAATCGCAGAGCTCGCGCGCAGGTCGGTTGGTTGTCGATGAATGATGAGCATTTGGTTTGTGCGTTGGAGGCCTTGGAAACCTCTTAAGCTGACTCGAAGTTTAATACCAAAGCACAATTGTTCAAGATAGAAGTGCAGTGCGACCTCACTGATAGAATTCGGCAAGCTCTGGTCTTGGATAACGTCGTGAAGCAGATCATGGATGAGGCTTTGGATGGGTCAAATTCCCAATTTATTGTTAAGGATGGACTTTTATGGAGGGACAGTCGTCTGTGCATCCCAAGTGTGGGTAAACTACGGGAGGAACTAAGATACTAGGCTTATCATGCTAAGTACTCGATTCGCCCAGGGAGCACGAGTATGTGTAAAGCCATGAAAAAGTTGTTCTGATGGCAAGGACTCAAAAAGGACATAACACTCTATGTGGCAGTGTCAAGCGTGCACCTTGGTGAAGGAGAATGCCAGAAGCCATGTGAATTTCTAAGGTCCCTGCCTATATCGGAGTGGAAGTTTGATGACATCTCTATGTACCTCATGCACGGTTTGCCGAGATCGCACAAGGTGGAAAACGACGCCATCTGGGTGGTCGTTGATCGTTTAACGAAGGTATCATATTTCATACCTAATAGGAAGGATGATTCCGTGTAAAAGCTGGCGAAGGTTTATGTGGATACTGTAGTCCGTTTGCAGGGTGTGCCCCGGAGCATAGTAAGTGACCGAGACGGTCGGCTCACTTTTAATGACTGGAGGCTTATTCATCAAATGTTGGGCACCAAGTTCAACTTCAACACTACTTTTCACCTGCAGACAGATGGGAAAACTGAAAGGGTTAACAGGACAATGGAATATATGCTTCATATGTGTGCATTGGAATTTGGGAAAAAGTGGGAAGACCATATTTACATAATTGAGTTCGCATACATTAACAGCTCTCAAGCCAGTTTTGAGTTAGCGCCTTTTGAGGCTCTATAAGGGAGGAAGTGTCGTACGACGTTGTCTTGGGTAGAAACGGGAGAATCGAAGTTGTACAAGCGAAGGAACTTTGAAGGTGCTAATTCAACGATACGGTTGATCCGAGAATGGCTACAATTGCTCAAGATAGAAAGGCCAAGTACTACAACGTCAAACATCAAAACGTAGAGTTTTGCGATGGGCGTCTAGATATACCTCAAGATAAAGCCGTTTAAAGGCGTATTAAGGATTCGACGCTTGAAGAAGCTGAGTCCGAGGAACCTTGGACCGTTTGTGATACTAGAGCGAATTGATGAAGCGACTTATTGACTGAAGTTATCAGTGGAATTGAGTGGTTTACATGACATATTCCATATATCGGTGTTGTGGAAGGCGGTGCAAGAGCCTTCGCAAGTGATTGTGGTCGATCAGGTACCTGCTGATAATGGGTTGATGACGAAGGTCAAGCCCGTTCGTATTGAGGACTTTGAAGTCAAGCGACTTTGTAACAAAGACATCAGGATGGTCAAAGTCCGTTAGGACAACTGCGGTCGGGAGGAGCTTTTGTGGGAGCGAGAGCAGACCATGCTTGAAGAGTATCTCGAGCTATTACGCTTAAGTACAATTTAATTTCGTGTACCTTTCCATTCTTTAATTTTGGGACGAAATTCATTTAAGGGGGAGAATTATAACGCCCTAAAACTGAAAAAAGAACGGATAGCATTTTAAGACCAATTTGGTACCTAGATAGGTTCACACGGCCTGTGACATAGGCATGTCCAGGGCCGTGTCCTGCTCTGTGTTGGCAGGTCGGTGTCGAGTGAGGTACACGGTCTGGGACACGGTCGTGTCTGAAGCCGTGTCAGGCATATGGGCATGTCCAGAGCCGTGTCCTTCTCTGTGTTTACACGGCCTGTGTCAATCTATGAATAAGGGATAGGACACAGGTGTGTCTGAATCCGTGTCTAGCACATGGCCTGTGACACGGGCGTATCACAGGTCCGTTTCCTGGTCCGGACGCAACGGTTTCCTGTGTCGCTTGAGTAACACGCCTTGTGGCATAGGCGTGTAAGAAAAAATACGGGCGTGTCTTAGACCATGTCCTGCTCTGAGTTCGACAATCGTGTTCAGATCATGAGACACGGCCTGTGATACGGGCGTGTCACAGGCCGTGTTTGGCCTAGGAAAATGATTTTTAGGGCGATTCGTGTCCGTTCATTACATTCAAAGAGGATCCAACGGTCTAGAAACCTCCCTGCTGTTATAAGGCCGGGAGATGAGGATTAAACCCTCATTTTACTTTGGCCATTCTCTTTCTAAAGAGTTAGAGAGAAGGGAGAGCAAGGTTGAAGAAGAAGGAGGAATCTGGCCGCCGGTGGAACTTCGGAGCCCCAAATCGCGAGCCGAGTCCAGATTCGTGGAGGCGAGGCCGTTGCGGTGCTTTTCATCCATCTGGTTTCTTCTCTTCTCCATGGGGCCAAAGCAAACCGCTAGGGTAACGATTCTCTTCTTGTACACGTGAAGTCCTCTTCCTTTTTGAATAAAAAACCCGCTCTAGCGAGTGTGCAGAGAGTGTGAGGTATTCCTTCGAGTGGATATGAATAGTCCCCGTAGTTTTGCATATAGAGTCCAGAATCGAAGTACAGACATAGGCATGGTGTATGTAGCCTACCTGGACAAGTTGGTATGGATCGGTCATGTTTTCATTATGCATGGATTGACGGAGAAGACTCCATGCTGTATGTTTTTGGGTTTCTACGTGGTAGATTACAGCAGGGGACCTTGGGGATTAACTCCAAGGTGCACACGAAAATCTGGGCATAAGCGAAGTTCTGCCGTTTTGGTGGCCTTGAGGCCAGTCTTGTACATAGTCGGGCTATGTACTGTTGTATGATCGATACGTTGGGATTTGGTGAAGCTTGTCCCACATCGATGGCAAAATTGTCGTGGCAAGGTGAGAAACGGGCTTGTGGAACCTTACCCACTCCAAGTGGTTCGGTTAAAGAGGGCTTGGAGAGCGAGTCTAGGCTTCGGAAGAAAGGACTTTAATGCTCACGTGTTTGCTTTCTTGGGGCGGTGGTGGACTGCGGAATGGAACGGGTTCGGACCGGGTTCACCGAGTATGTGCCCTGAGAACACGGGGTGTGTGGTCGTCTGTGCCTACACCTATTGTGAAGTGTGTTGTTGTTGAAATTTCACTATATTGTTTGGCTATGCTACTAAATTGCTGGGAAGGAGCAACTCCACCCCAAGTAAGGGGTGGGGTCATTTTAATTTGGTTAGCTTTAGCTGACCGTTGCTTTTGTTTACCACTGCTGCGGTGGAATGTTGATTGCAGGTGCTACGGAGCCTAGTGGCAAGTAGCGGGCTGAAGCCCTTATTGCTGAACCGGACCTTGAAGGAAAAAAGCGAATGTTTACTTTTATGCTCATGTGTGACCGGCTTGTGTGCCCATGTATGGAATACATTTATTATTTAAGTAAACACTTATAAGGTATTAAGGACAATTACTATTTGGTGTATTTGTTATGTCATTCCTAATTTGGATGCTAGTGGACATTCATGTTGTGGTTTGGGTTCTTTACCATTCAACTTTTAAAATACTTCCGCTAGAATGTACTCTATGTAGGACTGAAAGAGAGGGATAGATAGACTTTACTCTAGAGGGGGGGGGGGTGAATAGAGTATTAAAATTTTGTTTAGATTTAGTGCGGAATTAAGTTAATGATACTAATATATTTGAAGAGAAATAACAAACAGTCACAGCACAGCCCAAACAGAAAACACAAATCATCCAGACGACACAAGAAAATTTATAGTGGTTCCCCAAATATGGGTACATCCACTCTTCTACCACCCAGGTAGGAATCCACTATAGGTTTTTGTTCAGGTGCCCTGCCACCACAAGATCTCTTTCAGGTAAATCAAGAGACCCTTTGAGCTTTTGATCAGGAGCCCAAAATCCAATAGGTTTTTGTTCAGGTGCCCTATCACTAAGAGTTCACTTTTGAAGGGAGAGAAAACCCTGTACAGATGGAGTTAAAAAGAGAAATTAAAAGAAATCTTCTCTGTATCAATCAAGTGAGAAGACAATGTGGATTGAAGAATAATGTCCATGCTCCCCCTGAGATGTAGAATATATTCAGGAAGAAGGAACTTGGCCCTGGGTGTAGGTCTTCAAGAAGAACTGTAGTAGAACTTTCTTAGATCTGAAGATTGAAGAAGATTTGAGCTCTTTGTGAATCCTTGAAGCTTAAGGAATGAAGAAGACTCAAGAGAGTTTTGAAAGGTTCTCCTTCTTCCTTATTACATCAGAGCAACAATCCTTGAGAGTTCGAATAATGATCAGTCAGTGTTGTTAAAGAAAATTATTTGTATATATATATCCTTTTTTTACTGTCTGTCAGATTGTTCTCTTGTATATCTTTATTCTTCACTATAATATTCTGAGTTATAAATGCAGTCAGAATAATAAAATGCATAAAATTGAAATCCCTGGACAATGCATAATATTATGCAATACTTTAGGAGCCCAAACGGCTAGAAACGCTGGCAACATAAATGCCCTTCCATATCTGCCTTCATAAAATATGCTAAAGAAATATTCTGTGAAAACCATAATTAATGCTTCATGAAACGGCTATCAGCCTTGGAAATAACAGCATCAATTATCAAAATATATAAGCCTTCTAAATAAGAAACAAATTCTTCTGACTGATCTCAAAAACTCACAACTGAAAGCAGCATGAAATCGTAGAGCTTAGTCCAGAGATCGTCGAGCATAGATAAGAGATCGTCGACCTGAGAATAGCTATCGTAGAATGGAGATTACTGCTGAAAGAATCAAATCGTCGACCTGAGCTGGTAGATCGTCGAGCTCAGTTCAGAGTACAAGACTCTGAGATCGTCGATGGGAGAACGACGATCATCGAGCTGAGTTCGACTATCGTCGAACTGATATAGAAAATCCATAAACTTTTTGAGTCTAAGTCTGAGTCTACTGCAATGTTGGTCTGCACAAGCTAGACCTAAAAAGGACCTAGCTTAGACTAGACCAAGACCATGGCAATACATTGGGGGTCAAAACATCCTAAGAGTGAACCTAGCACAAATCCAAACAAGGGTTCCAACAATCTCCCCCTATTTGTGTGAGGTCACTCAAGAACAAAACCAAAAAGCAAAGGAAATACAAACACCATAAATATCTGTAGGGATGAAATAACATCAGCAGATATGTTATAGTAATCCATTGTACATACTCAGTTTAAGAAATGAGACATAACAGAATGTAAACTACAATTTATCAGAAGGACCAGATGAGGGTTTAGAGAAGATTATCTTTCTGTCAGGATCTGGTACATCCTTCTTAGAAGTCATCAGGTCTTGTCCACCAAGAGATATCTGAGTGCTTGTCCTAGGCACAATTTCTTCTAGATGCAATGCCATATAAACAGCTGAATTGAAAACCTTCTTGCTAACTTGGAGTTTGTCCAACTCTTTTTATCTGTAGGAGGACATTGTAGTGAACCTAGATGGATCTTCTCCTTCTTCTATAGCTTTTCTGATCAAAGAAAGGCCAATCAATTCTTGAAGCCTGGCCATCCTAAAGTTAGGATCAACTCCTTGTTAAATGGTTGGCTGATCATCTTGAGGAGGCAATACTAAAACTGCTTTGAATTGAGTTGATTGAGCCTGAAAGCTTGTAGTAGTACGCTGATCCTCTCTTTGAGAATAAAGGGATCTTGGAGGAGCATCCTCACTATACTTTCCCTTAGGCTTATGAGACTCATCATGTCTTCTGGACTGATAGGTAGCAGTTTTTTGAACATTGGGTAGTACTTTATGTTGTTGAGGAGGAGAGAAGGAGGGTTTCTGATAAATAACTTCTTTAACTTGTTCTGTGGAACTTTGGTTTCTTTGCTATTGACTGCTTCCTTTGGGCTAAGATCTGGATAATCTATCCTGCCTTTGATATGTCCTAGTGAAGGAGGAAGGCTTGGAAGATGCATCAGAAGCTTGAGGAGTAATCCCAGAAGCACCAGCAGTATGAGGAGGAGGAGGTGGAGGAGGACCTCTTCTGAACTTCTGAGGAGGAGGATGTGAATATCTCCTGCTCTTCTTCCTGGCTTTCTACTCATTCTTAGATAACCACATCCAGTTTTTCATGCCTGGATATGATTTGATTCCTTTCAGAATGTAATAAGGAGTGTCATTTGTATTGCCTAGCTTGGGTGCAACCTTAGGAGCAGCCTTTCTTTTCTTTGACAATTTCTTTTTCCTGGGATCAGAATCCTCTGAATCATCATCCTCATCATCATTAGATTAATCAGGAGAATTGTCATACAATGTATCTATTTCCTATATCTGTTTGTCAGCAATCTTTTTGGCAGCCTTCTCATTGGCTTCTTCCTGAATATCAAGTACAATAATGTCATCAAGAGATGGAAGAGGACTGTCATCTACTGGATATGAGGGTCCAAGAGTACTTGGAATTGGATCAATGTCCATAGAGGAAATTTCAGCAATAGGAGCACTTAGCTCACAAAAGTTTATTACACTTGTCTCTAGGGCTTAACTCAAATTTCTGGCAGCCACTAGATGAATCAGTTCATAAACAATTAAGATAGCATTAAACTCATCCTTTTCTTCTAACAAAAGCATAGGCTCAACATCCAAAGGGGATGACATATCTGTACCCAATGTAACTGATGGAATATCTGTATAAACTGGTGCTGATTGAATCTGCAGAAGTTGTTTCACAATAGAAGGACTCATGGGTCTGGTATAACAGACCATGGTCCTAGAAGAATTTATCACATCTGAAAACAAAATTGATCTAAACAGAGAGAATGAATGTAAAAGAATTTGTAAATTAATGGAGGGATTAATAAAACAGTAACCACTGGAGATCTCAGGAATTGACACATCATTGTCTTCATCTGACATTAGCAGATCTGAGTAAAGAACTATGTCTGCACAAAGTTTCTGAAACACTTCTTCTTCCTGCTCAGCTGGAGGGGACTGAGCCTGAAGCTCTTCTGAGACTGAACCTGCTGCATCTTCATGCACTGCTGGAGGAGATTGAGCCTGAAGTTCTGCTGAGACTGAACCTGCTGCATCTTCATTGGACATCTCCCCCTGCCTGATTTCAGTGTAAACTAGAGCCAGGCCCCTAGATGAAGAAGGGACAGAGGAAGCACCAAGGGAAGCAAATAGAGTAGATATAGAGAGAGCAAGAGGTGAAATAGCCACTGCTATTAAGGTTTTGAGAGTTGGAGTGATGAGCTCCAGAAGATGAGAAAGAAAAGAGGGATCAAGAGGAAAAAACTCAGTTGGAGTCTGAGTTGAGACAGAATGAAAAGAGGGAGGAGGAGTGAAATCAGTCATGATTTCATCCTGAATAGGTGAGTTTGTTGGAGAGTTGAAAGGGGAATTTGGTGGAGTGGCTTTAATATTGATGTGTGAATCATTTGGACGAGAAGGGGATGAGTGAGATGAGAGTAGGTCAAAATTTGGAAAGGTTATGGTCTGGAGGTTTTGAGTTTCAAGTGGATGGTGGGGAAGCGGTGACTGAGTAGGAGATGAGATTATTGCTGGGGAGGAAGTAGAGGTTTGAATCACAGTGGTAGTAATGGAAGAGACTCTGGAGATGACTGGGGAAGCTGGAGGAGGAGGAACTTCTTCATTAGGGTTAGGAGTGGTTGTTACTGCCCTTGTGTCCTCAGATAAGTTTGATTAGGTTCCAGCCTTGGAAGGCTTTTGAATTGTCCTCTCCCACTTCCCAAACAAAGAGGAGTCCAACCTCTTGCTGGCATTGATGTCTATTTTTGTAGAAACCAACATCTCTGGAGCCTTCTTCTGAAGGAAGATTCCCAGAATCCTTCCTTGACAGACTTCCTTCTTACTGTTCTTTCTCTTAATCAAATCAAAGAATAAGCCGGCCCAATCAATGGCCTTCTTATTTACCAGATCAGACATGATGGCAAACTATTGCCTATTGATGTTGTCATGGGCCGAATGCTTGCCTAGCAGAACCTTTCCCACGATATCCGCAAGATACTTAAAACCAACGGATAAATTTTTCTTTAATAACTTAGATGGGATGCCCTCGGCATGACCCATCTCTAATAGCATCCTGCTATATTCTGAACTATCCTATTCCAGGTCATCTGATACATTCATTAACTCAAAAATTTCAGTAAGAATCACAGGGTTTAGAGTCACCTACTGTCCAGAGATGGATCCGATCATTGAACAGTCATCAGTTGAGGAGGAGAAAACCCATTCTTTGATTTCTGCGACAGATAACTTTATCCTTGTAGTCATGAGCTTCTTCAAGCCCTGATCATCACATAATTGTATCATTTCTTGAAAAATAGGATCACAGTGATTGAAGGAGTCGAAGTCGACATCGAAGCCAGTGTCGAACTTCATCGCTGAAAGAACTGCTGGAGAAATCGCCATGGAAATCCTGTAGACTGAAGAGAGAAGAGATCACGAGCAAGAGGAAATTATGAAAGCGAGGGACAGAGATCGAAGAGAAACCTACATATAGGTTTTTGGAATATGAAAAGACGATCTCTGTCCGACGACAAAATCACAGACATCGATCTTAGATCAACGATTAATTTGGAAATAAATAGTATGGTTGGTCTCAGATTTCAGTAGCATAAATTGATAGTCGAGCTTAGGTCGACGATTAATTTATTGAAGCAAAGTCATCGAACTCCGGTCGACGATTTTTGTCTTCACACAGAGCTGTCGTCGAGCTCAGGTCGACGATTGAGCTCAAGATGATTTCGATGATCGTCTATCTCTGTTCGACGATCGTTGATCAAATATTTACAAAGACAAAATTTAATTTTAATCCATTCCATTTATCATTCCAAGCTGATTCAAAAAGAATAGATATTTTTGCACATCCAAAGGCTTGGTAAAAATATCTCCTCTTTAAAAATCAGTAGGGATAAACTTGAGATTAATCATGTTCTTGTCTACACAATCTCTAAGAAAATGATGCCTTATTTCTATATGCTTGGTCCTAGAATACAGGACTGGATATTGTGCAATTGATATGGCACTGGTACTATCAGAAAATATGGTGGTATTTTTGATAGAGTAACCATAATCCAGTAGCTGATTTTGAATCCACAAGATCTGTGAGCAGCAACTACCCGCTACTATATATTCAGCTTCTGTAGTTGATGTAGACATAGAAGATTGTTTCTTGCAAAACCAGGATACTAACCTGTCACCCAAGAACTGACAAGTTCCTAAAGTGCTTTTTTTGTCAACTCTGCATCCTGCATAGTCAGCATCAAAATATCCAGATAGTTCAAATTCTGACTCTGTAGGATACCAAAGTCCTAGATTAGGACAGCCCTTTAAATATCTTAAAATTCTCTTGAGGAGAATTAAATGAGATTCTTTATAGTTGACTTGAAATCTACCACAAAGACATATTGCAAACATTATATCAGGTCTACTTGCAGTAAGATATAATAGGGACCCAATAATGGCCATATAATTTTTTTGATCAACAGGTTTACCCTTTTCATCAGAATCAATTATTGCATTGGACGCCATGGGTGTCTTCATAGCTGAGGCATCAGCCATCCCAAACCTTTTTACTAATTCCTTAGCATACTTGGACTGAGATATGAAGATGCCATCAGGAGCTTGCTTCACTTGAAGACCAAGAAAATAAGAGAGTTCACCCATGCTACTCATTTCAAACTTGGAGTGCATTAGGTCAGAAAACCTTTTGCAAAGTTTGGAATCAGTAGATCCAAATATAATATCATCA
This sequence comes from Platanthera zijinensis, assembly GCA_039513925.1. NCBI lineage: Eukaryota > Viridiplantae > Streptophyta > Magnoliopsida > Asparagales > Orchidaceae > Platanthera > Platanthera zijinensis. The sequence goes on along the minus strand of CM077089.1, from coordinate 65,088,292 downwards.
ACATATACTTGAACTAACAGAATCTAATCATGATGATGTCTTATAAACAAAGACCTATCTACAATCCCTCTTGAAAATTTATGTTCTAAAAGAAAGCTACCTAGGGTTTCATACCAAGCTCTTGGAGCTTGCTTTAGACCATAGAGAGCCTTATGCAGCTTGAAAACATAAGAGGGATGGGTTGAAGAGATAAAACCTGGTGGCTGTTCCACATATACTTCTTCCTTGAGTTCCCCATTGAGAAAATCACTTTTGACATCCATTTGATATACCTTGAACTTCTTGTGAGCAGCAAAAGCCAAGAAAATTCTGGTAGCTTCAAGCCTTGCAGCAGGTATAAAGGTCTGATCATAATCAATACCTTCTTCTAGCCTGTAGCCTTATGCCACTAGTCTTGCTTTGTTCCTGACAACTATTCCTTGTGTATCTAATTTATTCCTAAAGACCCATTTAGTTCCAATAACTAGATGTCCTTTAGGTCTAGGAACCAAGTTCCAAACTTTACATCTCTCAAATTGATTTATCTCCTCTTGTATTGAAATAATCCAGTGAGGATCTTGCTCAGTATCTTTAATAGATAAGGGCTCTATTTGAGAGAGAAAGCAGGCATGCATCACATCTTGGTTAAGTTGATGAATAGTCTGCACACCCACTGTCATGTCTCCTATCACTTGACATATGGGATGATCTCCAAGTGTAACATAGTCAGGAGGTGGAGTTTGTTCATCACCATCAGCATTATGAACTAATTCCTCTTGTGGAGTTAAGTTTGCTGATAAAGGGGCTTTAGCAATTTCCAGAGATTCTTCTCCACTATCTTCATCAATTTGTAGAGATGGTTGAGATATCACCTTCTGAGTGAGATTTAGATTATCCAGATTTTTACATAGGTTTGGTACCTGCAAGTAGTTACTGGTAGAAGCTTCCTTCTCCTTGTAAAACATATTAGCTTCATCAAATGTAACACGTATGGATTCTTTTATTTTCAAAGATGATTTGTTGAAAACCCTATATGCCTTGCTAACTTGGGAATATCCTAGAAAGATCCCCATTATAGCTTTGACTTCAAACTTTCTAAGATAATCTTTATTATTATTGTGTATATAACAGATGCAACCAAAAATTCTAAAGTAATCTATTTTAGATTTCTTCCCTTTGAGTAATTCATAGGGAGTCTTGCCCTTATGTTTGTGTATCAAACTTCATTTCAGGACATAATTTGTTGTGCTTATAGCTTCTGCCCAATAGGATAGAGGCATATGAGCATCAGCAAGCAATGTGCCTGTAGTTTCAATGAGTGTTCTAGTTTTCCTTTCAACTACCCCATTTTGTTGAGGAGTTCTGGGAGTAGAGAAGCAATGCCTGATACCTTCCTTCTAACGGAATGCTTGCATAGGAAGAGATTCAAACTCAGTGCCATGATCACTTCTGATCAATACAACGGGAGTAGAGTACTCAATCTTTATGCATTTTAGAAAACTTGTAAGAACTTTGAAGTTATCAGACTTATTTCTCAAGAAGAAAACCCAAGTGAACCTAGAGAAGTCATCTACAACAACTAAAGTATAGAACTTCCCTCCCAAGCTTTGAACAGCAATTGGTCCAAAGAGATCCAAGTGAAGCAGATACAAAATCCCTGGTGAATCACTCTTATTAACTGATTTAAAACTATTTTTAGTTTGCTTGCCTTCTTTACAAGCCTTGCAAAGGCTTTCCTTCTTATAGGGGCAAGAGGGCAATCCTCTAACAAGGTTGTCCTTAGATAACCTAGCAATGTTTCTAAGATTTACATGACCTAGCCTTTTGTGCCATAAGGTATTGTTATTGCTAATCTGATTGAATAAGCAAATTTCTGAATAGGCAGAGTTGAAATCAACTAAGTAAATATTGCCTAACCTGATACCTGGTAACACAATATTGCTATTTAAGGAAATATTATATTTTGAGTCAGTGAAATATACCTCATAACCTGCATCACATAGCTGACCTATGGATATCAAGTTATGTTTCAGGCTACTTACATATGCCACTTTCCTGAATGTGACAGCTCCAAGTGTAAATTCTCCATATCCTTGTTTCTGACCAAAGCTTGAGTCTCCAAAAATGACTTTTGGACCTAGCTTTGCCTTAAAGTTACTCAGATTTGCCTTGTTTCCTGTCATGTGCTTGGAGCACCCACTATCCAGATACCACTTATCATGTATGATAGGATAGGTCTTTACTTGCAAAATAATAACTCATATATTTTGGACCCAGGTAACCTTGGGTCCTGCCTTCTTTTTATACTTAAAGCTTGAAATATAAGAGTATTAAGGTTGACTTTTATAGCCTAAGGGATGAAATATCCTGGGTGGGATTATCCAGTTAGTTAAGGGATGGAAAGGTTTGTAGTTAGAGTTCTTATAAAAATTTTTGTTGAAATTATTATTTTGATAAAACTTTACTGGGTTCGATGATTTATGTTGAGATCGTCGATCTTCGTTCGATGACCAGCATTGATATCGTCGATCTTGGTTCTCAGAATAATAGTGGCTATTATATGGGTTCCACGATCGTCGATCTCTGCTCGACGGTACATAATGATATCGTCGATCCCCGTTTGAAGAGTGATTAGGCTCAAGCTCTGGGTTCTGAGATCATCGATCGTTGTTCGACGAGTAATGCTGAGATCGTCGATCTTGGTTCGACGATTTTTTTTTACTTAGCTTTTTGTTTTTCTTTATTTATCTTAACTTGTTTTAACATTTTGTTTATTGTATTAATTTGTTCTGTATTTTTCTTACCTTTATCTGAAATAAATTTTATTGGTTATGAAAGATGATTTTTCTGAATAATAGGTGGTTCACTGGATGATGCACCTAATTCTAACTTACTTCCATTAAGTCTAGCATTAAGTGTACTGGTAATTTCTACTAGTTTTTAACTTCTACCATTCAGTGATTCCTCTAGGTGTTTTGCTTTACTTAATTCAATTTTCAGAAAGTTGATTTGTTCATTACACAGATTTATTTCATTGTTCAATTTGAGATTTTCTGATACTAAACTATCATAGTTCAATTTGAGATTTTCAATTTAAGAAGTTTGATTTCCTTCTCAGATCTAATTAGATCACTACACATAGATTTAAAATCATGTTTAAATTCTTCAGAGGTAAAATCAAGGTATTGCAATACCTGATCACAGTCTGAACATTCTTCAGATTCTCCTTCTTCTGAAACACGTCCTAAAGAATTGATGGACATCAAGCAGTTTTCTTTGGCCTTTGCTTCTTCTTCATCTTCACTAGAATTGGAGGAAGATGATTCTTCAGTGTCACTCCATGTTCCTGCAATAAACCCTTTCTCCTTCTTCTTGTGCTTGTAAGAAGATGGTTTGCTGGAGTGCTTCTTGGAGTCTTTTTCTTTTTTTCTTTCTTTGTGCTTTTTTTTCTGGACATTCTTGGAGAATATGTCCAGGTTTCCTGCAACCAAAACAGATAACCTCTTTAGAAAGAGTTTTGTCATACCTTGGTTTATCATCACTTCTTGATGATTTTCTTCTGAATTCTTTTCTCCCCATCTTGAAGAATCTCTTTGCAAAGAGACTCATCAGCTCCTCATTTGATGGAAAAGTTTCTGATTCATCTGAAGCCTTGAAAGCAATATTCTGCTCCTTCCTGGTTGGTGTAAAAGTCTTCTGCTATTCAGCTTCTCTTGTCTTTAGCAGTTGTTCATATGATTTCAGTTTTCTTAAGACAGATACTGTGGTCATTTCATGAGTGCTTCTGGTCTCTCTGATAGGCCAGATTCTAGAGTCCCATGAGCTGAGGAAGCATATGAGAATCTTGTCATTCAATCTGTGACTGAGATGTCTTTGTCAAGTGTTTTCAGCTCATTAACAATGATGCTGAGTCTGTTGTACATCTCAGAAACTTGTTCAGTTTCTTCCTTTTTAAAATTTTCATACTGGGAGATGAGATGAGCTCTCCTGTCCTTCCTTTCATCTGTTGATCCTACAACCATCTGGTTTAAGGAATCCCAGATAGCCTTAGATGATTCACATTCAGCTACCTTCTGAAATATGTCATCAGACATTATTTGAGCCAGTATGTTCATGGCTTTTGCATCAGCAATTTTTGCTTTCTTGTATGCATCATTATCATCTGGGGGAGGCACTGTAGTCATGTCTGTGGAAGTACTTGGTGGGGCAGCTGGTGAAGGTACTCCTGTCAAGATAGAAGCATAAATATCTTCATCAATTGAATTCAAATAAAGTCTGATTCTTGCCTTCCAGATTCTAAACTTTTGCAAGTTACAAATTGGAGGTATGGTGCTTGCAAAATCCTTGTATTGTGCCATGGTACAATAGAAAAACAGTAGAGTGAAGAGAATATCTATCTGATATTTTTAGGTCAGGTGTTAGCCTGTACAACCATAAAAAAACACCCTCTGATACCAATTGAAAGTGAGGGATAGATAGACTTTACTCTAGAGGGGGGGGGGGTGAATAGAGTATTAAAATTTTGTTTAGATTTAGTGCAGAATTAAGTTAATGATACTAATATATTAGAAGAGAAAGAAAAAACAGTCACAGCACAGCCCAAATAGAAAACACAAAGCATCCAGACGACACAAGAAAATTTATAGTGGTTCCCCAAATCTGGGTACATCCACTCTTCTACCACCCAGGTAGGAATCCACTGCAGGTTTTTATTCAGGTGCCCTGCCACCACAAGATCTCTTTCCGGTAGATCAAGAGACCCTTCGAGCTTTTGATCAGGATCCCAAAATCCAATAGGTTTTTGTTCAGGTGTCCTATCACCAAGAGTTTACTTTTGAAGGGAGAGATAACCCTGTACAGATGGAGTTAAAAAGAGAAATAAAAAGAAATCTTCTCTGTCTCAATCAAGTGAGAAGACAATGTGGATTGAAGAAAAATGTCCAAGCTCCCCCTGAGATGTAGAAGTTATTCGGGAAGAAGGAACTTGGACCTGGGTGTTGGTCTTCAAGAAGAACTGTAGTAGAACTTTCTTAGATCTAAAGATTGAAGAAGATTTGAGCTCTTTGTGAATCCTTGAAGCCTAAGGAATAAAGAAGACTCAAGAGAGTTTTGAAAGGTTCTCCTTCTTCCTTATTACAGCAGAGCAATAATCCTTGAGAGTAAGAATAATGATCAGTCGGTGATGTTAAAGAAAATTTTCTGTATATATATATCCTTTTTTTACTGTCTGACTGATTTTCCTCTTATATATCTTTATTCTTCACTATAATATTTTGAGTTATAAATGCATTCAGAATAAGAAAAGGCATAAATTTGAAATCCCTGGACAATGCATAATATTCTGCAATACTTTAGGAGCCCAAACGGCTAGAAATGCTGGCAACATAAATGCACTTCCATACCTGCCTTCATAAAATATGCTAAAGAAATATTCTGTGAAAACCATAATTAATGCATCATGAAATGGCTATCAGCCTTGGAAACAGCAGCATCAATTATCAGAATATATAAGCCTTCTAAATAAGAAACAAATTCTTCTGATTGATCGGAAAACCTCACAACTGAAAGCAACATGAAATCGTAGAGCTTTGTCTAGAGATCGTCGAGCTGAGATAAGAGATCGTCGACCTGAGAACAGCTATCGTAGAATGGAGATTACTGCTGAGAGAATCAAATCGTCGACCTGAGCTCATAGATCATCGAGCTCAGTTCAATGTACAATACTCTGAGATCGTTGATGGGAGATCGATGATAGTTGAGCTGAGTTCGACTATCGTCGAACTGATATAGAAAATTCACAAACTTTCTGAGTCAAAGTCTGAGTCTACTGCAATGCTAGTCTACATAAGCTTGACCTAAAAAGGACCTAACTTAGACTAGACCAAGACCCTGGCTATACATTGGGTGTCAAAACATCCTAAGAGTAAACCTAGTACAAATCCAAATAAGGGTTCTGTTGGGTATTGTATCCACAATGTAACTGATTTGAAGAAGCCCCTGAACAAGCTAAGTTGAATAAATATAGATTTGATTATTTTCTTTAAGATGTGCTTGCAGCTATTCCATGCTAAGTACACACCAATGTCAGGGTGTAGTGGGTCAATATACATGGGTCTGCGCAACGTAATCCCTCGTTGAGCAGATCAGTGTGTTGACTCACGTGTGCTCTCTCTATTGGAGTGTACTTATTTTCAAGTACAGGGTCAAGATAGATCAATATTAGAAGAGGAGCAAAGATGCGTCAAAGACCAAGTTCAGAGGAAGGAAGAAGAAATCATCAAAGTCAAAATCGATGGGAATCACTAAGTGATTCTCGCCGATTCGACGGGAATCACTAGTGATTCTCGCCGAATCGTCAAGAATCACTCGCCGATTCCCGCCGACTTCATCTGGCTGACTGTCCTCCTTCAAGACTTATGCTAAGGCAGAATCGACGACTGATTCTCGCCGATTCGTCGAGAATGATCTTGATTCCCGCCGATTCGTCAAGAATGATCTTGATTCTCGCCGATTTCCTCCGGATGACAAGTAATTAAACTGGAATTCTGCCAAGGCAAATTCGACGGGAATCATGAGTGATTCCCGCCGACTTCGTCGAGAATCACCAATGATTCTAGCTAAATTTGCCTTAGACAAAATTGCTCTGCTCGCTGGACCGAACCATGACGGGTTTCGCTGTTTCCGCCGGGGCTAGGGTTTTTCTTTGTGGGTCCCACAAAGGACTTTAGGGTTGGCCTCAGGGTATATATACAAGCTTATTTCAAACTTGAACAGTAATCATACACGAGAAATCAAAGCCTCCGAGCGTAACCTAGCTGATCGCGGAAATCATTCCGTCGTCGTCGCCGCTCGCAAGATAGTCGCCGCTGCTGATCTTAGAGGTCCTCTTTGATCTTCTGACGACAGGACCGAGGCAAGCCTAGCATCTCACGCATCTCTTTCGAGATCTATTGTCTCTCGATTTGTTGAACGAGGATCGCTCTTCATTCCGAATCGATTGAGACAACTGATCCGATTGAGATCGTTGGTAGACCTTGCTTGCTTTGTCAAGAAGTTTGGATCTACAAAGCATCGCCGCCGCATTCGGTTGCTGTCGCCGATCTTGTAAAGATCCTCTCCAAGAGAGTGCTCCGGTCGTGGACTCTTCGTCTTCTTCAAGAACGCTTCAACGAACGAAGAGGGACATCGAGTTCTCCAAAAGTGTAGTTTGTATTTCTTGTACATTCTATTTTGTTTTGTTGTAAAGGAATAGTGATTCCTAGTTATAGGGGTTGGGTGCAACCCGTGGTTGAGGAGTAGTGACTCCTTCGGTTTGAAGGGTGCCTTCCGTAGTGTGAGGATTGGATTTCAATCCGTTTGGTGAAGTGACCTAGTCGTCCCTTAGTGGGAGATAGGTCGAAGGGGGAGAGTGGACTTACCCAAATCAGGGAACCACTATAATTGCTTGTGTGTTTTTCTGTGCTATGTTTGTTATTTGTGCAGGTTATTTAAATTCCGCAAAAGACTGCACGAGACCTATCCCCCCCCCGCCCATAGGTGGACTTAGTTGATACTAGATACTTTCAAGTGGTATCAGAGGGAGGTTACTCAGCAATAAGGTTGACACCTTGAGTAAGATCCCGTGTCTAGTGTCAAGAAGAAAGAAGATCTCTGAAATGGAAGGACTCAAGTATTCAGGGAAGATCCCAGTGTGCACCAAGTTGAACTTTCCTACAGGGAAGGAAAGGATCAGGTACTACATGGAAGCAGTCGACCCCCGACTCTTCATGATAGTGGAGGAGGGACCTTATATCCCCACTAAGGCCTCCACCATTGATCCAACCAAGAAAGTGCCCAAGAAACTTTCCGAAATGGATAAGGATGAGATGGTTCTTATCGGACTTGACAAGAAAGCTCAGAACATTCTAGTAAGCGCCGTCGATGATTCCATGATGCAGATTTTCTGCAACTGCAGGACTGCCAAGGATATATGGTATTGCATGATCATCCTGATGGAAGGCACTAATGAAGTAAGGGATGATCGAAGATCCCTTCTGAACCAGAAGTACGAGGCCTTCAAGCAAGGTCCCAAGGAAGAAATCAGAGTGACATTCGAGAACTTCCTGAAGATCGTCAATGCCCAGAAGGGCTATGGCAGAGTGTTCACCGATGGTGAACTAAATGACAAATTCCTTAAATCCCTTACTAAGGAATGGGACACCAAGATCTGCACCATCAGAGAATTTGGCAGGCTGGTAGAAACTGATCCCCAGATTCTGTTTGGGAAACTTCTGTCCTATGAGCTTCAGCTGAACACCAGAAAAGCTGAAGAGGAAGCTGATAAAGCCGCTGCCAGAGAGAAGACTGTGGCCTTAAAATCCAATCACTCAAGGAAAGGCAAGGGTGCAGCCTCGTCCCGCTCTCGGAAAAAGGATGAGGAAGAAGACTTTGAGCCATGCTCTTCCGACTCAGAGCTATCTGAAGAAGACTTCTCCCTCATCACTCGGGAGTTCAAGAAGTTCCTCAAGTTGAGGAATCAAAGAATGAGAGACGGCTCCTCCTCCAGAAATTATAAGAAGAATTATTCTTCTGACAGGTATGAATCCAAACAGAATAATAATCGCTTTGATGACATTATTTGCTTTGGATGCAATAAGCCAGGTCACGTCGTTGCTGACTGCCACCAAAGCAAGAGAGATAAGGGGAAGGGAGAGGAGCATAGGTCCTCTAGAGATAATAAGAAGGAGAGGAGCTATATAGCCAAAAAGCTAAAGAAACTGAGTGAGTCTGATTCCTCAAACTCCAGTGATGATGAGGAAGCCTACTTCGGGCTAGTGGGTCGCTCTAACTCAGAAGGAGACTGCCCCCCCCCCATTTACTGGGAAGGTAAAAGATCGTACCCCCCCCCCTCTCTGACTCTGACTATGAGTCTCCTGATGATGATCTCGAGGACAGCCCATCTGCCCGTGAAGCTGAGCTCCTCGAAAAGTATGAGCTTCTACTCAATACCTTTTAGGAATGCCACAAGAGGTTGAGGGCTCAGAAAAAGGAAGTCAAATTCCTTAAGGCTGAGGGTGTGTCTCTAAGAGAAGAGATCACTAGCTTGATCTCTCTCCGACAGGAACACCTGGGCCTGACTTCTGAGCACTCAGAGTCTCTAAGGCTCCTTGACCTAAAATAGGAAGAAATCAACAAGTTGGAAGAACTGCTTGTGGAAAAAAGGAAGATTGTCAAAAGCTTCTCCATGCCCAAGACCGTTCTTCCTCTAGTTGATGAATTCTCTGCTCAGGCTAAGGGGGTTGGCTTAGGGCATGTGGGTGTGCCTGGTAAATCATCTAGGAGAAACAAAAAGCAGAGGAAAAATAAGGCTGCAAAGAAGGCCACTGCTGCAGAAAAGGGAAAGGCTCCACTCGATCCTGTTTTATTCAGAAAGCCTGGCTTTCCTTGCAATGAGCAGGACTTTGAGTCAACCTATGGCCACTTCTTTCGGCCCTCGGTTGAAAAGCCCAAGAGCCAGTATGATGGTTGGGCCTTCCCCCACAACTACGGTGAGAGTGTCTTCAAGGCACCTTATGAGGAAATCCAAGTGGAGGATTATGGCCATTTCTCTAGCGGCCATAATAGGAAGCAGGCACCAAAAGTCAAGCCTGTTATACTGAAGGAACAGGAAGTGAAGAAATCATGTGACTGCTGTCATCATGACGCCTCCACCTCCATATCCAAGGCCCAGGCTGGACCCACCGTTCCAAGGGTGAAGCAGGAGCCTAGGAAAAGGTACAATAGATTTGACTGTTGGTGTTGTGGCAAAGTTGGTCACTTTGCCATGGATTGCTGGTTTAATCCAAGATTCAACGAGACTCCTCATGTTAGTAATGCGAGGCCGACCACTCGTAGGGTTAACCACCCGATGGGGAGTATGCTAACAAGGAATCTAGGACCCAAGTTCGATTGGGTTCCTAAGGGAAACTGATTCTGTTTTGCAGGTATGTCCAAAGGCCACCAAAACGCTTATCTGGTACTTAGACAGTGGATGTTCCCAGCATATGACCGGGACAAGAAGCCTGTTGCGCGGTTACTCCCCAGTTGAAAATGGAGCCAAAGTCATCTTTGGAGGATCTGATCGAGGAGTCACCAGAGGTTATGGTATGATTTCTAACGGTGTATTCTCTATCACTGACGTGGCCTATGCTGAAGGGTTAAACCATAACCTGATCAGTGTAAGCCAGTTGTGTGATAAAGGATACAATGTTAAGTTCTGCAAGGATAAGTGCTTGATAATATCGTGTGCCTCTTCGGAGATGGTATTAACTGACATTAGGAGCAGAAATATCTTTTGTTTAGATTTTCTTAGCTTAGATTCTTCTACACCCGTATGCCTAGTAGCAAAAGACAGTGCATCTCTTTATGAACAATGGCACAAGAGATTAGCACATATAAATTTCAAGACAATTAATATGTTGTTTTCTATGAACTTAGTAAAGGATGCCCCTACTATTAAGTGCATCAAAGATAGCCCTTGTCCTGCACGTCAGAAGGGCAAACAGACTCGGGCTACCTTTAAGGGCATTGCAGATAAAGACTCCTCTAGATGTCTCTATCTTCTGCATATGGACTTGTTCGGTCTAGTGCAAGTTCATAGCTTAGGAGGCAAATCGTATACGCTAGTGATTGTTGATGATCACTCTCGATTTACATGGGTGTTCTTTTTGAAACGAAAGTCAGATACGTTTGGCATCTTCACTAATTTTTTCAAGCAGATCCAGAACGAACATGACTGCTCCGTGGTCAAAATCAGAAGTGACCATGGAATAGAATTTGAGTCTGGTGTTATGACAAGATTCTGTGAAGAACATGGTATCTTTCATGAGTTTTCCTCCTCGTGTACTTCTCAGCAAAACGGAGTTGTGGAGAGGAGAAACAGAATGCTCATTGAAGCATGTACGATAATGTTGAATTACGCCTCTCTTTCAGAGTACTTCTGGGCAGAGGCTATCAACACGGCTTGTCATGTGCAGAACCGAGCATTGATCAATAAGAATCATCGCAAGACGCCTTATGAGCTATTGAAAGGCAAGAAACCGACCATGTTCTATTTAAGGATTTTTGGCTGCAGATGCTATGTACTTAATAATGGGAAGTACCCACGTACTAAATTCGGATAAAAATGCTTCAAAGGCATCTTAATGGGCTATAGTAGCCATAGTCGGGCTTATAGGGTCTTCAATAAGAAAACCCTAGTAGTAAAGAAGTCCATTAATGTTGTTTTTGATGATGGAAGCTTGCATCATAGCAATTCTTCCAGTGACATTCTTGAAGATGCAGGTGCAAGGCTTGAACAGCTAAGTCTCGATGAGACTTCAAAAGATGCAACTCCCAAGTACGTCAAGATTTCCACCTCGATGCCAGCTGGAGAAGTTGACGATCAGTATGGAGAAACTCTCCCAGAAGAGATAGAAGCTCGAGAAGCTATCAGAGCTCCAGAAGCCAGACTCCTTGAGCTCCGACACGTGAGGGATCATCCCAGAGATCATATCATAGGAGATCCTCATGATGGTGTCAGAACTCGGAGAGGTACAATTAACGAGATTTTTCACCTTAGTTTTCTGTCACAGGTTGAGCCAAAGAATTTCGACGAAGCGAATAAAGATGCGTCATGGATCTTGGCCATGCAAGATGAACTGCATCAATTCGAACGATGCAACGTCTGGACGCTTATTCCCAAACTAAAGAACCAGAATGTGATCGGCATCAAGTGGATCTTCAGAAACAAATTGGATGAACACGGTGTCATCATAAAGAAAAAGGCCAGGCTGGTGGCTCAAAGTTACAGACAAGAGGAGGGGATTTACTTCGACCAAACCTTTGCACCAGTAGCAAGGCTCGAGGCGATCAGATTGTTCCTGGCGTATGCTTCTCACAAAGGATTCACTGTCTATCAGATGGACGTGAAATCTGCGTTCCTCAATAGAAATTTGAAAGAGGAAGTATATGTCGCGCAACCCCCAGGTTTTGTCATTCCTACATTCCCTAATCATGTTTATTTTCTTAACAAAGCATTATATGGCTTAAAACAAGCTCCTCGAGCTTGGTATGAGACTCTGTCTAGTTTTCTTCTTGAGAACAAGTTCTCGAGAGGAAAAATAGATAAGACATTATTTCTTAGGGAAGTCAAAGGCAAGATCTTTCTGGTGCAAATCTATGTCGATGACATAATATTCGGCTCAACAGACAACAATCTTTGCAAAAAGTTTTCTAAACTTATGCAAGGAAAGTTTGAAATAAGCAGCATGGGAGAGCTAAAGTATTTCTTGGGACTTCAAGTAAAACTGTCTGAGGATGGAATTTTCATCTCTCAGATGAAGTTCACATATGAACTCCTCAAGAAATTCGGAATGGAGAATGCAACCTCTATGAGGACTCTAATGGGATCCACTGTGTCTCTGGACAAGGATGAGAAAGGGAAACCTTTTGATGAAACCAAATACAGAAGCATAATTGGATCCCTGCTCTACCTTACTGCTAGTAGACCGGATATTATTTTTTCCACATGCGTATGAGCCAGATATCAGGTGAACACTTAGGAATCTCATTATGTTGCTGCAAAGCGAATTCTTAGATACCTTAAAGGTACACCAAATCTTGGCTTGTGGTACCCAAGAAACAATGATGTCGAGCTGATAGGCTTTTCAGATGCTGACTTTGTAGGAAGCAGGGATGATAGGAAAAGCACTTCCGGGACGTGCCAATTCCTCGGAAGAAGGATTATTTCATGGAACAGTAAAAAGCAGAATTGTGTCGCAACCTTTACGGCTGAATCTGAGTACATCTCAGCAGGCAGCTATTGCGCACAACTTCTATGGATCAAAAATCAGCTCAAAGATTATGACTTGCAGTTCAGCAAAGTTCCGATGTATTGCGACTCCTCGAGCGCAATAGCAATTGCGAACAATCCTGTGTCGCACAGCCGAATAAAGCATATTGAAGTGCGCTATCACTTCATTCGGGAGCATGTGGAAAACAAAGATATATCTCTCTACTATGTCCCCACGGATAAACAGGTTGCAGATATCTTCACAAAGCCCCTAGACGAGGACAAGTTCAGTCACTTCAAAACTAAACTCGGCATGCTGAACTATGAAGAGTGAAGACTGTAAGTCTCAAGGCTCTTGGATCAAGGGGGAGCATCAGCAAGGAAATCAAGCTCAAGCACGGATGCAAGATCTGAGGGGGAGCATGTGGCTCCAAGTGAAGTTCCAGATTTGCAGAAGCCGAAAAGGGGAAGATTACCCTCTCGGCTAAGGCTAAGGTGGCTGCCAACGTTAAGTATGCTCTCAGGAAAATGGTAATGAATTTCACTCTCAACTGAATTCTTAGTTTATGATTTTCATTCCCAAATGTTCTATTCACCTTAGCTTGTAAGGTTTAGGCTTCTTCAAATAGGGGGAGATTGTTGGGTATTGTATCCACAATGTACCTGATTTGAAGAAGCCCCTGAACAAGCTAAGTTGAATAGATAATGTATTTGATTATTTTCTTCAAGATGTGCTTGCAGCTATTCCATGCTAAGTACACACCAATGTCAGGGTGCAATGGGTCAATATACATGGGTCTGCGCAACGTAATCCCTCGTTGAGCAGATCAGTGTGTTGACTCACATGTTCTCTCTCTATATTAGTGTACTTATTTTCAAGTACAGGGTCAAGATAGATCAAGAGCAGAAGAGGAGCAAAGATAGGTCAAAGACCAAGTTTAGAGGAAGTAAGAAGAAATCTTCTAAGTCAAAATCGATGGGAATCACTAAGTGATTCTCGCCGATTTGACGGGAATCACTAGTGTTTCTCGCCGAATCGTTGAGAATCACTCGCCGATTCCTGTCAACTTCATCTATCTGATTGTCCTCCTCCAAGACTTATGCTAAGGCAGAATCGACGACTGATTCTCGCCGATTCGTCGAGAATGATCTTGATTCCCGCCGATTCGTCGAGAATGACCTTGATTCTCACTGATTTCCTCCGGATGAAAAGTAATTCAACTGGAATTCTGCCAGACTGATTCTCGCCGATTCGTCGAGAATGATCTTGATTCCTGCCGATTCGTCGAGAATGATCTTGATTCTCGTCGATTTCCTCCGGATGACAAGTAATTCAACTGGAATTCTGTCAAGGCAAATTCGACAGGAATCATGAGTGATTCCCGCCGACTTCATTGAGAATCACCAATGATTCTCGCCGAATTTACCTTAGACAAAATTGCTCTGCTCGCTGGACCGAACCATGACGGGTTTCGTTGTTTCCGCCGAGGCTAGGGTTTTTCTTTGTGGGTCGCACAAAGGACTTTAGGGTTGCCCTCAGGGTATATATACAAGCTTATTTCGAACTTGAACTGTAATCATACACGAGAAATCAAAGCCGCCAAGCGTAACCTAGCCGATCGCGGAAATCCTTCCATCGCCGTCGCCGCTCGCAAGATAGTCGCCGCCGCTGATCTTAGAGGCCTCTTTGATCTTCCGACTACAGGACCGAGGAAAGCCTAACGTCTCACGCATCTCTTTCGAGATCTATTGTCTCTCGATTTGTTGAACGAGGATCGCTCTTCATTCTGAATCGATTGAGACGACTGATCTGATTGAGATCGTTGGTATACCTTGCTTGCTTTGTCAAGAAGTTTGGATCTACAAAGCATCGCCGCCGCATTCTCTTGCCGCCGCCGATCTTGTCAAGATCCTCTCCAAGAGAGTGCTCCGGTCATGGACTCTTCATCTTCTTCAAGAACGCTTCAACGAACGAAGAGGGATATCGAGTTCTCCACAAGTGTAGTTTGTATTTCTTGTACATTCTATTTTGTTTTAAAGTAAAGGAATAGTGATTCCTAGTTGTAAGGGTTGGGTGCAACCCGTGGTGGAGGAGTAGTGACTCCTTAGGTTGGAAGGGTTCCTTCCGTAGTGTGAGGATTGGATTTCAATCCGTTTGGTGAAGTGACCGAGTCATCCCTTAGTGGGAGATAGGTCGAAGGGGGAGAGTGGACGTACCCAAATCGGGGAACCACTATAATTACTTGTGTGTTTTTCTGTGCTGTGTTTGTTATTTGTGCAGGTTATTTAAATTCCGCAAAAGACTGCACGAGACCTATTCCCCCCCCCCCCATAGGTGGACTTAGTTGACACTAGATACTTTAAGGTTCCAACAAGGACACATTATTTTGGATGGATGGTTTCATTTAGTAACCATTTGGTCTGTTTGTAGTATATGGCGTCAAGCCCCGGTCGGACCTACTACTATATGTCAAGCGACAGATAGGGGTGTTACATATTCTCTCAAGTGTCTGACAGCAACTAGTATAATGTTCTCGGTACCTTGAACTTCAGTTACTGGATCCTGATGATCTTCATCCATGTCCAGTGCACTTGGAACTTATTCAGGAATGTTGACACCATCACTTTACTCTTATACAGTAGGAGGAGTGTCATTGATGCTCATCTTATATAACTTGAACTCTGCACCTGTAAATTTAGAGGAGCTTTGCAGCTCACTATGAATCATAGAAGACTCTTTAAATACTACTTTGACATACTCTTCTACAACTAAGTTCTTCAAGTTTTAGACTCTATAGGCTTTGTTGTGGTTTCTTTACCCAACAAAAATTTCCTCAAAAGATTTGGCAGCAAACTTTTTCAAGTAGGAATTCCCATTATTGAGAATAAAGCACTTGCTTCCAAAGATCCTGAGATATGCAAGATTTGGTTTTTTTACTTTCATAATCTCATAGGTAGTCTTCTTATAATACTTTTTGATATATGATCTATTCAATACATGATAAGTAGTGTATACTGCCTCAGCCCAAAATATTTTGGGAGAAGAGTATCACTGAGTAATGTCCTATTAACCTATATGAGAGTCCTGTTATTCTTCTCAACAATCCCATTTTGTTGTGGTGTTCTTGGAGAAGAAAACTCCTTATGAATACCTTGCTCTCCATAGAACTTTGTCATACCTTCATAATAAAATTCATTACCATGGTCAGTTCTGATTTTGAACACTAAACTATCCTTTTCATTCTAAACTTGCCTAATAAAGGCCATGAAGATGTTAAGTGTTTCAAACTTTTTCTTGAGAAAGAATACCCAAGCAAATCTAGAATAGTTATCAACTATCACAACTGCGTAGAATTTCCTACCGAGACTATGAATTGGCACGGGACCAAACAAGTCTATCTGCAAAATTATAAACACCTCTCAGAATCCTTGGCCCCAATGCTCTTAAAGGAGGCCTTTGTATGTTTGCCCTTTTGGCATGCAAAACAAATGCCCTCTTTGGTGCATCTCAGATTGGGTCCATTTTTGACAAGCCCTCCATCGAAGAGCTTGTTAATTGCCTTATAGTTCAAGTGAGCAAGGCTCTTGTACCATTGCATACAATAAGAGACTTTTTCATTTACAACAAGGCACACAGGAGAGTATGTACTAATACAAAAGAAATTTAAACAGTAGATATTTCCACTCCTAGTGCCTGTCAAAATGACCTCTTGATCACTTGAACTTTTTATCAGACACTTATCCTTGTGAAAGACAATGACATAACCAATACCACATAGTTGGCTTATGCTCATAAGATTGTGTTAAAATCTTTCCACATAAGCTACTTTTTTAATGGAGACTATGCCATTAGTAATTATACCATAGCCTTTGGTAGCTCCTCTGTCTGAACCACCAAAGATAACTTTAGGTCCATTCCTCACTGGAGTATAATCTTTTAGATGGTTCCTTGTTCTAGTAGTATGTCTAGAACGTCCACTGTCCAATTACCATATTGGCATTTTATGGGTACTTAGACTATCCTGCAATCACAGATTAGTTTACCATAGGAACCCAAAAGGGTTTTGGTCCTTGGTTCATGTTATCTAGAGAATGACTATATCTACCTGCTACAGCCCTAACAGGAAGACTCACCTTTTCCCTTGAGAGACTTGGGTTGTACCAACCGTCTATGGCAAAGTGACTCACCTTTACACAGCACCAGCACTCATGGATATAATATCTCCTCTTCTGAACAGCCTTTGAAGTTTACAAGCTATTAGGTTTTGTCTGTTCCGAAAGGAGAGCAACAATATTTTTCTTGTTCCTTTCAGGAAGTATTTGACTGAAAATCTTCTAGTATGTACACTAGGTTGATTCATAATTACACCAACAGATGTGTTCTTTACATCTGACATGGTGTTGATGGTATTAAAAATATCCAAGTGAGGCTTAATGACTCATATTCTCACAGTCTTGCTTTTTGCTAAAGGAATATAGGGATTGGCCACAGCCTTGTACTTGAAAGTAGGAGCTGGGGAACCAAACACAAATGGTCCATGATTGGCCATTTGGATTTCCTCATGGGGAGCCTTTAGTGCACTCAATCTCATGCCCTTCCTTCTTCCATTGCAAGATACACTTGTGTCCTTACAAGAAGAACAACCATTCTTCCACTGACCATACATACTATCATGGTCATGCCTGTAACATTCCTCAAGCAATTAGACCCCCAAGAGTGGTTTTTTCACGACTAGGTCATGATAAAACCCTAGGAATCTCAAGAAGACCGGTGAACTACGACATAAAGGTAGAAATCACCTTGGTCTATAAATAGCACAATTCAAATACCAATCCTAGGGTTTGACTTTAGGGCTTTAACATGACTCCATGACCCCACCATAACACTCCTAACCCTTGGGGAGGTTCATTGGGTCACAAAGGACCCATTGGGGTCAACTAAAGAGGTCAAGTTGACCAAAGTCAACCTAAACCCTAAAATGGTCAAAGTATACTAATAAGGGTCAAGTGACCACCAAGGTGTCAAACCAACCCTACCCAAGTCTCCCTAGACCTTAGGGAAGGCCAATAGGTCACTAGGGACCCATTGGGGTCAACCAATAAAGTCAAATTGACCAAAGTCAACTCAACCCTAAAATGGGTCAAATTAACTCAAGTTGACCTAAACTAGCCCGATCGACTTGGGCTAAGCATAATTGGAGTGACCCACTAGCTTTAGGGGAATGATATTTACCCAAAATGCCACTCAAATTCTGGAGGGGGTGACTAGGAGAGAGAAACCAAGTTTCCCTTTAATGGAGGGGAGATAAAAAAGAGGAAGAGAGGTCATTCATGGCCAAGGGAGGCCAAGGGCCTCTCCATTCAATCCTAGTGGCTAGATTCACTTCCTCTAGTCAGTTAGGAGAAGTCCAGTGGTCTTTACTGGCCATAAAAGTGGCTTGGTGAGGGGAATTTCAGGAGGCCGATTCCCTTCCCCCATGGACATTAATGGTAATTGAAGTTTTGACCCCTCCCCTCCCCCATTTGATCCTTTTAAAAGCTCCCCATACCCAGAACTATCGTTTCCACAATTCCCTTGAAAATTTCAAGCCCTCTGTCACTGTGGTCGCAAAGCACCGAGCACCTCCACCACCGTCAATAGTTACACGGTGATCAATATGGCTTCAACCACCCCAAAAGGTCGACTTCTCCCGTTCTCCCTCTGAGTCAGCATCTTAGATAGACTAGGAGATATCGGGCTCAATTGAGCCCGATCCAGTGAGGAGATTTGAAGAATTTTCAATGAAAAATTGAGGTTACGGGTTCGCCAGAAACGGCCTCTCCGGCAGCCGTGTCGCCGCGCAATGATAGCCACCACCACAATGGAGGTGGTGGTGGCGGTGGCCAACCAGGGAGGTGTTCAGGTGGCCGGTAAATCACGGGAAAAGTTGACCCAGGACAGGAAAATCTAGGCCATTGGCGCGATGGAGAAGATGAAGGGATGACGTCAGTTTGCTGCTATTAGATTCGTGTGTGATTTAATTCATTATTTTATATTAATTAGATTTCTGTCACATTTTATATAGTGGATGGTTTTAATTATTAAAAATACTTAGAGCCCTCTACAGTACAAGTGGACAACATAAAAGTTGTAGCGCTTGAAGTCTAATTTATTGTAAAAGTTGTTTCAACCCATTTGGGTCATTGGTTTGACCACATCACTCAAAATGGTGCAGTCTATACATAGGGTTAGCCAGAGACTTAATTGAGTGCCCACATCAATCTAGATATTCAAATGACTTGAGATTTGGACTAGGGTTCACTCTTACCTATACCTCTAACGTAATTAAAAATGGAAATTTTTGGAAAACCTTTTTCTATAGTCTTTATAAATATTTAATAATCCATGTCTGGGTTAATTAGAGTACCTAATGACCTCACAATACCCCAAAAGTTTGGTGGATGACCCTTAGGGTCATGATAGGTAATTGGTAAAAATCACAACCCATTTGGGTTTGATTTGAGTAGGTATTGGTGTGACCAAATTTGTTCCCTAAGGGGAAAACTAGGGCAAATGGTGTTTGATGGGTTGTGTGGCCAATCCTCACCCAAAAGGGATGAATCCTTGGCCACTGACTTAATGTCATATAAAATACACTCATAAGAGATTTTGGTTGGTTTAGGGTTGGTATGCCCTAGAACCCTAGTGTGAACCCTAGGGTTGAGTTTTGAGCTCAATGAGGGACATGTGACCATATGCCCTTGGAATGTTTTGAAACCAACTTGGTAGGAGAGTTCCTAGAGTGGAATTAAGCCCTAGTGAGTGATTTTAGGAACTTAAGGAACTTATATCCCCCCCAAATAGTTTAAGACCAATTAGATCACTTTTACTCATGATTTTAGTACCTAGTTGTATGATCTTGGATGTCCATGAAATTTATGTAGTGACCTTAAATATTTATCATCAATCTCTGGGAATTTTGTTATGAATTTTGAGCATTTTTTGGTACTTCATTCACAAACCTAGTATCTACCATATTTATAAAGGAATTTATTATGAACTAATTATTGACTGAAAAGCCATGAAATTTATTTTGAGGACATATTAAGGCTTCATCATGCTCCGTGAATTTTTATAAAAGTATTGGAAGCCTTTTTATATAAGATGCTTCATAAAGTGTCTTTTTGTAAAATACTATAAAATATTTATTTGGGTGACCAAACATGCTTAGAAAATTATGATTTTTGATAAGTAGAGTTTTCTAGCCACTTTTGACATTTGGTAGTTTTTTTATAATTTCTGGATAATTAATTATATTATTTCCTGTTTTGCCCTATCATTGTGGTTATTTTGTCTATAATTAGTTTGGAGATTAAATACTTTTTGTAAAATTCTGAAATTCAGTAATTATAGTTACTTGGATAATATACTCTTGTAATAATTTTTTAAGGCCATACCACGTCAGAAAATTGTACTTAGTGTTCAAAAGCACAGTTGGCATGACTTTGCAGAAAATTAAATAAATGTCAAATAAATTAGGAAAAATATTATATTCTAGATTTATTTTTAAAATATCATGTTAGACCTCCAGTAATAACCTTAGGTCATTTGGATGAATATTTGGAGGGGGTCATCATTCATGTACGCCATGTAGCTCATTAGGTCTGCACATAGTAAAGATGTAGAAATAAGATAACATGTAAGCCTTGGTAGGGGGAAGGTAAGGTTGTTGGTGTATTTGGTCTGGTTGGATAAGAAAGAGGTCATAAGTAGTAGTCATGTTGTGACAGTCTGGTTGACTAAGATGCAAGGTTGTTCTCCGGATCAACGATGGATCGTCTTTCCCTTGGAGGAAGTCTAAATACACATGTTTAGTTCAAGTGTAAGGTTAGGAGAGTTGGGACATGGGTAGATACAAATAATAATAAGTACCTTGCGAAAGGGAGCTTTGGGCTTCAGCACATCGTAGTTCCTAGTGCCCTCGAGAGCCCTATACAGGGAATGCCCTGGGTAGTCCAAGGTTAACCTTAAACTGTAAGACTAAAATGATTAAAGAGCAACTAGTAAATACTAGTACTTCACTTTCACACACCCTGATGGCTCAGGATACTTGCTTGGTTTGGTTACCCAAGCTGTAGGCTCGGTGGTTGTGGAAATGGGCAAGTTAGCCCGGCGAGCCAAAGGCTCGAAAGGTAGTTATAACAGATAGGTTAATCCAGGGAGCCGATGGCTCGAGAATTCATGGCTGCATGTGCATAAGGTGGTGGGTCTTCGGTATTTAACGGATGTTCATACCGATGTCGATACAATGACTCGTTGGGTGTGGTTTATACTTAGCAAAGGAAAAGACTGGTGTATTTGCCAACAGAGTATGTAGAGGACTTGTGATGTGTTCTTCATGTTGAGGCATACGAAGGTCTATATTAGGTGGTGTGAATGCCGACCTAGAGGTGGAGTATCCCAACTTATAGCCTCCGTTTGACACGACGGCAGGTACGTGACGTAACATCCCTCAAACAACTAGACCCCATAGGAGTGGTTTTTGTCATGACTAAGTCATGACAAAAACCTAAAAATCCCAAGAAGACCAAGTGAACAAGGCTCAAGGTGAAAATCACCTTGGTCTGCAATTAGTAGAATCCCAATTACTACTTTAGATATGACCTTAGGGTTTTAGCTTGGTTCCATAATCCCATCATGACACCTCTAACCCTAAGGGAGGCCAATATGTCGCTAAGGACCCATTGGGGTCAACCAAAAAGAGGCCTACATGACTCAAGTACGAGAAACGTCGAGTGAGTCGACAAGACTCGACGAGTAGATCAGGTATCTACTTAAAAAGGTTTTTGGGCTCGGGCGTTGAGTGAATGGAGTGCACTCAACTCCATGGGCTGAATGGCATTGAGTGAGTTGAGTGCACTCAACACCATCTTACTTTAAAAGATTTTTGAGCTCGGGCATTGAGAGTGTCGAGTCCACTCAACGCCATGGGTTGAATGGTGTTGAGTGCATTGAGTGCACTCAACGCCATCTTACTCATGAAAAATTTTGGGCTCGGGCATTGAGTGTGTCAAGTGCACTCAACGCCATAGGATGAATGGCACTGAGTGCGTTGAGTGCACTCAATGCCATCTTACTTGGGAAGATTATTGAGCTCGGTGCATTGAGTGCGTCGAGTCCACTCAACGCCACCGGCTGAATGGCATTGAGTGCGTTGAGTGTACTCAATGCCATTTTACTTGGAAAATATTTGAGTTCGGGGCATTGAGTGCGCTAAGTCCACTCAACGCCATGGGCTGAATGGCATTGAGTGCGTTGAGTGCACTTAATGCCATCATACGTAGAAAGGATTTTCTGGAATTATGGCATTGAGTGAGTTGAGCTCACTCAACGCCATAGACTTAATGGCGTCGAGTCAGCTCTCAACGCCATTATACTTAGAAAATTTCTGGCGATTTTGGCATTGAGTGTGGAGGCTTGTCTCAATGCTTTTTCCTTAGAGAAATTTTCGACCATGTTTGTTGGTTTGTATAAAGAGGTTGAACCGGATCTTTTCGGGACTTGCGCCAGGATGAATTAATAGGCCCCGGTCATTTCATTAAGACTTATTTAAACAATAATAGCGGTACAATGTTAGAATGCCATGTGGCAGACGGTTTAACCTGAATTCCATGTTAATGGAGACAGAGAAAGAGAGGAGTAAATGCCATTCATGGCCTGGAAGGCCAAGGGCCCACTCTTCTTGCTGAAATTGTAACATCCCATTTCCGGCTAGACCCCTAGGAGTCGGTTGGTCGTGATAGAACCCTAGGAAGCCCAAAAAACTGAAATAAATCGACCGAGATTTCGGGTCACGGGTTGGTCACGCCCGTGACCGATCCGTCACGCCCGTGAACTAGGGCATGACACCTTCGACGATCGTCGATCCCAGCGGGACGATCGTTGAAATGCAGAATTTACGTCATGGCCATGTCAGGCCCGTGATCCAGGTGTCACGCCCGTGACCAAGGGCGTGACACCTTCGGCGATCGTCGATCTCAGCGCGATGATCGCCGAGTACGGATTTTGCCTCATAACCATGTCATGCCCGTGACCCATATGTCACGCCCGTGACCAAGGGCGTGACCACCCTTCGACGATCGTCGATCCCAGAATTGGTCACCCGGGATTGTCACGCCCTTGACCCACATGTCACGCCCGTGACCAAGGGCGTGACCACCCTTCGACGATCGTCGATCTCAGTTTGACGATCGTCGATCCCAGAATTGGTCACCCGGGCTTGTCACGCCCGTGACCCACATGTCACGCCCGTGAACAAGGGCGTGACCACCCTTCGACGATCGTCGATCTCAGTTCGACTATCGTCGATCCCAGAATTGGCCCCGGGCCTGTCACGCCCGTGACCTATGTGTCACGCCCGTGACCAAGGCCGAAACGTCAACCAGACTGGAAATTTCGGTAACCGACGTTGTAATCAATTCTGATTATGGGAAGTTACACCAGGAGTATTTATGGGCCGTTTCCTACTCTGATTATTTAATAAATTAAGGAAATGTTGGTCCAATAGAAAATCGCCACCTGGCAAACACCTCTTCATTTCCAGCATTTCAACTACTTTTGCCATAACCGAAACGTTATTAAGAGAAATATTAATGGCCATGAACGTTTCATCCTTTCCCCTCCCCACTTGCTGATCTATAAAAGACTCCTAAGAGCAAGAGGAAAAGGTTACACTCTCCATCAAATTGTTTCAGATTTCCCCCTTGCTGTTGAAGAATTTCCGGCGACGCCACCACCGCGCCAAAGGCTTCCCGACGCTCTGCACGCCTCCAGCCCGCGAACAAGGTCCTCCCCTCCCTCTTCTTCTGCGGATAGATCTTAGAATTCGTTAGGAGAGATATCAGGCTCAAAAGAGCCAGATCGGGTGAGCGTTTCCATGGTTTTCCAAAATTTTCATGGTGGCGGGTTCGCCGGAAACCGCCTCACCGGCGGTCGTGCCGCCGCCCGACGATAGCCCTCACCTCAACAGAGGTGGTGGTGGTGGTGGCCGGCCAGGGAGATGGCTCGATGGCCTGGAAATAGCTTTGGAAAAGCTACAGGAAAATAAATTTTCAGGGCTCTGGTTTCGGGCTGTAGAAGAAGATGAACAGTGCCATTAAATTAGATTCTATTTTTAAAACAATTTCTAAATGAAAATATCTATCACTTTAAATAATTTGGGAAAAATACCTAGAGGCTCCTACAGGAAAAATGGTCAACATCAATATTGTACCTCTTCGAGTCTAGGGAATTTTAAAATTTGTTTCAAGTATTTTGGACCACTGGATAGACCTCAGCACTCAATTTGGTGAGGTTTACCCATAGGGTTGTCCTGACCTTAGAAAAATTCCCCACTCCAATCCAGTCATCACAATGACTTGAAATTTGGGGTGTGGTCTAACCTTACCTATATCTAGGTATCATCCAAAAATTAGGATTTTTGGGAAATATTTTTCTATAGTTTTTAGGAAAATTCGAAAATCCTAGCTTAATTTAATTAGATGGCTAAATAATTTCCAAACCCTCCCAATTTTTGGTGAGTGGTCTCTGGGTTCACCATAAGGTTCTGTATAATTTTTCATATCATTTGGAGATGGTTTGGATTAGAAATGATCAAACCTAAGTTTTGCCCTAATAAGGGGTCTTAGGTTAAAGGTGCACTTTTGAGATTTGAGTGGTCAGATCACCTCAACAGAGGCTGAGATTTTTACCACTGGCTAGTAATATTCTCTAGCACCCCCTCATAGAGTTTGAGGTGGATCGGGGTAAGTTTGCCCTAAGAACCAAGGTCAAACCCTAAGGATGGATCTTGGTGGCTTGTGAAGGTCATGGGGTCAAGTGACCTTAGAGTGACTCGAAATTTGGTGAAGAGGACCATAGGGCCATTATAGTTCTCTGGATGAAATCTTAGTAGATTTGGAGACTGTTGGGATACCTAAAAACCTAACCCTAGTTTAGGATGCAAAACTTGTAGAGATAGGAAATGACACTAAATCACATTGAAAAGTGATGAGATTTGGATAGAGTGAATTATAGGGATGGTACAAGCTCTGAATATTTTACTATGAATTTTAAGATCATTATTTTGGATACTTCATTAACGATTTAGTAGCTTGTATGATTTGCTTAGAAAATTTATTATGGAATACATACTTCCTGGAAATTGATGAAATTTAAGCAGAGAAGGTTTATTATGATTTTTAATCCCTGTGAATTTTTATGGGATTTTTGGAAGTTTAATTCTAAGGCTTGCTTCATTAAGTATGTTTTACCTTGAATATTTGATTAAATCTATAGTGGTGTTTAGCAAGCTGGTAAAAATTATGATTCTTTGCACAAAGATCTTTTCTATATCATACTACTGATTAGTAATTTTTCTATAATTTTCCAATGAGTAATATCAGTACTTCCTTCTTTACGTAGGATTAACGTGTTTATACTGGATAAATTAATTAGAGGCTAAATACTTTCTGTAAAATTCTGAAAATTTGTATTTGAGGTTATCTTGCTGTTATTTAATGATCATGATTTTTGGGTAGCCATTACTTAGGAGGATCATGTAGTTCATGTTTAAAATGACCCATGGCCCATCCTTTGGGAAAATTAAATAAATATCAGATTAATTAGGAAAGTTATAAGTTTCTGGATTTAGACAAATTATGATATGGTAGACCTTCAGTAAATATTATAGGAGATTTGGAAGACAATTTGGAGTACCTCCCCTTGTGTACCTCATATAGCTTAGGATGCTCTGCATATAGTAAAACCATAGAAACTGAACTAGAGTAATAATGAACTTGGGAAATGGAATTTTGGTAGTTGCTGGTTGGTTAGGGCAAGCTACGATTAAGTTCATTATTAGAAGTCAGGATAAGAAGGGTGTGAGACTGGTTAAGGTTAAGTGGCGTTCGGGAATGACGGAAGATCGTCCATCCCGGGAAGAAGAGGAAGAGTCTTAATACTCTATGGTTGGATATAAAGTAACTAAAAGGGGATCGGGTTAAGGGAGATCAACCAATAATAATAAGTTCCTTGCGAAAGGGAACTTCGGGCCGTAATGTCGTCGTCTTGGTTCCTAGTGCCCCTTGAGAGCCCTTCACGGGGTATGCCGTGGGCAGTCCTGGGCTAACGTAAACCATAGGAATAATAAATTAAAAGAGCAACTAGTATAACTAGGGTTGCACATACACACACCTCGATAGCTAGGAAGGTAGAATAATTGGTTTGGTTGCCATTCAGACGGTAGCTCTAAAGGTAGACGCACGGACGGGACTATCCGGGGGGCCGAGGGCTCGAGGGTTGGAGTATAAAATAAAGGTGGTGGGTCTTTGGTATCTGATAGTCGTTCACACCAACATCGGTACGTTGACTCGGTGGTGTGGGACACTTAGCCAAAGAAAGTCTGGTGGGTACAGCCAGCAGTAGTACGCGGATACTCTAGGTTGTGTTCTTCTAGGGGAGTACGGAAGGGCTAGGCCTGGTAGTGTGGATGTAACATCCCATTTCCGGCTAGACCCCTAGGAGTCGGTTAGTTGTGACAAAACCCTAGGAAGCCCAAAATTTGAAATAAAGCGATCAATATTTTCGGGTCACGGGTTGGTCACGCCCGTGACTGACCCGTCACGCCCGTGACTTGGGCATGACTACTTCGACGATCGTCGATCTCCATGAGACGATCGTCGAACGTGCTGTCTGGGCATGTCACGCCCGTGACCAAGGTGTCACGCCCGTGACTATGGGCGTGACCCCATCGACGATCGTCGATCGCCGTGAGACGATCGTCGACCTTGCGGCCCGGGCATGTCATGCCCGTGACATGAGTGTCACGCCCGTGACCTAGGGCGTGACCAGCCTTCGACGATCGTCGATCTCAATTCGACGATCGTCGACCTCGAAATTTGCCGTTCGGGCATGTCACGCCCGTGACCTAGAGGTCACGCCCGTGACCTAGAGGTCACGCCCGTGACCTAGGGCATGACCAGCCTTCGACGATCGTCGATCTCAATTCGACGATCGTCGACCCAAAATCTGCCGTTCGGGCCTGTCACACCCGTGACCCAAGGTGTCACGCCCGTGACCACCCATCGACGATCGTCGATCTCAATTCGACGATCGTCGAACCCAGAATTGGCTATTCGGGCCTGTCACGCCCGTGACCTATGTGTTACGCTCGTGACATTGGCCGAAACGACGGTTCAGGCCCGAAATTATTCTAACACGCGTGGTAATAAATGCTGGTGTGGGAAGTTACACCAGGAGTAATTTCAGGCCGTTTTCCTTCTGTAATTATATAATAAATGAGGAAGATATGGTCCAATAGGAAGCCGCCAGCTGGACACACCTGTTCAGTTTCCACCGTTTGTTATCCCTTCACTATAACCGAAACGTTAAGGGGAGAACCTTCATGGCCATAAAGGCTTTACCCACTCACCTTCCCACTTTCTGACTTATAAAAGCCCACCTGGAACCAGAGGAGAAGTTTACACGCTCAAGCAAACGGGTCAGACCTTTGTTCTTGCTGTAGGAGAAGTTCAGCAACGCCACCACCGCGCCATGGCACCCCGTCGTTCTTCTCGCCTTCAAACCGCGAACAAGGTCCTCCTTTGCTCCTTCTCTTTCATGGGTAGATCTTAGGATTCTTAGAAAGGAAGTTCACGCTCAACGGAGCCGGACTCATCTCTCGTTTTCATGGAAAACCATGAAAAAGATATTTTGAGTTCGCCGGAAACCGCCATCTCCGGCGGCCAAACCACCGCCGACCGATAGCCATCGCCTCAACGGAGGTGGTGGTGGTGGTGGCTGGCCAGGGAAGTGACCGAACAGCCGGCGACGGATCACAGAACGCTTACAGGAAAAAATGGTTTTCTGTCTGTTTTCGGGTTCATGAAGAAGATGAACAGTAGAATTAATATTATAATACCTAGATTATTATATATTACATAATGGAAAAATGGATTATTTGAATATATTTTGAGGCTGCAAAACGAGGCACTTAGAGGCCGAATTAGGAAAAATGACCAGTCACAAAAGTTATAGCCCTCTGGGTCTACCTTAATTTAAAATTGATTTTATTCAATTTGGGTGAGTGGTTTGACCACAGCACTCATTTTGGTGGGATCAAGACCTAGGCTAACCAGAAATTGAAATGGTTGCCCACGGTTCATAACATGTCCAAATGACTTGAAATTTGGGCTGGAGGTCTATAATATGTATATCGAGAGGCTGTCCAAAAATGGGAATTTTTGGAGATACTTTGCCTAAAGTTTTTGTTTTAATTTAATAAACTTAGAGGAATTTATTTAGATGGTCAAATGACCTCCAAACCCTCCCAAATTTTGGTGAGTGGTCCCTGGCTATAAAACCTAGGTCTGTGTAAAGTCCCAATTGATTTGGAGGAGTTTTGGGTAAGAAATCTTCTACCCTTAACTAGGCGTTAGTGAGACACCTTTTAATAAAAAGTGCACTGAGAATTTGGAAAGGTCAAGTCGCCTCAACAGAGGCTGATTTTCTGATCTCTGACTTAGAATGGTGTTATAACCTGCGTGGAGAAAAATGGAGTGGTTTAGGGTTGGTTTACCCTAGGATCCAAACTCAAATCTTAAATGAAGGGTTTTGAGGTTTGTGAAGGATATAGGAGCAAAAGCTCTTGTATGCCCTTGAAATTTGGAGGAGAGAGGCATGATATGCTGAAAACCCTCTGGTTGAAATGGTGAAGGAATTGGAGGTAATTGGGTACCTCGGAAGTTGAGAGTTTGAATTAGGATAGAAATGTAATTTAGTTATTTTAAGCACTAAATCTAATCCAAAAATTATGAAACTCGGGAGGAGGGGGTTTTAGGATGTTTTAGACTTATGGTAATTTTCCTGGAATTTTATGATTAATAAATATTATACTTCAGGTGTTAAAGGATTATTAGCCCGAATTGTTGTTTCAAATATTTGGAGGTTTTAAATTAATTATAATCAGTTAAAATTCTGGATTTAGATCTTGACCAGTAGAACATTGATCACTGGATTTTTATAGAATTTTTATGTTAAGTAAATCTAGTACTTTATTCACAGATGATAGAAAGGGCTTTTATGTTTAAAAATTAATTATGGATAAAATACTTGCTGGAAAATTGTGAAACTTGGCCAGTGCTAGTTTTAGGCCTTTATCTGCATGACATAAATTATTTATAATTTTTGGAAGAATATTTTCTGTATTTGATTTATAAACAACAGAAGTTAGAGATTATTTCTAAAATAGTTTTCATGCCTTTCTAATGATAGAAAAATTATGATACTTACGATTTAACCTATTGAGATAACCTAGTATTTATCATAAATTTACTGGACATCTTGCCTGAGAACTTAGGGTAGTTCATGTTCAAACCGGTAGTCCTTGTGATTTTCGAGGAATTTAATTAAATGCCAAATAAAATAGGAAAATTTCCATTTTCTGGACTTAGGTCATTTATATCATGGTAAGTCTCCAGTAAATAATTTAGGGCATTTGGATGAGTAATGGATCATTGCATAACCGGTTCGACATGTAGCCTAGGTCGGTCTGCATATAGCAATTGTGAATTGAAATAAGACATGATTTGAGGAAGACATTGGAGTTAAATAATTCATTTTGTTTGGGTGGGCAATAGTGGAGGAAATCACTATAGGAAGATATAAAGAATGGCGAGAAGTGGTGATAACTAGAGTTAAGAGGTGCTCGGGTTGGGCGAAAGATCGCTTTTCCCGAAGAGAGGAAGGTTAAAAATTACCCTAGGATAGTCTATTGTAATATGAGAAGGGAATCGGGCTAAGGGAAATAAACCAATAATATTAAGTGCCTTGCGAAAGGGAACTTCGGGCCGTAATGCTGCCGTCTTGGTTCCTAGTGCCCCTTGAGAGCCCTTCACGGGGTATATCGGGGGCAGTCCTGGGCTAACGTAATCTGTAATAATAATCTGGCAAGAGTAACTTAGTAACTAGGATTGCACTTTTCACAAACACTGTTGGCACAAGAAGATTGATGAGAGCTTCGGCTCGGGTGATTTGGAAACGGATGTTTGGGTCCGGGGAGCCTCGGCTCGGTTGGTTAAGAGACGGACGGGATGGTCCGGGGAGCTTCGGCTCGGTTGGTTGGAGACGGACGTTTTGGTCCGGGGAGCTTCGGCTCGGTTTTTGTGTGTTTGCGATTAAACTTGCATGTGCATAAGATAGGAAAAGTTAAGGTGGTGCGTTTTACGATATCGGTGAGTTCGATTGCACCGACACCGATATCGTTGACTCGGCGAGGTGGTTAGCACTTCACCAATAGAAGTCCGGTGCGCCAGCCAGCAAGAGTACGCAGGCGTCCGCTTAGTGCACCAAGCGTTGAGGCGTACGATAGGTCAGACCAGTGGTGCTTTTACTGGTTTTGAGGTGGGCGAGGCCCAACCCACCGCTTCCGTCTGCCACTACGGAGGTATCCTGGGAGGTAACGGCTCCGAAAGGGGGAACTAAAGGTCTGTGTGCACAGAGTCGGGTGTGTGAGTTGCACTTGCATGTTTCATCATACCCACTAGCATGTCATAGCATAATCGATTCATTTAACCCTGACACCTAAAGTATAAGTGGTATGGGATGCTTATACATTAGGACCTGCAAAACGACCCCTTGGTCTATAAGCTTGTGTGGGCAAGTTTATAAATCAAAGGTTAATTTCAATATATAACAACCATTGCTGTTTGATAACCGACACCCCAACGTATAAGTGGTATGGGACACTCTATACGATGGGAGCCTTGCAAAAGATCCCTTTTGCTTATGTGTTCTCGCATAAGTGAAGGTTTAAATTCATATAATTGCTTTTCTTACTGCTAGACCTATTATAACAATCATATTAACTGCTCACCGAATACATCTTGCTAGATTAAGTCCATAGTCACCTGTTTCTTGATTTATCTCTACCATCATGTCCTTCCCTTTCTTCCTCCCCGCTCGGTACCTAGGAGCCATGGGGGAAGGGGTAGGGGATGATAGGGCTTAGTCTTTATGACTAACGGTTTTCGAACCGCATCATTTAGGGGATCGTGGAGCCCAGCATGGAGGAGCAGCCCCAGAGATCAGTGCGCCTAGAGATGGGGCAGTCTAGCTCCGGAGTTCACACAGCCGGGACCGTGAGTCTCGACCTTGAGTAGTTTCTGTTTTCGCTTCCGCATGAGAGACTTGTAGTGAGGACATATTGTACCGGGCATAAGCCCGTATTTATAGTACTCTGATGATTTCTGTGGACACTCCCTTCGTGGAGATTTTATCTTATTTACATGTGATGTATTATTGTGGACTGCATTGTTCTTACTTCAATAATTATGCTACTTTTCTGTGATCGAATTGGCCGGCAGAATCGGCGCCTTATGGTGATGACCCTTCAGGACGTGAAGGAGTCACCGCAAAGCGGCGGTTCTGGGCCTAAGACCCCGGTGGTTGAAAAAGAAAAAAAATGGGGTCTTACAAGTGGTATCAGAGCAAACATCGATCAGACGGAAGTAGCAGTCCACAAACCCTAGGTCACCCCCCGCTTGAGTTTAGTTTGGGGACAAACTAAGCAGCGGAAGCAGTGGTGTGCCCATATGGGGATCACATATAAATTGTCCACCTTTATGTAATATTTGAACGTTTTCTCAGCGTGTGTTTTTGTTACGCAGCCTCCAGCACGGACTACGCCACAAGGTGGAGTTCAACAGGCTCAGGATGTTGCACCACCCCCACCGGCCCCCACTCCTTTCCTTCAGTCAGACATGGGACAGACCCTGACTGCTATTCTGGAGGCCTTCAGGGCCTAGCAGGTTCCGGCCCCGCAGCCAAATCCGGGGGCCAACTAGCTAATCATCTTCCGAGGACTGGCTCCCCCGTCCTATTTGGGGACAGAGTCGGCTGTTCGGACGGAAGAGTGGCTAGATATCATGTACGAGATGCTGACCGGGATTCGGTGTCCATGGGAGGAGAGGGTGGCTCTGGTTGTCTCCTGCCTGGAGTCCCATGCAAAGAGGTGGTGGAAGACGCTGTTGGACACGACATTTGCTGATAGGGAGGTTGCAAAGGTTACTTGGGAGGAGTTCAGGGCCGCACTGCTGGAGCATTTCGTTCCGCAGTTGGCTAGGGATGATTTGGAGGAGCGGTTCTTACAGCTGAAGCAGGGTACCCAGACCGTGGTGGAGTACCATCGAGAGTTTGACCATCTGACTCGATATGCAGATTCCTACCAGCTGGACGAGGCAGGGTATATCAGGAGGTTCTATAAGGGCATGCGGGAGGACTTGAGGGAGGCTCTGTTGTTTGTATCTGACGGGCCCATCCACCAGATCTTGGAGATGGCCAAAAGGATTGAGGCTGACTGGCACACCACCCGGGTCCGGAAGCGGCCAGCAGAGGATCAGGGACGGAGAGGTAGGAATGACCAGCGGTGGGGTGTTATACCAGAGGGGAGGAGGACAGAGGACCAGCCTCGTCAGGACGTGAGGCCGGAGCCGAGGGAACAGGTGGTATTAGCCCCTCCCCCTCTTCGGATGCAGGAGATGCCGAGACCCGGGGGAATGGCGTATCCCCCACCAGAGTGTTTTCTTTGTCATCAGATTGGGCACATTCGGAGGAACTGCCCCATGAGGGGGGCACCACCTCCAACACATCAGGGCGGCCCACCAGCTCAGCATTATGGAGGCCGAGGACGCGGCCGTGGTCGTGGATACCAGTGGGGAGATCGTAGAAAGGAAAGAGAGCAGGTATATGCTTTGGACCTTGCGCAGCCTCGAAATCCGGAGCAGGTCATAGCAGCTACGCAGCAATGCTTCTTTATTTTCATAGAATTTCCCTTTTAGTTGTTAAAACTCAGAACCGCACTAGATAGGTTAACAAGGAAAGAAAATTCTTTATAGAACCCTAAGATGTTTAATCACCCCAGGTATAGTCTTCATCAGTGGCAAGCCGGCCCGCACGCTGTTCGATACTGGAGCTACTCACTCCTTTGTGTCGGAGACGTTCGTAGAAGGACTGGAGGGTGTGGAGCGGTTCACAGGCTCGAGGATGAGGGTGCGACTACCAGATGGATCTGAGCTCCTTACCACGGATCACTGCAATATGGAGGCAGAAATTGGTGGAAAAGCGTTCGAGGCTCCAGCGACGATTTTGAAGCTGACGGACTACGACCTGATCCTGGGCATGGTATGGCTGCACTGGAACTATGCCCAGATTGACAGCCAGGCAAAGAGGATCACCGTGAGACACGGGGACTCTTTCATTACCATCGAAGGTATAAGACCTGTCTCTCGTATACTCTTATCTTCGGTACAGGCCGTTAAGGCCCATCTGCAGGGAGAGGAGGTCTATCAGATTCTATTTGAGATGGCGGAGGTTAAGGAGTCGGTGACAGACATCCCGGTGGTGCGAGATTTCGCTGACATCTTTCCGGAGAAACTGCCAGGACTACCTCCACACCGAGAGCAGGATTTTCAGATACAGCTTGTGCCGGGAGCCAAGCCGGCGTCTAGGGCCCCTTATCGGATGGCCCCAAAGGAGTTGGCAGAGTTTCGGACTCAGTTGCAGGAATTAGTTGAGGTAGGTTTTGTTAGACCTAGTTCCTCGCCATGGGGAGCACCGGTCCTGTTCGTGAAGAAGAAGGATGGGACACTCCGCCTGTGCATCGATTATCGAGCACTAAACAGGCTGACCGTCCGGAATACCTATCCGCTCCCACGGATAGACGAATTATTCGACCAGCTGGAGGGGGCCCATTATTTCTCGAAGCTGGACTTGAGATCAGGATACTACCAGCTGCGGATCCAGGAGGAGGATATCCCGAAGACGGCCTTTAGTAGCAGATATGGCCTGTATGAGTTCACCGTGATGCCCTTTGGGCTCACGAATGCTCCGTCGGCGTTCATGAGTCTCATGAACCGGGTTTTCGAGGCCTACTTGGATGTGTTCGTCATAGTATTCATAGACAACATCCTGATCTACTCTAGGACGGAGGAGGAGCACACTCGGCATCTGGCACTGACCTTGGAGAGGTTGCGGGAGCATCGCCTTTATGCAAAATTCAGCAAGTGTCAGTTCTGGTTGAAGGAGGTGGCCTTCCTAGGCCACATCATCAGCGGAGCCGGGTTAGCAGTAGATCCAGCAAAGATTCGGGCAGTTCGCGATTGGCCGCAGCTGAGGACAGCCACCGATGTACACAGTTTCTTGGGACTTGCCGGTTACTACCGGAAGTTCGTGGAGGGGTTCTCTCGGATTTCCCTCCCCCTCACATCTTTGACAAAGAAGGAGGCACCTTTTGTTTGGACCCCGCAGTGCCAGGCGGCTTTCCAGGAGCTGAAGGACCGACTCATCTCGGCCCCTATTCTGGCCCTTCCATCCGGAAAGGAAGGATTCCAGGTGTATACCGACGCATCATACCAAGGGATGGGAGCGGTGCTGATGCAGAACGGACATGTCATAGCATATGCCTCCCGCCAGCTGAAGACCCATGAGAGGAACTACCCAGTGCACGACCTCGTGATGGGAGCAGTCGTTTTTGCTCTGAAGGTCTGGCGCCATTATCTTTATGGAGTCCACTGCGATATCTTCTCCGATCACAAGAACCTGAAATACGTGGACACGCAGAAGGAGCTGAATATCAGGCAGAGGCGTTGGGTGGAGTTCTTAGCAGATTATCAGTATGAGATGCACTACCATCCAGGGAAGGCAAACGTGGTGGCCGACGCGTTGAGCCGGAGAGCTGCCACTTCCGAAGCTGGGCCCCAGGTTATGTCCATGGAGCTAGTCCAGTCATTCAGAGATATGCAGATATCCCTAGTGTCCGAGGATGACCCAGTTCTGTATAGGGAGTATCTGGCATCGATGGTGGCCATAGACGATATTCAGGATCGCATTCGGGACGGACAGAGGACAGATGCGTGGGCGGAGCCGATGTTCCGAGCTTTGGAGGAAGGTTCGACAGGAGATTATTCCCTGAGAGATGGTTTGCTCCACTTCAGAGGCAGAGTATATATACCCGCAGGAGGCCAGATCCGAGAGGATATTATGATGGAGGCGCATTGCAGCCGGTACTCGGTACACCCGGGGATCATAAAGATGACCGCTGATTTGAAGAGGATGATGTTTTGGCCGGGCATGAAGAAGGACATTATGTACTTTGTGACCCATTGCGAGGCATGTCAGTTGGTGAAGGCGGAGTGCAGGAACCCCGCAGGATTGTTACAGCCACTCCCGGTGCCGGAGTGGAAGTTTGACGATATAGCGATGGATTTTATACATAGTCTTCCCCGGTCTCGGACAGGGAACGACTCGATTTGGGTGATTGTCGATCGGTTGACGAAGGTGGCCCGCTTTGTACCGATCAGGAAGGATGACTCGGTGGGAGTGCTGGTACGGAAGTTTGTGGAGCAGTATGTCCGATATCATGGCGTGCCCCGGACGATAGTGTCGGACCGCGATGGACGGTTTACATCCAGGGAGTGGCGGTCAGTGCAGGCATATTTGGGCACCCGGTTGACTTTTAGCACGGCCTTCCACCCTCAGACGGATGGGCAGACCGAGCGCACCAACCGGACCTTGGAGGATTTACTACGGCTGTGTATACTGGACCGAGGGGAGCCGTTGGAGAAGATGTTACCGTTGGTCGAGTTCTCCTATAATAATAGCTACCAGTCAAGCATCAGGATGGCACCTTATGAAGCCTTGTATGGAAGAAAATGTAGGACCCCGCTTTCTTGGGTTCAAGACTAGGATCCGAAGCTGTTGGGATCGGATTTTGTTGAAGACACCGAGGCTCTGGTGAGACTGATCAGAGATAGGATGTTGGAGGCGTAGAGCAGACAGGCTAAATACTATGACGCTCGGCATCGTCAGGTGGAGTTTCGGGTAGGGGATCGAGTGTTCTTGAAGATCCGGCCCATGCACGGAGTCTCACGGGTGCGCGGTCGGAGGAAGAAACTCAGCCCTAGGTATATGGGCCCTTACCGGATCCTGGAGCGGATCGGACCCCTAGCCTACAGGCTAGAGTTGCCACCAGAGCTGGCAGCTCTACACGACGTCTTCCACATCTCTTCGCTGAGAAGGGCTCTACTATGCCCGGAGCAGCGGATTTTGACCACCGAAGGGCCGGTAGCTTCAGACCGATCTGTTCACTTGGAGCCGGTTCGGATCGACGACAAAGGAGTGCGGATCTTGCGCCGCAAGAAGATCCCCTTAGTCAAGGTTCTGTGGAGAAACCACGGTCAGGAGGAGCACACCTGGGAACCGCAGGATCTGATGAGGCAAAGATACCCGGAGTTGTTCAGTCAGGTACATCTCACCACCTCTCGGTATACTATAGACTGCCTTCTTGTTTTGGAATGTTAAGAATATATAAGGAAAATCCAGGACCTAGGCATGCGCACTTAATCAGAAAGGTAGGGGCTAATCTTTTGTTTATTGGGGAGAATGTCTTCGTTATCAAACGAACAGTCGCCTGAACCCAATAGAAAGATCGTATGGGATGTTACAAGTTTAATTTATTCTGATAGAAATCCCCGTAGGCTCAACCTCAATTTCGGGGACAAAATTTTTGTTTTGTTTATTGGGATTTGTAACATCCCATTTCCGGCTAGACCCCTAGGAGTCGGTTAGTTGTGACAAAACCTTAGGAAGCCCAAAATTTGAAATAAAGCGATCAATATTTTCGGGTCACGGGTTGGTCACGCCCGTGACTGACCCGTCACGCCCGTGACTTGGGCGTGACTACTTCGACGATCGTCGATCTCCACGAGACGATCGTCGAACGTGCTGTCTGGGCATGTCACGCCCGTGACCAATGTGTCACGCCCGTGACTATGGGCGTGACCCCATCGACGATCGTCGATCGCCGTGAGACGATCGTCGACCTTGCGGCCTGGGCATGTCACGCCCGTGACATGAGTGTCACGCCCGTGACCTAGGGCGTGACCAGCCTTCGACGATCGTCGATCTCAATTCGACGATCGTCGACCTCAAAATTTGCCGTTCGGGCATGTCACGCCCGTGACCTAGAGGTCACGCCCGTGACCTAGGGCGTGACCAGCCTTCGACGATCGTCGATCTCAATTCGACGATCGTCGACCCAAAATCTGCCGTTCGGGCCTGTCACGCCCGTGACCCAAGGTGTCACGCCCGTGACCACCCATCGACGATCGTCGATCTCAGTTCGACGATCGCCGAACCCAGAATTGGCTATTCGGGCCTGTCACGCCCGTGACCTATGTGTCACGCCCGTGACATTGGCCGAAACGACGGTTCAGGCCCGAAATTATTCTAACACGCGTGGTAATAAATGTTGGTGTGGGAAGTTACACCAGGAGTAATTTCAGGCCGTTTTCCTTCTGTAATTATATAATAAATGAGGAAGATATGGTCCAATAGGAAGCCGCCAGCTGGACACACCTGTTCAGTTTCCACTGTTTCTTATCCCTTCACTGTAACCGAAACGTTAAGGGGAGAACCTTCATGGCCATAAAGGCTTTACCCACTCACCTTCCCACTTTCTGACTTATAAAAGCCCACCTGGAACCAGAGGAGAAGGTTACACGCTCAAGCAAACGGTTCAGACCTTTGTTCTTGCTGTAGGAGAAGTTCAGCAACGCCACCACCGCGCCATGGCACCCCGTCGTTCTTCTCGCCTTCAAACCGCGAACAAGTTCCTCCTCTGCTCCTTCTCTTTCATGGGTAGATCTAAGGATTCTTAGAAAGGAAGTTCGTGCTCAACGGAGCCGGACTCATCTCTCGTTTTCATGGAAAACCATGAAAAAGATATTTTGAGTTCGCCGGAAACCGCCATCTCCGGCGGCCAAACCACCGCCGACCGATAGCCATCGCCTCAACGGAGGTGGTGGTGGTGGCTGGCTGGCCAGGGAAGTGACCGAACGGCCGGCGACGGATCACGGAACGCTTACAGGAAAAAAATGGTTTTCTGTCTGTTTTCGGGTTCATGAAGAAGATGAACAGTAGAATTAATATTATAATACCTAGATTATTATATATTACATAATGGAAAAATGGATTATTTGAATATATTTTGAGGCTGCAAAACGAGGCACTTAGAGGCCGAATTAGGAAAAATGACCAGTCACAAAAGTTGTAGCCCTCTGGGTCTACCTTAATTTAAAATTGATTTTATTCAATTTGGGTGAGTGCTTTGACCACAACACTCATTTTGGTGGGATCAAGACCTAGGCTTACCAGAAATTGAAATGGTTGCCCATGGTTCATAACATGTCCAAATGACTTGAAATTTGGGCTGGAGGTCTATAATATGTATATCGAGAGGCTGTCCAAAAATGGGAATTTTTGGAGATACTTTGCCTAAAGTTTTTGTTTTAATTTAATAAACTTAGAGGAATTTATTTAGATGGTCAAATGACCTCCAAACCCTCCCAAATTTTGGTGAGTGGTCCCTAGCTATAAAACCTAGGTCTGTGTAAAGTTCCAATTGATTTGGAGGAGTTTTGGGTGAGAAATCTTCTACCCTTAACTAGGCGTTAGTGAGACACCTTTTAATAAAAAGTGCACTGAGAATTTGGAAAGGTCAAGTCGCCTCAACAGAGGCTGATTTTCTGATCTCTGACTTAGAATGGTGTTATAACCTGCGTGGAGAAAAATGGAGTGGTTTAGGGTTGGTTTACCCTAGGATCCAAACTCAAATCTTAAATGAAGGGTTTTGAGGTTTGTGAAGGACATAGGAGCAAAAGCTCTTGTATGCCCTTGAAATTTGGAGGAGAGTGGCATGATATGCTGAAAACCCTCTGGTTGAAATGGTGAAGGAATTGGAGGTAATTGGGTACCTCGGAAGTTGAGAGTTTGAATTAGGATAGAAATGTAATTTAGTTATTTTAAGCACTAAATCTAATCCAAAAATTATGAAACTCGGGAGGAGGGGGTTTTAGGATGTTTTAGACTTATGGTAATTTTCCTGGAATTTTATGATTAATAAATATCATACTTCATGTGTTAAAGGATTATTAGCCCGAATTGTTGTTTCAAATATTTGGAGGTTTTAAATTAATTATAATCAGTTAAAATACTGGATTTAGATCTTGACCAGTAGAACATTGATCACTGGATTTTTATAGAATTTTTATGTTGAGTAAATCTAGTACTTTATTCAGAGATGATAGAAAGGGCTTTTATGTTTAAAAATTAATTATGGATAAAATACTTGCTGGAAAATTGTGAAACTTGGCCAGTGCTAGTTTTAGGCCTTTATCTACATGACATAAATTATTTATAATTTTTGGAAGAATATTTTCTGTACTTGATTTATAAACAACAGAAGTTAGAGATTATTTCTAAAATAGTTTTCATGCCCTTCTAATGATAGAAAAATTATGATACTTAGGATTTAACCTATTGAGATAACCTAGTATTTATCATAAATTTGCTGGACATCTTGCCTGAGAACTTAGGGTAGTTCATGTTCAAACCAGTAGTCCTTGGGATTTTCGAGGAATTTAATTAAATGCCAAATAAATTAGGAAAATTTCCATTTTCTGGACTTAGGTCATTTATATCATGGTAAGTCTCCAGTAAATAATTTAGGGCATTTGGATGAGTAATGGATCATTGCATAACCGGTTCGACATGTAGCCTAGGTCGGTCTGCATATAGCAATTGTGAATTGAAATAAGACATGATTTGAGGAAGACTTTGGAGTTAAATAATTCATTTTGTTTGGGTGGGCAATAGTGGAGGAAATCACTATAGGAAGATATAAAGAATGGCGAGAAGTGGTGATAACTAGAGTTAAGAGGTGCTCGGGTTGGGCGAAAGATCGCTTTTCCCGAAGAGAGGAAGGTTAAAAATTACCCTAGGATAGTCTATTGTAATATGAGAAGGGAATCGGGCTAAGGGAAATAAACCAATAATATTAAGTGCCTTGCGAAAGGGAACTTTGGGCCGTAATACCGCCGTCTTGATTCCTAGTGCCCCTTGAGAGCCCTTCACCGGGTATACCGGGGCAGTCCTGGGCTAACGTAATCTGTAATAATAATCTGGCAAGAGTAACTTAGTAACTAGGATTGCACTTTTCACAAACACTGTTGGCACAGGAAGATTGATGAGAGCTTCGGCTCGGGTGATTTGGAAACGGACGTTTGGGTCCGGGGAGCCTCGGCTCGGTTGGTTAAGAGACGGACGGGATGGTCCGGGGAGCTTCGGCTCGGTTGGTTGGAGACGGACGTTTTGGTCCGGGGAGCTTCGGCTCGGTTTTTGTGTGTTTGCGATTAAAATTGCATGTGCATAAGATAGGAAAAGTTAAGGTGGTGGGTTTTACGATATCGGGGAGTTCGATTGCACCGACACCGATATCGTTGACTCGGCGAGGTGGTTAGCACTTCGCCAACAGAAGTCCAGTGCGCCAGCCGGCAAGAGTACGCAGGCGTCCGCTTAGTGCACCAAGCGTTGAGGCGTACGATAGGTCAGACCAGTGGTGCTTTTACTGGTTTTGAGGTGGGCGAGGCCCAACCCACCGCTTCCGTCTGCCACTACGGAGGTATCCTGGGAGGTAACGGCTCCGAAAGGGGGAACTAAAGGTCTGTGTGCACAGAGTCGGGTGTGTGAGTTGCACTTGCATGTTTCATCATACCCACTAGCATGTCATAGCATAATCGATTCATTTAACCCTGACACCTAAAGTATAAGTGGTATGGGATGCTTATACATTAGGACCTGCAAAACGACCCCTTGGTCTATAAGCTTGTGTGGGCAAGTTTATAAATCAATGGTTAATTTCAATATATAACAACCATTGCTGTTTGATAACCGACACCCCAACGTATAAGTGGTATGGGACACTCTATACGATGGGAGCCTTGCAAAAGATCCTTTTTGCTTATGTGTTCTCGCATAAGTGAAGGTTTAAATTCATATAATTGCTTTTCTTACTGCTAGACCTATTATAACAATCATATTAACTGCTCACCGAATACATCTTGCTAGATTAAGTCCATAGTCACCTGTTTCTTGATTTATCTCTACCATCATGTCCTTCCCTTTCTTCCTCTCCGCTC
Organism: Platanthera zijinensis; assembly: GCA_039513925.1. Lineage (NCBI taxonomy): Eukaryota > Viridiplantae > Streptophyta > Magnoliopsida > Asparagales > Orchidaceae > Platanthera > Platanthera zijinensis. The sequence goes on along the minus strand of CM077089.1, from coordinate 65,047,473 downwards.
GGTACCTAGGAGCCATGAGGGAAGGGGTAGGGGATGATAGGGCTTAGTCTTTATGACTAACGGTTTACAAACCGCATCATTTAGGGGATCGTGGAGCCCAGCATGGAGGAGCAGCCCCAGACATCGGTGCGCCTAGAGATGGGGCAGTCTAGCTCCGGAGTTCACACAGCCGGGACCGTGAGTCTCGACCTTGAGTAGTTTCTGTTTTCGCTTCCGCATGAGAGACTTGTAGTGAGGACATATTGTACCGGGCATAAGCCCGTATTTATAGTACTCTGATGATTTCTGTGGACACTCCCTTCGTGGAGATTTTATCTTATTTACATGTGATGTATTATTGTGGACTGCATTGTTCTTACTTCAATAATTATGCTACTTTTCTGTGATCGAATTGACCGGCAGAATCGGCGCCTTGTGGTGATGACCCTTCAGGACGTGAAGGAGTCACTGCAAAGCGGCGGTTCTGGGCCTAAGACCCCGGTGGTTGAAAAAGAAAAAAAATGGGGTCTTACAGTGGATACCCGCCTAGGAGTGGGGGGCCCGACCCACTGTCTCCGTTTGCCACTACGGAGGTTCCTGGGAGTGAAGCTAGCAGCCCGAACAGGGGGAACTAAAGGTCTGTGTGCATAGAGTCGTGTGCGTGAGTTGCACTTGCATGAATCATAGCATAGCATATCACTACACTCATGATTGCATACAACTGACACCCCAACGTATAAATCGGTATTAGACTTTTTATACGATGGGAGTCTTGCAGAAGATCCCTTAACTTATAAGTTTGTATGGGCATTCATATAAGTTAAGGTTACTTACTTATTTACTTGCTTGTTTACTTACTGTTCTCTAGCTGCCTTTTTATACATTTGATGCTTACTACTTCACTTCTTTACCATTTACTACCATAGGATTGCTAGTTGTACTTTATTCTAAATAATGGTTAGATTAGCTCCCTGTCACCTGCTTGATTATTCTCCACTTTTGAAGCTTTCCTTTCCTCCTCTCCGCCTGGTGCTTAGGAGCCGTGGTGGGAGGGGTAGGGGATGATAGGGCTTAGTCTTTATGACTAATAGTTTTCGAACCACAACATTATAGGAGCTCCGGATGGGAGACAGGGACCAGCAGTCCAGGGACCAGCACCAGCGGAGTACGGTGCGCATGGAGGTGGGTCAGTCTAGCACCGGTGCACCTGCGACCAGCTTCGTGAGTGATTAGTATTTTTATAGCTTTCGCGATGACTGATTTGTAGTGAGGACTCTGATGTACTGGGCTTGAGCCCATTTATCTATTTCCTGTTATTATCTACTGATGGACTGGATGTGATTTCACTTTTATTTACATATTTCTGTGGACTTGTTTATATTTTATGTATAATTACTTCTCTCTCTTGTGATCGAAAAGGGCCGGCAGAATTGGCGTTTTGTAGTGCTTGCCTTCCCGTGAGTCGGTGCCACCGCAAAGCGGCAATTCTGGGCTAAGACCCCGGTGGTTTTAAAAAGAAAAAAAGGGGGTCTTACAGAAATCACCTCCGCCGGTCAGTTAGGAGAAGGCCAAGAGTCTTTCCGGCCATAATAGCAACTAGGGTAGGAGAATTGCAGTTATCGAAATCTCTCAATAATGGCCGCCGCCAGCTAGACCCCTCCCCTTCCCCTTTTTACTCATCTAAAAGCACCCCTGCATCCAGGGCAAGCTTTTCCACACCTTACCTGAAGGAGCCGAAGGACTTCACTATGTGTTGCAGAAACCAAGCGCCTCCACAACCACCAATGGCTTCCCAGCGAACGACGCATCTCCAGGCCGCAAGCAAGTTCCTCCTCTACTCCTTCTTCTATGGATAGATCATTGGAATCTTTTAGGATGAGAATCGGGCTCAAATGAGCCAGATCGGGTGATGAATTTTCATGTTTTTTCGAAAAAAAATGAGTGGTCGGGTTCGCCGGAATCCACCCTCCAGCGGTCGTGCCGCCGCCCAGCGATGGCCACCACCTCGACGAAGGTGGTGGTGGCGGTGCCCGGCCAGGGAGGTGGCCGGGTGGAGCTCCAGGTTCGGCCTATCATGGCTATCGACTGTAGGGAGAAGACGACCCAGCAACCGTCTGATCTTGCATCAATATTTGTGATGATCATTTAAATCCTTTTCTTTTTAAGTGAATTTTCTGTATTACGATAATTGTCACTTTAGAAAATTAATGAAAAATACTTAAAAGCTCTATATGAGGAAATGGTCAACATATAATTTGTAGCCCTATGGGTCTAATTTGTTTTAAAATGTATTTGGGTCAATTTGGCCAACTGATTTGACCAGGGCACCGATTTTGGTGGGGTCTATAACTAGAGCTTGGTAGAGATTAAAATGAGTTCCCCCACTTCATCTCTTATCAAAATGACTTGAAATTTGGACAGGGAGTCACCATAGTTTATATCTAGGTTGTACACAAAAATGAGAATTTTGGGGATAATTTTCCTATAGTTTTTGTAATTATCTAATAAACCATGATTAAATTAATCAAGGGATAAAATGACCTTCAAACACCCCCAAATTTTGGTGAGTGGTCCTTGGGGTCATCATAAGGTTTTGGATAAAATTTCATATCATTTGGAGATGATTTGGATTGAATTCTTGTAAACCCTAGCCTTGTCATAATAAGGGTTTTTAGGTCAAACGTGTGCTTTGTGGTTTGAGTGGTCAATTCACCTCAACAGAGGTTGAGATTTTGTCCACTAGTTTGGCATGATATATAACACCCCCATTTGGGTTATGGGGTGGTTTGGGATTGAATTTCCTCAGGATCCAAGTTCAAATTGATAGTTTTACTTTCAAGATTACCTAGACACCTAGAGGGGGGGTGAATAGGTTCTTATTTTCTTTTCAAACTTAAGGCAGAATGATTAAGTAATTAAAGACTATTTTCTATTAGTTCTGCAGCTACTTTAGCAATCACAATCACACAATCTTGAACTACACATCACAGATTGCAACAAGTATTTATAGTGGTTCCCCAAGATCTGGGTACATCCACTTTCCCCCTTCGCCTATCTAGCAGTGTGCTAGATTCAGCCAAACTCCCTTCTTTAACTCAGATCCTCAGATCCTACAGCTCAGAATCCAAAATGGATTCCTACAACTCAAAGTGATACCACACTCCTACAGCTCAGGCAATTCAGCCATACCTCAGTCTTTATTCAAGACCCACAACTCAAAGATTATCTCTCCTACACTCAGCCTTTATAAATTAGGCTTACAACTAAGATCTATTAAAAGATCCTACAAGATTTGAGTAAAATATATTTTTATCTTGCTCCTGGAGAGAGAGGTGGAACAAGATAGTGTTCTTGATCAGCTTCTTGATAAATCAGATGGATAAAATCAACTGGAACTTAGCTTTCTTCAAAACTTCTTGAATCTGAACTTTGTTGAGTTGATCTTCTTTGACATAAACTGATCTGCAGCTTTCTTCTTAGATTTCGGAATTTGAATCTGAATCTTCTTGACAGATAAGTTCAGAATCTGTTTCTTTTGAAATCTGAGACAGCTTTCTTCTTTCCTTCTTTTGACTGCATCTCTCTCTATCCAAGTCCCTTGAAGATACTTCAGAATTCTTGACTGAATTCTACTTAGACAGATTCTGATAGTTCAATCAGAATATCTTCTTAGATCTGCAAAGATCTTCTTCTTATTGTTACTTGTTATTCAGTGTTCAGTTTTTCAGTTCTATCCTTTCTTTCAGACACTATCCGTCTATTTATAGCCTTCATTCCTGGTAACCGGCTGGTCCGATTCCTAACAAACTTCTGTCTGTGGCAATCATGTCAGCTACCCTGTAGAGACCCACAGCTGTCAATTCTTCAAACTGCCAAGGAGTCGTTGTTTCTGCCAAAAAGTGTCGAGACAAACTGTCAATATGTGTCGAGACAATTGTTAAAATGTGTCAACACAATTTGATTGAGTGTCGACATAATCCTTTGTGATGTCGACACATATGTCTTGATGTCGACACAGCTTCTTGACACAACTTTTTGAGAATGTGTCGACACAGATAGTTGTATGTCGACACAATTACTTCAGCCACAGACTTATTGTTGATTCTGCCAGGTGTCGACTCAGTCTCTAAGTGTCGACTTAGCTGTTGTTGACTTCTGCCTCTGTGTGTCGACACAGCCTCCTGGTGTCGACACAGTTGATGTCGACTATAATCTTGTGTGTGTCGACACTGCCTCCCGGTGTCGACACAGTTGATGTCGACTTATTATCTCTGTGTCGACACAGCCTTCTTCAAGTGTCGACACAATCTTCCTGAAGTGTCGACACATCTTCTTCTGGTGTCGACACATAGACTTTAGAAATTTTTCCATACTTTTAACCTGCACATATTCAACTTAAACAACATCAAATACACCTTGATGTATATCATTATGCTAAGTTAGGCTTCTTCAAATCAGGTACACATTTTCCAATGTACCCAACAATCTCCCCCTATTTGGAGAAGTCATAACCCATATTAGCTAATGATATACACCACTTATGATAATAATAAACAAAATGATGATGATGTATATAAGCTTAATATTACAGAAAATATTAACAATCAAAACATTTGCACAGATTCATCACAGAGATAAAAAAAATATACACAAAAATTAACTAAAGAGCAAGATTTTGTGTATTATGTCAAAATGATTGTTTACAAAATGTTTAATACTGAATGTTTCACATTACACATTTTTAAACTAAAACTAAGACATCTTAGACTAAAACTGATCAGGCTCCTTTATAATAATCCCTCTTCCTGGTTGTACTTGTGCCTGCATAGAAGGTTCAGTTTCTACCATGGGCTTTTTGCCTTTAAGATCAGCCTTCTCCCGAGCCTCAGTCTTCAGTCTTTGTCTCTCAAAATAGTGATACGGCTTGGGAAAGTATTTGCTAGGCTCCACAGCATCAGGAGGTAGCTTTCCCATCTTAGCTTTCCTTCTATATTGAACAATAGCCTCCTGTCTGGCTTCATGCTTCTGCCATTCTTGTTCATTGTACCACTTGCCCCTTTCTTGGACTTGATCTTTTACAGCTTTCCAGGCAGTTAGTATGATGTTTCTCGAGGTAGGGCTCCACTGTTCAAAATCAGGTTTTAGTTCAGCTTGCTCCCTAAATCTCTTCTTTAATAGTTGAGCCTCTTGCTGAGCCTTGATTGCAGCTTCAGGCATGTCTACTTTTCCAAGTATAATATTTGAAACCTCCTCTGGAGGACTATACATAGAATGCACCTGCTGATGAATCATGTCAAAATCTGCAGGGGGTATATGACTTGAGCAACCTCTGGTTGGTTGCCTTCAAGTAGACCTTGTGGTTGTACTCCTAACTCTGCCATATTATCATCATCATAAAGGGGTGGATATCCCAATGTGGCTCTGACACTATTAGTGACCCACTTGGCATGTTCTGAGCCAGCATAAATAAGTACCCTCTCTCCCTTTAGGACTTCTCTTGCTACATGATCTCTGAGATCTTCCTTTTAAAACCTGATCTGACCATCTAGATAATTAATGCCATCTTTGAAGAAGGGTTTCAACTTGTTAAGTTTTGCAGTAATTTCCTTCTGGGAAGTAGTTATGGCTGTCTGTACTGAGTCTAAAGCAGTTTTGAACTTAGTGTCATATACTAGCATTTCAGCTGCCTTAGCTTCAGTCAATTTAGTCATGGTTGTTTGAAATTGAGCAAGAATATCTGTGTTGGCACTTGTCAGATTTTCATTTAGCCTTTTCTGATTTTCAAGAATGTATCCTTGATTAATAGATTGAGCATCTATTTCTTTCTTCATTACTTCTTATTGTTGGGCCAGATATACAACAGCAGGTGCCCCTTTTATAAAACAATCAGTCATTTCTCTTTTATGTTGATTGACTTCAAATCTTATAGACTTTATATCTTGAGACAGATCAAACTGAAGATTTTTATGACTTTCATCAACATATTTCTCTAGAGCTTGTCTTTGTTCATCCATTTTCATTTGAAAAGTTACCAAGAACTTGGCATAATCAAAATCTGAACAGGTGGGTGGTGTTGTTTGAAGTGCTTTCTTATAGCTATGGCTTCTTCTCTTGAAGACCATAAGCTTCCATTTTTTGCCTCTTGACTTTCTTCATTCCCAGAATCAGAGGAACTCTCAATCTGAACTCTTTCTTGTTGTGAGGTAGGGATTTCAGTTTCAGTACCATGTGGTTCCTGTTCACCTTCACCTGGTACCCTCTCCTCACTAGCTTGCTCCCCCACAACCCTTTGGGTGTCATCTTTATCTGCTGTGTCTACAGCCTCTTTGAAGAGATCATCCATTATATATTCCTTTGGTATTTGAGGAGGTGATGGAATATTGATTCTTTCTATAAGATCATCTAGTCTAGCAGTATCTATCTCCTCTGATAAGTCAATCCTTTCTGCTTCTTCTGAAAGTGCAGTACTAGGCTCCCCCTGAACCTGTGCAGGTATCTGTTCTTTCTGTACTTGAATTGTTTCAGTACCAAGCTCAGTGTGATGATGAGCTGGAGACTTCTCAGCTGTCTCCTGCCTGTCTTCTTCAGGCATATCCTTGGATAGAACTCTATCCCACCTGGAGAATAACCTAATATCCATTCTCCTCATATGATTGATCTTGGAGCCTGGTAGTTGTTGAATTACTTCTGGAATGATTCCAGCTAAGTAAAGACTCAGTATTCTAGCCATGTTGGCTTCTTGATTGCCTCCTTGATTATGTCAAACACAACTGCTGACCAGTTGGTGGGAATGTGAAATACAATCCTAGTCATTAGGTTGAACATGAAGACAGAGATCCTATCATGTCCACCAGTCTTGCACAGCACCACTTTCCCAATAACTTCAGAAAGAAATTTACCCTGATTATTTATGCCTTTTCGATTGAAGGCAGCACCAATCTTCATGGTGGGATCCAGTCCACACCACTGAAGTGTTTGCCTTGTTTGTGAGGTTGAAAACTCCTCTTCATCATTTATCCTTGGAAGATGAAGGATTCTGGTTAATCGTTTCTGAGTCACCTTGACTCTTGTGTCCTGAATAGTTGATTTGATTTTCATACTAGTAGAATCCACAGTTGCGGTGGTTTAGAATTCAAGAACTTCCTTCTTCCAGACCTTGGTGGGTTCTGAGACAAGGAATTCAAGTCCACTGTCTATGAGAAGAGACACCACCATCATAATCTCTGGAGCTGCATCGTTGAACGCATGCCTAACCAGTTCATATCCCTCGTTGATAGACTCTTCGATCTTTGGAGCCATTGAATCGTTGAGAAAGCTTGAGAAAAGAGAGAAGAAGGATTGTCGACACACAAGGTTTTTGTCTCAAAACCCTGGTGAGCGTGTCGACAAAATACGGTTGTGACCTATTTATACCCTTCTATACAAAGAAGATCAAAAGGCGGGCAACAATAGTCAAATTGTGTCGACACAGACAATATGTGTCGACACAAATTCTGAATAAGTCAACAACAATACTATAGTTATGTCGACATGTCGCTCTTAGACCATGTCGACATAAAATCCCTGATGTGTCGACACATCTACTCTATGTCGACACCATTTTTCTGAGTTTGTCGACACAAATCCTCTGTGTCGACACTTAAATCCTGAATAAGTCAACACAATTTTACTTAGCCAAATTTTGCTAAACTAATCTATAGTTAGTATGCCTAATTCAATTTTAAATCTATTGAATTTTGTTTCATCCAGAGGCTTAGTAAATACATCTGCAATTTGATAATCTGTCTTAACAAATTCTAGTGAGATGTCTTCTTTTTCTACATGTTCTCTAAGAAAATGGTATTTTATTTCTATATGTTTAGTCCTACTATGTGAAACAGGATTATTTGCAATAGAAATGGCACTTTTTGAATCACATAATAAAGGTGTTCTACTTACCTGGATACCATAATCTTTTAGTTGATGCTGAATCCATAATAGTTGTGCACAGCAACTTCCAACTGCAACATACTCAGACTCAGCTGTGGATATTACCACACTAGTCTGCTTCTTACTACTCCATGATATCAACCTTCCTCCCAAAAATTGACATGTACCTGTAGTACTTTTTCTATCTTCTCTGCAGCCTGCAAAATCTGCATCTGAATAACCTATTAGTTGAACATCTCTATTCCTAGGGTACCAAAGGCCTAGATTTGGTGTGCCCTTTAAATATCTCAAAATTCTTTTAACAGCAATGCAATGAGATTCTTTAGGGCATGCCTGGTACCTAGCACAGACACATGTAGCATACATAATATCTGGTCTACTAGCTGTGAGGTATAATAGAGAACCAACTATTCCTCTATACAAAGACTCATCTACAGGCTTACATGTATCATCTTTACATATAGGAATATTTGTTCCCATAGGAGTTTTCATGGTAGAAGAAGATTTCATACCATATTTCTTTATCAACTCTTTGGTGAACTTAGACTAGGATATGGACAAGCCATCATCAGTTTGTCTTACTTGGAGTTCCAAGAAGAACTTAAGTTCCCCCATACTACTCATTTCAAACTTCCCTTGCATAAGTTTGGCAAACTTCTTGCAAAGGTTGTTCTCTGTAGACCCAAAAATTATGTCATCCACATAGATTTAGACTAAGATTATCTTACCTTCAGACTCCCTAAGGAATAGAGTCTTGTCTATTTTGCCTCTTGAGAATTTGTTCTCAATAAGGAAAGTAGACAGGGTGTCATACCAAGCCCTTGGGGCTTGCTTTAACCCATATAAAGCTTTCCTAAGTCTAAAAACATAATCAGGTTTAAGAGAGTCTACAAAACCTGATGGTTGTTCCACATAGACTTCTTCTTTTAGATCTCCATTCAGAAATGCTGATTTCACATCCATTTGGTATACCTTGAATCCTTGGTATGCAGCATAGGCAAGAAACATCCTGATTGCCTCCAGTCTTGCTATTGGGGCAAATATCTGATCAAAATCTATTCCCTCTTCCTGCATATATCCTTTAGCAACCAGTCTTGCTTTGTTCTTTATTATTACTCCACTCTCATCCAACTTGTTCCTAAATATCCACTTTGTTCCAATGATGTTGTGGTCTTTTGGTTTAGGAACAAGCTCCCAGACTTTGCACCTTCTGAATTGATTAAGCTCCTCTTGCATAGCATTAATCCAATGTTGGTCTTGGATGGCTTCTTCAAATTTCTTAGGCTCCATTTGAGATAGGAAACTTGAGTGCAGGACTGTGCTCAGATTTCTGCTTCTAGTCACCACTCCTTGACTTGGATCACCTATTATTTGATTTGCTGGATGGTCTTTAAGATGTCTGATATCAGGAGGTAGATTTCCTTCTAGTTGATTATTTCCAGTCCCTTCATTATGCTTCACTTCCTGGGAGTCATCAGCTTCTATATAATCATGTACTCCCCCTGGACTATAGTCAACATTTTCCATCTGTTCATTTGCTGTTGAACCTTCTGCAATGGAAAGCTTGTCCATCCTTTTGCTTATACCTATTGGACTGTATGAACTACAAGGCAACTCACAGTTGATTAATCTTGATTCATCAAACACAACATGTATAGATTCTTCTACAACTTGAGTAGTCAAGTTGAAGACTCTATAGGCCTTACTATTTATGTTGTACCCAACAAATATCCCATCTTGGGATTTGGCAGCAAACTTAGTTAGATATGACTTGTCATTATTAAGTATATAGCACTTGCAACCAAAGATCCTAAAGTAGGATAGATTTGGTTTTCTACCTTTCATAATTTCATAGGGAGTCTTTTTGTGGCACTTGGTGATAGAAGCCCTATTGATCACATGACATGCAGTGTTTACTGCCTCAGCCCAGAAATATTCTGGAAGAGAGGTGTCACTCAATAGAGTTCTACCAGCTTCAATCAATGTCCTATTCTTTCTTTCAGTAATACCATTTTGCTGAGGTGTTCTAGGTGAGGAGAACTCTTGGAAAATTCCAAAGTCTTCACATAATTTTGTCATACTTTCAGATTGAAATTCAGTGCCATGGTCACTTCTGATTTTGACAACTGTACTGTTTAGTTCATTCTGAATTTGTTTCACAAAACTAAGTAAGACACTTGGGGTTTCTGATTTTTGTCTTAGAAAGAACACCCATGTATATCTAGAATATTCATCTACAACCACAAAAGTGTAGACCTTCCTACCTAGACTATGAACTGGCATAGGACCAAAAAGATCCATATTTAAGAGGTATAAGCACCTCACAGAATCCTTGTTTTCAAGACTATGAAAGGAGGATTTTGTCTGCTTGCCCTTTTGACAAGCTGAACATATCCCTTCCTTTATACACTTAACTTGAGGACCATTCCTCACTAACTCTTTGCTGAAGAGTTGGCCAATTGTCTTATAGTGAAGATGAGCCAACCTCTTGTGCCACTTGACACAATGAGATGCATTATCATCAGCTACAAGACAGATGGGAGAAGCCTTGTTCTCACATACAAAATCAAGACAATAAACATTTCTCTTTCTATACCCAGTCAATATGATCTTTTGATCACTTGACCTTTTGATATGACATCCATCCTTAATAAATGAAATGTCATATTCAAGATCACTCAGCTGACTTATGCTAATCACATTATGTTTCAAACCTTTTATATAAGCCACTTGGGTGATGGTAATTTGGTTTGAAGAAATGTTACCAAACCCTTTGATGATTCCTCTTTCAGATCCACCAAAGATTACTTTAGGTCCATCTTTGACAGATGTGTACTCCTTCAGCAGCCCCTTTGTTCCAGTCATGTGCCTGGAACATCCACTATCCAAGTACCATATAGGGGCATGGCAACTTGGACTTTCCTGCAATACAGAATTACTTTCCCTTAGAACCCAAGTAAGTCTTGGGTCCTTGGTTCAGGTTAGCACCATTCATATTAAGACTACCAGCAGCTCTTCTAACTAGTAGACTATTGTTCTTCCTTACATTTGTGTTATGCCAGCAGTCTAAGGCAAAATGGCCTCTCTTGCCACAACACCAACATTCAAACTTATTGTATCTAGGTCTTGACACACCCTTGACAGAAGAATTTCTGTCCAGTGCTGGTGCTGCTGCAGCTTCACCCACAGATTTCTTATAACCATGGGGTTTATGAACATGGCTAGACCTATTGGCATTTACACCCTTGTTTATCTGAACATTTGTCTTAATATGACCATTAATATTCTCAAGATCATATTTGTTAGAAGGCACTTGCACCTTTCTAAACATAACTGGGACTGAAAGGTTTAGAGGCTGGACAGGAGCTTTGCCTTTTTCTTTTGAATTGGGCAGCCCTGGGGTTACCTTTGAAGCCTAATCCTACCTTACCCTTTTGAGCCACAAACTCATCTATTAAAGGTAAGACAGATTTTGGCTTAGAGTAACTAGCCACTAACTCTTTCTCTATTCTTAGTCTGGCCTCCAGACTTTTAATTTGATCATTGTTATATTTGATTGTGCCCATCTGAATATAGGTTATATTTTTCAGTTTGGCAATCTCATTTAACTTTTGATCCATTACTTTTTCAAACTCAGTTGCAGCCACCTTAAGATCAGCAATTTCCTGAGCCTGAGTTTTGACTAGGTTCTTGCTTTTCTTAAGAGTCTGTAACAAGTCCCTATATTCATCCATCAACTGATGAATATCACCTTCAGATTCAGATCCATTCACATCACTTGATGTAGATGAATCTGACTCTGAACCAGTACTAAAATCAAAAGAACTAGAAACCTTTTGTACCTTACTAGGACCAGGATGATCCTGGCATTAGTTATCTTCTAACTCATCCATCAGACCCATGCATTCCTTGTCTTCTTGATCATGAATGGAATCCATCAGTTGCAAAAATTCCTCTTCTTCATTGGCTGCATACAATCATATGCATGCTTCTGCTTCAGATTCTGACTCTGATGAGGACTGATCTGAAAGACTCTTATCCTTAACAAAAAATTTCTCCTTTTTGCCCTTGTGTTGAGTCCTTTTTCTGTCTACTGACTCCTTTCTCTTTTCTGGACATTCAGCTACCATATGTCCAGTCTTATTGCAGCAATAACAAACAATCTTAGAAGTTATGGCTTTGCTGGGCTTAGTTCTGTTTCTCTCATTTCTTGAGGATTTGCTCTTCTGATAGTACTCATCTACTGGCTGTGATGTAGAGGGCCTGGACTTCCACTGCTTCTTTTTCAAGAACTTTTGAAACTATCTTGTAAAGGCAGCAAAGTCAGTATCTGATTCACTGCTCCCTGATTTCTGACTATCTGAATTTTCTGTTATTTCTTCTATAGATTCCTTGAGAGTAGATGAAGACATCCTCCCTTTCTTTCTAGTGGCTTCAACTTTAAAAGCCACAGATCTATGCTCACCTTTTGTACTTTTTCCTTCCTCCTTCCTAGCCATCCATTGCATTTCATATGAAAGCAATTTTCCAAACAAGGTTGGAGGAGAAATATCAGCTAACTTGGCCACTTCTCTAATGGCACATATTTTGGTATCCCAATCCTTTGTTAAAGATCTGAGAAACTTGTCATTCAGCTCATATGTACTTAAGACTCTTCCATAGGACATTAGTTCATTCACAATCCTATAGAATTTCTTATAACACTCAGTTATGCTATCAGACTTTCCTTGTCTGAAGCTCTCATATTCTTGGTTGAGCATTGATTTTTTGTCTTGTCTTACTTCTTCAGATCCTTCCATATAGACAATCAAGGTGTCCCACATCTCTTTGGAGGTCTTGCAATGTATCAGATTTTGGAAGGTGGAATCATCTATTGCACTTACTATGATGTTTTGAGCTCTCTTGTCCATAGTGGCTAAGATGATTTCCTCCTTTGTCATTTCTGAAAAATCCTTAGGAGTTTCCTGATTTGCATCTAATATAAAAATCTTCATTGGAATGTATGGACCTTCTTTCACTATGATATAAATTCTTGGGTCTGAGGCCTCCATAAACAGCCTAACCCTTTCCTTCCAAATTCCAAAGATTTCTTTTCTGCAGATGGGAAGCTTCATAGATCCCAACTCCTTGTGATTCTCACCTGAACCCATTTTCTTGATTCTTGATTCTGCCTTTAGATCTAACTCAGACTATTAAGTCTTACTTTGAGCAACCTCCCTCTGATACCACTTGATAGTTTTACTTTCAAGATTACCTAGACACCTAGAGGGGGGGGGGTGAATAGGTTCTTATTTTCTTTTAAAACTGAAGGCAGAATGATTAAGTAATTAAAGACTATTTTCTATGAGTTCTGCAGCTACTTTAGCAATCACAATCACACAATCTAGAACTACACATCACAGATTGCAACAAGTATTTATAGTGGTTCCCCAAGATCTGGGTACATCCACTTTCCCCCTTCGCCTATCTAGCAGTGTGTTAGATTCAGCCAAACTCCCTTCTTTAACTCAGATCCTCAGATCCTACAGCTCAGAATCCAAAATAGATTCCTACAACTCAGAGTGATACCACACTCCTACAGCTCAGGCAATTCAGCCCTACCTCAGTCTTTATTCAATACCTACAACTCAGAGATTATCTCTCCTACACTCATCCTTTATAAATTAGGCTTACAACTCAGATCTATTAAAAGATCCTACAAGATTTGAGTAAAATATATTTTTATCTTGCTCCTGGAGAGAGAGGTGGAACAAGACAGTGTTCTTGATCAGCTTCTTGATAAATCAGATGGATAAAATCAACTGGAACTTAGCTTTCTTCAAAGCTTCTTGAATCTGAACTTTATTGAGTTGATCTTCTTTGACATAAACTGATCAGCAGCTTTCTTCTTAGATTTCAGAATTTGAATCTGAATCTTCTTGACAGATAAGTTCAGAATCTGTTTCTTTTGAAATCTGAGACAGCTTTCTTCTTGCCTTCTTTTGACTGGATCTCTCTCTATCCAAGTCCCTTGAAGATACTTCAGAATTCTTGACTGAATTCTACTTAGACAGATTCTGATAGTTCAATCAGAATATCTTCTTAGATCTGCAAAGATCTTCTTCTTATTGTTACTTGTTATTCAGTGTTCAGTTTTTCAGTTCTATCCTTTCTTTCAGACACTATCCGTCTATTTATAGCCTTCATTCCTGGTAACCGGCTGGTCCGGTTCCTAACAAACTTCTGTCTGTGTCAATCACGTCAGTTAACCTGTAGAGACCCACAGCTGTCAATTCTTCAAACTGCCAAGGAGTCTTTGTTTCTGCCAGAAAGTGTCGAGACAAACTGTCAATATGTGTCGAGGCAATTGTTAAAATGTGTCGACACAATTTGATTGAGTGTCGACACAATCCTTTGTGATGTCGACACATATGTCTTGATGTCGACACAGCTTCTTGACACAACTTTTTGAGAATGTGTCGACACAGATAGTTGTATGTCGACACAATTACTTCAGCCACAGACTTATTGTTGATTCTGCCAGGTGTCGACTCAGTCTCTAAGTGTCGACTTAGCTGTTGTTGACTTCTGCCTCTGTGTGTCGACACAGCCTCCTGGTGTCGACATAGTTGATGTCGACTATAATCTTGTGTGTGTCGACACTGCCTCCCGGTGTCGACACAGTTGATGTCGACTCATTATCTCTGTGTTGACACAGCCTTCTTCAAGTGTCGACACAATCTTCCTGAAGTGTCGACACATCTTCTTCTGGTGTCGACACATGGACTTTAGAAATTTTTCCATACTTTTAACCTGCGCATATTCAACTTAAACAACATCAAATACACCTTGATGTATATCATTATGCTAAGTTAGGCTTCTTCAAATCAGGTACACATTTTCCAATATACCCAACACAAATCCTATGTTTGGACTTTGGGGGTTGAGAAGGCATGGGGTCAAATGCCTTAGTATGAACTTGAAATTTAGTGGGAAGGATACTAGGGTAGCTAAAGTCCTCTGGTAAAAATATTAGAGGATTTGGAGATGGATAGACCCCTCAAAACCCTAACCCTAGTTTAGGGCACAACACTTGTACATGCAAGATAAGCCACCAAAACTTAATGAAAAGGCATGGAACTTGGGTAGAATAGTCATAGGGTCAATAAGGCCCTTTGGTGATTTTATTGGTAATTTTGGATCAATACAGTTAGCACCTTCCTTAGAGTATATGAAAATTTCCCTTGATAATCTTTCAATTATTATGATCACCCTGTTTAGTAGGAAGTTATGAGAATTGGGCAAAGGTTATGTTATACCAATATACCCTTACATGAATTTATTTATAATTTTCACGAGTTATATTTTCAGTACTTTATTCACAAGCTTTTAAGAATTATGTTATGTTCAATAATAAATTCAGAACTCCACACTTGTTGAAAAATTGTGAAACTTGATCAGTAGTGATTCTAGGTCAACATACTCTTGTGGAAATTCTATTACAATTTTTGGAGGAATAATTTCTATACTTAGTGCATTAAATTACTAATTTAGATTTTTGTTTAAAAATCAAGTTTAGAGTTCATTATTCAATGATAAATTATGAAACTTGACCTGGAGTGTTTAAATGTTATTATGTTCGTCCTTGAATTTTCTCAGAATTTTTGGAAGTGTATTTGCAACACTCGCTTCTTTAAATTTATATAAATTGGCTATGTTTAAAATTATGATTAGAGGCCTAAACCTTGTTGAAAAATTAGGAGACTATGGTTTTACTATTCAATACTCATCATGTAAATATCATAAATTTTGTAGATCTTTTGCATGTCTGAAAGGGGTACTTCCTGTTCAAACTAGGGTCTTGGATTACCTAGGCAAAATTAAATAAATTATCAAGTAAATTAGGAAAATTATGAAATTCTGGATTTAGGCTAATCATGACATGGTAGACCCCTCCCAATAATTATTATAGGGATTATGAATGATAATTTTGAGTACCTCCCATTGTATATATCATATAGCTTAGGATGGTCTACGTTTAGTAAAAACTACAGAAATCATAATATGGTTCAAGATAAATCCATAGAGTTGGGATGTTAGTGTATTAACTTGGTAAGTGGATAGGGGATACCATTGGAAGTTGGGAAGAGTAGGTAGTGGAGTCGTCTAAGCCTAGGTGGTGCTCGGGATCGACGAAACATCGTCTTCCCCGTGGGGAGAGAGAAAGAGTCAAAATACACTAGGGTTAGATCCAGTATAACATTAAAGGGATTAGGAGTTGGGTAACAACAAATAATAATAAGTGTCTTGCGAAAGAGAGCTTTGAGCTTCAGCCCATCGTAGTTCCTAGTTTCCTTTGAGATCCCTTTACGGGGTATGCAGGGGGCAGTCCTGGGCTAACCTAAACTGTAGGTAAAACTGAATTGCAATAGTAACTAGAATAAATAGGGATTCACTTTTGCTCACCTCGATATCTCGGGATGTTAGGTTGGGTCACACAGGCTGTAGGCTCGGTGGATTTGGAGATGGGCAGGGTGGCCCGGCGTGCTTTGCCTCGGTTATTGATTGTGACGGACGGGATGGTCCGGGGAGCTTTGTCTCAGTTGTTGGTTGTGACGGACGGGATGGTCCAGGGAGCTTCGGCTCGGTGGATAATACATTAATATTGCATGTTCATAAGACATAAGGTGGTGGGTCTTCGGTATTGGAGGGTCGATGCACCGACGCCAATACGTTGACTCTGCAAGTATTGTTTAGCACTTTACCATAAAAGTCCGGTGCACCAGCCAGCAAGAGTACGCAAGAGCTCAATTAGTGTACCAGCATTGAGGCGTACGATAGGTCTGACTGGTAGTGTAATTACCGGTTTAGAGGTGGGCATGGCCCAACCCACCACTTCTGTTTTGCCACTACGGAGGTATCCTTGGAGGTTTGGCTCCAGAATGGGGGAACTAAAGGTCTGTGTATATAGAGTCGAGTGGGTGAGTTGCACTTGCATGTTCAAATTATGGCATAATTGCATGTCTTAGCATAACCATTGCATATAACCCCCGACACATATTATATAAAGTGGTATGGGACGCTTTATACAATAGGCTCTGCAAAACGACCCCTTAGTTTATAAGTCCGCGCAAGTGTGCTTATAAGTAAAGGTTTTTATTCAATAGATATATATGTATGCTTGCTAGAAAACCAACACCCTATCGTATAAATTGGTATGAGACTTTTATACGATAGGAGTCTTGCAAAAAAACCCTTGGCTTATGTGCTTTCATATAAGCTAAGGTTACTTATTTCTTGAGTAGCTTTCCTTAGTTTGTTATTTCAATATATATATATATATACATGCTCTTAAAACTACTAGTCTAGTTCTGCCATCACCTACATTTGCTATTCTCCACTATCATGTCCTCTCCTTTCTTCCTCCCCGCTCGGTGCCTAGGAGCCATGGGGGAAGGGGAGGGGGATGATAGGACTTACTCTTTTAGACTAACGGTTTTCGAACCACATCATTTTAGGGGACCGTGGAGCCAAGAATGGAGGAGCAGCACCAGAGGTCGGCACGCTTGGAGATGGTGCAGTCTAGTACCGGAGTTTAGATAGCTGGGACTGTGAGTCCCGATCGCTAGTTGTTTATTAGTTTTTCTTCCACTTTGAGTGATATTTGTAGTGAGCACTTGATGTACTGGGCATAGCCCTATTTATAGTAATTTATTATTGTAACGCCCCGAAACTCAAAAGAGTGACGGGTGGCATTTTAAGCCAAGTCTCGGATTTGGTAGAGGTGACAATGCCTAGTACACGGGCGTGTCCCAGGGGCATGTCGTGCTCGGGTTCGGCAATGGTCGCGTGGTCGACAAAATTACAGTCAACGGTCGTCAGGGCAGTGAACATGGCCTGGGACACGAGCATTTCCCAGGGAGTGTCAGCCACTCAAAGCCTTTCACTCAACGATCGTTGAGTGAGGACGCACGACCTAAGCCTAGGCGTGTTCGGGTCCGACACAGGCATGTCATATTTGATACGGGCGTGTCTAATACCTGTGTCCTGCTCGGGTTGTTTGGCGTGTTATACAAAGGAAGCTATACGGCCTGGGACACGGGCGTGTCCAATGGCATGTCTAGCACACGGCATGTGACACGGGCGTGTCACATGGCCGTGTTGTGCTCTAGACATTATCGACCTATGTTGATGGAGGAACACGCCATGCTACACAGGCGTGTACTGGATGATATGGGCGTGTCAAGCCTAACACGGGCGTGTCGAGTGCCCGTGTTCTTTTCTGGACGCGACGGTTTCGGCGGTGAATGAGTTACATGGCCTTGGACACGGGCGTGTCGCAAGCCGTGTTCGGCCCAGGAAGTTTATTTTCAGGGCGAATCGCAGCCGTCTGTTTCCTTATTTCGGGATCTAATGGCTCAGGGCTTTCCTGGTTGGGACAAGTTCACTTTATGGGGTGGTGAGCACATGTATGTGCGTCATCGTTATTACATGAAAAGAACCCATGAATGTCCACTTAGGAATGAAAATACATATGTTTGAGGAACCTGCGTATTCCGATAATTGCTTTTTGCAATTTTGTTCGGTCTCTTATTGGTGTTTTGTATGACTATAGGTGTCCGGGAGTGGCGCGTGGCAGTCTGAACGCACACTTTCTGAGAAAGGTATTGCACCCAGCGACGTTCCTGAGACCCCTACTTCTATTGAAACCATAAGAAGGGTAGTTGAAGCAGTGTTCGTTGTGACCAATGCACAACATGGAAGGAATGTGCAACCCTCTGTCCCTGAGATGGCCTCAACACCTGCCAGTGTGATGGAGCAAAGGACATTTAGAAGTCCATTGGGGCAGCAGTTGAACATGCTTGTAGTGCAGGGAGTGCACTCAGTTGATGAATATTTGCAGATGTTCCTTAAAATAAGGTGCTACCTAGGCTTTGAGTGGGAAAGCGAGAAGTCTATAGTCGATAGTTTTTATAATGGTCTATGCAGCGAGTTGCGTATCCTACTCTAGGACCTTTGCTATTGGGATTCCGAGCCTTGGTGGAGTCGGCCAGAACTTTGGAAGTTGAGTTGGGGAAAACTCATCAAATACGAGTGAGTAGGGTACTAAACCCTGCAGATCCTGTAAAGGCTGCCTACCGCAGCACGCTGAGAAAGAAGGCTAAAGTATCTACTCGCAAAGCTACTTACACTTGTCATACTTGTGGAAAGAAAGGGCACTTTGCCCGAGATTGTCGGGAGGGTGCTCAGACGACAAAGAAAGCTATGTCGGGGGCAGTTGAAGAGTCTACTGCTAAGAAGTCAGAGTTCAAGGTGCCGACTTCAAAGGCCGGTTTCCAAAGGTAGAATAAGAAGGCTAGGATTTTGGGTCCAGACCCTTCATCTGGTGCTTCTGGGGCGACTACAGGTCGTGCACCGGGTACATGCTTTAATTGTGACAAGCCGAGACACTATGCCCGGGATTGTCGGAGTGAACACCCAATTTCCGAGAATAAGCTGGGGGCAACATCTGAGGAGAAGGGCAAGGCGGTGGAGTCCACCGCATCGCAGTATACTCTAGTCCAACGGAGATTGGACATCCTTGGCATGCATGAGGTCATGTGGCCGACTGTCGGGTTGACAGGTATGGGTTAATTAATAGTAATTTAGCTTCTTATACATGTAACCTTATGAGTGTTATCTTAGGACTAGAGGTTCTAGGCTTTATTTAGATTTTTGGTAATCCGACGAGAGCATTGTTTGATACGGGAGCTTCGCACTCCTTTTGTCCGAAGGATTTTTATCGTGCATCGGAATACCTCCTTCGATGGTAAAGGACAAATTGGATGTGTTGTTGTATAATGGTTGTTCAATGCGCGCTCAATGCGCGCAGAGAGAGTCCTTTCCATAAAGAGGTATGGGTTGGGGGGTCTGGGGTTCGACTTGCAAGTGTCATTACTGCCACCATTGGAGGCTTCGAAGCCTAAGCCTACTTTGGATAGTATCTCAGGTGTATCCGAGTACCCTGATGTGTTTCCCTGACGATCTCCCTAGAGCCCCACCATAGCGAGAGATTGACTTCACGATTGAGCTAGTGCTAGGTGCCAAACCTGTGTCAAGCTCTCCATATCGGTTAATGCCTAAGGAGATGGTGGAGCTAAAGGCTCAACTGGAAAAGTTGATGGAGTAAGGTTATGTGCGTCCAAGTTCGTCGCCTTGGAGCGCACCGGTCCTCTTCGTTAAGAAGAAGGACGAAAGTTTATGGATGTGTATCGACAACAGAGAACTGAACAAGTTAACGAAAAAGAACAAATACATGATCCCAAGGATTGATGATCTTTTTGATCAGTTAGACGGGTCGTCGGTATATTCAAAATTGGATCTGAAGTCCGGTTACTATCAACTGAGGATAAGAGAGAGTGATATCCCAAAGACAGCATTCAGCATAAGGTATGGGCATTTCGAGTTTACGTTCATGCTATTCGGGCTGACTAATGCGCCATCAGTATTCATGGATCTGATGAACAGGATGTTCAGGGAGTACTTAGACTATTTTGTGATTGTCTTCAAGCATCTGCATTTTGGTGTACTCGTAGTGCGAAGAAGATCACTCCAAGCATCTGCATTTGGTTTTGGAGACGTTGAGGAGGAATGAACTATACGCAAAGTTCTCCAAATGCGAGTTCTGGTTGTCCTCAGTGGCGTTCCTTGGTCACATAGTCAGTGGGGAAGGGATTGCGGTAGATCTGGCGAAGATTGTTTTGATACAAGAGTGGCCTGTATTGTCTTTGGTAGTAGAAGTCTGGAGTTTTCTGGGGCTTGCCGGCTATTACAGGAGCTTCGTAGGGAACTTCTCGTGGATAGCATTACCTCTCACGACGTTGATAAGGAAAGATTAGAAGTTTGTATGGACGCAGGAGTGCGCGCAAGCATTCGAAGAGTTGAAGAGTCGGTTGACCACGGCGCCAGTGCTAAGTTCGCCGAGTGGGACCGAAGGTTTTGAGATATACAGCGATGCCTCAGGCAGTGGTTTGGGTTGCGTGTTGCTACAGCATGGTAGTGTTATTGCGTATGGCTCGCGTCAGCTGAAAGTGCACGAAAGGAATTATCCGGTCCACGACTTGGAGTTAGCGGACGTGTTTTTTGCGCTAAAGCTGTGGAGGCACTATTTGTAAGGCATAAAGGTCGATATTTATACCGAC
This sequence comes from Platanthera zijinensis, assembly GCA_039513925.1. Classification (NCBI taxonomy): domain Eukaryota; kingdom Viridiplantae; phylum Streptophyta; class Magnoliopsida; order Asparagales; family Orchidaceae; genus Platanthera; species Platanthera zijinensis. The sequence continues at coordinate 65,026,405 of CM077089.1, read as the reverse complement.
CACAAGAGCCTGAAATACCTGTTGGATCAGAAGGATCTGAACATGAGGCAGTAAAGATTGATGGAGTTCCTGGGGGATTATACGTTCAAAATTCATTATGTGCCCGGGAAAGGCAATGCAGTTGCGGATGCACTGAGTCGCAGAGCTCCCGCCCAAGCCAACTGGTTGTTGGTTCATATGAGAGGTTGACTCGAAAGTTGGAGGCATTATACATCTGTTGTGTTGACAAGCACACTAGCGCCGAAGCACTATTGAACTGGACGGAAGTTCAGTATGACCTGACTGATCAGATTCGGTAGGTTATGGAATTGGATTGCAGCATGAAGGGGATCATGGATGTAGCTTCGGATGGGTCAAATTCCCAGTTTTTAGTTGAAGATTGACTGCTAAGGAATGATAGTTGTTTGTGTGTCCCAAACGTGGGAAATCTACGGGCGGAGTTGATGTACGAGGCTCATCATACCAAGTACTCAATTAACCCAGGAAGCACGAAGATGTATCGAGATCTAAAGAAGTTGTTCTGGTGGCAAGGAATCTAGAAGGATGTGGCACTATTTGTGGCTAAATGTCAGACTTGTGCCTTAGTGAAGGCAGAGTGCCAAAAGCCAGGGGGTTTCTTGAAATCTTTGCCTATTCCGGAGTGGAAGTTCGAAGACCTTTCGATGGACTTCGTGTATAGCTTGCTAAGGTAGCAGAAGGGAAACGACGCCATATGGGTGATCGTAGATCGGTTAACAAATGTGTCACACTTCATTCCGCATAGGAAGGATGATTCAGTGGAGAAACTTGCAAAGCTATATGTGGATAACATTGTTAGACTGCACTGTGTACCCCGCAGCCTCGTGAGTGATAGAGATGGGCGTTTTACGTCCAATGACTAGAGGTTGGTACAACAAATGCTGGGGACGAAGTTGAAGTTTAGCACAGCCTTTCATCTGCAGACGGATGGGCAGACCGAGAGGGTCAACAGGAAGATGGAGGACATGCTTTGCATGTCCGTTTGGACTTCAGAAAGCAGTGGGAAGACCCCCTATATTTGGTGGAGTTTGCATACAACAATAGCTACCAAGCGAGCCTACAAATGGCGCCCTTCGAGGCCTTATATGGTAGAAAGTGTCGCACGTCGTTGTTGTGGCTAGAAATGGGTGAGGCAAGGTATTACAAAAAGCAAGAGGTGGAAAGCGCTACTTCATTGGTACGAACCATTCAGGAGCATTTGCTGATTGCTCAGGATAGATAAGCTAAATACTACAATGCCAAGCATTGGAACGTGGAGTTCGTGGTTGGTGATTGGGTGTGTTTGAAGATAAAGTCGTTCAAGGGTGTTTCATGGGTACGATGCTTGAAGAAGCTGAGCCCGAGGTACCTTGGACCATTTGAGTTCCTGGAGCGGATCGGTGAAGCGGCTTACCGTCTAAAGCTGTCTGTGGAGTTGAGTGGTCTACACGACGTATTACACATATCAGTGTTGCGGAAGGCGGTGCAAGAGCCTTCGCAAGTGATCGCAGTTGCTCAAGTACTGGTGGACGAAGGGTTGACGACTAGGGTGAAGCCCGTTCATATTGAGGACTCTGAAGTCAAGCGACTTCGTAACAAGGAGATCAGAATGGTCAAGCTCCGTTGGGACAATTGCGGTTGTGAGGAGCTCTCTTGGGAATGGGAGTATACCATGCTTGAGGAGTACCCAGAGTTATTCCACTCAGGTACCGCTTTTGGTTTTGTAAATCTTTTCCTTTGGTAATTTCGTTGACGAAATTCATTTAAGAGGGAGAGAGGTTTAACGCCCCGAAACTCAAAAGAGTGACGGGTGACGTTTTGTGCCATGTCTGGGATTTAGTAGAGGTGACACGGCCTAGGACACGGGCGTGTCCCAGGGGCGTGTCGTACTCGGGTTCGGTAATGGTCGCTTGGTCGACGAAATTGCAGTCAACGGTCGTCGGGGCAGTGAACACGGCCTTGGACACGATCGTGTCCCAGGGCATGTCAACCACTCAAAGCCTTTCACTCAACGATCATTGAGTGAGGACGCACGGCCTGAGCCCAGGCATGTTCGGGTCAGACACGGGCGTGTCATATTTGACACGGGCATGTCAAATACCCATATCCTGCTCGGGTTGTTTGGCGTGTTTTGCTGAGGAATCTAAACGGCCTGGAACACGGGCGTGTCTTAGGGAGTGTCTAGCACACGGCATGTGACATGGGAATGTCACATGGCCGTGTCGTGCTCTGGACATTGTCGACCTGTGTCGATGGAGGAACACGCCCAGCTACACGGTCGTGTACTGGATGACACGGGCCTGTCAAGCATGACACGGGTGTTTCGAGTGCCCGTGTTCTTTTCTGGATGCGACGATTTTGGCGGCGAATGACTTACACGGCCTTGGACACGGGCGTTTTGCAAGCCATGTTCGGCCCAGGAAATTTATTTTCAGGGCAAATCGCAGCCGTCCGTTTCCTTATTTTGGGATCTAATGGCTCAGGGCTGTCCAGGTTGGGTTTTAAGCCGGGAATAGGGTTCAAACCCTCATTTCTTTTGGGGCCATTCTCTTTCTAAGTCCTAGAGAGAAGGGAGAGCAAGGAGGAAGAAGGAATAGGGAGATCCGGCCTTCGATGGAGCTTCGGAGCTCTGATTCTCGATCTGAGACCAGATCCGTTAAGGCGAGGCCAATACGGTGCTTTCCATCCGACTGGATCATCATGGCGCCGGAGAGAAATGCTAGGGTAACGTTTCTCATCTTGAGCATGTGAAGCTCTTCTTCTTTTGCATAGGGAAAACCCTCTCCCGCGAGTGTGCCGTGAGTTGCGGTGTTCCCTGGGGTAAATATGTAAAGTCCCCCTTATTTAGAGTCCAGAATCATAGTACGGGCATAGGCATAGTGTGTGAAGCCTACCCAGACAAGTTGGTCTGGATCGGTGATGTTTACTATGCATATTTAGCTGGAGAAGACTCCGTACGTTTTGGTTGTTTTTGGGTTTGCTATGCGAATGCATCAGGGAATCTTGGGGAGTAACCCCAAGGTGCACCCGGAAATCTGGGCGGAAGCAAATTTCTGCCGTTTTAGTGGTCTGGGAGCCAGCCAGGTACATAGCAGGGCTATGTACAATGTTTGATCGATAGTTGGGACTGGGGGAAGCTTGGCCCGCGTCAAAGGCCAAATGGCCATGGCGGGGTGAGCAACGGGCTGGTGGAACCCTACCCGCTCCATCTGTTTCGGTTAAAGTGACCTAAAGTTACGTGGGACTTACCGATAATTTGGAGAGCGAGTCTAGGCTACGGCTGAAATGAATAAATGATCACGAGGTTTGCTGCCCTGGGGGTGGTGGTGCCGCCAAGGATCGGACCGGGTTCGGACTGGCTTCACTGAGTAAGTGCCCTGAGAGCACGAGGTGTATGGTCGTATGTGCGTGCACCTGTGATGTTGTGTTTATTCACTGTATTACTTATCTTGCTAACAAGTACATGGAAGGAGCTTTGCCGCCCCCGTTTGGGGGCAGAATCGTTATAATTTGGTCAGCTTTAGCTGACTGTTATTCTTGTTTGCCACCATTGCGGTGATTTGTGCTTGCAAGTGCTGCGGAGCCGAGCGGCAAAAAGCGGGCCAAAGCCCAAGTTGCTGAGCCGGCCCTCGAAGGCCTTGTTTATTTACTTATTTAAATCATGTGTGGCCGGCCTGCGAGCCGAAGTTTGTAAAACACTATTTATTAAAGTGAACTGTTGTAAGGCCATAAGGTCAGTACATTTGTGTGTTTTGTACTTCATTCCTACTGGGTTTTCTGTTAGTGGACATTCATGCTTGTGATGGGTTCTTTCCTTTGCAACTTAATAAATTGCTTCTGTTAGATGCTCTGTGTAGGAAGTGTGTATTGGTTGAATGGTTTCATTGAGTAACCCACTTGTCTGTCCGTGGTATATGGCATTGGGCCCCAGCCGAACCTACTGTTATATGCTATGTGACGGATAGGGGTGTTACAATTATATCTTTGGACACTCCCTTCGTGGAGACTATTTACTTTACATGTGATTGCGGTGGACTTGCTTTGTTCTTTAATTGCTACTGCCTTGTGATCGAATCGGCCGGCAGGATCGGCGTTTTATAGTGGCGACCTTCCTGGGTGTGAAGGTGTCACCTCAAAGCGGCGGTTCTGGGCCTAAGACCCTGGTGATGTAAAAAGAAAAAAAATGGGGTCTTACAAGTGGTATCAAAGGAGACCTCGATCGAAAAAGTAGCAGTCCACAATCCCTGGGTCACCCCCGCACGAGTTTAGTTTTTGGACAAACTAAGCAGTAGAAGCGTGGTGTGCCCATATGGGGGATCACATGTAAATTGTCCACTTTTAATTAGGGTTGAACGATTACTTACAAATGTCTTTTGTTACGCAGCCCCCAGCACAGCCTACACTACAGGGTGGAGTCCAATAGACTCTGAATGTTGCACTACCTCCCCCGATCCCGACTCCGTTCCTACAGTCAGAGATGGGGCAAACCCTGATAGCTATAATGGATGCTTTCGGGGCCCAACAGGTTCCGGCTCTGCATCCAAACCCGAGGGCCAATTGGCTGAGCATTTTTCGAGGACTTTCTCCCCCATCCTCTTGGGGATAGAGTCGGCCTTTCAGATGGAGGAGTGGCTAGACATCATGTATGAGATGCTGGCTTGGATATGGTGCCCTTGGGAGGAGAGGGTGCCTTTGGTTGTCGCTTGCTTGGAGTCTTATGCTAAGAGATGGTGGAAGACATTGCTGGAGACAATGTTTGTGGATAGAGAGGTTGCAACGATTGCTTGGTGTGAGTTCAAGGCCGCACTATTGGAGCATTTTGTTCCGCAGTCGGACAGAGATGAGCTGGAAGACAGATTTTTACTGTTTAGGCAAGGCACCAAGATGGTGGTGTTCCACCAGGAGTTCAACCATCTGGCCTGATTTGCGGATTCTTATCAGTTGAATGAGGCAGGATACACTAAGAGATTCTATAAGGGCCTGAGAGAGGATCTTAGGGAGGCTCTGTTGTTCGTGTCTGACGGGCCTATTCCTCGGATATTGGAGATGTAGAAGAGGATTGAGGCAGATTGGCACACTACTCAAGGCCTGAAGAGGCCAACTGAGAATCAGGTCCGGGGAGCCAGAGAGGATCAGTGAAGGGACCACTTTGTTGATGGGAGAGATGGTAGAAGGGAAGAGGACCAGCCTCATCAGGAGGTGAGACAGGAGTAGAGGGAACCAGTGGTGATGGCTCCTCAGCCTCTCCAGATGCGGGAGATGCAGATCCCAGGGGTATGGTATATCCCCCGCCAGAGTGCTTCAACTATCATCAGGTGGGGCATATTCAGAGGAACTGCCCCATGAAGGGGGCACCACTACCAGCACCACCGGCTGCCCCGCCTGCTCAATATTTTCGAGGTCGAGGACGTGGCCGAGGATGTGGATACTAGGGCAGTGACCGCAGGCAGGAGAGGGAGTAAGTGTATGCACTGGATCTGGCTCAACCACGGAACCCGACGCAAGTGATCACAGGTACGCCAGTAAATTTTAAGTTTTCTTTCCTAAATATTTAGACTCATGGATATAGAATTTACAGAATAGGAAAGAAAACCATTACTAGATTTCTAAGACATTTAACTATCACAAGCATAGTCTTCATCAGAGACAAGCCCGCTTATACACTGTTTGATACGGGTGCTTCACACTCGTTCATGTCAGATGCCTTTGTGGAAGGACTAGAAGGAGTGGAGTGATATACCGGCTTTGTGAGGAGGGTACGACTACCCGATGGATTGAAGCTATTCACATCTGCCCACTGTAACATGGCGGCAGAGATTGGGGGAAAGTAATTCGAAGCACCAGCGATGATCCTAAAGATGCCAGTCTTCGATCTGATCCTGGACATTACGTGGTTGCAGTGGAACCATGCCCAGATTGACTACCTAGCGAAGAGGCTTACCTTGAAGCACAGCGACTCTTATGTCGTCATCGAAGGTATTATACCTATTTCTGCTCTCTTCTTATCGTCCATGCAGGCCGTCAAGGCCCACTTGCAAGGGAAGGAGGTCTTTGAAGTACTGTATGAAATGTATGAGGCCAAGGATTCCATCTCGGATATCCCGGTGGTGCGAGATTTTGCTAACGTATTCCCAAAGAAGCTGACATGGCTACCCTCGCACTAGGAGTAGGATTTCGGGATACAACTGGTTCCAGGGGCTAAGCAGGAATCTAAAGCTCCTTACCAGATGGCCTCGAAGGAGTTGACGGAGTTTTGAAGCCAGCTATAGGGGCTAGTTGAAGCCGGATTTGTCCTGCCAAGCTCTTCACCATGGGGAGACACGGTGTTGTTCGTCAAGAAGAAGGACGGTAAACTCAGATTATGCATCTACTACCGAGCACTGAACAGGTTGACAGTCTGGAATACCTATCTCCTGCCAAGGATAGATGAGATGTTTGATCAGCTGGAGGTGGCACATTTCTTCTCGAAGTAGGATTTGAGGTCGGGCTATTACCAGTTGCGGATTTGGGAGGAGAACATTATGAAGACCGTCTTCAGTAGCAGATATGGGTTATTTGAGTTTACTGTGATGCCCTTTGGGCTCACGAATGCACCGTCGGCGTTCATGAGCCCCATGAACCGAGTGTTCGAGGCATATCTGGATGTGTTCTTCATTGTGTTTCTTGATGACATCCTCATCTACTCGAGGACAGAGGAGGAGCACACACGACATCTGACGCTGACTCTAGAGAGACTGTGAGAGCACCATCTGTATGCAAAGTTCAGCAAATGCCAGTTCTGGTTGAAGGAGGTGGCTTTCCTCGGACATATCATCAGTGGAGCTGGGTTGGCAGTGGACTCGGCCAAGATTCAGGCAGTTCAGGATTGGCCGCAGCTGAAGGCGGACACAGACGTGTAGAGTTTTCTAGGACTTGCCGGTTATTACCGGAAGTTCGTGGAGGGATTCTCTCAAATTTCCCTCCCACTCACATACCTTTTGAGGAAGGATGTTCCCTTTGTCTGGACCCCGTAGTGCGAGGTGTCTTTCCAGGAGCTGAAGGATTGACTTACCTCGGCTCCTATACTTTCCCTTCCTTCGGGGATAGAAGGATTCCAAGTCTACACCGACGCTTCCTACCAGGGCATGGGAGCAGTACTGATGTAGAAGGGCCACGTGATTACTTATGCCTCTCGCCAGCTGAAGAAGCATGAGCAGAACTACCCTGTTCATTTCCTTGAGATGGGAGCGGTCGTGTTTGCTCTGAAAGTATGGCGGAATTATCTGTACGGTGTCCACTGTGACATATACTCCGATCACAAAAATTTGAAGTATGTGGACACGCAGAAGGAGTTGAATATCATGCAAAGGTGATGGGTGTAATTTCTAGCAGATTACCAGTACGAGATGCATTATCACCCAGGGAAGGCGAACAGGGTAGCCGATGCATTGAGCCGGAGAGCTGCAACCACCAGAGCGGAGCCCCAGATTATGTCCATGGAGTTGGTACAGAGATTAAAGGATATGCACATCACGCTGGTATCGTCTGATGATCCCGAGCTATATGAGGAGTATTTAGCCACGATGAGCGCTACTGATGTCATTTGATACGGAGTCAGAGATAAGCAGAGATAGGATGCCAAGCTGGAGTCGATATTCTGGTCCTTGAAGGCAGGTACTGCTAGAGATTACACATTGAGAGATGACTTGGTATGCTTCAGAGGACGGGTTTATATACCATAGGGAGGCCATGTCCGGGAGGATATCATGACGGAGGCCCACTACAGCTGATATTCAGTACACCCGGGATTTACGAAGATGACTGCGGATCTTAAGAAGACCATGTACTAGCCAGGCATGAAGAAGGATATTACCTACTTCGTGACCCACTGTGAGACATGCTAGCTGGTGAAGGCAGAGTGCAGAAACCCCGCAGGTTTGTTACAACCACTCCCAGTGCCAGAGTGGAAATTCGAGGATATCGCGATGGACTTTATACATGGGCTTCCCTGATCACGGACAGGGAATGATTCGATCTGGATAATCGTTGACTGGCTGACGAAGGTAGACTGATTTATCCCGATTAGGAAGGATGACTCAGTTGGTGTGTTGGTTCAGAAATTTGTGGAGTAGTTCGTCCGTTATCATGGCATACTCAGGAAAATTGTATCAGATCAGGATGGACGGTTTACGTCCAGGGAGTGGAGATCAGTGCAGGCTTACTTGGGCACTCGGCTGACATTCAGTACAACTTTTCATCCCCAGACTGACGGGCAGACAGAACGCACCAATCAGACTTTAGAAGATCTACTGTGACTATGCATTCTGGAGTGTGGAGAGGCGTGGGAGAAGCTGTTGCCACTGATCGAGTTCTCATATAATAACAGCTACAAGTCCAGCATAGGGATGGCACCTTATGAGTCCATATACGGACGAAGGTGTAGGACTCCACTGTCATGGGTACAGGACAAGGATCTGAAGGTTTTGGGCTCGGAGTTTGTTAAGGACACCGAGGCTCAGGTGAGGCTGATACGAGACAGGATGTTAGAGGCACAGAGCAGATAGGCTAAGTATTATGATGCTCGGCATCATTAGGTGGAGTTTTAGGTGGGGATCCAGGTATTCTTGAAGATCCAACTAATGCATAGAGTTTCACGGGTGCGTGGTTGGAAGAAGATGCTCAGCCCAAGATATATGAGGCCTTACCGGATCCTTGAGCGGATCGGTCCCTTAGCATACAGGGTGGAGCTGCAATCAGAGTTAGCAGTTCTGCACGACGTATTCCACGTATCTTCTCTTAGGATGTCTCTACTACACCCGAAGCAGTAGATTACGACCACGAATGGGCCGGTAGCATCTGATCGGATAGTTCACCTAGAACCGGTACGGATTGATGACAAGGGGATACGAGTCTTGTTCCGCAAGAAGGTTCCATTGGTAAAGGTCCTGTGGAGGAATCATGGGCGAGAGGAGCACACATGGGAGCCACAAGAATTGATGCAACAAAGGTACCCGGAGTTTTTCATTCAGGTATTACACACAACCTCTCGGAATGTTACAATTTACCTTCATACTTGAAACCCTGTAGGCCTAACTAGAATTTTGGGGACAATATTTTTTGTTTATATGTTGAGATTTGTAACATCCCTCAAATCACTAGACCCCCTAGGAGTGGTTTTTGTCATGACTAAGTCATGACAAAACCCTAGAAAGCCCAAGAAGACCAAGTGAACAAGGCTCAAGGTGAAAATCACCTTGGTCTGCAAGTAGTAGAATCCCAATTAGTACTTTAGATATGACCTTAGGGTTTTAGCTTGGTTCCATAATCCAATCATGACACCTCTAACCCTAAGGGAGGCCAATATGTCGCTAAGGACCCATTGGAGTCAACCAAAAAGAGGCCTAGATGACTCAAGTTCGGGAAGCATCGAGTGAGTCGACAAGACTCGACGAGTATATATGGTATCTACTTAGACAGTTTTTGGGCTCCGACGTTGAATGCGTTGAGTGCACTCAATGCCATGGGTTGAATGGCGTTGAGTACGTTGAGTGCACTCAACGCCATCTTACTTAGAAAGAATTTTGAGCTCGGGCATTGAGAGCGTCGAGTCCACTCAACGCCATGGGCTGAATGGAGTTGAGTGCATTGAGTGACCTCAACGCCATCTTACTTAGGAAAATTTTTGGATCGGGCGTTGAGTGCATCGAGTGCACTCACCATAGGCTGAATGGCATTGAGTGCGTTGAGTGCACTAAACTCAATCTTACTTGGGAAGAATGTTGAGCTCGGGCGTTGAGTGCGTCGAGTCCACTCAACACTATGGGCTGAATGGCGTTGAGTGCGTTGAGTGCACTCAATGCCATTTTACTTGGAAGAAATTTGAGTTCGGGGCGTTGAGTGCGCTGAGTCCACTCAACGTCATGGGCTGAATGGCGTTGAGTGCGTTGAGTGCACTCAACACCATTATACTGAGAAAGCATTTTCTAGAATTATGGCGTTGAGTGAGTTGAGCTCACTCAACGCCGTAGACTAAATGGAATTGAGTGAGCTCATAGTTGAGCTCACTCAATGCCATTGTACTTAGAAAATTTCTGGCGATTTTGGCGTTGAGTGTGGAGGCTTGTCTCAACGCTTTTTCCTGAGAGAAATTTTTGGCCCTGTTTGCTGGTTTGTATGAAGAGGCTGAACCAGATCTTTTTGGGACTTGCTCCAGGATGAATTAATAGGCCCCGATCATTTCATTAAGACATATTTAAAAAATAATAGCGGTTCAATGGTAGAATGCCACGTGGCAGACAGTTTAACCCGAATTCCATGTTAATGGAGAGAGAGAGAGAGAGGAGTAAATGCCATTCATGGCTTGGAAGGCCAAGGGCCCACTCTTCTTGCTGAAATCACCTCCCCCAATCAGTTAGGAGAAGAAGTCTTTCCAGCCATAACATCAACTAGGGGAGGAGAATTGCAGTTACCGAAATCTCTCATTAATGGCTGCCGCCAGCTAGACCCCTCCTGTTCCCCTTTTTACTCATCTAAAAGCACCCCTGCATCCAGGGCAAGCTTTTACACACCTTACTTGAAGGAGCCGAAGAACTTCACTGTGTGTTGCAGGAACCGAGCGCCGCCACAACCACCAATGGCTTCCCGGCGATCGACGCGTCTCCAGGCCGCAAGCAAGGTCCTCCTTTAGTCCTTCTATGGATAGATCTTAGGAATCTTTTAGGATGAGAATCGGGCTCAAATGAGCAAGATCGGGTGATGAATTTCCATGTTTTTTCCGAAAAAAAAATGAGTGGTCGGGTTCGCCGGAATCAGCACCTCTGATGGTCGTGCCGTCGCCCAGCGATTGCCACCACCTCGACGGAGGTGGTGGTAGCGGTGGCCGGCCAGGGAGGTGGCCGGGTGGCCGGGAAAATGTCTTGGAATAAGCTCCAGGTTTGGCTAATAATAGCCCTCGTCTGGCGGAATAAGACGATCCAGCAACCGTCGGATCTTGCATCAAGATCTGTGCTGATCATTTAAATCCTTTTTAAGTGAATTTTATATATTATGATAACAGTCACTTTAGAAAATTAATGAAAAATAATTAGAGGCTCTATATGAGGAAATGGTCAACATATAATTTGTAGCCCTATGGGTCTACTTAATTTTAAAATTGATTTGGGTCAATTTTGCCAACTGGTTTGACCAGGGCAGCCATTTTGGTGGGATCTATACCTAGAGCTAGGCATAGATTAAAATGAGTGCCCCAATTCATCTCTTTTTAAAATGACTTGAAATATGGATAGGGAGTCACCCTAGTCTATATCTAGGTCCTGCTCAAAAATTGGAATTTTTGGGGATAAGTTTCCTATAGTTTTTGTAATTATTTAATAAACCATGATTAAATTAATCAAGGCACCAAATGACCTCCAAACCCTCCAAAAATTTGGTAAGTCGTCCTTGGGGTCATCATACGGTTCTGGATAAAATTTCATCTCATTTGGATATGATTTGAATTGAATTCTTGTAAACCATAGCCTTATCATAATAAGGGTTTTTAGGTCAAAAGTGTGCTTTGTGGTTTGAGTGGTCAATTCACCTCAACAGAGGTTGGGATTTGGGCCACTGGTTTGGCATGATATATAGTAACCCCATATGGGTTATGGGATGGTTTGGGATTTAATTGCCTTAGGACCCAAGTTCAAATCCTATGTTTGGACTTTGGGGATTGAGAAGGGCATGGGGGTCAAATGCCCTTATATGAACTTGAAATTTGGTGGGAAGGATACTAGAGTAGCTAAAGTCCTATGGTAAAATTCTTAGAGGATTTGGAGATGGATAGACCCCTCAAAACCCTAACTTTAGTTTAGAGCACAACACTTGTACATACAAGATAAGCCACCAAAACCTAATGAAAAGCCATGGAACTTGGGTAGAATAGTCATAGGATCAATAAGGCCCTTTGGTAATTTTATTGGTAATTTTGGATCAATACATTTAGCACCTTCCTTAGAGTACATGAAAATTTCCCTTGATAATCTTTCAATTATTATGATCACCTTGTTGAGTAGGAAGTTATGAGAATTGGGCAGAGGGTATGTTATACCAATATACCCTTACATGAATTTATTTATAATTTTCAGAGTTATATTTTCAGTACTTTGTTCACAAGCTTTTAAGAATAATGTTATGTTCAATAATAAATTCAGAACTCCACACTTGTTGAAAAATTGTGAAACTTTATCAGTAGTGATTCTAGGTCAACTTGCTCTTGTGGAAATTCTATTACAATTTTTGGAGAAATAATTTCTGTACTTAGTGCATTAAATTACCAATTTGGATTGTTGTTCAAAAATAAAGTTTAGAGTTCATTATTCAATGATAAATTATGAAACTTGACCTGGAGTGTTTAAATGTTATTATGTTCATGCTTGAATTTTCTCAGAATTTTTGGAAGTGTATTTTCAACACTTGCTTCTTTAAATTGATATAAATTGGCTATGTTCAAAATTATGATTAGAGGCCTAAACCATGCTGAAAAATTGGGATACTCTGGTTTTACTATTCAATAGTCATCATGTAATTATCATAAATTTTATAGAGCTTTTGCATGTCTGAAAGGGGTAAATTAGGAAATTAATTAAATTATCAAGTAAATTAGGAAAATTATGAAATTCTGGATTTAGGCTAATCATGGCATGGTAGACCCCCCCAATAATTATTATAGGGATATTGGATGATAATTTTGAGTACCACCCATTGTATACATCATATAGCTAAGGATGGTCTGCGTTTAGTAAAAACTGCAGAAATCATGATATGGTTCAAGATGAATCCAAAGAGTTGGGATGTTAGTGTATTGACTTGGTAAGTGCATAGGTGATACCTGTCACAACCCGCATTTTCTCCGAATTTAATGATTATCAGAGTACGAGAAAACACGTGTCGTGATGCCACGTCGAGCAGGGGATAACTGTCGACGCTAAGGTGAATCACTATCCACCCTCTTTTATGAAAAACTCATAAGTTTATTAATTAGAAAATCAGTTATATTTTAAGGTCGTATCCCTCGGCTCCATGGATCATCTAGTCCACACTTCAAAGTTATACTTATACGTAGCGGAAAATACTTTATTCATTTTTTTCTAACATCCCAAGAAATGCATAAGCATCCCCAGGGGACACCTTAGACTATGCAAGACCCTAGATTTAACTCATATTATATATATAGACAAATGACGTTTTACGTCGCTTTAAAAGTAGCATTTGAGCTTCTTAGAACAACATGTTGATTATGATTTACATATAATAATTGTTTTATAGGTTTTAAAGTAGCTAGCAACCTAACATAAATCATCCCAGGAGCAAGTTTAATGAATCCAAAAAAAAGACAGTAAAACTAACAGTGTAAGCAAGCGCAAAGTATCTAAAAGAGAAACCACCAATGGGTCTCAATAACTGACACGAACCCACTGGTGAGTAGGTATGTCTATACTACAAGTCTAAAGAAAAGCTACCTCCCAAACAAGAGGAACTGAGAACCACAGTAGCAGCTGAAATGCTAGAAAATCTCCAGGAGCAAACTTGCCGCACAGTCGGCTAAATACCTGTACCTTAGGTATTCAGAAAAATGAACACCTATGCAAAACAACTATCAAAAGGAAAAAGAAAAGGTACAATAGATTTATAAAGGAATTAAAATCAGGTCAGAAGTATGTTAAAGTGAAGTAAAAAAGGTACATGTAAAAGAAGGTAAGTAAAGCAGGTAAAACTGATACCCAACAAAAGTGAGTAGAAATGGAGTGCACCAAGAGCACGAATGAAGCCCAACTTCAATAATCTCTGCAAAAGGTTTAGCACAACTAGAAAACCCTAACATAGAGCCAGAGGGGAGAGAATCACCTAGTATAAGAGACGGATAATAATCAGTAACAAGGGCCTAGACTGGTGGCCACATGTCCAACCAAATCTAGCAGGCCTAAATATCTTCGAGGGCTGTGGCGGCAGCACCGGTCTAACTCAACCAAACAGCTCATGCTGCCTTAATAAGACAAGAAGAAAATAGGGGTGGCGGCATCGGTCCAACTCTCCGCTAAATCACATCATGCTCCAGCACTAAGTGACTCGGGAAAACCCTTACTAGTGGTTGCATGAACCACCAAGAAGTCAACACAACCCTATTCCAACTAGAGCAACCCATCTAAGAACCCTAAGTACAAACCAACGGTCTAAACGTCGAGTTTATCCCATCTAGTGGTTTGACATAAAGTAACTAGACAGAGATTTGATACTAAACATATGCATGTAGCTTAATACTAACACTTACCTATAACTTAACCTTAAACATACACAAGTCATCTGATCTCAAACTAAACATACACAGTTAGTCTAAGAACCAAACGTATACAATTACATTAATTTCGAAACCTACATAACCGATTTCCTTTTGATACCAAAACGCACTTAACTAATTTGATATAAAAACATATACGATGAATTTGATACAAACATGTACCGATAGATTTAAAATAAATCGAGTTGGTCTTAGTTTACGCCCAAGGAAAATAACAATCTATATAATAAAACTTGAAATTAACACGATTTTAATAATGGAGTTTGCTATAATTTAATCAAGGAAACGCTTATAACCAGGCTAAAACAAGGCGTTACATTCTAGGAAAACAGCAAGTTAATACCAAAGCCTTGAAATGAACAAAGTTCTAGTAATAGAGCATTCGAGTTATACCCGGTTAAGCAAGATCCAAAGCCCAAACAACAAACGAACAAAACAAACAAAACGAGGTAGCAATTATTGGGGAGAACCAATGAAAGTCAAGGGGTAACAAGTAACTGAAATGGAGATGTGGTAAGCCCTACAAACGGAAATTAGTAAACCTAAATTCCGAGCTAAAAATCTGAATGGAAGCTGCACGGACATGGCTGGAATTACTTCGGCAAGGTGAAGGGCACACTTGCCTTGGGTTTTGTTTTTTTTTTTGCTTTTGGGAGAAATTCGGCCAAGCCCCCTCTTCTCAAACCGCCGGCCACCAAATATTTCGGCAGCACCTCCCTCTGAACGGTCGGAAATCACAAAGAATACATAAAAAGATTCATGGACAATAGATCGGGAAGAACAACACCATCAAAACCCAAAAAAAGGAAAACCTAACCTACCGATCGGACAAAAACATGGATGAAAATGCACAAGGTTTACCTTAAAATGAAGATCTCGCCTAGGGGAGTTCGGATCTGGCCTCAAACCAAGTTTTCGAGCAGATCTGGGCGGTGAACGGGTGGTCGTAGCGGTCACAGGACTTCCGCCTCTTTTCTTCCACACGAAGGAACAGGCGCTCGATTTTTTTTCCTCTTTATTGCTGGTCAGCTGAATGGGGGGGGGGAAGGAAACCTAAATAATTAAGCATATATATAATATAATACCTAATATATAATATAACTTATGAAACCTAATATTAACTAATACATATAATCTCATAACTATTCCTAACAGTATACTCTTATAAACATATACCATCTAATTAACTAAAAAAACAACTAACCACTCTCATTACAAACACTTATATAAATATATATTCTCCCATATATAAACCACACGCATATACGCGCGAACACACATACATATACTAACACACATATATACGTAAACACGCACAAGTAAGCTTAAATAATGCTCTACACAAACGTACATGTGCATTCTCGCACTGGCACGCCCAAAACACGCGTTATGCCAAAAGTGCGTAAATATACATATGCGCTCACATAAAGTGACGACTTGCTAACTAGCGACATTCAAAATGATGTGAAATTTAACGATCTTGGATTTCCATCAAACTCGCACCGTAGCTAAACACTCGTGCTACGAAAACACCGGCGAAGTCGAAAACGACCTCCGATGATCAAACACTCGGGCTAACCTCACCCGAAGTCAAAGCACAAGGATTCCCTAAGAGGCTCGGCCAGGCCTCCAAAACAGACGCCGACTAGCTGGGGAAACCATACAACAGGCTATAACCTCTAAGAACACCTAATGAGGTACTCTAACAATGGCACGAGCAAGAAATGCATCAACGTAACGCCGAATGAGAATTTAAATAATTGCCGAAAAATCGGGGGCGTTACAGTCACTCCCCCTTACGTACACTACTTCTACTAAAGAGGGTAAGTAACAAAACTAAAGTTACTAGAAAGAAAACATACCCAACAAATTAGGGGAACGGGCGAGGGTGAGCCTCCATCATGGCCGACTCTAGCTCCCAAGTCGCGCTTTCTAAATCCTAATTCTTCCAAAGAACCTTCACCCTCGGGATAGACTTTGTCCGCAGCACTCGATCCTGAGTATTCAAGATGCGGACCGGCACCTCAACATATGAGTGGTTAGGCTCCAACTGGGGCACAACATCCAAGACTTGCCCACTGCTCCGCACACACTTCCGTAGCTGGCTTACATGAAATACATTATGTACACCTGGGAAGTTGGCGGGCAGATCCAACCTATACGCTGCCACACCAATACGCTCCAAAATCCTGAATGGGCCCACATACCTCGGATCTAGCTTATGGTTCTTGCCGAACCTCTTCACTCCAACCATCGGAGACACCTTCAAGAAGACCAAATCCTCCACCGAAAATTCCAAATCGAACCTACGCCGGTTGGCGTTCTTCTCATATCTTTCCTGAGCTAACGGAAGCTTTTCCCGAATGAGCTTCACAGCAACCTCCATTTCCTCGAGTGCATCAGGACCGAACAAAGGCCTCTCACCATCCTTAGTCCAAAACAACGGAGTTCTGCAGCGCCTCCCATACAATGCCTCGAAGGGAGCCATTTGCAAGATCTCTTGGTAACTGTTATTGTAGGAAAACTCCATGAGCCGCAAACGCTCATCCCATGCTCCGTCGTGGTCTAGGATGTAGCACCTGATCATATCCTCCACTATCTAGTTCTCCCGCTCTGTCTGCCCATTGGTATGTGGGTGGTAAGCGGTAGAATACCTCAAATCTGTACCCAGACCCTCTTGCAGACTCCTCCAGAAGCGAGACGTAAAACGAGAGTCTCAATCAAAAATGATGCTAACCGGCACACCGTGCAATCTGATGACCTCGTTCAAATACAACTCTGTTATCTTCTTCATCGGGTAGTCGATCTTATAAGGTAAGAAGTGCACACACTTCTTCAATCAGTCCACGATCACCCAAACTGAATCAAATCCCCTTGGAGATCTCGGTAAGCCCGTAATGAAGTTCATAGAGATACTTTCCCACTTCCAAGTCAGGATCTCCAAAGGAGTCAACTTGCCACCAGGCCTCCCATGGTCGGCCTTCACCCGCATGCAAGTGTAACATTTAGAAACATACCGAGCTATATCCCCCTTCATACCATAACACCAGGCGATCTGCTTCAAATCATTATACATCTTGGTGGATCCTGGGTGGTAGGCATGTAACACCCCGAAACTCAAAAGAGTGACAGGTGACGTTTTAAGCAAAGTTTGGGATTTGGAGCAGGTGACACGGGCATGTCACGGGCGTGACACGGGCGTATGACGGGCATTACACGGGCATGTCACGGGCGTGTTCGGCCACGGGTCGCGTGGTCGACGTTGTGGCGATCGGGGATTGTCGAGTGAGACACACGGGCCATGACACTGGCACAGACACGGGCGTGTCACATGTGACACGGGCGTGTCAGAGGCCGTGTCACCGGCCGTGTCATTCTCGAGAGGTTTTTGTGTTGCATACGGGGCGTGACACGGGCCCTGACACGGGCGTGTTACATGAGACACGGGCGTGTCGGAGACCGTGTCACAGGCCATGTACTGGTCGGGGTGTCGTGCGAGACGGCAAATGGGCGACACGGCCCTGGACACGGGCATGTCGCAGGCCATGTTCGGCCCAGATTTTGTATTTCTTGGCCCCGATCATGGCCGTTCGTTTTCTCTTGATGGGATCGGATGGTGGGGAGTTGGTGCTTGCGGTTTAAACCCGAAAATAGGGTTACAAACCCTATCATTTCCTTGGGTTCATCTCTCTCTCTAAATTCTAGAGAGAAGGGAGAGCAAGGAGGAGGAAGAAGACCAAAGATCCAGTCACCGGCGGAGCTTCGGAGCTCCAAATCACGATCCGAGTCCGGATCCGCGAAGGCGAGGCCGATACGGTGCTTTCCATCCGGCTAGATCATCATGGCGCCGAGGAAAAGCGCAAGGGTAACGATTCTCTTCTTGAACATGTGAAGCTCTTCTTCCTTTGCATGGGAAAACCCCTCTCCCGCGAGTGTGCGGAGAGATTGTGGTATTCCTTGGGGTACATATGTAAAGTCCCCCTTGTTAGAGTCCGGAATCGTAGTACGGACATAGGCATGATGTGTGAAGCCTACCCGGATGTGTTGGCATGGATCAGTGATGATTTGCTGTACATTTTTAGCCGGAGAAGACTCCGAGCGTTTTGATTGTTTTCGGGTTGTTATGCGGTAGAATGCATCAGGGAATCTTGGAGATTAACCCCGAGGTGCACCCGGAAATCTGGACGGAAATGCATTTCTGTCATATCGGTGGCCTGGGAGCCAACCGGGTACATTGCAGGGCTATGTACAGTGTTTGAACGATATTTGGGACTGGGGAAGCTTAGCCCGCGTCAAAGGCCAAATGGCAACGGCGGGTTGAGCAACGGGCTTGTGGACCCCTACCCGCTCTATCTGCTCGTTTAAAGCGACCTAAAGTTTTATGTGGGACTTACCGAGGTTTGGAGATCGAGTCTAGGCTACGGCTGAAAGGACTAAATGCTCACGAGGTTACAACCCTGGGGGTGGTGGCGGAGTCAAGGACCGGACGGGGTTCGGACTGGCCCGCCGAGTAAGTGCCCTGAGAGCACGGGGTGTACGGCCGTGTGAGCGTGCACCTGTGATGTGATGCTTATTTCGCAATGTTGCTTGTCTTGCTAACAAGTGCAGGTAAGAAGCTTTGCCGCCCCGGTTTGGGGGCGGAATCGTTATAATTTGGTAAGCATAGCTGACCGTTGCCTTTGTTTACCACCGTGCGGTTGATTGTTGCTTGCAGGTGCTGCGGTGCCGAGAGGTAAATAGCGGGCTAAAGCCCGAGTTGCTGTGTCGGCCCTCGAAGGCCAAGTTTTGAGTGTTTTCCATTTGTGCTCATGTGTGACCGGCCTGCGTGCTGAGGTTTGGAAGACACTTTTTATTAAGCAAACTATTGTAAGGCTATAAGGAAAATATTCATGTAATAAACATTCCTTTTTGGTTTGAGTAGTGGACATTCATGCTTGGCAGGGTTCTTTATTCTGTGTGCAACTTAATAATTTACTTCCGCTAGATGCTCTGTGTAGGACGTTGTGATTGGTTGAATGTTCTCAATGCATAACCAACCAGTCTGTCGGTAGTATATGGCGTCGGGCCTCGGCCGGACCTACTGTTATATACTATGTGGCGGATAGGGGTGTTACAAATTGGTATCAAACTACTAGTTTCGGTCAAGCTTAAATGAATTCGTGGGCGAATTCACTTTAATGGGTTGTGAGCACATGTGTGTGCGTCATCGTTATAACATGAAAAGAACCCATGAATGTCCACTTAGAAATGAAAATACACATGTTTGAGGAACCTGCGTGTTCCTATAATTGCTTTTTGCAATTTTGTTCAGTCACTTATGGTGTTTTGAACGGCTATAGCTGTCCAAGAGTGGAGCGTGGCAGTCTGAACACAC
Source organism: Platanthera zijinensis (assembly GCA_039513925.1). Taxonomy (NCBI): domain Eukaryota; kingdom Viridiplantae; phylum Streptophyta; class Magnoliopsida; order Asparagales; family Orchidaceae; genus Platanthera; species Platanthera zijinensis. Next base: position 65,006,723 of record CM077089.1, on the reverse strand, counting down.
ATTTGCTGAGCAAAGTACTGCATCGAGCGACGTGCCTGAGACCCCTACTGCTTTGGAAACTATAATAAGAGTGGTTGAAGCGGTGTTTGCTGTGACCAATGCACAACATGGAGGTAATGTTCAACCCTTTGTCCCTGAGTTGGCCCCAACATCGGGCAGTATGTTGGAGCAAAGGGCATTTGGAGGTCAATTAGGGCAGCAGATAAACATGACTGCGGTGCAGAGAGCGCATTTAGTTTACGCATATTTGCATACGTTCCTTATGATAAGGCGCTACCCAGGCTTTGAATGGGAAAGCGAGCAATCTATAGTTGATAGATTTTATAACGGTTTGCGCATCGAGTTGCGTATCCTACTACTAGGACCAAAGTTTTTGGGATTCCGAGCTTTGGTGGAGTCGGCCAGAGCTTTGGAGGTGGAGTTGTGGAAAACTCACCAAGTACCAGTGGATAGGGTACCAAACCCTACAGATCCTATAAGGGCTGTCTATCGAAAGACGTTGAGTAAAGAGGCTAAATCATCTACTAGCCAAACCACTTACAAATGTTATTCTTGTGCCAAGAAAGGGCACTTTGCCAGAGAATGTTGGGCGGATGTTCGGAAGACAACAAAAGTTTTGACAGGAGCAGTCAAAGATGCTTTGGCAAAGGATTTGGTGGTCAAGTGGACAACCTCAAAATCTGGGTACCGTAGGTGGTACAAGAAGGCTAGGAGGTCGGGTCTAGTCCCTTCCTCTAGCACATCCGGAGTGACTACAGTTCAAACCCCGGATGCATGCTTTGTTTGTGGAAAGCCGGGGCACTATGCCCAGGATTGTTGGAGTGGACGCCTAATGTCCAAAAAGAATTCGGGGGCAATATCTGAGGAGAAGGGAAAGGCGGTGGCATCCACTGCATCACTGTTTACTCCGGCCCAACTGGGAATGGACATCCTTGGCCAGCAGGAGGCCATGTGGCCGACCGTCGGGATGTCAGGTATGGTTCTTCTTATTAGCAAACTAGTTCCTTATGCCGGATACCTTATGCATGGTAACTTAGAACTGGAAGTTCTAGGCTTTGTTTTGGAATATTGGTAATACGGAGAGAGCAAAATTTCGATACGGGAACTTCGTATTCCTGTTATCCGAAGAATCTGTATCGTGCATCAGAGTTTTCCCTTTGATGGTAAAGGAACAATTCGGATGGGTTATTGCCCAGTGGTCGTCCAATGCGCGCGGAGATACAGTCTAGGCGGTAAGAGTCTTACTAAAAGTCAAGGATTCGACTTGCTAGCGTCGCTGTTGCCGCTAGTAGAGTTTAACGTCATCTTTGGTATGGACTGGCTTTCGGGGCAGAAGGCTTTTATCATTTGCAACCGTAAAGAGACCTAGCTGGGTGCTGGGCAGGAGACAACGTTTGCGGAACTGAAGGGATCGAGCAGGACACTGACGTCTGCCCTCCCGGTGGTCAAGATAGTTCGTGCATGCGCAAGCTGTTCTTCACGTTAGTGGAGGCTGTAACGCCTAAGTCAACTCTGGGTAGTATCCCAATGGTTTGTGAGAAACCCGATGTATTCCCGAACAATCTCCCTGGAGCCCCACCGTAGCGAGAGATCGATTTCACGATTGAGTTATGCCAGGTGCCAAACCTGTGTCACGCTCTCCTTATAGGCTGATGCCTAAGGTGATAGCAGAGTTAAAGGTTCAACTAGAAAAGTTGATGGAGCAAGGGTATGTGCGTCCAAGCTTATTGCCTTGGAGCGCACCGGTCCACGTTACTCAGAAGAAGGACGGGATCTTGCAATTTTGTATCTGTTGCAGAGAGCTATATAATTTTGCAGAAATAGGACTAGTAATCAATCCAAATGATCGATGATCTTCTGATCAGTTAGTCGGGTCTTCGGTGGACTCAGTAGTGGATCATAAGTACGGTTACCCTCATCTGAGAATAAGGGTAAGTGTTATCGCAAAGACGGTGTTAAGCACGAGTGATGAACAATTTGAGTCTACGATCGGGTCGTCTTGGCAGTCAAGTGTGGCATCAGTGTTCATAGACCGGATGAACGGAAAGTTCATGGAGTACCTAGTCCATTTTATGATCGTCTTCATCGATGACACATTGGGAGTAATTGTAGTGCGAAGGGTATTGATTCGGAATATCTACTTTTGGTTTTGTGGACGCTAAGGAGGAACCATGTATACACCAAGTTCTCCGAACACGAGTCTTGGGTTATCCTCGTAGCGCTCCTCGGTCCTATAGTTAGTAGAGTGAGAGTGTGTGGGTCCAGCGTTGTTTGTCGCAATACGAGGGTGGCCTGTGTTGTCTCGGTAGCGGAAGTCCAGAGTTTCTGGTGTGGTCGGCTACCACAGGCGCTTCGTACAGGACTTCTCGCGGATAGATTTACCCCTCACAACGTTGTCAAGTAAAAGCTTAAAAGGTTGTTTTGATGCTCGAGTGCGCCCAAACTTTGAAGGGTTAAAGAGTTGGTCAACCACGGCGCCAGTGTTAAGTTCGCCGAGTGGAACCAAAAGCTGTGAGATCTACGGCACTGCCTTGGGCAGTGGATTGGACTGCGTGCTGCTGCAGCGTGGTAATGTTGTGGCTTATGGCTCGCATTAGTTGAAAGAGCACGAGGAGAATTGCCCGGTCCGCCATCTGGAGTTAGCGGCCGTGTGTTTTGCGCTTAAGCTGTGGAAGAATTATTCGTACGGCACATAAGTCGATGTTTGTACCGATCATAGGAGTCTGATATATCGGTTGGATCAAAAGGGTCGGAAATTGAGGCAACAAAAATGGATGGAGTTCCTGGGGGACTATATGTTCGAAAGTTATTTTGTGCTCATTGTAAGGCAATGTAGTTGCAGATGCGTTGAGACGCAGGGCTTCCGCCCAAGCCAACTTGTTGTAGGTTCCTGTTGAGGGTTTGACCCGGGAGTTGGAGATGTTAGTTATCTCTTGTGTTGACAAGCAGACTAGCGTTGAAGCGTAATTGAACTGGTCGGAAGACCAGTATGACCTGGCTGATCGTATTTGGCAGACTATGGTTTGGGAAGCAGCGTGAAGGAAATCATGAATACAGCTTCGATGGGTCAAAGTCCCAAATCGACGATTGAAGGTGGGATACTAAGGAAAGACAATCGTTTGTGTAGCCCAAGCATGGGTAATCTATGGGTGGATTTGTGATACGTTATACCAAGTACTCAACTCGCTTAGGAGGCACAAGTTGTGCCGATATCTGTAGAAGTGCTCTGGTGGCCAGAACTCTAGAAGGTCGTGGCACTATGTGTGACAAAATGCCAGCCTTGCGCCTTAGTGAAGGAAGAGTGCCAAGTGCCGGGGTATTATTGAATCCTTTCCTAGTTCGGAATAGAAGTTCGACTGGACTGTGTGCATGGTTTGCCAAAGTCACAGTGTGGAAGCGACGCCGTGTGGGTGACCGTAGTTGTGTTGACTTTAGTGTCGCACTTCATTCCGCATAGGAAGGATAATTCGGCGGAGTAACTGGTAAATGTTTTTGGATAACATAGTTAGACTGCACGGTGTGCCCCGCGACATCGTGAGCAATCGAGGTGGGCGTTCTACGTCCAATGATTGGAGGTGGTTACAGAAAGTGATGGAGACTAAGTTGTAGTTTAGTCCAGTCTTACATCCGCGGACGGATGAGAAGACCGAGTGGGTCAATATGATGTTGGAGGACGTGCTTCGTATGTGCGTTCTGGACTTCGGGAAGCAGTGGGAAGGCCATCTGTTTTGGTACATTTTGCGCACAACTTTAGCTACCAAGCGAGCATACAAATGGCGCCCTTTGAGGCCCTTTTTGGTAGAAGTTGTCGCCTGTCGTTGTCGAGGTTAGAAACGGATGACACGAAGTTGAATTTAAAGCAAGAGGTGTTAAACACTACCCCTTTGGTGCGAACCATATGAGAACTTTTTCTAATCGCTCAGGAGAGGCAGACTAAGTACTTTAACGCCACGTATCGGAATGTGGAGTTATCGGATGGTGTATTGGAAGTTATAGTCGTTCAAGAGTGTTTCACGGGAGCGACGCTTGGGGAAGCTGAGCCCGGTATACCTTGGACCACTTGAGGTTTCTAGATCGGTTTGGAGAGGCGGCGCAAGAGCCTTCAAACTTGATCGTGAGTGATCAAGTTTTGGTGGACGAAAGGTTGACGACTAGGGTCAAACCTGTTCGTTTTGGAGACCGTGAAGTCGAGCGACTTTGTCTCAAGGAGATCAAGATAGTCGTGGTCCGGTGGGACAATTGCGATAGCGAGGAGCTCTCTTAGGAGTGAGAGCAATCTATGTTGGAAGTGTACCCGGAGTTGTTCCGCCTGGGTACCGCTGAGAGTTTCTGTTTTCTCTCCTTTAGTAATTTCGTGGACAAAATTCTTTTAAGAAGAGGAGAGTTGTAACACCCAGAAACTCAAAAGAGGGACGGGTGACATTTTAAGCCAAGTCTGGGATTTGGAGCAGGTGACATGGGTGTGTCACGGGCGTGACACGGGCGTGTAACAAGCGTGACACGGGCGTGTAACGGGCGTGTTCGGCCAAGGGTCGCGTGGTCAACGTTGTGGAGATCGGCGATCGTCGAGTGAGACGCACGGGCCGTGACACGAGCACAGACACGGGCATGTCACATGTGATACGGGCGTTTTAGAGGCCGTGTCACCGGCCGTGTCATTCTCGGGAGGTTTCTGTGTTGCACACGGGGCGTGACACGGGCCCTGACACGGGCATGTCACATGAGACACGGGCGTATCGGAGGCCGTGTCACAGGCCATGTACTGGTCGGGGTGCCGTGCGAAACGGCGAATGAAAGATACGTCCCTTGATACGGGCGTGTCGAAGGCCGTGTTCGGCCCAGATTTCGTATTTCTTGGCCCCGATCGTGGCTGTTTGTTTTCTCTTGATGGGATCAGACGGTGGGGAGTTGGTGCTGGCGATTTTAAACTCGAAAATAGGGTTACAAACCCTATCATTTCCTTGGGTTCATCTCTCTCTCTAAATTCTAGAGAGAAGGGAGAGTAAGGAGGAGGAAGAAGACCAAAGATCTGGTCACCGGCGGAGCTTCAGAGCTCCAAATCACGATCCGAGTCTGGATCTGTGAAGGCGAGGCCGATACGGTGCTTTCCATCCGGCTAGATTGTCATGGCGCCGAGGAAAATCGCAAGGGTAACGATTCTCTTCTTGAGCATGTGAAGCTCTTCTTCCTTTGCATGGGAAAACCCCTCTCCCGCGAGTGTGCGGCGAGATTGTGGTATTCCTTGCGGTAGATATGTAAAGTCCCCCTTGTTAGAGTCTGGAATCGTAGTACGTACATAGGCATGATGTGTGAAGCCTACACGGACGTGTTGGTCTGGATCAGTGATGATTTGCTGTGCATTTTTAGCCGGAGAAGACTCCGAGCATTTTGATTGTTTTCGGGTTGCTATGCGGTAGAATGCATCAGGGAATCTTGGGGATTAACCCCGAGGTGCACCCAAAAATCTGGACGGAAATGCATTACTATCATATCGGTGGCCTGGGAGCCAACCGGGTACATAGCGGGGCTATGTACTATGTTTGAACGATATTTGTGACTGGGGAAGCATAGCCCGCGTCAAAGGCCAAATGGCAACGGCGGGGTGAGCAACGGGCTGGTGGACCCCTACCAGCTCTATCTGCTCGGTTAAAGCAACCTAAAGTTTTACGTGGGACTTACCAAGGTTTGGAGATCGAGTCTAGGCTACGGCTGAAAGGACTAAATGCTCATGAGGTTACCACCCAGGGGGTGGTGGCGGAGTCAAGGACCAGACCGGTTCGGACTGGCCCGCCGAGTAAGTGCCCTGAGAGCACAGGGTGTACAGCCGTGTGAGCGTGCACCTGTGATGTGATGCTTATTTTGCCATGTTGCTTATTGTGCTAACAAGTGCAGGGAAGAAACTTTGTCGCCCCGGTTTGGGGGAGGAATCGTTATAATTTGGTCAGCATAGCTGACGTTGCCTTTGTTTACCACCGTGCGGTGGATTGTTGCTTGCAGGTGCTGCGGAGCCGAGAGGTAAATTGCGGGCTAAAGCCCGAGTTGCTGTGCCGGCCCTCGAAGGCCAAATTTTGAGTGTTTTCCTTTTGTGCTCATGTGTGACCGGCCTGCGTGCTGAGGTTTGGAAGACACTTTTTATTAAGCAAACTCTTGTAAGGCTATAAGGCCAATATTCGTGTAATAAACATTCCTTTTTGGTTTGAGTAGTGGATATTCATGCTTGGCAGGGTTCTTTATTCTGTGTGCAACTTAATAATTTACTTCCTCTAGATGCTCTGTGTAGGACGTTGTGATTGGTTGAATGGTCTCAATGCATAACCAACCGATCTGTCCGTAGTATATGGCGTCGGGCCCCGGCCGGACCTACTGTTATATACTATGTGACGGATAGGGGTGTTACAAGGCAACACTTGATCCATGAGCCTCTTTGCATACCATACTCCTGATATCTCCAACCGCGGGGATGCAAAACCTACCGCGGTACTTCAAAGTACCCGAATCATCAATAGAGAAATTTTGCAACTCACCTCTCTCAGCCCTGAGGTACAGGTGTAACAAATCCGGATCATCCTTCTGGTGCAACCTGGTGAGTGAAATCCAAGATGGCTCTGCCATTGCCAAACTGCTTTTCAAATCACAGCATCCCACGGAGATGTCCATCAACAAGAACTCTTCCACTAAACGGTCTGCCGTGAGGTTTAAGATCTTCCCTATCTTGTGGCTCAGGGCGTCGGCCACCACATTGGCCTTGCCTGGATGGTACTGGATATCCACGTCATAATCGGCCACAAAATCTAGCCACCGCCGCTTGCACAGATTCAGCTCCTTCTGTGTAAAAATGTACTTCAGGCTCTTTTGATCTGTGAAAATCTTGTACTGAGCCCCATAGAGTAGATGCCTCCACAGCTTCAACGCAAAAATCACCGCCGCAAACTCGAGGTCATGCGTAGGGTAATTTCGCTCAGGAGTCTTCAACTACCGTGACCCATATGCAATCACCTTCCCCTCTTGCATCAACATGCCTCCGAGCCCAATATGCGAGGCATCCACATACACATCATAGTCCTGACCCTCCGTAGGCAACGTCAACACAGGGTCAGAACACAACCTGCTCTTCAGCTCCAGAAAAGCCTCCTCGCATTTCTCGCTCCAAATGAACGATGCATGCTTCTGCGTCAGCTTAGTCAAGGGCGCTGCCAAGGTAGAAAGCCCTAAACAAACCTTCTATAATAGCCGGCAAACCCCAAGAAGCTCCTAATCTCCTTGGGTGTTCTCGGCCTAAGCCAATCCATCACTGCAGAAATCTTCTCCGGGTCCACTGAAATGCCATCTTTGTTCACCACATGACCCAGGAAGGAAACCTGAGGCAACCAGAATTCACATTTACTCAGCTTAGCGTACAACTGATGGTCTCTCAAGGAAGATATCACCAACCGCAAGTGTTGATCATGCTCCGCAGTATTCCGAGAATAAATCAGAACGTCGTCTATGAATATGACCACAAACTTGTCAAGAAAATCTTTGAACACCCGATTCATCATGTCCATGAATGTTGATGTCGTGTTGGTCTGCCCAAACGACATAACCAGAAATTTGAAATGTCCATGCCTCGATCGAAAAGCCGTCCGTGGAATGTCCGACTCCCAGATCCTGAGCTGATGATATCCTGATTCGAAGGTCAATCTTGGAGAACACTGAGCTACCACGCAACTGATCGAATAAGTCGTTGATTCTGCGCAGAGGATACCTGTTCTTGATGGTGACTTTGTTCAACTCTCAATAGTCGATGTAAAGGTGCATCGAAACATCTTTCTTCTTCACAAAGAGAACAGGAGAACCCCAGGGAGATGAGCTCTGCCTTATGAAACCCTTCCCCAATAACTCATCCAACAGGGTACGCAGCTCCTCCAGCTCTCGCGGGGCCATCCGATACAGCGCCTTGGCAATGGGACGCGTACCGGGCTCCAAATCAATCACGAACTCAACATCTCTGCCTGGAGGAAGACCGGGAAGATCGCTAGGAAACACATCGGGAAACTCCCGCGCAATAGGAATCTCATCAAATAGCGGCACACTGCTAACAGTCCCTAGTACCGAGACTAAGCAAACAAAACAATAAGAACGAAATAACCTCTGAACACATATCGCAGAAATCGCCGGAGAGCCCTGGCGTGAATCACCGAAAATACTCCCAGGCTTACCGTTGTCCTTCCATAAATCCAAGCGCTTACCCCTGCACTGGATCACCGTATCGTATCTTGACAACCAATCCAAACCCAGGATGATGTCGAAATCTCCCAAGTCTATAACCTTCAGATCTGCCTTGGCCGGGAGATCCCCCAACATAATAGGACAATCCAGAATGCCCTGATTTGATATCACGGAATCACCCGAGGGGAATTTGATGCAAAAGGCATCACCTACCCGATAAAGAACCCACTTGCATCGCTCTACAAAGGCCCTAGCCACAAAGGAGTGGGTAGCACCTGAGTCAAAGAGAACGCGCGCCCAACAGTTCTTTACCTTAAAACTCCCTATATATACAAAAGAGAAAATTGCACAATCATTTATGAAAACAATAGCCAAACTAATCCGCAATAGAAGTAAAAACGACTAGCGAGAAGGTTTACCTGAAATGACTTGCGTCAAATTTTGAGCCTCCGCTGATGATATCATATTCAGCTTCCCTTTTCCCTTGTCCACGGACTGAGGCAGTGGCAAGGACTGAATGGGAACTGGTCGGAGCACAGACTGGAGCTGCGGGCATCGGGCCTTGGTATGACCCTTCTGTCCGCACTTATAGCAGACATTGTCCTTCAACCAGAAACGGGCAACATCATGCCCCTCTTTCTTGCACAGAGTACACACCATATTCTGCCTGGGAGCGCCCTGAATAGCATGCACATGCTCCTTCTGTGCTGCAACCCTCTCAAAACAACGCTCAGCTGGATGGACCGTCCGGCAACAAAAGCTACAGACCTCTTTGCTCCTCTTCCTCGAAGGAGCACCGGGCACATGGGGGCTCATTGCTTTAACAGCCTTCCTCTTCTCATTCCTCGCATGATGTCCTCTTTGCTTCGCGCTTTCGATGGCCTCTACCTTCAAAGCAGCCTCGACCGCCCCAGCATAACTCACTGCTCCATGAGCCACCGCTAGCTGCTGAACATCGCTCCTCAGGCCACTGAGGAAACGCTTCGCTCTATCCTCCTCTGAGCTCACCAAACTAGGGGCAAAGCGACTGAGTTTGCTAAACTCAATCTCATACTCAATGACCGTGAGCTGCCTTTGCTTCAGATGTAGGAAGTCGTTCATCAGCCTGTCTCTCTCCACTGACGGTAGAAACTTTCGCATTAAGATCTCCTTGAAGGAATCCCAAGTGCATCCTCCTACCATTCCCTCCTTCTCCCTCATCCACCAGCTCTTCACTAACCCCTTCAGCTGGTAGGCGGCCAGCATCACCTTCTGATCCTCAGACACTCCAGAATAATGAAACATCTCTTATATGGAGATCAACCAGTCATCCGATATCATGAAGTCTGCCTTACAATCGTAGGTAGGGGGTCGCAGTCGCTAGAACTGAGTGATGAAAGCCATCTCCGGGGGCACCACCACTGGAGGCACCAAAGGGGCTTGGGGTGTATGAGGTGCTGGAATAGCTAAACCCGCAGCAGGATCCTGCGCTCTCGGGGCTAGTCCTTCCACCATAGATATCAAGGACTGGATCTGGTACTGAAAGTCCACCATCTGCCTCGATAGAGCCTCATTGCTCTGCCTCAGACTCTCCACAACTGTACCGCTTTGAGCACCAGAAGACTCGCCCTCAGATTGGGGAGTCGACCTTGTCACTCTACGCTTAGGCGCCATACTAAAAAGAATAAGCAAGCAATCATCAGAACCTAGTTCAACTACTAGGATAAAAACAATCAGGTACAGACAACCCTACATAAGTACTTGCTTTCACTACTAACTTGCTCTGGGGGTTTTTTTAAAAAGAGAAATAATGTCATGCGTAACCTAAGATGGTTCACCACCATCACAATAACTCTTGTGTCTAGATCGGGAATGCATGAATTTATATTCTTTTTGACTCAAAAATTTTGTGTGTACACATGTCATCATGCAAGTCTTTAGCTTGGCACATTGTGCTTATGCAATATTATGTTATGCATGCTTGTACTATGCATTCTAAAATAGGCCCTAATGCATGTTATGAGCGGCGTACGCATGAAAATATTATTCATCCCATAATACATAACATTTTCATGCAACGAAAAAGAAAACGTGCTAGTCGCATCAATGTGGTGAGGTTATGCACCCCATAAATACATAACCCTAACATGTTGCCTCCTATGGTGGATCCATATACGAACACATATTATGCATCCCATTCTACATAATATGTCTCGTATACTTCATGTTATGCTATGAGTGTAGTGTTCGTGCTTCAGCCAAGACGTGTTGATGACATGTCGGTGTGTGTATGACATGACTCTAAACATCTAATACTTATAGGGAAAGGTTGCCCGACAATTTGTCAAGAAACCTCCCTCTGATATCAACTGTCATAACCTGCATTTTCTCCGAATTTAATGATTATCAGAGTACGATAAAACACCTGTCATGATGCCACATAGAGCAGGGGATAACTATCGATGCTCAGGCGAATCACTATCTACCCTCATTTATGAAAAACTCATAAGTTTATTAATTAGAAAATCAGTTATATTTTAAGGCCGTATCCCTCGGCTCCGTGGATCATCAGTCCACACTTCAAAGTTATACTTATACGTAGCAGAAAATACTTTATTCATTTTTTTTCTAACATCGCAAGAGAATGCATAAGCGTCCCCAGGAGACACCTTAGACTTGCAAGACCCTAGATTTAACTTATATTATATATATAGACAAATGACCTTTTACGTCGCTTTAAAAGTAGTGTTTGAGCTTCTTAGAACAACATGATGATTATGATTTACATATAATAATTGTTTTTATAGGTTTAAAGTAACTAGCAACCTAACATAAATCATCCCAGGAGCAAGTTTAATGAATCCAAAAAAGGCAGTAAAACTAATAGTGTAAGCAAGCGCAAAATATCTAAAAGAGATACCACCAATGGGCGTCAACAACTGACACGAACCCACTGGTGACTAGGTATGTCTATACTACAAGTATAAAGAAAAGCTACCTCCCAAACAAGAGGAACTGTGAACCACAGTAGCAGCTGAAATGCTAGAAAATCTCCAGGAGCAAACTAGTCCAACAGTCGGCTAAATACCTGTACCTGAGGTATTCAGAAAAACGAACACCTCAGCAAAACAACTATTAAAAGGAAAAGAAAATGTACAATAGATTTATACAGGAATTAAAATCAGGTCAAAAGTAAGTGAAAGTGAAGTAAAGCAGGTACAGGTAAAAGAAGGTAAGTAAAGCAGGTAAAACTAATACCCAACAAAAGTGAGTAGAAAGGGAGTGCACCAAGAGCACAAATGAAGCTGAACTTCAATAATCTCTGCAAAAGGTTTAGCACAGCTAGAAAACCCTAACATAGAGCCAGAGCGGAGAGAGTCACCTGGTATAGGAGACGGATAACAATCAGTAATAAGGGCCTAAACTGGTGGCCACATGTCCAACCAAATCTAGCAGTCCTAAATATCTTCGAGGGCTGTGGCGGCAGCACCAGTCCAACTCAACCAAACAGCCCATGCTGCCTTAATAAGACAAGAAGAAAACAGGGGTGGAGGCATCGGTCCAACTCTCCCCTAAATCACATCCTGCTCCAGCACTAAGTAACTCGGGAAAACCCTTACTTGTGGTATCATGAACCACCAAGAAGTCAACACAACCCAATTCCAACTAGAGCAACCCATCTAAGAACCCTATGTAACGACCCCATCCGTTAAATGACGTATAGTAGAAGGTCCGGCCGGGGACCCACACTATATGCCACAAATAGACGGTGAGGTCACAGGATAATACCAAACCATACGAATCCTAACTCAGAGCATTCTAGCGGAAGCTTTAAGTTACAACTTTGAACTCTCAACCGGAATGTCCAATATATAAACCACCTTTATATATAACCATGGAATGTACAACAAAGGTTTGGCCTTAAGGCCTTACAGTTCCTCTTTACATACACCATGTTTTACAAACCTCGGCGCGCAGGCCGGCCATACATGAGTAAAAGAGAACAACTAAAACAATCGCTTAGCCTTCAAGGGCTAGCCGCAGCAGCAACAGCAACAGCAGTAGGGCTTCAGCCCATCACTTACCACTTGACTCTCCAGCACCTGCACGGGAACAAACCACCCAACCGGTGGCAAACAATGCAACGGTCAGCATTCAGCTGACCCAATTATAACAATCCTACCCCTTTCTCGGGGCATGAGCATTCTTTCCCTGCAAGCATGGCATCATCAAATAGCAACTATGTGCGCGCAGGCACATTCAAGCCATCACAACTATCGGCCACACGGCCCGACAGTCCGTGCACTCAGGGCACATTCTTGGTGTACCGGAATACCAGGGTCAACACCACCGTCTACACGGTATTTGAGCATTCTAGTCTTTCCGGCGCGCGGGCCTAAGACTCTCATTAGGCGCTCAAACAAAACCTATAACCAGGCTTCCAAGTCGGACGGACCTAACGCAGGTACGGATCAGCCACCCCCCGTTGCTCAAGTCGCCGTGCCACCTCGAATACGGAAGTATCCATGGCTATTTATAGGCGCGGGTCGGTTTCACCTTTCCTGTTCGGCAATCTGCCTTTTCATCGAGTTGCAGCCCAACGGCTCAACCACTCACAAAGTGGCAACACACGGCCACAAGAGTTGCATCCAACCCTCTTCATTTCCTAGACATCGTCCAGTACTTCCTGCCGCACCAAGCAACAGGTAGGCACAAGGCATCACAAGCCATAATCACGGAGCCTTCTCCGATATGCAAACAAGCATCACCAATCCAGACTACATCCAGATGGGTTTCACACAGCATGCCTAGAGCCGTACTCCAATTCCGGCCTCTAACAAGGGGGACTTCACATATCTACCCCAAGGGACACCACAACCCAACGCACACTCGCGGGGAAGGGTTTTCCTTATGCAATGCAGAAAAGAAGGACTTCACATATCCAAGGAGGGAAATCGTTACCCTTGTCGATCTCTTCGGAGCCATCAAAAACTAGCCGGTGAGAAAGAACCGCAGCAGCCTTGCCTTCACAACGCCGGCTTCGGATCACGAATCGGACCACGGGAACTCCGCCGGTGGCTTGATGCGTGGATTACGGCAAGCGCACCGGTCGCATAAGTAATAAAGTTTGGGAATAAATCCCCGAGTGTCGGTCTCTTGAGGAACACAGTAAGGGATGAGTTAATGTCGAGGAGGACTTGAGATTGAAGTCCTCGGGGCGAAGGTAACGATGGGGGTTTTGGTGGTTGTGGAAAATAAAGTAAAAATCTAACAACTACTCCTATGCAACGCCGCTATGCGATGCTTCGCCAGGCGGGATGGAAGGCTAGTCGGGCCGCTATGCACCGAATCGCTAGGCGGATGGACGAGTAGGCTAACGGATGAGGTGGTGAGAATGGCGGAATGAGGGTCGTAAGCACCTCTTCGCAACGCACGCCACTAGCAATTGCTAGTGCGGCAAGGGTGGAGGGATGGCGGAATAATAAGGCGCACCTCAAGTAAATAAATAACGAAAACACAAATCACATAGACATGATTTAGAGTAAAAGTTAACTACAAATAAACATTCTTCATCAATACAAAGAGAATAACTAAGCTAACAACAACAAGAGGAAGAGGTGTGCGAATCGACCGAATCCGAAGCCTTGTTGAGGGTTCACGGTTGGAATCCCGGGTTGTCAATCCGAGTCCAAGCTCGGTCCTCAACTGCGTCCGGGGTAGAGGAGGCTGTCACTCACTCCCAATGGACCCGTCTTCTTCGTTGAAATGATCCGTAGATTGCGGCTCCGGCCCTTCCTTGCTTGATGGAGAAAGCTCGGTCAAAACTCCGCTTGAAGCTTGAGGATGAAGGAGGAGGCCGAGAGGATGCTCCGGCGTTGATTTGGCGTTGTAAGCTTGCCCGGAGACCCTCCCTAAGGTGGGAGATGGAGGAAGACGGCGGAAACCCTCGTTCGGGACGAGAAACGGCGGAAAAATCGCGTGATCTGATCGATCTCTAAATTAGGGCGGACCTGCGCTATTTATAGAAAACAGATTTAAACAGCGCGCACGATCACTGGCGCACGACCAGTGGTCGTGCGCGATATAGTCAGTGATCGTGCGATATGGAGGCAGAAAAGTGGAAAAAGATATAATGACTGCGCACGACCGGCAGCGCACGAGCAGTGATCGTGCGCGGTATGGCTGATGATCGTGCGATATGCCGGGACAGAACTTTCACAGAAGAGGTCAAGACTGCGCACGACCAGTGATCGTGCGCCAAAGAGGTCGATGATCGTGCGTGGGTAAAAACGCACGACCATTGACTCCTTTGCCAAAAATGGTGAATGTCCTATCCCGGACGCCCACGCGATCCCAGAACCTGCAGGAAAACTGGACGGGAAGTCGACATGGCAATCACAGACATAAATATTATGCAAAGCAAAAAGGGAAATACACACACGCACAGAAATAGGCTAATAAAGTGCACAAGACGTGGAATAACCGTAGCGAACCAAAAGGAGTGCAAATGACGCTAAACGGTGTGCAAAGACAAGAAAATAAGCCTAGATGAGTCCGAAAATAGGTATATAAAGAGGACTCATCACACCCCCAGACTTAACCATTTGCGCGTCCCGAGCAAACAAAACCTAAGCAGACGGGGAAAATGAACTAGCTAACAAAGAAATTGCAAAACGGAGTACCATGCGAAGTCGCATGCTCGCGTGCATAAAAATAAAGTAAAGGAAATTTTTAAGTATACAAAATATTTTATATTTTTCACAATGCGTATTAAAAATTTATTATTACTCAAAAGTAGAATCACGGTGAATCATCCGGTCCTACGCAGGAAGAAAGTAGACAGGCCACTAAGGTGAGCATTACCGAAGACCGGGGCTCAAGATTACCCCCAAAGGAATCCACCAATGTCGGAAACCATAAGCTTGCCCGTTCGCACTCTCTCCACGGCACTAGTCAACTCAAGCGCAAGTCCGTAGGACTTCGGGTAATAATGGGGCTTGGGTTACGGTGAGGAAAACAAGGGTAAACATGAAGGGTATGCACCTAACCCAAATGAGCGAATGTACAAAACTAGTACCCGCTGCCCACAAAATAAACACGGGTGCACCACACCCCCAGACTTAACTTTTGCAACATGGGTGTGTGCACCGCCTACTCCAAATCCAAATCATCTCAAATAAAGATTTTCAATTAAACTTTTTCTTTCTCTTTCTCTTTTCTCTTTTTCTCTTTTTCAAATATTTTTCTTTTTAATATTTTCTTTTTCTTTTTACAAAATCAGCACATTTTTCTTTTGGGCACAACCACATATCACAAATACGAATCACCACATCACAACCCAACTTGAAAATACAAACCTAAAGCTCGACTTGGGTGTGCGACTAGGATCGGCTATGAGGCTTTGGCGAATATAGTGGAGCTGAATCAAAAAGAAGGGTAGGCACAAAGGGGCAGGCAAGGGCGATGTTAGGAATGGGTACAAAGCTCAACCGGGCCAAAAGGTGGCCTACATCACTCTCACGCTAGACTGACCGTGTACCAATGCTTCAAGAATAGCTTGGGGCAAGTTCTTAGCAACCGAGAAAGATAATCCTTCCTCCCGACTCAAGCAATACGAGTCTAGTGGCGGCTACACACATTCCTACGCTACCGTTTGATTCACACCGGATTCACCAACTTTTGAGTAGAATAAAAAGAATTTACGCAGATAGAAAAATATAAAGCTATAAGCATACAGAAAAATTAAATCTACTCAAATTTCTATACAAAACGAGAGCAGTTGACTAGAAACACAGCAAGGCCAACATTTTACTCCGTCGCGCAATCCTAAACTAGCACAGAAATTTTCCAAATCGAACAAAGATACAGGTTCAACTCGTGACACGCAAACCGCTAAGCTCGCGCTCATGTGGGTGCAGTGGTGTGCGATGCAATGAACTTAAACAAAATAAAATACGAAAACCTTCTAGTATGCAAAAGAAATGTGCACGTGCAAAAGGTAAACATGCTCTCCCCCAGACTTAAACTAAACAACACATCAAATGATAGAGAAATTTAAATCAAAAAGAGCTAAGGGAAGAGGTTACCCAATGCTCAGCTAGTGAGCATACCAGAAGACGCGTGAAAACTAGGAGCAAGCCCGCCATACGAAGAATCACAACCCCGCCAATGCGTAGTTCCCATGAATACCTGCAGGGGTGAGCTCCGCAAAAACAAAAGAAAAATATACAAAAAGAAATACTAAACTAAGCTGACATAAAAAGAAATAAAAATGCAGAAAATAAAAGATAAGTACTGGGGTTATTGTCATCCCAGCACGACTTATTCAGCAAAAGAAAAATTCTAGCTAATGGGCCTATGAAAAGAAAAGTGCACAGGCAACTGTCCTAATATCCGTGTCGGTAACGGGTACCGATACGGTGATAGCACAGTTACCCCTCTACCTAGATAATAATACCTATGAAGCTCAGGTAGAGGAAGCAGGAAATAAGATGAGGAGGCGACCTGGTCCTCGCTCATCTCATCACAAAAAGAATCCTTGCCTAGCAAGGTATCGTCCACCACAAGCTCGTTGGGGGCGAAGGTGTAGGCAGAGGCTTCAACTGCAAAAGGAGTAGGAAACTCCTCACGCAAGCTGAGGCACTCGCCGACAACCTGAGCACAAGGCTCAATGTCAACCCAACTCACCTGCAGGGAGTCAACCCGCACAGGCGCAGAAGGAGAAGGGGGGTCAAGGAATAAAGGAGACGAAGAACATAAGGAACTAATCGGGGGAGTGGTCCCGGTCTCACTCCCAGCAGGATCCAAACAATGATCATCGTCGGTGTCATGTGAGTCATGGCGAGGGGAAGCCGAGACCATGAGGTCCTCGGTGGTGATTTGGACCTCCTCAACCAACAAAGAAGTAGAAACCTCCTCGCCAGCAAGGATTTCCTCATCACACCTCGGTACGTCACGGTGTTCCAAGACATAGTACTCACCATTGATGAGAATAATGTCCTCGTCACACCACGGCGCATCCTCATATTCCCAATTCCCGCAGGGCACAACATCATCAACCAACTCACTAGAAAGGGGAGTAGGTAATTCATGCAAAGAAAGCGGAGGAGCAACATCATCAGAGATAATATGCGCAGGTTCCTCCGGGGTGAATCAAAAATAGGGGAAGAAGGCACAAGGAGAGAAGGCGCCGCAATGTCGTCGCACTGACCAGTAGAAAGTCTGATGGGTGTATCCACAGCAGTCCCCCATAGACAAGGTGGTACTGCGGATACATCATCAGAATCAGAAGGAGCGGCCATTTGAGAGGTGGATGAGACAATCCGGATATCCGGTTCATCATCCGCCTCCAACTGGCGCTGAAATTCTGCGCAATCTTTCAACACATGGTCGGTGCTATGACAACACAAACACCGTTTTCCATTACTCCTCGGTCCAGGTGGGACCGGAGAGGAATATGAAAAAGATGTAGGCGGAGAAGAGTAGTGACCATAAGACTGGGGTGCGGTGTATGAAGTACCATAAGACAACGGTGCTCCATACACTGAACCACGAGAATTATGCTCCCATTCTTCAGTGGGGCACTCATCACTGTTATGCCTATAATCCCCGCACCAACGGCAACGGATATTCGCATAAGAATACATGGTGCAGCAAGAAAGAATTCACCACAAGAATTTTCTAAGCAAAAATTAAGTACTCGCAAGCAAATAAAGAGTGGAACAGCCTGCTATAGCAAAATAAAAACTAGAAAGGGAATAAAATAAAATAAAAACAACGACTAAAAACCAAAACAAAAATGAAACATGAAATATACAAATGGAAAGGGCAACTATCTCAAATCTTCCTCTCCAAAAACTCAAACGACTGTGTTCCCCGGCAACGGCGCCAAAAACTTGATGCGTGGATTACGGCAAGCGCACCGGTCGCATAAGTAATAAAGTTTGGGAATAAATCCCCGAGTGTCGGTCTCTTGAGGAACACAGTAAGGGATGAGTTAATGTCGAGGAGGACTTGAGATTGAAGTCCTCGGGGCGAAGGTAACGATGGGGGTTTTGGTGGTTGTGGAAAATAAAGTAAAAATCTAACAACTACTCCTATGCAACGCCGCTATGCGATGCTTCGCCAGGCGGGATGGAAGGCTAGTCGGGCCGCTATGCACCGAATCGCTAGGCGGATGGACGAGTAGGCTAACGGATGAGGTGGTGAGAATGGCGGAATGAGGGTCGTAAGCACCTCTTCGCAACGCACGCCACTAGCAATTGCTAGTGCGGCAAGGGTGGAGGGATGGCGGAATAATAAGGCGCACCTCAAGTAAATAAATAACGAAAACACAAATCACATAGACATGATTTAGAGTAAAAGTTAACTACAAATAAACATTCTTCATCAATACAAAGAGAATAACTAAGCTAACAACAACAAGAGGAAGAGGTGTGCGAATCGACCGAATCCGAAGCCTTGTTGAGGGTTCACGGTTGGAATCCCGGGTTGTCAATCCGAGTCCAAGCTCGGTCCTCAACTGCGTCCGGGGTAGAGGAGGCTGTCACTCACTCCCAATGGACCCGTCTTCTTCGTTGAAATGATCCGTAGATTGCGGCTCCGGCCCTTCCTTGCTTGATGGAGAAAGCTCGGTCAAAACTCCGCTTGAAGCTTGAGGATGAAGGAGGAGGCCGAGAGGATGCTCCGGCGTTGATTTGGCGTTGTAAGCTTGCCCGGAGACCCTCCCTAAGGTGGGAGATGGAGGAAGACGGCGGAAACCCTCGTTCGGGACGAGAAACGGCGGAAAAATCGCGTGATCTGATCGATCTCTAAATTAGGGCGGACCTGCGCTATTTATAGAAAACAGATTTAAACAGCGCGCACGATCACTGGCGCACGACCAGCAGCGCACGAGCAGTGATCGTGCGCGGTATGGCTGATGATCGTGCGATATGCCGGGACAGAACTTTCACAGAAGAGGTCAAGACTGCGCACGACCAGTGATCGTGCGCCAAAGAGGTCGATGATCGTGCGTGGGTAAAAACGCACGACCATTGACTCCTTTGCCAAAAATGGTGAATGTCCTATCCCGGACGCCCACGCGATCCCAGAACCTGCAGGAAAACTGGACGGGAAGTCGACATGGCAATCACAGACATAAATATTATGCAAAGCAAAAAGGGAAATACACACACGCACAGAAATAGGCTAATAAAGTGCACAAGACGTGGAATAACCGTAGCGAACCAAAAGGAGTGCAAATGACGCTAAACGGTGTGCAAAGACAAGAAAATAAGCCTAGATGAGTCCGAAAATAGGTATATAAAGAGGACTCATCATGGCTTGCTCTCCTCCTCCTTCTTCTTCCTCTCTTTCTCTCTTCCTTAAGCACAAATGAAGAATGACTTCTTCCTTGACGAATTTAATCCAGCCAGGAATCACCTGAGCCCTTGGATCTAAAGAGAGAATCTGAACGGCCACGATCTGCCCAAAAAACCCAATTTTTGGCTGACACGGCCTGTGACACGCCCGTGTCACAGGCCGTGTACCCTTAAGCGGCACACGCAGTTTGAACCGACTGAACAACACGGGTATCGACACGCCCGTGTCGAACCTGACACGCCCGTGTCAAACCTGAGACACGCCCGTGTCAAACCTGATTCATCGAGCTGCACCCAGTACACGGGTCGGAACACGGCATCGGACACGCCCGTGTCCCACCTCACACGCCCGTGTTCACGGCCGTGTTCAAGGCCGTGTACTATTCTGACTCAAACAGGCCAATTTCGAAATTTAATTCGAACACGCCCTGGGACACGCCCGTGCCGAAGGCCGTGTCCCAGGCTCGACGATCGTCGACTCCCAATCGTCGACTAACCTGAACACGCCCTGGGACACGCCCGTGTCCCAGGCCGTGTACCCCCGACATGCCCTGGGACACGCCCGTGTCCCAGGCCGTGTAAAATTTCCTGTACCTCAAAAATCATTTTGAGTCCTTTGGGGTCTTTTTGGGGTGTTACACCCTAAGTACAAACCAAGGTCTAAACGTCGAGTTTATCCCATCGAGTGGTTTGACATAAAGTAACTAGACAGAGATTTGATACTAAACATATGCCAGTAGCTTAATACTAACACTTACCTATAACTTAACCTTAAACATACACAAGTCATCTGATCTCAAACTAAACATACACAGTTAGTCTAAGAACCAAACGTATACAATTACATTAATGTCGAAACCTACATAACCGATTTCCTTTTGATACCAAAACGCACTTAACTAATTTGATATAAAAACATATACGATGAACTTGATACAAACGTGTACTGATAGCTTTAAAATAAATTGAGTTGGTCTTGGTCAACACAACCCAATTCCAACTAGAGCAACCCATCTAAGAACCCTATGTAACGACCCCATCCGTTAAATGACGTATAGTAGAAGGTCCGGCCGGGGACCCACACTATATGCCACAAATAGACGGTGAGGTCACAGGATAATACCAAACCATACGAATCCTAACTCAGAGCATTCTAGCGGAAGCTTTAAGTTACAACTTTGAACTCTCAACCGGAATGTCCAATATATAAACCACCTTTATATATAACCATGGAATGTACAACAAAGGTTTGGCCTTAGGGCCTTACAGTTCCTCTTTACATACACCATGTTTTACAAACCTCGGCGCGCAGGCCGGCCATACATGAGTAAAAGAGAACAACTAAAACAATCGCTTAGCCTTCAAGGGCTAGCCGCAGCAGCAGCAGCAACAGCAGTAGGGCTTCAGCCCATCACTTACCACTTGGCTCTCCAGCACCTGCACGGTAACAAACCACCCAACCGGTGGCAAACAATGCAACGGTCAGCATTCAGCTGACCCAATGATAACAATCCTACCCCTTTCTCGGGGCATGAGCATTCTTTCCCTGCAAGCATGGCCTCATCAAATAGCAACTATGTGCGCGCAGGCACATTCAAGCCATCACAACTATCGGCCACACGGCCCGACAGTCCGTGCACTCAGGGCACATTCTTGGTGTACCGGAATACCAGGGTCAACACCACCGTCTACACGGTATTTGAGCATTCTAGTCTTTCCGGCACGCGGGCCTAAGACTCTCATTAGGCGCTCCAACAAAACCTATAACCAGGCTTCCAAGTCGGACGGACCTAACGCAGGTACGGATCAGCCACCCCCCGTTGCTCAAGTCGCCGTGCCACCTCGAATACGGAAGTATCCATGGCTATTTATAGGCGCGGGTCGGTTTCACCTTTCCTGTTCGGCAATCTGCCTTTTCATCGAGTTGCAACCCAACGGCTCAACCACTCACAAAGTGGCAACACACGGCCACAAGAGTTGCATCCAACCCTCTTCATTTCCTGGATATCGTCCAGTACTTCCTGCCGCACCAAGCAACAGGTAGGCACAATGCATCACAAGCCATAATCACGGAGCCTTCTCCGATATGCAAACAAGCATCACCAATCCAGACTACATCCAGATGGGTTTCACACAGCATGCCTAGAGCCGTACTCCAATTCCGGCCTCTAATAAGGGGGACTTCACATATCTACCCCAAGGGACACCACAACCCACCGCACACTCGCGGAAAAGGGTTTTCCCTATGCAATGCAGAAAAGAAGGACTTCACATGTCCAAGGAGGGAAATCGTTACCCTTATCGATCTCTTCGGAGCCATCGAAAACTAGCCGGTGAGAAAGAACCGCAGCAGCCTTGCCTTCACAACGCCGGCTTCGGATCACGAATCGGACCACGGGAACTCCGCCGGTGGCTTGCTCTCCTCCTCCTTCTTCTTCCTCTCTTTCTCTCTTCCTTAAGCACAAATGAAGAATGACTTCTTCCTTGACGAATTTAATCCAGCCAGGAATCACCTGAGCCCTTGGATCTAAAGAGAGAATCTGAACGGCCACGATCTGCCCAAAAAACCCAATTTTTGGCTGACACGGCCTGTGACACGCCCGTGTCACAGGCCGTGTACCCTTAAGCGGCACACGCAGTTTGAACCGACTGAACAACACGGGTATCGACACGCCCGTGTACGAACCTGACACGCCCGTGTCAAACCTGAGACACGCCCGTGTCAAACCTGATTCATCGAGCTGCACCCAGTACACGGGTCGGAACACGGCATCGGACACGCCCGTGTCCCACCTCACACGCCCGTGTTCACGGCCGTGTTCAAGGCCGTGTACTATTCTGACTCAAACAGGCCAATTTCAAAATTTAATTCGAACACGCCCTGGGACACGCCCGTGCCGGAGGCCGTGTCCTAGGCTCGACGATCGTCCACTCCCAATCGTCGACTAACCTGAACACGCCCTGGGACACGCCCGTGTCCCAGGCCGTGTACCCCCGACACGCCCTGGGACACGCCCGTGTCCCAGGCCGTGTAAAATTTCCTGTACCTCAAAAATCATTTTGAGTCCTTTGGGGTCTTTTTGGGGTGTTACAACCCTCCCCCCTTAACAAAATTTCGTCCCGAAATTTGCACGGTAAGGAAACAAGAACCAGCAATGCTATAAATATGTTATAACAAAAAGTACACGGTCTACAGTTTATACAAATAACTCGGGAAACTCAGCTCGCATGGTCTGCTCTCGCTCCCATGTTAGCTCTTCACGGCCACAATTGTCCCATCGGACCTTGACCATCCCGATCACTTTGTTCCGCAACTGTTTCTCGGCTCGATCCTCGATCCGAATGGGTCTAACCCTCGTCGTTAGCCCATACTCGACCGGTACCCGATCATTCTCCACTACTTGAGCTGGATCCTTCACCGCCTTACGAAGGACTGAGATGTGAAATACATCATGTAATCCACCCAAATCTGCTGAAAGTGCTAATCGATAAGCAGCTTCCCCAACTCGCTCCACCACCTCAAACGGACCAAGATACCTCGGACTTAACTTTTTCAAACGCCGAATCCTGGACACACCTTTGAAGGGTTTGATCTTCAAATATACCCAATCACCCACCGCGAACTCCACGTTCCGGTGTTTGGCATTGTAGTACTTTGCTTGACGATCTTGGGCTATCAATAGCCTCTCCCGAATAGAGCGTATGAGCGAGGTCGCTTCTTCGACTTCCTTTTTCCCATTCAGCTTAGATTCGCCTGCTTTTGCCCAAGCTAACGGTGTACGACATTTCCGACCATACAACGCCTCAAATGGTGCCATACCAATACTCGCTTGGTAGCTATTATTATAGGCATATTCGACGAGAAATATATAATCTTCCCATCTCTTACCAAAGTCTAGGGCGCACATGCGGAGCATATCCTCCATCGTCCTGTTGGTTCGTTCAGTCTGGCCATCCGTTTGGGGATGAAAGGCCGTACTAAATGCTAACTTTGTACCCAACATTTGATGAACGAGCCGCCAATCATTCGATGTGAACCGCCCATCACGGTCACTAACGATGCTCCGAGGAACACCGTGCAGTCGAACAACCTGCTCCACATAAAGCTTGGCCAAGGTTTCCACTGAATCGTCTCTTCTGTTTGGAAGGAAGTGCGCCACTTTCGTCAACCGGTCCACAATCACCCAGATTGAATCATGACCGCGTTGAGATCTCGGCAACCTGTGCACGAAATCCATCGAAATATCATCGAACTTCCACTCCGGAATAGGTAACGACTTCAGGAAACCGCCAGGCTTCTGGCATTCTGCTTTCACTAACGCACAAGTATTGCATTCAGCCACATAACGTGCGACATCTTTCTTTAGTCCGGGCCACCAGAACAGCTTTTTCATATCTCTGTACATCTTTGTGCTCTCTGGGTGAACTGAGTACTTTGCAAAGTGAGCTTCGTACATCAACTCTTCCCTCAATTTACCCACACTTGGGACGCACACTCGACCATTTCTTCGTAACAAACCGTTATCCCAAGAGAATTGGTCTTCTGGCCCATCTTTAGCATAGTGCTGGAGACTTTCATAAAGCTCCGTTGCTCGCCGAACTCTGTCCGTAAGGTCATATTGTACCTCTGTCCAGTTCAAGCATGCATCGGTTGACGAACCCTTGTCAACACATAATATCTCCAAAGCTTCCAATTCCTGGATCAAACGCTGATCATGCCTCTGCAACCAGCTTGCCCGTACCGGAGTCTTTCGACTCAAAGCATCAGCGACCACATTGCCCTTCCCGGGAGTATAGTGAATCTCGAAGGTGTAGTCCCCGAGGAACTCCATCCATCTTCGTTGTCGCATATTCAGATCCTTCTGATCCAACAAATACTTTAGGCTTTTGTGATCCATATAGATATCCACTTTAACGCCATATAGATAGTGCCGCCACAACTTGAGCGCAAAGATTACCGCCGCCAACTCCAAATCATGGACGGGGTAATTCCGCTCATGCACTTTCAACTAACGCGAGCCATAAGCAATCACTTTACCAAACTGTAGAAGAACACAGCCTAAGCCGCTCCCAGATGCATCACTATAGATCTCATACCCATCGGTACCACATGGCGATGTCAACACAGGCGCCGTGGTCAAACGACTCTTCAAGTCTTCAAAAGCTCGCCCGCACTCCGGCGTCCAAATGAACTTTTGATCTTTTCTCGTCAGCGTGGTCAGAGGTAAAGCAATCCGTGAGAAGTTTTCCACAAACCGTCTATAGTAGCCCGCAAGTCCAAGGAAGCTCCTGACCTCAGCCACTGAAGACATCACTGGCCAATCTCGGATGGCACTTATCTTCAACGGATCCACCGCGATACCCTCTCCGCTTACCACATGGCCTAAAAAGGCTACTGAAGAGAGCCAGAACTCACACTTTGAGAACTTGGCAAAAAGCTTATTCCTCTGCAGGGTATGCAAGACCAACCGCAAATGGTTTGCGTGATCCTCTTCCGACTGAGAGTAGACTAAGATGTCATCGATAATCACAATAACAAACAAATCCAAGTACTCTCGGAACGTTCGATGCATTAGGTCCATAAATACCGAAGGCGCATTACATAGGCCAAACGGCATTACCGTGAACTCATAATGACCGTAGCGTGTTCCAAACGCCGTCTTGGGAATGTCACCTTCCCGGATCCTTAGCTGATAATATCCCGATTTCAAATCCAACTTGGAATAGACCGTTGATCCCGCCAGCTGATCAAAGAGGTCATCAATCCGTGGGATCGGATATTTGTTTTTCTCCGTCAGCTTATTCAACTCGCGGTAGTCAATACACAACCGTAAGCTACCGTCTTTCTTTTTCACAAAGAGAACAGGCGCGCTCCAAGGTGACATACTTGGCCGTATATATCCCTGCTCCAACAACTCTTGCAATTGGACTTTCAACTCAGCCATCTCTTTTGGCGTGATGCGATATGGAGAGCGGGCCACAGGTTTCGCACCTGGCACCAACTCAATAGAGAAGTCAATCTCCTGCTGGGGTGGTAACCCGGGAAGATCTTTAGGAAACACGTCGGCAAACTCTGACACAACTGGCACTTCACCGACACTGGCCTTTGGCTCAACAGCCTGAATTAGCGTGAAGAATAACTCCGCGCCCTTCCGAACAGCATTGACGACTTGGAGTGCAGACAACAGAGTCCCGCCAACTCCTCGCATACCAGCGAACTTCGTCACAAGTCCGGTATTCTGGCCCAGTGTAATCTCTTTGGAGTTGCAATCAATAAAGGCACGCTGCTCCGAGAGCCAGTCCATACCAAAGATCACATCAAACACCGATAACGGTAGCACAGCTGCACTCAAACCAAAATCCCGACTTCCTATTTGCACATCCACATCGCAAGCCCTATCCGCAAGCATCACACAGCCATTCGGCAACAGCACCCTTGTACTATCCACCGTCACATGACTTGGTACCCCAATTCGAGATACGAAATCCTCAGACAGAAAAGAATGCGAAGAACCCGTATCAAACAGGGCTCTCGCCAAATTATTCCAAATCAGGACAAAGCCTGCAGCACACACACATCATGCACAAGCTAAACAAAACCAAAACCAAAGCACATAAGCAAGTAAGCTAACTCAACTCGTACCTGTGACGACGTCACTTTGCTTAATCGCTTCCTGTTGGCCAAGTTGATAGATACGGGGCTGCGCCTGAGACGCAGAGGAATCAACCACCGCTTTGCCCTTCTCAGCATACGACGCACCCGTCTTCATTTCCCCTTTGCGCTGCACAACCCGACAGTCACGAGCAATATGCCCCACCCGGCTACAGTTATAGCATGTACGAGGATCCGGCCTTAATGTCGCTCCCGACACAACGGTCGTAGTCACTTGCCCAGATGGCTTGGACCTCTTGCCCCCTTTCTTCTGGTAAAACGACTTGCTCGGGCGAGGTGCTTGAAACTCTGGCTTCGACCCAACCAAGCCCTTATTCCCTTGCACTCGCTTCATGTCCTTCTCCAACGCGCACGCAGTATCAACCAACGCGTGAAACCCTTGGCTCACAGAACTCGAAAGCAGGAATCGCAACTCATCCCGCAATCCTTCATAGAACCGATTCGTTTTCCTTTGGTCATCCGCGAAGATTGTTCCCGCATATCGTCCCAACCTGGTAAACTCATGCAAGTAGGTATCCACACTATCTTCCCCTTGCTTTAACCGTTGGAACTCATTTTCCATCGCAATGCGTTGCGCCGCTGGGACATGTTTCGCCAGAAATAATCGAGAGAACTCCTCAATCGACACTTGTGTTAATTGCCTGCCCGCCAAATGGTGTACCTCAACCTCGTCCCACCACAACCGCGCCTCTCCTTCAAGCATGAAGGTGGCCAAGGTGACCTTTAGAGTTTCCTCCGCCCTGATCGCTGTCATTATCCGCTTGACACGCGATAACCAATCTTCCGCCTGCGTTGGGGATCCCATTCCCGCAAACCTAGGAGGACTGAAGGTCATGAATTGCTTCAACTGTCGGTCAGCTGCTCGTGGATCTACAGCCTCAACCGGCTCGGGTCTTACATCAACACGAACTGGCACTACTGCCGGCTGCGCTTGCCCGGTCGGCTGAATCATGGCAAATAGCGCCTCAGCCACTAAGCGAACAGTTTCCGCAGAAGGAGGAGGTGTTGGCACCTCAGCTAGTGCCGCACTCTCATCAGAGCGCTGGGGCTCAGACTGCCCAGCACCACTACGTGTCACCTATAGGTGGACAAGACACACATTAGCGAACGTATGCAAGCAAAACAACACAAAAAGGAACGCGTAGATTCCTCAAACAAGATTTTATACATTCCTTAATGGACATTCCAGAGTTCATTAGCGATACAGCAGGTCGCACAAACACGTGCTCGCCACCCCACAAAAGAATTCGACCACGAATTCGAAAGAGGAAGACCGACAAAAGATGATACCCAAATGTAACGACCCCATCCGTTAAATGACGTATAGTAGAAGGTCTGGCCGGGGCCCCACACTATATGCCACAAACAGACGGTGAGGTCACAGGATAATACCAAACCATACGAATCCTAACTCAGAGCATTCTAGCGGAAGCTTTAAGTTACAACTTTGAACTCTCAACCGGAATGTCCAATATATAAACCACCTTTATATATAACCATGGAATGTACAACAAAGGTTTGGCCTTAGGGCCTTACAGTTCCTCTTTACATACACCATGTTTTACAAACCTCGGCGCGCAGGCCGGCCATACATGAGTAAAAGAGAACAACTAAAACAATCGCTTAGCCTTCAAGGGCTAGCCGCAGCAGCAGCAGCAACAGCAGTAGGGCTTCAGCCCATCACTTACCACTTGGCTCTCCAGCACCTGCACGGTAACAAACCACCCAACCGGTGGCAAACAATGCAACGGTCAGCATTCAGCTGACCCAATGATAACAATCCTACCCCTTTCTCGGGGCATGAGCATTCTTTCCCTGCAAGCATGGCCTCATCAAATAGCAACTATGTGCGCGCAGGCACATTCAAGCCATCACAACTATCGGCCACACGGCCCGACAGTCCGTGCACTCAGGGCAAATTCTTGGTGTACCGGAATACCAGGGTCAACACCACCGTCTACACGGTATTTGAGCATTCTAGTCTTTCCGGCACGCGGGCCTAAGACTCTCATTAGGCGCTCCAACAAAACCTATAACCAGGCTTCCAAGTCGGACGGACCTAACGCAGGTACGGATCAGCCACCCCCCGTTGCTCAAGTCGCCGTGCCACCTCGAATACGGAAGTATCCATGGCTATTTATAGGCGCGGGTCGGTTTCACCTTTCCTGTTCGGCAATCTGCCTTTTCATCGAGTTGCAACCCAACGGCTCAACCACTCACAAAGTGGCAACACACGGCCACAAGAGTTGCATCCAACCCTCTTCACTTCCTGGACATCGTCCAGTACTTCCTGCCGCACCAAGCAACAGGTAGGCACAATGCATCACAAGCCATAATCACGGAGCCTTCTCCGATATGCAAACAAGCATCACCAATCCAGACTACATCCAGATGGGTTTCACACAGCATGCCTAGAGCCGTACTCCAATTCCGGCCTCTAATAAGGGGGACTTCACATATCTACCCCAAGGGACACCACAACCCACCGCACACTCGCGGAAAAGGGTTTTCCCTATGCAATGCAGAAAAGAAGGACTTCACATGTCCAAGGAGGGAAATCGTTACCCTTATCGATCTCTTCGGAGCCATCGAAAACTAGCCGGTGAGAAAGAACCGCAGCAGCCTTGCCTTCACAACGCCGGCTTCGGATCACGAATCGGACCACGGGAACTCCGCCGGTGGCTTGCTCTCCTCCTCCTTCTTCTTCCTCTCTTTCTCTCTTCCTTAAGCACAAATGAAGAATGACTTCTTCCTTGACGAATTTAATCCAGCCAGGAATCACCTGAGCCCTTGGATCTAAAGAGAGAATCTGAACGGCCACGATCTGCCCAAAAAACCCAATTTTTGGCTGACACGGCCTGTGACACGCCCGTGTCACAGGCCGTGTACCCTTAAGCGGCACACGCAGTTTGAACCGACTGAACAACACGGGTATCGACACGCCCGTGTCGAACCTGACACGCCCGTGTCAAACCTGAGACACGCCCGTGTCAAACCTGATTCATCGAGCTGCACCCAGTACACGGGTCGGAACACGGCATCGGACACGCCCGTGTCCCACCTCACACGCCCGTGTTCACGGCCGTGTTCAAGGCCGTGTACTATTCTGACTCAAACAGGCCAATTTCGAAATTTAATTCGAACACGCCCTGGGACACGCCCGTGCCGAAGGCCGTGTCCCAGGCTCGACGATCGTCGACTCCCAATCGTCGACTAACCTGAACACGCCCTGGGACACGCCCGTGTCCCAGGCCGTGTACCCCCGACACGCCCTGGGACACGCCCGTGTCCCAGGCCGTGTAAAATTTCCTGTACCTCAAAAATCATTTTGAGTCCTTTGGGGTCTTTTTGGGGTGTTACACCCTAAGTACAAACCAAGGTCTAAACGTCGAGTTTATCCCATCGAGTGGTTTGACATAAAGTAACTAGACAGAGATTTGATACTAAACATATGCCAGTAGCTTAATACTAACACTTACCTATAACTTAACCTTAAACATACACAAGTCATCTGATCTCAAACTAAACATACACAGTTAGTCTAAGAACCAAACGTATACAATTACATTAATGTCGAAACCTACATAACCGATTTCCTTTTGATACCAAAACGCACTTAACTAATTTGATATAAAAACATATACGATGAACTTGATACAAACGTGTACTGATAGCTTTAAAATAAATTGAGTTGGTCTTGGTTTACGCCCAAGGAAAATAACAAGCTATATAATAAATCTTGAAATGAACACGATTTTAATAATGGAGTGAGATATAATTTAATCAAGGAAACGCTTATAACTAGGCTAAAACAAGGCGTTACATTCTAGGAAAACCGCAAGTTAATACCTAAGCCTTGAAATCAACAAAGTTATAGTAATAGAGCATTCGAGTTATACCAAGTTAAGCAAGATCGAAAGCCCAAACAACATACGAAAGAAACAAATAAAACGAGGTAGTAATTATTGGGGACAACCAATGAAATTCAAGGGGTAACAAATGGAGATGCGGTAAGCCCTACAAACAGAAATTAGTAAACCTAAATTCCGAGCTAAAAATCTGAATGGAAACGGACATCACTGGAATTACTTCGGCAAGGTGAAGAGCACACTTGCCTTAGGTTTTGTTTTTTTTGTTTTTGCTTTTGGGAGAAATTAGGACAAGCCCCCTCTTCTCAAACCGTCGGCCACCAAAAATTTTGGCAGCACCTCCCTCCGAACGGCCGGAAATCACAAAGAACACATAAAAAGATTCCTGGGCAACAGATCGGGAAGAACAATACCATCAAAACCCAAAAAAAGGAAAACCTAACCTACCGATCGGAAAAAATCATGGATGAAAACGCACAAGGTTTACTTCGGAACGAAGTTCTCGCCTAGGGGATTTCGGATCCGGCCTCAAACCGAGTTTTCGAGCGGATCTGGGTGGTGAACGGGCAGTCGGAGCGGTCACCGGGCTTCCGCCTCTTTTCTTCCGCACGAAGGAGCAAGCGCTCGATTTTTTTTTCTCTTTGCTGCTGGTCGGCTGAATGGGGGGGAGGAAACCTAAATAATTAAGCATATATATAATATAATACCTAATATATAATATAACTTATGAAACCTAATATTAACTAATACATATAATCTCATAACTATTCCTAACAATATACTCTTATAAACATATACCATCTAATTAACTAAGAAAACAACTAACCACTCTCATTACAAACACTTATATAAATATATATTCTCCCATATATAAACCACACGCATATACGCGCGAACACACATATATATACTAACACACATATATACGTAAACACACACACGTAAGCTTAAATAACGCTACGCACGCACGTACATGTGCATTCTCGCACCGGCACGCCCAAAACATGCGCTATGCCAAAAGTGCGTAAATATACATATGCACTGACAGAAAGTGACAACTCGCGAACGAGCAACCTTCAAAACGACGTGAAATTTAACGATCTCGGATTTCCATCAAACTCGCATCGTAGCTAAACACTCGGGCTACGAAAACACCAGTGAAGTCGAAAACGACCTCCGACGATCAAACACTCGGGCTAACCGCACCCAAAGCCAAAGCACAAGGATTCCCTAAGAGGCTCAGCCGGGTCTCCAAAACAGACGCCGACTAGCTAGGGAAACCATTCAAAAGGCTATAACCTCTAAAAACACCTAACGAGGTACTCTAACAACGGCACGAGCAAGAAATGCGTCAATGTAACGCCGAACAAGAATTTATATAATTGCCGAAAAATCGGGGGCGTTACAATACCATTAGAAGTTGGGAAAAGTATGTAGTGGAGTCGTCTAAGACTATGTGGTGCTCGGGATTGACGAAACATCGTCTTCCCCGTGGGGAGAGAGAAAGAGTCCAAATACACTAGGGTTAGATCCAGTACAATATTAAAGGGATTCGTAGTTGGGTAACAACCAATAATATTAAGTGCCTTGTGAAAGGGAGCTTTGGGCTTCAGCCCATCGTAGTTCCTAGTTCCCTTTGAGAGCTCTTCACGGGGTATGCCGGGGGCAGTCCTAGGCTAACCTAAACTGTAGGTAAAACTGAATTGCAAGAGTAACTATCATAAATAGGGATTCACTTTCACTCACCTCGATGTCTCGGGATGTTAGGTTGGGTCACACGGGCTGTAGGCTCGGTGGATTTGGAGATGGGCAGGGTGGCCCAGCGAGCTTTGGCTCGATTGTTGATTGTGACGGACGGGATTGTCCGAGGAGCTTTGGCTCGGTTGTTGGTTGTGACGGACGGGATGGTCCGGGGAGCTTTGGCTCGGTGGATAATAGATTAATATTGCATGTGGATAAGATATAAGGTGGTGGGTCTTCGGTATTGGAGGGTCGATGCACCGACGCCAATACGTTGACTCAACAAGTGTGGTTTATCACTTCGCCATAAAAGTCTGGAACGCCAGTCGGCAAGAGTACGCAGGAGCTCCGCTTAGTGCACCAGCGTTTAGGTGCACGATAGGTCTGACTGGAAGTGAATTTACCGGTTTAGTGGTGGGCGAGGCCCAACCCACCGCTTCTATTTGCCACTACGGAGGTATCCTGGGAGGTTCGGCTCTAGAAAGGGGGAACTAAAGGTCTATGTACACAGAGTCGAGTGGGTGAGTTGCACTTGCATGTTCACATCATGGCATAATTGCATGTCGTAGCGTAACCATTACATATAACCCCTGATACCTATTGTATAAAGTTGTATGGGATGCTTTATATAATAGGCTCTGCAAAACGACCCCTTGGTTTATAAGTCCGTGCGAGTGTTCTTATAAGTTAAGGTTTTTATTCAATAGATATATATATGTTTGCTTGCTAGAAAACTTATACCCTATTGTATAAATTGGTATGGGACTTTTTATACGATAGGATCCTTGCAAAAGATCCCTTGGCTTATGTGCTTTCATAGAAGCTAAGGTTACTTATTTCTTGAGTAGCTTTCCTTACTTTGTTATTGCTATATATATATATACATGCTCTTAAAACTACTAGTCTAGTTCCGCCGTCACCTGCATTTGCTATTCTCCACTATCATGTCCTCTCCTTTATTCCTCCATGCTCGGTGCATAAGAGAAATGGGGGAAGGGGTGTGGGATGATAGGAATTAGTCTTTTAGACTAACAGTTTTTGAACCACATCATTTTAGGGGACCGTGGAGCCCAGCATGGAGGAGCATCCCCAGAGGTCGGCATGCTTGGAGATGGGGCAATCTAGTACCGGAGTTCAGACAGCTGGGACTGTGAGTCCCGATCGCTAGTAGTTTATTAGTTTTGCTTCTGCTTTGAGTGATATTTGTAGTGTGGACTTGATGTACTTGGCATAGCCCTATTTATAGTACTTTATTATATCTGTGGGCACTCCCTTTGTGGAGACTATTTACTTTACATGTGATTGTTGTGAACTTGCTTTCTTCTTTAATTGCTACTTCCTTGTGATCGAATCGGCCGACAGGATCGGTGTTTTGTAGTGGCGACCTTCCTGGGTGTGAAGGTGTCACCGTAAAGCGGCGGCTCTGGGCCTAAGATCCCGGTGATGTAAAAAGAAAAAAAAGGGGGGGTCTTACACCTGAGAGTTTATCTTACTCTAAATGGGTGAACTAAAGGTATGTGTGCATAGAGTCGTGTGTGTGTGTGTTGCACTTGAATGAACATAACATTAAACCCACATAACATAGCATATCATGTCATCATCACATTTTAACCCTTACCCCTAATGTATAAATTGGTATGAGACTTTTTATATGTTAGGCCCTGCCAAATGATCCCTTAACTTTATAAGCTTGTGTGGGCATTCTTATACGTTAAGGTTATTTTCTCCATGCTCTCCTGTCACTTTATTTTTCTGTGATGCTCTCTACTTTTTTATACTGCTCTATTCCTATAGAAATGCTAGCATAGATTTTGTTACAATGTGCTTGTGATTATATAACAGCTAAGATAGGTCCGCCGTCAACTGCTCATGTTCAATCTCCACCATAATATCTTCCCTCTCCTTCTTCCTGCACAGTGCCTAAGAGTCACGGGGGGAGGCGAGGATGATAGTTGGCATATTATTTTTACTAATGGCAGGAGGAACAAATATTTCAGGGGCTCTGGATGGGAGATATGGCAAAACAATAAGAGATGCAACACAAGCAGAGTACGGTGCACATGGAGGTGGGTCAGTCTAGCACAGGAGCACCAGCTTCAGGATCCGTGAGTGATTAGTATATTTTGCTTCCACGAGAGTGTTGTAGTGAGGACATAATGTACTGGGAAAGAGCCCGTTTATCTCTATTGATTTACTACTTCTTTTTCGTTCTATTACTCTATAGTCTGTGCTGTGATTCTTTTTCATATATTACATGTGATTTATGGGCTTAGAATTAATTATTCTAACTATATACTTATACTTCTTTGGTGATCGTTACTGCCTGCAGGATCGACGTTTTGTAGTGGCGACCTTCCGAGTGTTTGTGTCACCGCAAAACGGTAATTCTAGGTATAAGACCCCGGAGGCAAAAAAATGGGGTCTTACAAACTGGTATCAGAGGCAAACCTCGATCCGAAGAAAAGAAGTCCACAAAAACCCTAGGACATTTTATATAAGCTTAGTTTGAGGACAAACTAGCAGCTGAAGAAATGGTGTGCATGTTGTTTACATTGGACACAATGTACTTGATTTGAAGAAGCCCTTTCAACTCAATTATATACACAAACATGTATTTGATGTATATTTCAGTTCATGATTGCAGGTTGCCTATATTATATAGATTTGATAGATGGTGTAAGTTACATTGAGAATTGGACTCTAAGAAGCTAACTAAAAAGTGAAGAAAATTATCAAAGTACAAAAGCGTCGAGTGAAGTCAGTAAAGTGCTGAGTAAAGTCAGCACAGTCAGCATCTAGCAACTTGTAATGCAGAAAATTGGCTAAGTACAAAAGTGTCGATTGTAACACCCCTATCCGTAAAATAGCATATAGCAGTAGGTCTGACCGGGGCCTGATGCCATATACTACGGACAGACCGGTGGGTTACTCATTGAGACAAATCAACCAATCACAACGTCCTTCACAGAGCATCTAGTGGAAGCAGTTTATTAAATTACAAAGAATGAAGAACCCAACAAAGCATGAATGTTCACTACTCAAACAAACAGGAATGTACAATACACGAGTACTGGTCTTTTGGCCTTACAATAGTTTGCTCAAATATAAGTGTCTTCCAAACCTCGGCATGCATGCTGTTCATACATGAGAATATAATAAAAACACTCAAAAATTAGTCCTTTGAGGGCCGGCTCAGCAACATGGGCTTTAGCCCGCTATTTACCGCTCGGCTCCGCAGCACCTGCAAGCAACAATCCACCGCACGGTGGCAAACAAAAGCAACGGTCAGCTATGTTGACCAAATTATAACGACCCCGCCCCCAACTCGGGGTGGCGATGTTCTTTCCCTGCATTTTGTTAGCATAATCAAGCAGTATAGTGTAAACACACTTCATCACAGGTGTAGGCACACACGGACACACACCCCGTGCACTCAGGGCACATTCACGACAAACCGGCCAACGTCACATCAATTTAAGCCATAGACGCTCTCGTCTCACGACCGTCCCTTGGACGGCCAACCTTATGAGCAATTTGTCTTTCTAGCTCGGGTCACGTCAATTTAATCCATAAACCACCGGAGACACTCATCTATGCCAACGGTCCCACCGAACGATATAGAACAGGTACGGTTCTGCCTGACCCGTTGCTCACACCACAATGTCAATTTAAGCCATATGTGCGGGTCAAGACTCCCCGAGTCCGGTTTCTATCACACAGTTCACATAACCCAGTTATGTTCAAGTTGGCTCCCCGGCCACCATGTTGGCAGAATCACGCATCTGCCCAGTTTACCGGGTGCACCTTTGAGTTAGTCCCCAAGGCTCCCTGTTGCAATCTACCCCGTAGAAAACCCGAAAAACAAATATTCGCACGGAGTCTTCTAAGGACATATATGCAATGCAACATCACCGATCCAGACAGACTTGTCCGGGTAGGCTTCACACACCATGCCTATGTCTGTTCTCAAATACGGACTCTACACAAGGGGGACTTCACATATCTACCCCAAGGAACGCCACAAACTCACTGCATACTCGCGAGAGAGGGATTCCTATGCAAAGGAATAGAGGACTTCACATGTCCTAGGATGAGAATCATTACCCTTGCGTTTTTCCTTGGCGCCATGGAAATCTATGCGGATGAAAAGCACCGCAATCTCCTTGCCTCCGCAGATCCAAAGTCGGCTCGCGATTTGGAGCTCCAAAACTCGGTCGGTGACCGGAGCTAGCCTTCCTTCTTCCTCCTTGCTCTATCCTCTCTCTAGATCTTAGAAAGAGAATGAATCCAAGCTTATAAGGAATTTACACCCCTGAACCGGCCTTAACCCTAGTGCGGGAAGAGCCTGAACCATCAGATCCAAAAACAATGAAACGAACGGCTGTGATTCAGCCCTAATTTCCAAAACCTGGGCCGAACACGGGTTCCGACATGCCCGTGTTCAGGGCCGTGTCAACTATTCATCGTCAAAACCATCGCGCCTCGAAAAGAACACGGGCACCCTACACGCCCGTGTTAGGCTTGACATGCCCATGTCAGCCAGTACACGCCCGTGTAGCTGGGCATGTTCCCTCAACGACATAGGTGCAAAACAACCCGAGCACAACACTGCCATGTGACACGCCCATGTCACATGTCGAGTGTTAGACATGCCCTGGGACATGCCCGTATCCCAGGCCGTATAACTGCCTTAGCACAAACCGCCACACAACCCGAGGAGGACACGGGTATTCAACATGCCCGTGTCGAATTTCACACGCCCGTGTCGGGCCCGAACACGCCTGGGCTCAGGACATTTATCCCTCACTCAAAGATCATTGAGTGCAAGGCTCTGAGTGACTGACACGCCCTGGGACACGCCCGTGTCCCAGGCCGTGTTCACCCCCCCCCCCCCCGACGATCGTTGACTCCAAAATCATCGACCACGCGACCAACGCCGAACCCGAGCATGACACGCCCTGGGACATGCCTGTGTCCCAGGCCGTGTCACCTCTACCAAAACCCAGATTTGGCTCAAAATGCCACCCATCACCCTTTTGAGTTTCGGGGCGTTACAACTCTCTCCCTCTTAAAATAATTTCGTCCACGAAATTACCAAAGGAAAGATAAACAAAAACAAAAGCGTTACCTGAGTGAAATAACTCTGGGTACTCCTCCAGCATGGTCTGCTCCCATTCCAAAGAGATCTCCTTACGGGCGCAATTGTCCCAACGGACCTTGACCATCCTGATCTCCTTGTTACGAAGTTGCTTAACCTCAAAGTATTCAATACGAATGGGCTTGACCTTAGTCGTCAACCCTTCCTCCACCAGCGCTTGATCAATTGCGATCACCTGTGAAGGCTCTTGCACCGCCTTCCGCAACACTGAAATGTTGAATACATCGTGTAGACCACTCAACTCCACTAATAACCTCAAATGATAAGATGCTTTGCCGATCCGCTCTAGAATTTCAAATGGTCCAAGGTATCTCGGGCTCAGCTTCTTCAAGCATCGTACCCGTGACACACCCTTGAACGACTTTATCTTCCACTACTCCCAATCGCCGACCGCGAAATCCACGTTCTGATGCTTGGCATTGTAGTACTTAGCTTGTCTATCCTGAGCGATCAGCAAATGCTCTCGAATGATCCGCACTAAGGAAGTAGCACTCTCCACCTCCTACTTCTTGTATAACCTTTCCTCACCCGTCTCTAGCCACGACAACAGCGTGCGACACTTCCTACCATATAGGGCCTCGAAAGGCGCCATCTGTAAACTTGCTCGGTAGCTATTGTTGTACGCAAATTCCACCAGATACAGGTGGTCTTCCCAATGCTTTCCGAAATCTAGAACGCACATGCGAAGCATGTACTCCATAGTTTTGTTGACCCTCTCGGTCTGCCCATCCGTCTGCAGATGGAAGGCTGTGCTAAACTTCAATCTAGTCCCCAGCATCTGCTGCACCAACTTCCAATCATTGGACGTAAAACGTCCATCTCGATCACTCGCAATGCTGCGGGGCACACCATGCAATCTGACTATATTATCCACATACAGCTTCGCCAGTTTCTCCACCGAATCATCCTTCCTATGCGGAATGAAGTGTGAAACCTTTGTTAACCGATCTACAATCACCCAGATGGCGTCATTTCCCTTCGGCGACCTTGGCAAGCCATGCACCAAGTCCATTGATATGTCGTCAAACTTCCATTCCGGAATAGGAAAGGATTTCAAGAATCCTCCTGGCTTTTGGCACTCTGCCTTTACTAAGGAGCAAGTCTTATATTTAGCCACGAACAGTGCCACATCCTTCTTGAGTCCTGGCCACCAAAACAACTTCTTTAGGTCCCGGTACATCTTCGTGCTCCCTGGGTGGATTGAGTACTTGGTATGATGAGCCTCGTACATCAACTCCGCCCGTAGATTTCCCACGTTTGGGACGCACAAACGATTTTCCTTCCTTAGAATCCATCTTCAACTGAAACTGGAAATTTGACCCATCCAATGCTGAATCCATGAGCTCCTTCATGCCGTCATCCAACCCCATAGCCTGCCGAATCCGATCAGCCAGGTCATACTGAACTTCCGTCCAGTTCAACAATGCTTTGGCGCTAGTCTGCTTGTCAAAACAACAGATCTCTAACGCCTCCAGATCCCGAATTAACCTCTCATCATGAACCGACAACCAGTTGGCTTGGGCGGGAGCCCTGCGACTCAACGCATCCGCAACTGTATTGCCTTTTCGGGGTACATAATGAATCTTGAACGTATAGTCCCCCAGGAACTCCATCCATCTCCGCTGCCTCATGTTCAGATCCTCCTAATCCAATAGGTACTTCAAACTCTTATGGTCGGTATAAATATCGACTTTTACGCCGTACAAATAGTGTCTCCACATCTTAAGTGCAAATATCACGGCCGCCAACTCCAAGTCGTGGACCGGATAATTCCTTTCGTGCACTTTCAGCTGACGTGATCCATACGTAATAACACTCCCATGCTGCAGCAGCACACAGCCCAAACCACTGCCTGAGGCATCACTAAAAATCTCGAAACCTTCGGTCCCACGCGGCGAACTTAGCAGTGGCGCCGTGGTCAACCAACTCTTCAACTCGTCAAATGCTTGCGCGCACTCTTGTGTCCACAAGAACTTCTGATCCTTCCTTGTCAACTTCGTGAGAGGTAACGCTATCCGCGAGAAGTTCTCTACGAAGCGCCTGTAATAGCAGGCAAGCCCCAGAAAACTCTGGACTTCCGCTACCAAAGATAACACAGGCCACTCCCGTATCACAACAATCTTCGCTGGATCTACCGCTATTCCTTCACCGCTGACAATATGACCAAGGAATGCTACTGAGGATAACCAGAACTCGCATTTGGAGAATTTTGCGTAAAGATCATTCCTCCTCAGCGTCTCCAACACCAGATGCAAATGCTTGAAGTGATCTTCCTCGCACTGCGAGTACACCAATATGTCGTCAATGAAGATGATCACAAATTGGTCTAGGTATTCTCTGAACGTCCTGTTCTTCAGATCCATGAACACCGATGGCACATTAGTCATCCCAAACGGCATGACCGTGAACTCGAAATGCCCATACCTCGTGCTGAATGTTGTCTTCGGGATATCACTCTCCCTTATCCTTTGCTGATAATACCCAGACTTTAGATCCAATTTTGAATACACCGACGACCCGACTAACTGATCAAAGTGATCATCAATCCTTGGGATCGGGTATTTCTTCTTTTTCGTTAGCTTGTTCAACTCCCTATAGTCGATACACAGCCATAAGCTCCCATCCTTCTTCTTAACAAAGAGGACCGGTGCGCTCCAAGGAGACAAGCTTGGACGCACATACCCTTGCTCCATTAACTCTTCTAATTGAACCTTTAACTCTGCCATCTCCTTAGGCACTAACCTATAAGGATAACGTGACACAGGTTTGGCACCTTACACGAGCTCGATCGTGAAGTCGATCTCCCGCTGTGGTGGGGCTCCAGGAAGATTGTCCAGGAACACCTCGGGGTACTCACAAACCACTGGGATACTACCCAAAGTGAGCTTAGGCTTTACAGCCTCCACTAACGTGAAGAATAGTCTGACACAGCACGAACTGCCTTGACCACCTGAAGATCAGACATCAGCGTCTTACTCGACCCCTTCAGTCCCGTAAACGTTGTCTCTTGCCCAACACCCAGCTTAAACTCTTTGCGGTTGCAATCTATAAAAGCCTTCTACTCCGAAAGCCAATCCATACCAAAAATGACGTCGAACTCTACTAGCGGCAGCAATGACGCTAGCAAGTCGAACTCTTGACTTCCAATATGAACCTTTACGGCACATACTCTGTCCACGCGCATCGAACACCCATTCGGCAGCAGCACATCCAATTTGTCCTTCGCCATCGAAGAAGGGACTCCGATGCACGTTATGAAACTTTCGGACAAAAAGGAGTATGAAGCTCCCGTATCGAATAGTGCTCGTGTCGGACTATCATCAATTAGAACAAAGCCTATACAAATAGTATTAAGCTAACAAGCACCAGGTAACAGTATTTAAAGCTAACTTGCTATAAATTAAACTGTACCTGTCACCATGTCTGCCTGTTTAATGGCCTCCTGCTGGCCCAGATTATAAACTCTCGGTTACGTCGGAGCATAGTGGGATGAGGTCGACTCCACCTCCATGCCCTTTTCTTCATAAGTTGCTCCTTGCTTTCTCTCAGACTTCGGACGTCCGCTCCAACAATCACGGGCAAAATGCCCCGTCTTTCCACAAGTGAAACAAGCGCCCGGGGTTCGGTTGGTTGCCCCCGAGGCACCGGTAGAAGGGGTTGGACCCAACATCCTAGCCTTCTTGTGGAATCTGCGATATCCAGACATCGAAGTACTCGGCACTTTAAACTCCGACTTCCTACCACTGGAGTCCTTCTTCTCCTGAACATTCTTCATGTCCTTTTCCATGGACTGGGCCGAATTGACCAAGGTCTTGAAACCCTGCACCATAAGCCCCAAAAGTAACAATCTTAGGTCATCTCTCAAACCTTCATAGAATCGGTTTGTCTTGCGCTCCTCATCAGCAAAGGTAGCGCTTGCGTACCGGCCTAAACGAGTAAACTCGTGGAGATACTCGTCCACGGTACTGTCTCCTTGAACCAACTTCTAGAAGTCATTCTCCAAAGCAATACTCTGGGCTGAAAGAAGGTATCGAGCCAAGAATAACCTTGAAAACTCCTTTATTGAGACATCAGCCAACTGCATTCCCCTCAAATGGTGTAGCTCCAAGCCTTACCACCATATCCTTGCGTCGCCGTCCAACAAGAACGTCGCAATAGATGTCTTCTACCACTCCTCAGTCTCAGCCGCTGTCAGCACTCTATTAACTCTAGAGAGCCAATCCTCCGCTTGAGTTGGGGTTCCCGTCCCCGAGAACACAGGAGGATTGAAGCCCATCACGTGCTTCAGCTGCTTTTCCATTGCTCTCCTTGGCAACATCGGCTCCACGACCACTTGTTCCACCCTCCTTGGCTCTGCCTCTTGGAGCGGTACTTGCTCCACATCAGGAGCGGGTTGCTGCACTTGCCTTGCAGGCTGCGCGTTGATCATCGCAAACATAGCCTCCGCTACCAATCGAATGGTCTCGACTGAAGGGGGTGTTGCAGGTGCATCGTTTGGTGCGCTGCTCGCCTCAAAAGCTGGCCAGTTCCGACGGCTTAGCACAACTCCTGGTCACCTATAATCGTGCAAAACACCGATAAGTGCCACACAACATTGCAAAAAGCAATTATAGGAATACGTAGGTTCCCCAAACATGTGTATTTTCATTCCTAAGTGGACATTCATGGGTTCTTTTCATGTTATAACAATGGCGCATACATGTGTGCTCACCACCCCTTATATGGAATTCGCCCACGAATTCATTTAAGCCTGACCGAAACCGGTACTCTGATACCAAATTGTAACACCCCTATGCGTCACACAGCACATAGCAGTAGGTCTGGCCGGGGCCCGATGCCATATACCACGGACAGACCGGTGGGTTACTCATTGAGACCAGTCAACCAATCACAACGTCCTACACAGAGCATTTAGCGGAAGTAGTTTATTAAATTGCAAAGAATGAAGAACCCAGCAAAGCATGAATGTCCACTACTCAAACCAATAGGAATGTACAATACACGAGTACTGGCCTTATGGCCTTATAATAGTTTGCTCAAATATAAGTGTCTTCCAAACCTCGGCACCCATGCCGGTCATACATAAGAATATAAGAAAAACACTCAAAAATTAGGCCTTCGAGGGCCGGCTCAACAACTTGGGCTTTAGCCCACAATTTACCGCTCGGCTCCGCAGCACCTGCAAGCAACAATCTACCGCACGGTGGTAAATAAAAGCAACGATCAGTTATGTTGACAAATTATAATGACCCCGCCCCCAACTTGGGGTGGCGATGTTCTTTCCCTGCATTTTGTTAGCATAATCAAGCAGTATAGTGTAAACACACTTCATCACAGGTGCAGG
Source organism: Platanthera zijinensis (assembly GCA_039513925.1). NCBI lineage: Eukaryota > Viridiplantae > Streptophyta > Magnoliopsida > Asparagales > Orchidaceae > Platanthera > Platanthera zijinensis. Next base: position 64,964,389 of record CM077089.1, on the reverse strand, counting down.
CACGCATGGACACACACCCCATGCACTCAGGGCACATTCACGGTGAACCGGCCAACATCACGTCAATTTAAGCCATAGATGTTCCCATCTCACCACCGTCCCTTGGACGGCCAACATTATGAGCAATTTATCTTCCTTGCTCGAGTCATGTCAATTTAAGCCATAGACCGCCAGAGACACTCATATATGCCAACAGTCCCACCGAATGAAATAGAACATGTACGGTTCTGCCTGACCCGTTGCTCACACCGCAACGTCAATTTAAGCTATATGCACGGGTCAATACTCCCCGAGTCCCGTTTCAATAACATTGTTCACATAACCCGGTTATGTACAAGTTGGTTCCTCGACCACCATGTTGGTAGAATCACGCATCTGCCCAGTTTTCCGGGTGCACCTTGGAGTTAGTCCCCGAGGCTCCCTATTACAATCTACCCCGTAGAAAACTCGAAAAACAAACATTCGCACAGAGTCTTCTCCGGCCATATATGCAATGCAACATCACAGATCCAGACAGACTTGTGTGGGTAGGCTTCACACACCATGCCTATGTCCGTTCTCGAATACGGACTCTACATAAGGGGGACTTCACATATCTACCCCAAGGAACACCACAAACTCACCGCATACTCGCGAGAGAGGGCTTCCTATGCAAAGGAAAAGAGGACTTCACATGTCCTAGGATGATAATCATTACCCTTGCGTTTTTCCTTGGCGCCATGGAAATCTATGCGAATGAAAAGCACTGCAATCTCCTTACCTCCGCAGATCCGAAGTCAGCTCGCGATTTGGAGCTCCGAAACTCCACCGGTGACCATATCTTGCCTTCCTTCTTCCTCCTTGCTCTCTCCTCTCTCTAGATCTTAGAAAGAGAGTGAATCCAAGCTTATGAGGAATTTACACCCCTGAACCAGCCTTAACTCTAAGGTGGGAAGAGCCTGAACCATCAGATCCAAAAACAAGGAAACGAACGGCTGTGATTCAGCCCAAATTTCAAAAACCTGGGCCAAACCTTGGTTCCGACACGCCCGTATTCAGGGCCGTGTCAACCATTCATCGTCGAAACTGTCGTGTCCCGAAAAGAACATGGGCACCCGACACGCCCGTGTCAGCCAGTACACGCTCGTGTAGCTGGGCGTGTTCCCTCAATGACACTGGTCCAAAATAACCCGAGCACAATACGGCCATGTGACACGCTTGTGTCACATGCCATGTGCTAGACATGCCCTGGGACACGCCCGTGTCCCAGGCCATGTAGCTGTCTTATCATAAACCGCCACATGACCTGAGGAGGACATGGGTATTTGATACACCCGTGTCGAATTTTACACGCCCGTGTCGGACCCGAACACGCCTGGGCTCAGGTCGTGCGTCCCTCACTCAACGATCGTTGAGTGCAAGGCTCTGAGTGACTGACACGCCTTGGGACATGCCGGTGTCCCAGGCCGTGTTCACCCCCCCCCCCCCCCCGACGATCATTGACTCCAAAATCATCGACCACGCGACTAATGCCGAACCCGAGCATGACGCGCCCTGGGACAAGCCCGTGTCCAAAGCGTGTCACCTCTACAAAAACCCAGATTTGGCTCAAAATGCCACCCATCACCCTTTTGAGTTTCGGGGCGTTATATTGACACACTTCAAATATGTCGACACCTTTGCAAAAGTTATGTCGAGATAAGTCTGTTATCTCGACACTTTGAAGACTAAGTCAGCAGTATCGAGACAAGTCAGCTAACTTGACACATTGAAGATTCAATACAGCATTGTCGAGAAAAGTCAGCTATCTCGACAGCTTGAAGACTAAAGCAGTAGTATCGAGACAAGTCAAATATCTCGACACTTTAAAGCTTAAGACAATATTGTCAAGACAATACAACTGTCTTGACACAAAGAAGACTGAAGTGTAGACTTAAACAAGTGTCGACACCAGCAGACCGGAGTATCGAGACAATTAAGCTGTCTCGACACAGTGAAGAATTAAAGCAAGTATAAAAGTATCGACACCTAGTAGACAATTATGTCGAGACAATATAACTATCTCGACACAGTACAGATTTACAGATGTCTACACAGATGATTGTTGTGTCGAGATAAGTTAACTGTCTCGACACTTTCAAGTTCAGCCTGAAAAATCTTCTAAGTAAAATTGTGTCGAGACTACTAAGATGTCTCAACACCTTCTAAGAACACTTATGTAATATAGTTTATAGACACTTTGGACATCTCTACACTTACGTTTATGAAAATGTGGAGAGTTAACACATAAGTGTCAAGACATGTTAGAAATGTCACATCAGCTACAGTAACGTGGTATCTCAACAGAAATAGTTTAAAGGAGAATTTGAAGTATGATGTCACATGATGATGTCATTAATCAGAAACCAGCAATCCACAAAGGCTATAAATAGAGGTGTTGTCTTCATAGATAGAAGCAATTCACAGATCAAAAATTCTCATTCTAATTTCTTACAAGTCAAGGGGAAACGACAACTCCAAGGAGGAGAAGGAAGACGAAAGTCTTCAAGAAGATTTTCAAATCCTTTCATCAATTGATCAGAAGATTCCAGTGGATCTGTTCTACAAATTATTCAAGGAAATCAAGCCGATCATCAAGAAGATTGCAGATCCAGAGAAGTATCTCTTCAGCCATATTATTCATCAAGATTTAATCAAGTGTAGCTGAATTGAAGAATCTGAATTCATTCAGATAAGTCAGATTACAGATTTATTTTCTGATTATATTTACCTCTTAATTTTTGTAAGATCTATGTGAGATCTGAGTGGGTATGAGAGTTAATCTCTGAGTTGTAAGCCTAATTTATAAAGGCTAAGGTAGGGTTCTTGAGGGACCTGAGGTAGGTGATTTGAGTGGGATCACTAAAGTGTAAGTCTATGTTATAAAGGCTGAGGTAAAGTTCTTGAGGGACCTGAGGTAGGAGATTTGGTGTATCTCCGAGGTAGGACCTGTTGATCTGAGTATAGGTTTCTCAACAGAAACAGAGCCTGTAAGATCTTTGGATCTGAGTTGAAGAGGGAGAGATATAACCTTATCTAGCACATTTTTAGTGAGGAAGAAGGGGGAAAGTGGATATACCCTAGATAAGGGAACCACCATAAATTATCTGTGTTGTGATTTGCTTGTGCTTGTACTATTTTCTGATATTTGCATGTGCTATATTTTGTGGTTTAATTGTGTTGAGTAATTGGAAGCTTATTTCTCTAGTACATTATCTACTGAACATAATATCTGCTGAACAGTTAATCAAAGTGACAAAGAATTTTAAAAGACACCTATTCACCCCCCCCCCCTCTAGGTGATTATCAACCAATAGGATTATCTTTCAAGTGGTATTAGAGCGAGATTATTCAAGAAAGACTTAACAGTCAAAAAAAGATCCAAAGGGTAGTTGAAAAATATCAGTTCTAATGGCTTCTGAATCTTACAGAGAACTCAGCTATATGAAACTGCCAATATATACTTAGGATAACTTTACTCTATGGAAGCAGAGAGTGAGATTGTTTATGAAGGCTTCAGATCAAACAATCTTTGTCACTGTACAAGAAGGACCATATATTCCAATGAAGATATCTGTCCTAGATACAAATGTTCAAACTCCTCAAAAACTGTCTTAACTGACGAAGGAAGAGGTGGTTCTTGCCACTATGGATAAGAGAGCACAAAATGTAATTGTTAGTTCAATATACAATTCAACCTTTCAGAATCTAGTGCACTCTAAAACATTCAAGGAAATGTAGGGCACACTCATACTCTATATGGAAAGCACAGAAGAAGTAAGAGATGATAAAAAGTCTCTACTTAATCAGCAGTATAAGGCATTCAGACAAGGAAATACTGATTCTATAGAACAATATTATGAAAAGTTCTTTAGAATAGTAAATGACTTAAAGAATTATGACAGAGAATTCTCAAATTATGAGCTTAATGACAAATTTCTGAGATCCCTAAATAAAGAATGGGACATCAAGATTTGTGTTGTAAGAGAAATGGGGAATCTGAGAAACATGTTACCCCAAGACTTATATAGGAAGCTATTAACACATGAGCTTCAGCTAAATTCTAGAAAAGCTGAAGCTGAATATGCTAGAAGTTCAACTCAAACTAGATCTATGTCCTCCAAAGCAGATACATCAAAGAAGTCTAGAAGAGAAATCTCATCATCACTAAGAAGGGATGAAGATATAGATAGCACTAGAACCTGTTCTTCATCAGAAGAATTATCAGATGATGAATTAATACTGTTCACCAAGCAATTCAAGAAAATGAAGAGAAGAAGGAAGCAGTGGAATAAGAAGAAATCAACTGGACCAAGTTCTAGTAAAAGCAAAGAAAAACACAGAGACAAATCTGTGGTCAGGTATGATTCTCATCAGAATAAACAATTTAAGACTGACATTATTTGCTATTACTGTAACAGGCCTGGGCATATCATTGTTAACTGTCCAGTAAAAAGAAAGGTGAACAAAAAGTCAAAAGAAAAGAAGTTCTATAAAGACATGAAATCAGAAAAGGGTCTGATGGCAAAGAAGCCAAAGACCTTATCTGATAGTGATACTGATTCAATTGAATCAGAAGAAGAACATGCTGGACTATTCTACTATGAAGAAGAATTCATCAGAGAGGCCATATATAAGGGAAATAACTCCACAACTTCATCGCACTATGGTGATTTTGAAGATGATATGGAGGTTAATTCTATGGCACTATCTAATAATCCAGATATAGAAATTGCTGAATGTCAGGATACTCAGGTAATATTTTACATTTCCAATTGTTCTACAAATTCTATTCAGGAGACTGTGGAGGAGCTAGACTCATGTGACTCAAAGTTTGATTCACATAAGTCTAACCCTGAGACTAAACTGCAGCAGCTCATAATAAAATTTGGAAAACTGTTGGAAGCTCTTATAAATTGCAAGAAGCTTGTCAAAGAACATGCTATAGTGATTGCATCACTAAAAGGTCTTGAGTATCATCATAAGATGGATAATCAAAAAATAGGTATTCAAAGCTCAAAGTTAGCGAAGCTGACTAAGATCATTGATGATCAAATTATATTGATAAAATAAAAAGATGCAATCATTTAGGAGTTAGAACTCAAACTCCTGAATAAGAAAAGACTAGTATAGCTATTTTCTAAACTTAAAACTATTCTCCCCATTATAGATACCTTCTCAGGAACACCTGGAAGTGGACTTAGTTATGTTAAACCTAATAGAAGAAGAGGAAAAAAGCTAACAAGACAAAAGGGTCCTGTCATTCCATAACCTGTGTTTCAGACTAAAGGACAAGAAACTCATAAGTCTGGACTAGTTGGACCAAAATCATATGTGAATATGGAAGTTATTCCTAATGTGCTTGCTCCAAGGAGGACTGTTGTAACTGAGAGGCAAGACAATCATTTTTCTCCCAATCAAAATAAAACTGTCAAGTTATGTTTGGTCCATTGCCTACAATGTCCTAGATTTGAAGAAGTCAATCATATCAATGTCATACACAAAGTTGTATTTGATACATGATTAAGTTCATGCATGCAGGTTTGTCCTTATAACATTGATAGGATGGATATTCTAATTTTGTGAAAGATGGAAACAAAGATAGATGCTGGATAGGCAGGAATTTGCCTAAGTCTACGGGCTTTGAGTGAAGCAAGTTCACTCAAAACAGATGCAAGGGAAGATGCTTTATAGGCTTGAAATCGCCTAAGTCCACAGGCGTTGAGTGAAGTTTACTCACTCAATGCCAAGTAAGTAAAAGTGTTGAGTATAGCTTTGTTAGTCAAAGCCTAACTATTGGTTAGAAAGAAAGGTGTCTTAGTCTACAGACGTTAAGTGAAGTAAACTCACTCAATGCCATACAGCAAAAGGCTGTGAGACTGGCTAATGCTGTAATAGCCTATGTAGAAATGAGAAGAAAAGTGGATAAGTCTACAAGCATTGAGTGTAGCTCACTAGCTCAATGCCATAACTTCATAATTGTTGAGTATAGCTCAGCCAGTCAATGCCACAAGAAAACTATGAATATTTACCAAGTCCACAGGCCTTGAGTGAGGCAAGCTCACTCAACGACATATGATATTGCATTGACTAATTATCTAAGGGAGTGTTCTTCTTAGACAAGTAAATTTGGCTAAGTCAAGATGCATTGAGTGTAGCTAACTCACTCAACGCCAAATAATAAAAATGTCTGTTATGTAGTTTGGCGTTGAGTGGAGCTTACTCACTCAACGCCAAGTAGAAGAAAATTGGTAAGGAAAAAAGAGCTGAGTGAGCCATGCTCACTCAACGCTTTCAACGCCAAGCATGCAGAAGGGGGTGAAAATGAGCTAAGGAAAAAAGCATTGAGTGAGGCTTTCTCACTCAATGCTACCAACGCTTATTGGCAGAAAGTTTGCTTAAGTGTTTGGGCGTTGAGTGAGGTTTGCACACTCAATGCTGTCAAAGCCTAAAGCAAAAAAGTTTCCTAAGAGTAATTACCATATGAATAGCGAGAAGGCACTCCTTGGGAAATGTGTCATCAATATCCTCCTCTATGAGCTCTGCCGAATCGAGATTTTCCAACTGAGAAAGGTGATTTACAGCCAAGTTTTTCGCTCCTCTCTTGTCGCGTATCTCCAAGTCAAATTCTGGAAGAAGTAAGAGCCGCCTAATCAATCGCGGCTTTACATCTGTTTTTGTTAGTAAATATCGCAAAGTCGAATGATCGGTAAAAATAATAATTTTTTACAAGGTTAGATATGAGCGAAATTTATCAAAGGCGAAAATTACGGCTAATAATTCCTTTTCGGTGGTCGTGTAATTTTCTTGTGCGGCGATTAGTGTTTTGATCGCATAATAAATAGGATGAAAATTTTTATTGATGCGTTGTACTAAGACCGCACCAATGAGAAAACTACTAGCGTCACACATTATCTCAAACGAAAGTTCCCATTGGGAGCTATCATGATAAGAGCTTTAATTAATTTTTCTTTAATAATAGAAAAAGCATGCAAACAAGTGTCATCAAAAATGAACAGCGCGTCTTTTTCTAATAAATGAGTAAGGGCTTCATTATTTTAGAAAAATCCTTAATAAACCGGTGATAGAAATGGCATGCCCCAGAAAACTGCGAACGGCCTTAACATTTGAAGGGGGAGGTAGTTTTTCTATAGTTTCAATTTTAGCTTTATCTACCTCTATGCCCTTACTAGAGATTTTGTGGCCCAAAATTAACCCTTCACGTACCATAAAATGGCACTTCTCTCAGTTTAAAAATAAGTTTGTGTCCTCACATCTTTGGAGCACACGGGAGAGGTTTTCCAAACATAAGTCGAATGAATCTCCAAAAACGGAGAAATCGTCCATGAAGACTTCCATGATATCCTCCACTAGTTCGTCAAAGATTGCTAGCATACACCTTTGTAAGTTTGTCGGCGCATGGCATAAACCAAAAGGCATCCTTCGATAAGCGAAGGTGCCGAAAGGACAAGTGAAGGTTATTTTCTCTTGGTCCTCGGGCACAATTAGGATAAAATGAGTGCCTGGATAACCGTTCAAGGATTTGGTCGATTAACGGCAATGGAAAATGATCCTTACGGGTTGCATCATTTAATTTGCGGTAGTCAATGCAAACCCGCTATCCGTTATTGGTTCTAGTAAGGATTAACTCATTTTTATCATTAGGCACTAATGTTAACCCTCCTTTCTTGGGCACCACTTGGACCGGACTTACACAAGTGCTATCTGAAATCCGATAGATAATGCCCGCATCTAATAATTTTATGACCTCCTCCTTAACTACCACCTTCATGTTAGGATTTAGTCGGCGTTGAGGTTGAATAGTTTTGTGCGAGTGCTCTTCCAATAAAATTTTATGGGTACAAAAGGAGGGATTAATCCCTCTTAAATCTGTAATCTTTCATGCAATTGCACGGCGATTAAGTTTTAAAATCTTTGACAATTTCAATTTCTCTTCATCGATTAAATAGGCCGACACAATAACGGGAAGCTTGGAATCCTCCGATAAAAATAAATACTCCAAATTACCTGGCAATTGTTTTAATTCTAAAGTGGGAGGTTCATCATAAGAAGTTTTGAAACGATCACTACCTACTTCCAAAATTTCAAAAATAGGTGCGCGAGTGATCGAATCATTATCACTATTTTCATGAGAAATTAAATCAATATTTTCAAAATCATCTTCATGATCAATAGAAGAAAATTTCTTTTTAGAAAAAGAAATGGAGCCTTCTTCGGGAAAAGTCTCCAAAAAGTAACATGAGTCGTCGTTAGAGAGCAAATTTTTCATAGATGAGTCAATAGTAAAGGTAACTTCCTCATCTCCGACTCTAAGGAGAAGTTTACCATTACTAACGTCTATGATCGTGCGCGAGGTTGCAAGAAGAGGGAGACTGAGAATTAGTGGTACCTCGATGTCCTATTTGATGTCAAAGATGATGAAATCTACCGGAAAGATAAATTTGTCAACATTGACAAGCACATCCTCAATAATCCCCATAGGGAGTTAGATAGACCGATCCGCCAATTGATTGCTCATTCTTGTGGGTTTAAGCTCTCCTAATCCCAATTTCTTAACTAAAGAATAAGGCATTAAATTGATAGAGGCGCCTAGATTGGCTAACGCACATTTTACTAGTAAATCGCCAAATAAACAGGGAATGGAGAAACTACCCGGATCGGGTAATTTCCTAGGCAATTTATTAAAAAAAACTACCGAACACTTCACGTTCAATTAAACCGTGGAGATATCCTCAAGTTTCTTTTTATTGGATAAAAGATCCTTAAAGTACTTGGCATACATCGCCATTTGTGCTATCACTTCGCAAAATGGTAGATTTATTTGAATTTGTTTAAACATATCTAGAAATTTATTGTGATGCTCATCCATCCGGTCTTTTTGCATTCTACACGGATAAGGAAGAGGAGGTTGATAATCCTTTGGTTTATTGTAATTAAAAGGCTTAGGAGGAGGACAAGGTTAAGAAATTAGTACTTACGTATCAACCGGATTTGAAGATGTAGTTACCTCCTTCCCACTCTGTAGAGTGATGGCTTTAGCTTGCTCCTTTGGGTTGGGCTCTGTATTACCCGGTAATGATCCTTGTTGGCGATCGGAGAGCATTTTAGTAATATGCCCAATTTGATTCTCCAAATTACAAAGGGATCTGGTGAGATTTCGGATATTAGCATCATTAGTATCCATATATTTGGTGAACAACTCCTCGAGATTGGGAACTTTTGGAGCTTATTGTGGAAAATAACCAGGTGGAATTCTGTGTGGTGGACGTGCCGCATTTCCCGGATTACTCCAATAGAAATTGGGGTGATTCCTTACATCTGGGTGATAAGTATTACCATAATTGTGAACACCCGAATTATAGGATGGTCGATTCAGATTACCCATTTAATCCACATGTTCGGCACTAGTGGAAGGTTCCCAGGTAGGTGTAGAAGAGGAAGTATGCATCCCATCTAAATTTTTATTAAGCATATCAACTTGGAGAGATAAATTAGAAAATGTATCAATTTCGTACATGTCGACCAGTTTTGGTGGTTTAGACCGAGGTGTACTCCATTGATACGTATTCATGGCCATACATTCGATAAGTTCTTGGGCAGTCGTCGGTGTCTTGTTTTTTATTATTCCACCGGCGTCGGCATCGATATGTTGCCTCGTTTGAGAATTGAGGCCATTATAGAAGGTTTAAATTTGCAACCAATCTTGGATTGCATGATGCAAACAACGGCGAAGCAATTCATTAAATCGCTCCCAAGTATCAAATAACATTTCCGTATCGACTTGGGAGAAATATGTAATATCATAGCGCAACTTGGGCGTTTTAGAGGGCGAAAAATATTTCGTGAGAAATTTTTCCGTCATTTCGGCCCATGTAGTGAAGGAGCCTCTTGGTAGAGAGCCCAACCACAACTTAGCTTTAGTGCGCAAGGTGAAAGGGAAAAGCCTTAACCGGATGACATCATCAGAAACCCCATTAATTTTAAAAGTATCACATATTTCTAAAAAGTTAGAAATATGTGTTTTTGGTTCCTCATCTTGAAGCCTTATAAGTTGTAAATATTCGTATTTTTACGTAGTTTTTTTATGTAGCTTTAGTTTATTTTTGTTATTTTTAGTTATTTTTATTTAATAATATGCAACTTTTTTATTTTATTTTCTAACTTTTTTTTTTAGTTCAGCAAAAATCTGCATTCTGCAGTCTGGCAAGAAATTCATCGAACTCAGCTCGAATTTCATCGAGTTGAGCTCGACGATTTGACACTTGACCCGGTGGAAAAATCCAACTATGGAAAATGCGTCGATCTCAGCTCGACATTCCTCGAGCTCAGCTCGATATTCCTCGAGCTCAGCTCGACAAAATTTCTGCCAGCGCCAGCTCGACGATTTGAAGACAGTCTCAGACCGACAATCTGGCCTCTTCAGAGCTCAACTTTTGTCGAGCTCATCTCGACGAAATTTCTGTCAGCTCCAGCTCGATAATTTGAAGACAGTCTCAGCCCGACAACATTGCCAGCGCTTCTCAGATAATCTTTCGTTGAACTCAGTATGATGACTGGATGCCAGACTCAGCTCGACGTTTCAGCCAACAAAGTTCATCGACCTCGAACTAAACTCAGCGCTCGATGATCGGCGTTTGTCGAGCTCAACCCGATCGACTTCCCAAATCAGCGCCAGATCGACTTTCATCGATCTCAGCTTGATGCCCCAATTCAACGCTCTACTTTCGTCGAGCAGAGCTCGACGAAAATTCTCCCAGTAGAGCTCGACGAAATGCTTCCTCAACTCGACGCCCCAATTTAACGCTCGCGTCGAGCAGAGCTCGATGAAAATTCTCCCAGCAGAGCTCGACGAAATGCTTCCACAACTTGATGCTTCCAGCAACCACTCGATGCCTTCACCAGATAAAGCCCACACCCGCTGCTTCTAGAACAGGTCTGTCATAAAATTTTTGGCATCCCCTACCCGCCAGCTTGTCACCTCCTGTAATTTTTTGCTTCTAAATAAATCTGTTCTGTAAGAACCAATGTTCAGCTTTTTGAACCATTTTGCTGTTAGGTGGGCTGCTTAGGTATATTTCCAAGCAATGTAAGGGAACTTTCTCCCCATCTCTTATGTTTGTTTTTAGCTTTTTTGTAACACTCTTTTTAGCTTAATAAAATGTATAAATTTTTGTCTCCTTATGCTATTTTGGAATGCATCTGATTGCTCCTCTTTCAGTGATCTTTTTATCCTTTGTTTTTCTTTATTTTTCTTTTTAAAATGTGTGTGTGAGTGTATAAGAGTAATTTTTGTTTTCTAGCTTTTTAGTTAGCCTTTTTTTTATTTTTTTATTTTCATTCTTATGAGTTTATAAAAACGTTTTTAAAGTGTTTTTTTGTTTTATTTTCTTTAACTTAGTTTCTATATTCGTAAAAAATTTTGTTCCTTTTTACTTTATTTCCACTTTTTATGCACTTTTATAAAATTATAAGAATGAAAATGTTGTCATTTTAATTTTTGGAGCACTTTGCTCTTTTCTATTTTTGTAGAGTGTGTGCGTGTTGGAGTTAGATTTTATTGCTTTCTTTTATAGCTTTCTTCAATTACATAGAGTGCGTGCGTGTATAATTTAGCTTTTCTTGCTTTCCTTTACCGCTTTCCTTTTTATGTGTTCTTCAAATTATGTAGAGTGTGTGTGTGTGTGCATTTATTTCCCGCCTACTCGTTCGAGTAGGACTCGCTTTCATTTCTCGCCTACTCGTTTGAGTAGGACTTGTTATTTACTGTTTTTATTTTCCTCCTACTCATTTGAGTAGGACTTGTCATTTCCCGCCTACTCGTTTAAGTAGGACTCGCAATTTTCTGCTTTAATTTTCAGCCTACTCGTTTGAGTAGGACTTGCATTTCAATTATGCAATTTTCTTTTCTTAAGCTGTCCCCATTCCGATGAGTGGCAAATCACTCTTAGCCCTCAGTATCGAAGAGAAATGGGACAGATAAAATCATTTTAAAAAATTAAAGGTCTACTTTTTCTCGTTAATTAAAGCACTTAAGGTTTGCCCCGGGTATACGACGCGTAGGACCACATATCGATATGTGGGCTCTATTTCCGTTGTCCATACGCTAGCTAGACGAGAGGCCTTGCGTTTGGACCGATCAACCTTGGGTAAAGAGAATTGTGTGCATAAACTCGAGAGAGGAGAAGCGTAATTCTTACGGATTGGGTTCACCGCCCAATAGCGGGGTTCTTGGCGTAATGCGGGCATTAAGAGGAATCCTTCGTCGGACAAGAGTTCTGTCGAATAGTCTTAATGTTCAAGTGAGCGATATCCCTATAGCTAGGTGAGCTTATTTTTGTGGAGCCTCCACGGCCAAGTCGCCCTTTAGTTAATTTGAAATTTAGGATCTCTACTTATTAAAAGTTATTTTAGTTAAAATCGATTCAATACGGATGCGCTATTTCTTCAACAGCTTTTTCAGTCCATTTTTCTGCTTTTATTTTCTGCCTTTTTTATAACCGCGCTATTTAAAATATATAACCCGACAAGTTATCTTCGGTAAAATAATATTCCCTCCAAGGAAAGAGTAGAAATAATCAACCCATCCTCGAGAATAATAAGACCCCGATATTCCCCTCCGAAATATCCTGTACTACACGCGATAGGTGCACTTGCCTCCTTTCGTTAAAACATGGTTTCAACCTTTTTTATATCAAATAAATCTGTGTGCCCCGACCTCCACAAATAATTAAACCACTATTAAAATAAATCCACCCACGGAGCGCCGCGAGTTTTAACCATCAAAGCCCATCAAATTGTACAAGTTGTTGTACCATTTGAATGATGTTTGGCTTCACTTCAAAGTTATTGTTCACAATAGCGGGATGAACAATACTTGATTGCACCTCATCCAAATTTGGCCGGGCATAATAGGACATAGTACGTTCTTCGGCCATATTTGGATTTGGGTTACCCAAAATAAAAGAAAATTGAGAAGAAGGGGAAGTGGAAGAAGAAGACGAAGATGAAGAAGAAGAAAAATGTCACCTTCGGATTCCTCAACCAAATCTGGAGAATTGAGTTCACGAAATCTTAGGCATCGTCGTAATCTTTGCTCGATCACCGGATCCAAGTCAAATAGATTTGACGGATTCCCTCGGGTCATACACTAAAATAAAAAAGGGTAATAGTTTTAAGATTAAAAATTTATAAAATAAAATTTCATGGACTTCCCAAGGGCTACCCAATGACAGGTTCGCAAGGTACTAGGCGGTATTGCGGGATGAAAACCTGACACGGCCCTTTCGCAAGAAATTTCAATTATAAAAATTAAAGATAAAACTTTTAAGGAAAGCAAACAAAATATATTTTTTTAAAAAAATTTGAAACAAAAAGAAAATGATAAAATTAATAGAACCTTGTTTTAAAAATATCAACAAAAGTTCCCTGGCAACGGCGCCAAAAATATGATGTGGATTTAATACTTTTAAAATAATTCCAAACTATATCCCAAATTAGGCAAGTGTACCTATCGAAATATAGTATAGAAAATATCGTATTTTTCCAGGGCTTGTCGAGTAATCTTACTCACAAGGGAGAGCTATCATCTTATCGGACTAAAAGTGGGTTTTGTGAATTACGAGAAAGAAAATATTTAAACTAATAAGGAGAAATTTGATGATGGGGAAGCTAGCACTTGATCTAGAATCCCCTTGGATTAAAATAAACCTTCCAGAAAATAAAGTATGCAAGTCTCTTAAATTACTCGCTCGACCGTGCAGGTTCCCAAAGTACGAAAGCGTCTCTCTCGAGCTAATTCTTTTGACTAACCTTAGGTTGATCGATTAAGACCTCTCAGCCAGTCGAAACCCCTAAGCTTCATTTAGGCAGTGAACCCCACTATTGGATTTGACTCCAATCCGGAAGATTTATGTCGTCCTCTCTCCAAGAGTGCATGCAACTCCTTTTATCTTTTAGTGATCTCCTTATATCTACAATCTCTCGGTCATTTAGAATACGGATCTTAAATCGAAGAACATATCCGTGAAATATGAATTCGTCACAATAAAATTCAAAGATAAATCGTTAGTGAGCAAAATAAAGAACTTGACATTTTTGATAAAATTGAAAAGCTTATTTCATTCCAAGGTTCATCATGATGAAGTGCTAATTTGAGTTTGGCTACTCATCATGATTAGGGAATCACAAAATAGGGAAGAGAGAGACATGATTGAATGGAAAACAACTTAAATTAATGCTTACAAAATATAAGATCTAGACTAGAAAATGGAAATTGCAAGAAATAAAGCAGAAAATACAAAACTCCAACTAAAAATATATCTCTCTCCCAAGCTTCTGAAATTGTCTGGAATTTATAGGCAAAATTGCTGGAGCGTCGTGCCCTAGGTCACGTCCGTGACCTCAGGCATGTAAGGCTCAAAACTGTCGTCTTCAAAGCCCGGGAACGTTGGAGAAAAACCTCTAAAAGTTGTTAAGTGGAGGGTCATGCCCCTAAGTCGCGCCCGTGACCTAGGGCGTGTTTTGTCGGTTACTGAAAATGGCGGGAAGTACAAACTGCAGGAATAACTCTGACAGTTGATGGAAGGGTCATGCCCCCTGGTCACACCCATGACCAGGGCGTTAAAGCTGGAACGGAAGTCTTACGGGAATGGCTGTTTGGTGCTGGAAAACGCTTTATAGTCATGCCCTGGGTCACGTCGTGGGTCACGCCCGTGACCTAGGCGTGTAGTTTTAATCTGACATGGAAATCATTCCTGAAGTTACTTTTTATTGCATGCCAATGCATGGGTCCACGCCAAGTTGACATGACTGTGTCATGAGGGTCATGCCCATGATCGGGCCGATTGTTTGGAAAATTTATCATTTTTTTCCAAAAATGCTCCTGATCAGCCCTGCAAGAAAAAATATTATTATTAGCCCAAATAAGTACGAAACATCAAAATAAGTTAATTATATACTTTACAATATAATATTGATATATAATAACAAAATATTAAATTAAATACTTATCTAAATTAGAGAAATAATTAGAGTTATCAGTCATTTATTGGTCTCTTCCGGCCCCGGACTGTAAGTTGGTCTTCCTCCAGCTTCTTGGCCATATCTAAGATCCTGGCCAAGCTTTTGTCAAAAACGAATATGAGGGCATGCCTTATTGAAAGTCCACCTAGTGCCAACTATCTTCACCTATGGGGGGGGGATAGGTGATGCGCAGTCTTTTTGCGGAATTAAGCTATACCTGCACAATAAAAGAAAATAAACAGAGCACAGAAAGACACAAGCAGTTATAGTGGTTCCCCGATTTGGGTACGTCCACTTTCCTCCTTCGACCTATCTCCCAACCAGGGACGACTCGGTCACTTCACCAACAGGATTGAAATCCAATCCTCACACTAATGGAAGGAACCCTTCCACCCGAAGGAGTCACCACTCCTCCACCACGGGTTGCACCCAACCCTTAAAATGAGGAACCAACGTTCCTTTACAACAAAAGTGAAAATGGAATGTATAAAATACAAACTACTTTTGGAGCGCTAGGTGTCCCTCTTCATTCGATGACGCATTCTTGAAGACGACGAAGAGTCCACGGCCTTAACTCTCACTTGGAAAGGATCTCCCCGAGATCGGCGACGGCAAAGATTGTGGCGGCTATTCTTATAAGATCGGCGGCGGCAAAGCTTGCGGAAGCGATACTATTAAGATCGGCGGCTGCAAAGGAGAGCGGCGATGATGCTTTCGAGATCCAAACTTTGTAGCAAAGCTAGCAAGGTCTACCAACGATCTTACTTGGATCGATCGTCTCAATCGATTCGGAAGGGGAAGGTATTCCCGTTCAACAAACCAAGAGACAAAAGATCTCAAGATAGACACGTGAGACGCATTGCTTGGCAAAGGTTCTGTCGTCGGGAGATCAGGAAGAATCCCCGATCAGCGGCGGCGACCACCTTCATGAGCGGCGACGGCGGCGGACGACGATCTGCGATCCGCTAGGTCAAGACGGCGGCCGTGCATTTTCTTTTTCTTCGCTACCTGTTTCGTTCAAAGTAGGATAGTATTTATACTGTAGATTAATCCAATATGACCGTTGTGGGCCCCACCAGTAGAAACCCTAAGTCCTGTTCAAAATAGCGCGTGTATACTTGGTCCGGTCCAGCGCGCCAACGAAAATCGCCTAAGGCAAATTTGGTGGGAATCACTGGTGATTCTCGACAAATCGGCGAGAATCACTTATGATTCTCGCCGAATTCTACTTGGCAGAATTCTGGCTGAAGATCTTGCCATCCGGAGAGAATCGGCGAGAATCAACATTCATTTTCGACGAATCGGCGAGAATGCAAAGTTATTCTCGATGATTCGGCGAGAATCAACTAGTGATTCTCGACGATTCTGCCTTAAGCAGAAATCAAGACAGCGTTGAGACAGCCGGCAGCAATTGGCAAGAATTAGCGAGTGATTCTCGACGATTCGGTGAGAATCACTCGTCAGTGATTCTCGACGATTTCTACTTAGACGATTTTCGTCTTTCTTCCCGTGAGTTGCTTTGACCCATCCTTGCTCCTTGTCTACTCTTTATCTTTCTTAGCCCTGTACTTGAAAGTAAGTACACTCAAATAGAGAGAGTACACGTAGGATAACACACTGATCTGCTCAACGAGGGATTACGTTGCGCAGACCCGTGTATATTGACCTACTGCACCCTGACATTTGTGTGTACTTAGCGTAGAATAACTGCAAGCACAACTTGAAGAAAAATGATCAAATACAAGGTAAATTCACCTTAGCTGGTCTAGGGGCTTCTTCAAATCAGGTACATTGTGGATACAATACCCAACAATCTCCCCCTATTTGAAGAAGCCTAAACCCTACAAGCTAAGGTGAATATAACGGATGGAAGAAAAACATAAACTGAATAATCAGTTGAGAAAGAATTTCAATACCATTATCTTTAGAGCATTTGGAGCGTACTTTGCGAGAGCACCTTAGCCGATACTTGCGAGAGCACCTTAGCCGAGAGGGCAATCTCCCCCTTTTTGGCTTCTACAAATCTGGGACTTTAGCACTTGCCACAATGCTCCCCCTCAGTTCTTGCATTTATGCTTACACTTGAGTTTCTTGCGTATGCTCCCCCTTGATCCAAGAGCTGGGAGCCTATGTATTCTTCATTCCTCAAGGTTTAGCATACCCAGTTCAGTTTTGAAGAGACTGAACTTGGCTTCGTCTAGGGGCTTTGTAAAATATCTGCAATCTGCTAATCCGTGGGGACATAGCAGAGAGAGATGTCCTTGTTTTCCACATGCTCCCGAATGAAGTGGTAGCGCACTTTAATATGCTTCGTCCTGCTGTGCGACACAGTATTGTTCGCAATTGCTATTGCACTTGAGGAGTCGCAATACATCGGAACTTCGCTGAACTGCAAGTCATAATCTTTAAGCTGATTTCTGATCCATAGAAGTTGTGCGCAACAGCTGCCTGCTGAGATGTACTCAGATTCAGCTGTGGAGGTTGCGACACAATTCTGCTTCTTACTGTTCCATAAGATAAGCCTTCTTCCGAGGAATTGACACGTCCCGGAAGTGCTTTTCCTATCATCCCTGCTTCCTCTTCGAGTTCTGACACCGTCACGAGGATCTCCGATGATATGTTCTCTAGGATGATCCCTCACGTGTCAGAGCTCTAGGAGTCTGGCATCTGGAGCTCTGACATCTTCTCGGGCTTCTCCTTCTTCCGGAAGATTTTCTCCATCCTGCTCGTCAACTTCTCCAGCTGACGTCGAGGTGGAAACCTTGACGTACTTGGGAGTTGCACCTTTAGCAGTCTCATCTAAACTTAGTTGTTCAAGCCTTGCACCGTAGTTAACGTTATCTCTTTTCCTTAATCTTGTTCTATGGCAAGCCTGAAACATCTCTTGTCTAGGTCCCATCATGTACATGGGTACCTAGACTATCCTGCAAAAAAGAATTACCTTTCCTTAGGAACCCAATATGTATTGGGTCCTAGGTTCTAGTCAGCATAAAATCTTGAATGCCTTCTTACAGGAATCCTGTCAGGAAGGCTAACTCTGCCCAGAGGAAGTGGATATACCCTTGCCCTTGGCATAGAGGGATTGTGCCAATAATCTACGGCAAAGTGACCCACCTTGCCACAACACCAACACTCATGAATGTTGTATCGCCGTTTCTGACCTGATCTACTGACTGAGGTAGTAGGAATCTTTGGTCTAAACGGGACAGGGCAGGTTCTGCTCACAAATTTACCATTTCCACCGTGACATGTGGGAGGGTGGACAGAGAGCATGTGGTGAGTGTCATGATTCCTGGGAGGTGGTGCCTTCCTTTCAGTCAGCACACTTCCAGAGGCCCCATGGGTACTTACCACATATTTCCTGTCCCCCCTTTCCTGTGTCCTAGGGTGGAAAGTACTGCAGTGAGAGCTGGTTCCTGCATATTCATGATGAGTTGGGGCTGAGGCTGAGAATACAAAGGGTTCAGAATAAGCCTGGGGTATTCTCTCATGGGTAGCCATGACAGCTCTGGCACTGTGGGTATTTCCACCTGAGGGCTGATCATTCTTGCAGTGACCAACATTGTTTTTGTGGTCATACCTGAAAGCATGATGAGTGCCCTTCCTACTCGGGGTGGGGGGTCTGAACACAGTTTCCCCATTTCTCCATGAATTAATAATTTGGGAGATCCACACATTTTCTGCTTTTCTCTTGATAGCATTGATAGAGAAAAATCGTATTCTCCAATCTATACTCTATTAAGGCAAGTGTACCTATCAAAATATAGCATAGGATATGAAAAATATCAAGGTCGTATAAAAACTCGGGGCAGGCAAGTACTATTACTCACAACGACTCTATTATCCTACCGAACGATAAATGAGTTTTGAGAATGAAAATAAACTAAGTTAAAAAGAGAAAATAAACTATTACGAGAAAAGAGTGCGCGATCGACGATTCACTTTGAAATAAAATAACGGAATAATTTAGTTTAACAATTGTAAATCTATTAAGACCGTGACAGATCCGATATTAGGAAGTAATCTCGCTAGAGCATTAAATCCCCTAACTTATAGACGTTCTGACCAAAATCTCTTTCAAGTCAAAATGGCCTAAAGTCGCATTATCGAAGTGACCCGCGCTATTGGATTTGACTCCAATCCGGAGGATTTACGTCATCCTATCTCTAGGGGTGCGTTCAACTCCTTCCTTCCTTGAGTGATCTTTCATATTCACGAGCCTCTCGGCCACTTGAATATGAGATCGGATGCCTACTACCGTATACCGGAATACGGAGTCGACACAAAATAATTCAAGGAAGGATCAAAATAGAAAAATACAAAATGCAAACATAAAAAAGAAAGATACGTTATTTCATTGCAAAGATCATCGCGATCGGGCACAAAAATTATTTAGCTACGCATGATTGAGAAGGAGATGAGAATAAGAGAAAAAGAAAATATATTCATTGCATAATAAAAGAGATACAAAAATAATAATACTAAAAAAAAGACAAGATAAAATTGCACTAAAGAAGACTATTACAACAATGAAGAAAACTTGCACTTGAACTAGCTATCCCTACCAAACTACTTGAAACTCAAAAACTACTTCACTCTAAAAATTACTTCCCTTCAACAAGAGGGGGAAGTGTTCCTTTTATAGGAGAGGGAGAAGGATCTAGATGAGGGGAGATAGAGGGTGGCCGGCCATAACATGTAGGAGGAAGGTTCATGCATGAGTTTAATGATGGAGAGAGAAAAAGGCTAAATGCATGTATGACATTTAAATGGAATAACATAGAAAAAATAAAATGGAGAAGGGGGGATGAATGGAAGAGTGTAGAAGGGAGAAAAGGAGAGGGGCCGGCCATGTCATTGGGGAGATTCATGCATGCAAATTAAGGGAGAGAGTGAGAAGGTGCATACATGGATTTAAGTGAGGTGGAAAGCAAGAGGTGGCCGGCCAAGTATGTGGGCTGCTCTAAATTTCTCTTATTGGGCTCGGGCTACACTTGATGTGGGCTGGCCTTGGTGGCTCGGGTAGGGGATGCTCCATGTCTTGTGGGCTGCATGCAATGGAGGGCTCGGGTTGGGCATGTTAGAGTAGAAAAGGGCTGCTCCAAGGGGCTTGAATGAGGCTCGGCCATGCACAAGAGCTGCTCCAAAAGTTGGACTGCATCATGTAGGGCTCGGGTAGGAGCATAGGGCTGCTTGCTTGTGGCCGGGCTGCATCATGGGCTGCACCAAGTGGAGAAGTGGGCTGCTCCTATATTAAACCTACAAAATATTAATTAAAACATTAGACACCTTAACATATCATGATATAAAATTTAAATAAAACTAAACACAAAATATAACATTAATCATACTATTAATTAGTTATAAGAAATAAAACAAAGCATAACATTATAACAAAGATAACACAACACTAAACATTATAACATGAAATTAGTTATTTGAAACTAAACTAAAGATAATAATATCTATAAATAAAGCTAAACATAATAATAACATAAACATAAAATAACATCAATACATATAATAAACTATAATAACACAATAAAAACACAAAATAATAATAAAACTTAGGAATTTTGACTACAAAATTACCCCAAAAAGGGATGACTAAAACTAGTCATCAAACTCCCCCATGCTTAGGCTTTTGCTATTCCAGAGCAAAAGTAAGAGAAATATTTATAAGACATTATATAATTTTCAAACAAACTAAAAATTTATTAACATCAACATCTAGCCAAAAATAAAAGTTAGGGATTTAAGAATCAAGTACTAAATTATGAAATTAAAGTGAAAAGAGAGAAGAATTTAGCCAAAAATTCTCTAATAAATTAACTAGCATTCAAAATTTAGTAAAGTGCAAACAAGGTTAGATTGGAATTATAAAAACCATGACTTAAAAGAAACTTAAGGAAGAAGACAACCTACTACTTATGCTCTCCACATATTTTAATTTAAAAACTAAGACAATGATATTGGCTAAGGGGGTTTTAGGGAGGAAATTAACATGAAGAGGTCTTTGATTGGAGGTGATCATCATTTTTTTTCACACCCCACATAATTTTGTTTTTTTTTTGAATAATATATATGTAATACCAGAAAATGATAGACTAACATCCTATCACTTCCCACGATATATATGAACTTTTAAATTCCTCTCTTCATTTTATTTTGAGTTGCATATGTTTACCAAGGAATAATGAATTTTATCCTCTTATTTCCATGGCATATGATCTAACAATAAAAGAAAAAATGATGGGGTTAAACAAAATTTTAGAAAATAAACTAAAACATTAGAGAGCAACTGCTAGTAGATTGAGATTTCCTAAGAATCTAAAAGCATGAAGTAAGAATAATTAAAATCCAAAATTGTTTAGCCAAATTACTACAAAATTGAAACTATTTAAAATAAAAGAGAAAAAGTGCTAAATAAATTACTCTAAGCAAATTAAACCATAAGATGATTCTCAAAACCAAATCACTAAAAGTTAAATTTAACTAAATATGATGAAATAAAGATTAGCAAATAAAAATGCTTATAAACTAACTCAAACTAAATTTCTGAAAATAACAAAAAGCTAAGCATGAGGTTTATTATATTTTTGATTTTTTTGACATTTTTCAATTTTTTTGGATTTTTGAGATATGATCTTTTTTTTGGGAATTTTTGATTTTTCTAATTTTTTGGGTTTTTGATAAGGCTAAATAGAAGTATTACTAAAGAAAGATAAAAAAACTTAATAAAACTATACTAATTTTTTTGAAATTTAAAACAATTTTTGAAAAGAAAAAGAAGAAATAAAACAACTAAACCCTCCCCCATGCTTAAACCTTTCATTGCCCTCAATGAAAAATAAAAACAAGAAAGAAAAAGGAAGAAGAAATGGGAGGGGGGATACAAAAAAGTAAATAAATACAAAAGAAAACGACTTCCCCGGAGTCGTAAGGCCGAATGTAGATGTCGCTCCCCCATGCTTGAGCTGGACACCGACTCAGGCCTAAGGAAGAGATGAAATGATGGAGCCAAACGAACCGCCGGAGGTTTTATTCCTGCAAAACAAAATAAATAAAAAAGAAAGAAACAAAAAGGATAAGCAAGGGGTGCCTCCCAAGAGCGCTCTCTGTTTAACGCCGGCTGAGCCCGACGTTATTTGTTAGCTAAAAGGAAAATAAAACTAAAGTGAAGAGGTAACTCCCTAAGTATGCGCTTAGGAGAGTAAACTAGAAAAAAGAAAAATTGAAGAATCGCACCGACATGCGGTGGAATCTTCAAGGGAATGACGTCCAAAAAAGAATGGATGGAGTTATGGAAGAACTCCGCCGTATATAAAATGGGGAAGAATGGGTCGTTAAAAGGAGAAGAATAAAAAGAAGAAGAAATAGAAAGAGGAATAAAAGAAGTTGAAAAAGAATTTTCATCAAAGGAAATTTCACAAGGAGAAGGAGAGTCTTGTGAAATTTCGGGAGAAGAAAGGGAAGAAAGCACTAAAGGAGAGTCATCTAAAATAAAAGAAGAAAAAGAAGACTCGGTAAAACTAGAAAAAGTTGGAACAGTTAAATTTGAAAGCGTAATGGAATCGCAAACGTCTTCGGAATGAGAATATAAAACGTCTCGTCATCCTCAACGGGTAAGAAGCACACCGGAATATCCATAGAGGTGTCTTCCAAAGGAGGAAGGAAACAATCCGGGATATCCGAATAGTTATCCTCCTCGAGAGGAACAAGACAAGCCGGGATATCCGGTGACTCCTTACATAAAGAAATTGGAGGAGACGGAGAAGAAGACGAAGAAAAAGAAGCGGCCTCACGAGAAAAAGAATCCATAATGGTTTTGAGATGCGAATTAATATTATTAAGAGAAGTTTGCAACTCAAAATACTCATTATCGAGAGAATTAAAAGTAGGAGGCGCGGTGCTTTGCGGGGCAAAATCATAAGAAAAATACGGGTTGCCCATCTCCCAAGTTGGACAAAAATTGGAGTAAGGGTCAAATTGGCCAGTTTGACCTTCCCCAGAAAAATTAAAATCAAGAGAGGGAGGGGTTCCCAAAAGACATTCAGAATAAAAATGGTCGGACGACCCGCAAAAAGCGAAAAAATATGACGATTCCATAAAAAGAACTGTTACCAAAAAGAAAAAGAAATACAAATTTTTTTTTGATTTGTTTTTTTTTAGATATATATATATTATTATTTTTTTTAAAATAGGTTTTTTTAATGGATTGGCTCTCGAACTTCCCGAGGACTACCCGGTGAAGGGTTCGCCCGGTACTAGGTAAAATGGTGGCGCTTAAAGCCCCTTACCCTTTTCGAGAGATTTTAGGTTGGGTAGAAATAAGATGAGGTGGGTGGATAATAATAATAATTATTATTATAATTATAATAATTTTTTAGTTTTTTTTTAGTAGAAGTAATAAACTCGGTGCTTTCGTAATATTGCCAAAAATTCCCCGGCAACGGCGCTAAAAACTTGATAGAGAAAATCGTATTCTCCAATCTATACTCGATTAAGGCAAGTGTACCTATCAAAATATAGCATAGGATATGAAAAATATCAAGGTCGTATAAAAACTCGGGGCAGGCAAGTACTATTACTCACAACGACTCTATTATCCTACCGAACGATAAATGAGTTTTGAGAATGAAAATAAACTAAGTTAAAAAGAGAAAATAAACTATTACGAGAAAAGAGTGCGCGATCGACGATTCACTTTGAAATAAAATAACGGAATAATTTAGTTTAACAATTATAAATCTATTAAGACCGTGACGGATCCGATATTAGGAAGTAATCTCGCTAGAGCATTAAATCCCCTAACTTATAGACGTTTTGACCGAAATCTCTTTCAAGTCAAAATGGCCTAAAGTCGCATTATCGAAGTGACCCGCGCTATTGGATTTGACTCCAATCCGGAGGATTTACATCATCCTATCTCTAGGGGTGCATTCAACTCCTTCCTTCCTTGAGTGATCTTTTATATTCACGAGCCTCTCGGCCACTCGAATATGAGATCGGATGCCTACTACCATATACCGGAATACGGAGTCGACACAAAATAATTCAAGGAAGGATCAAAATAGAAAAATACAAAATGCAAACATAAAAAGAAAGATACGTTATTTCATTGCAAAGATCATCGCGATCGGGCACAAAAATTATTTAACTACGCATGATTGAGAAGGAGATGAGAATAAGAGAAAAAGAAAATATATTCATTGCATAATAAAAGAGATACAAAAATAATAATACTAAAAAAAGACAAGATAAAATTGCACTAAAGAAGACTATTACAACAATGAAGAAAACTTGCACTTGAACTAGCTATCCCTACCAAACTACTTGAAACTCAAAAACTACTTCACTCTAAAAATTACTTCCCTTCAACAAGAGGGGGAAGTGTTCCTTTTATAGGAGAGGGAGAAGGATCTAGATGAGGGGAGATAGAGGGTGGCCGGCCATAACATGTAGGAGGAAGGTTCATGCATGAGTTTAATGATGGAGAGAGAAAAAGGCTAAATGCATGTATGACATTTAAATGGAATAACATAGAAAAAATAAAATGGAGAAGGGGGGATGAATGGAAGAGTGTAGAAGGGAGAAAAGGAGAGGGGTCGGCCATGTCATTGGGGAGATTCATGCATGCAAATTAAGGGAGAGACTGAGAAGGTGCATGCATGGATTTAAGTGAGGTGGAAAGCAAGAGGTGGCCGGCCAAGTATGTGGCTGCTCTAAATTGCTCTTGTTGGGCTCGGGCTACACTTGATGTGGGCTGGCCTTGGTGGCTCGGGTAGGGGATGCTCCATGTCTTGTGGGCTGCATGCAATGGAGGGCTCGGGTTGTGCATGTTGGAGTAGAAAAGGGCTGCTCCAATGGGCTTGAATGAGGCTCGGCCATGCACAAGAGCTGCTCCAAAAGTTGGACTGCATCATGTAGGGCTCGGGTAGGAGCATAGGGCTGCTTGCTTGTGGCCGGGCTGCATCATGGGCTGCACAAAGTGGAGAAGTGGGCTGCTCCTATATTAAACCTACAAAATATTAATTAAAACATTAGACACCTTAACATATCATGATATAAAATTTAAATAAAACTAAACACAAAATATAACATTAATCATACTATTAATTAGTTATAAGAAATAAAACAAAGCATAACATTATAACAAAGATAACACAACACTAAACATTATAACATGACATTAGTTATTTGAAACTAAACTAAAGATAATAATATCTATAAATAAAGCTAAACATAATAATAACATAAACATAAAATAACATCAATACATATAATAAACTATAATAACACAACAAAAACACAAAATAATAATAAAACTTAGGAATTTTGACTACTAAATTACCCCAAAAAGGGATGACTAAAACTAGTCATCAAACTCCCCCATGCTTAGGCTTTTGCTATTCCAGAGCAAAAGTAAGAGAAATATTTATAAGACATTATATAATTTTCAAACAAACTAAAAATATATTAACATCAACATCTAGCCAAAAATAAAAGTTAGGGATTTAAGAATCAAGTCCTAAATTATGAAATTAAAGTGAAAAGAGAGAAGAATTTAGCAAAAAATTCTCTAATAAATTAACTAGCATTCAAAATTTAGTAAAGTGCAAACAAGGTTAGATTGGAATTATAAAAACCATGACTTAAAAGAAACTTAAGGAAGAAGACAACCTACTACTTATGCTTTCCACATATTTTAATTCAAAAACTAAGACAATGATATTGGCTAAGGGGGTTTTAGGGAGGAAATTAACATGAAGAGAACTTTGATTGGAGGTGATCATCATTTTTTTCACACCCCACATAATTTTGTTTTTTTTTTTGAATAATATATATGTAATACCAGAAAATGATAGACTAACATCCTATCACTTCCCACGACATATATGAACTTTTAAATTCCTCTCTTCATTTTATTTTGAGTTGCATATGTTTACCAAGGAATAATGAATTTTATCCTCTTATTCCCATGACATATGATCTAACAATAAAAGAAAAAATGATGGGGTTAAACAAAATTTTAGAAAATAAACTAAAACATTAGAGAGCAACTGCTAGTAGATTGAGATTTCCTAAGAATCTAAAAGCATGAAGTAAGAATAATTAAAATCCAAAATTGTTTAGCCAAATTACTACAAAATTGAAACTATCTAAAATAAAAGAGAAAAGTGCTAAATAAATTACTCTAAGCAAATTAAACCATAAGATGATTCTCAAAACCAAATCACTAAAAGTTAAATTTAACTAAATATGATGAAATAAAGATTAGCAAATAAAAATGCTTATAAACTAACTCAAACTAAATTTCTGAAAATAACAAAAAGCTAAGCATGAGGTTTATTATATTTTTGATTTTTTTGACATTTTTCAATTTTTTGGATTTTTGAGATATGATCTTTTTTTTTTTGGAATTTTTGATTTTTCTAATTTTTGGGGTTTTTGATAGGCTAAATAGAAGTAGTACTAAAGAAAGATAAAAAAACTTAATAAAACTATACTAATTTTTTTGAAATTTAAAACAATTTTTGAAAAGAAAAAGAAGAAATAAAACAACTAAACCCTCCCCCATGCTTAAACCTTTCATTGCCCTCAATGAAAAATAAAAACAAGAAAGAAAAAGGAAGAAGAAAGGGGAGGGGGGATACAAAAAAGTAAATAAATACAAAAGAAAACGACTTCCCCGGAGTCGTAAGGCCGAATGCAGATGTCGCTCCCCCATGCTTGAGCTGGACACCGACTCAGGCCTAAGGAAGAGATGAAATGATGGAGCCAAACGAACCGCCGGAGGTTTTATTCCTGCAAAACAAAATAAATAAAAAAGAAAGAAACAAAAAGGATAAGCAAGGGGTGCCTTCCAAGAGCGCTCTCTGTTTAACGCCGGCTGAGCCCGACGTTATTTGTTAGCTAAAAGGAAAATAAAACTAAAGTGAAGAGGTAACTCCCTAAGTATGCGCTTAGGAGAGTAAACTAGAAAAAAAGAAAAATTGAAGAATCGCACCGACATGCGGTGGAATCTTCAAGGGAATGACGCCCAAAAAAGAATGGATGGAGTTATGGAAGAACTCCGCCGTATATAAAATGGGGAAGAATGGGTCGTCAAAAGGAGAAGAATTAAAAGAAGAAGAAATAGAAAGAGGAATAAAAGAAGTTGAAAAAGAATTTTCATCAAAGGAAATTTCACAAGGAGAAGGAGAGTCTTGTGAAATTTCGGGAGAAGAAAGGGAAGAAAGCACTAAAGGAGAGTCATCTAAAATAAAAGAAGAAAAAGAAGACTCGCTAAAACTAGAAAAAGTTGGAACAGTTAAATTTGAAAGCGTAATGGAATCGCAAACGTCTTCGGAATGAGAAATATAAAATGTCTCGTCATCCTCAACGGGTAAGAAGCACACCGGAATATCCATAGAGGTGTCTTCCAAAGGAGGAAGGAAACAATCCGGGATATCCGAATAGTTATCCTCCTCGAGAGGAACAAGACAAGCCGGGATATCCGGTGACTCCTTACATAAAGAAATTGGAGGAGACGGAGAAGAAGACGAAGAAAAAGAAGCGGCCTCACGAGAAAAATAATCCATAATGGTTTTGAGATGCGAATTAATATTATTAAGAGAAGTTTGCAACTCAAAATACCCATTATCGAGAGAATTAAAAGTAGGAGGCGCGGCGCTTTGCGGGGCAAAATCATAAGAAAAATACGGGTTGCCCATCTCCCAAGTTGGACAAAAATTAGAGTAAGGGTCAAATTGGCCAGTTTGACCTTCCCCAGAAAAATTAAAATCAAGAGAGGGAGGGGTTCCCGAAAGACATTCAGAATAAAAATGGTCGGACGACCCGCAAAAAGAGCAAAAATATGACGATTCCATAAAAAGAAATGTTACCAAAAAGAAAAAGAAATACAAATTTTTTTTTGATTTGTTTTTTTTTAGATATATATATATTATTAATTTTTTAAAATAGGTTTTTTTAATGGATTGGCTCTCGAACTTCCCGAGGACTACCCGGTGAAGGGTTCGCCCGGTACTAGGTAAAATGGTGGCGCTTAAAGCCCCTTACCCTTTTCGAGAGATTTTAGGTTGGGTAGAAATAAGATGAGGTGGGTGGATAATAATAATTATTATTATTATAATTATAATAATTTTTTGTTTTTTTTAGTAGAAGTAATAAACTCGGTGCTTTCGTAATATTGCCAAAAATTCCCCGGCAACGGCGCTAAAAACTTGATAGAGAAAATCGTATTCTCCAATCTATACTCGATTAAGGCAAGTGTACCTATCGAAATATAGCATAGAATATGAAAAATATCAAGGTCGTATAAAAACTCGGGGCAGGCAAGTACTATTACTCACAACGACTCTATTATCCTACCGAACTATAAATGAGTTTTGAGAATGAAAATAAACTAAGTTAAAAAGAGAAAATAAACTATTACGAGAAAATAGTGCGCGATCGACGATTCACTTTGAAATAAAATAACGGAATAATTTAGTTTAACAATTGTAAATCTATTAAGACCGTGACGGATCTGATATTAGGAAGTAATCTCGCTAGAGCATTAAATCCCCTAACTTATAGACGTTCTGACCGAAATCTCTTTCAAGTCAAAATGGCCTAAAGTCGCATTATCGAAGTGACCCACGCTATTGGATTTGACTCCAATCCGGAGGATTTACGTCATCCTATCTATAGGGGTGCGTTCAACTCCTTCCTTCCTTGAGTGATCTTTCATATTCACGAGCCTCTCGGCCACTCGAATATGAGATCGGATGCCTACTACCGTATACCGAAATACGGAGTCGACACAAAATAATTCAAGGAAGGATCAAAATAGAAAAATACAAAATGCAAACATAAAAAGAAAGATACGTTATTTCATTGCAAAGATCATCGCGATCGGGCACAAAAATTATTTAGCTACGCATGATTGAGAAGGAGATGAGAATAAGAGAAAAAGAAAATATATTCATTGCATAATAAAAGAGATACAAAAATAATAATACTAAAAAAAAGACAAGATAAAATTGCACTAAAGAAGACTATTACAACAATGAAGAAAACTTGCACTTGAACTAGCTATCCCTACCAAACTACTTGAAACTCAAAAACTACTTCACTCTAAAAATTACTTCCCTTCAACAAGAGGGGGAAGTGTTCCTTTTATAGGAGGGGGAGAAGGATCTAGATGAGGGGAGATAGAGGGTGGCCGGCCATAACATGTAGGAGGAAGGTTCATGCATGAGTTTAATGATGGAGAGAGAAAAAGGCTAAATGCATGTATGACATTTAAATGGAATAACATAGAAAAAATAAAATGGAGAAGGGGGGATGAATGGAAGAGTGTAGAAGGGAGAAAAGGAGAGGGGCCGGCCATGTCATTGGGGAGATTCATGCATGCAAATTAAGGGAGAGAGAGTGAGAAGGTGCATGCATGGATTTAAGTGAGGTGGAAAGCAAGAGGTGGCCGGCCAAGTATGTGGGCTGCTCTAAATTGCTCTTGTTGGGCTCGGGCTACACTTGATGTGGGCTGGCCTTGGTGGCTCGGGTAGGGGATGCTCCATGTCTTGTGGGCTGCATGCAATGGAGGGCTCGGGTTGGGCATGTTGGAGTAGAAAAGGGCTGCTCCAAGGGGCTTGAATGAGGCTCGGCCATGCACAAGAGCTGCTCCAAAAGTTAGACTGCATCATGTAGGGCTTGGGTAGGAGCATAGGGCTGCTTGCTTGTGGCTGGGCTGCATCATGGGCTGCACCAAGTGGAGAAGTGGGCTGCTCCTATATTAAACCTACAAAATATTAATTAAAACATTAGACACCTTAACATATCATGATATAAAATTTAAATAAAACTAAACACAAAATATAACATTAATCATACTATTAATTAGTTATAAGAAATAAAACAAAGCATAACATTATAACAAAGATAACACAACACTAAACATTATAACATGACATTAGTTATTTGAAACTAAACTAAAGATAATAATATCTATAAATAAAGCTAAACATAATAATAACATAAACCTAAAATAACATCAATACATATAATAAACTATAATAACACAACAAAAACACATAATAATAATAAAACTTAGGAATTTTGACTACTAAATTACCCCAAAAAGGGATGACTAAAACTAGTCATCAAGCATCTATCTTGGAAAAGTTAGAAACTATCCACTTCTCGGTCTCTAGACGACTCTCTAGATCCAAGATCTTTTAGTCCTTTACCTTGATGGATTCCAGTTGGAGATTCATCAAGATCTTCAGCTGAGCAATCTCCTTAGCTTGTTCCTCAACAAGTAAGTTGCTCGTCTGAAGGGCACTCTCAAGGGAATCAAGATTTTCAATCTTTTGATTGAAGCTATCCATATCCCTTGCATCACTGGAAGGACTACCCTCTGAACTATTCCTATCTTCAAGAACTTCAAGAGGAGAGGGGCATGAGGAAGAAGTTACCTGCTCCTGTCTTTGTTGTTCAGGGTTACCGTCAAGATCGGCAGAGACTGTTGAGTCAGCTTCATCAGAACTGCTTTCCTCAGCTTCTTCTTCAGTCTCTGACAAGGACACAGGAGCCCTGATACTGACAGATTGATCATGCCCTTCATCTTTAGAAATGAGGACCCCCACATAGGCTTCATCCTCTTGCTGACAACTGGTCCCTGCTTTCTCTGATCCCTCCATGAGGTATGAGATGGTTTGCCACATGGACATGGCCATCCTACACTTGTCCACTCTTGAACGAGATACACCAGACCAGACGTCAGTGATGATCTGACGTATTAACTTGTCCAAGTTGAACAGTGAGAGCTCGGTCTCAGACATCTCTTCGGGACTCTTGGGGATTTGGATATCCTTTCCTAAACCGGAAGCCTTCATGGGAATGAAGGGACCCTCTTCCAAGATGAGTGATGCCCGAGGGTCGATGGCCTCCAGATGAAACATAACTCTCATCTTCCAGATGGGGTAATACTCTGTTGTGCAATCAGGGAGTCTCAGAGGAGGGACATCAAAGTCTAGCTCCATGCTTGAGTCTCGTCTTCTTGTTGACACTAGAGGCAGGATCTTACTCAAGGTGTTAACCTTATTGCTGAGTAACCTCGCTCTAATACCACTTGAAAGTCCACCTAGTGCCAACTATATTCACCTATGGGGGGATAGGTGATACGCAGTCTTTTTGCGAAATTAAGCTATACCTGCACAATAAAAGAAAATAAACAGAGCACAGAAAGACACATGCAATTATAGTGGTTCTCCGATTTGGGTACGTCCACTTTCCCCCTTCGACCTATCTCCCAACCAGGGACGACTCGGTCACTTCACCAATAGGATTGAAATCCAATCCTCACACTAATGGAAGGAACCCTTCCACCCGAAGGAGTCACCACTCCTCCACCACGGGTTGCACCCAACCCTTACAATGAGGAACCAACGTTCCTTTACAACAAACGTGAAAATGGAATGTATAAAATACAAACTACTTTTGGAGCGCTAGGTGTCCCTCTTCATTCGATGACGCATTCTTGAAGATGACGAAGAGTCCACGACCTTAGCTCTCACTTGGAAAGGATCTCCCCGAGATCGGCGGCGGCTATTCTTATAAGATCGGCGGCGGCAAAGCTTGCGGCAGCGATACTATCAAGATCGGCGGCTGCAAAGGAGAGCGGCGACGATGCTTTCGAGATCCAAACTTCGTAGCAAAGCTAGCAAGGTCTACCAACGATCTTACTTGGATCGATCGTCTCAATCGATTTGGAAGGGGAAGGTATTCCCGTTCAATAAACCAAGAGACAAAAGATCTCAAGATAGACACGTGAGACGCGTTGCTTGGCTAAGCTTCTGTCGCCAGGAGATCAGGAAGAATCCACGATCAGCGGTGGCGACCACCTTCACGAGCGGCGATGACGGCGGACGACGATCTGCGATCCGCTTGGTCAAGACGGCGGCCGTGCGTTTTCTTTTTCTTCGCTGCCTGTTTCGTTCAAAGTAGGATAGTATTTATACTGTAGATTAATCCAATATGACCGTTGTGGGCCCCACCAGTAGAAACCCTAAGTCCGGTTCAAAATAGCACGTGTATACTTGGTCCGGTCCAGCGCGCCAACGAAAATCGGCGAGAATCACTTATGATTCTTGCTGAATTCTACTTGGCAGAATTCTGGCTGAAGATCTTGCCATCCGGAGAGAATCGGCGAGAATCAACATTCATTCTCGACGAATCGGCGAGAATGCAAAGTCATTCTCGACGATTCGGCGAGAATCAACTAGTGATTCTCGACGATTCTGCCTTAAGCAGAAATCAAGATGGCATTGAGATAGCCGACAGCAATCGGTAAGAATTAGTGAGTGATTCTCGATGATTTGGCGAGAATCACTAGTGATTCTCGTCAAATCGGCGAGAATCACTTAGTGATTCTCGACGATTTCTACTTATACGATTTTCGTCTTTCTTCCCGTGAGTTTCTTTGACCCATCCTTCCTCCTTGTCTGCTCTTGATCTTTCTTAGCCGTGTACTTGAAAGTAAGTACACTCCAATAGAGAGAGTACACATAGGCCAACACACTGATCTGCTCAATGAGGGATTACGTTGCGCAGACCCGTGTATATTGGCCCACTGCACCCTGACATTGGTGTGTACTTAGCGTGGAATAACTGCAAGCACAACTTGAAGACAAATGATTAAATACAATGTCAATTCACCTTAGTTGGTCCAGGGGCTTCTTCAAATCAGGTACATTGTGGATACAATACCTAACACTTATGTCATCGTGAAGGCCCTTATAGAACCTTTTTGTGTAGCCCTCATCATCCACCTTATATGAGTCCGCAAAGCGGGCTAAATATGTGAACTCCCGGTAGTACTCAAGACCATCCTGCTGCCCTACCTCAACTACAGAAACCTGTCCTCTAACTCATCCCTCGCCGACTGTTGCACAAAATGCTCCAATAGAGCTGCTTTGAATTCCTCCTAGGAAATGTCTGCGCAATCCACTCCAGCGAGGGTGGTGTCTAATAGTTACTTCCACCATCTCTTCACATGCGACTCCAAGCAGGAAATTTCCAAGTTTATTGCCTCCTTCATCGGGCATCAAATCCCCGCCAACATCTCGTAAATAATGTCCATCCACTCCTCTATACGGACTAGTGATTCTATCCTGAGGTAGGATGGAGGAGAAAGCTCCTGAAAGAAGTTAAGCCAGTTAGCCCCATGATTTGGCTGTGGAGCCAGAGCCTGCTGAGCCTTGAAGGCCTCCAGAATATCCATCAGTGTCTATCCCATCTCCGTCTGCTAGAATGGTGTTAGAGGTGGCGGGGGTAGGACCGAGTTCTATGCCTGAGGTGTACCCTATTGAGGGTTAGGTTTCACCGAAGGCTACAAGGAAAATTCCAATTGTTAGCTGATTTATAAATGGAACTAATGAAGAAGTGGACTTTTGTATGTGATTCCCCTTATTGGCACACCATTGCTTCCGCTGCTAGTTTGTCCTCAAACTAAGCTCATGTGGGGTGGCCTAGGGTTTTGTGGACTACTTCTCTTCGGATCGAGGTTACCTCTGATACTAGTTTGTAAGACACCATTATTTTTGCCTGGCTACTGGGTCTTATGCCCAGAATCACCGTTTTGCAGTGACACCAACACTGGGGGATGTCGTCATAACAAAATGCTGATCTTGTCGGCATTAGTAATCACCAAAGAAGTAGAAGTACATGAAAGGAGATAATTAAGTCAAGTCCACAAATCACAATAGATATATAAATGAGCATGAAAATCACAAAAAGGCCACATGATATAAGAGCAGAATAATAACAGTAAAAGTAGAAATATAAATGGGCTCATGCCCGGTACATCATGACCTCACTACAACATTCTCGCGGAAGCTAAGTAAAACTAACACTCACAGAGCCAGAAGCTGGTGCTCTCATACTAAACTATACCACCTCCATTTGCACCGCTCTCCGCTGGTGCTGCATCTCCTACCGCTGCTCCCTGCCCCCCATCCAGAGCCCCTAAAATGTTTGGTCCACTGACCATTAGTCAAAAGACTATGCCTGATTTCCCCCAATACTCCCCTAGTGGCTCCTAGGCACCGTGCAAGAGGAATGATAGGAATGTTATGATGGTGGAGACTAAATAAAGAAGGTGATGGTGGTCCTAATCTGGCAGTTCTATAACATGTAGAGCAGTAATAAAGGAAAAGTGAAGAGAACAAGCTATATTTAAAGGTAACCTTAATTTATAAAAATGTTCATGCAAACTTATAAATTAAGGGGTCATTTTGCAGGGCCTATCGTATAAAAAGTCTCATACCAATATATACGATAGGGGTAGGGTTTTAAATGCAATAATGGCATGTTATGCTCTGTTATGCAGATTTAATGTTATGTTCATATAAGTGCAAAACAAGCACACAACTCTATGTACATAGACCTTTAGTTCCCTAGTTTTGGAAGCTAGCTTCACTCCCAGGAGCCTCCGTAGTGGCCAACGGAGATAGTGGGTTGGGCCACCCCACTCCTAGGTGGGTATTCACACTACCAGGCCTAGCCCTTACGTACGTCTCTGAAGGACATACCAGAGTCACCACATACAAATGCTTGAAAACCCATCAGTCTTTTCCTTGGCTAAGTGTAAACCAGACCCGCCGAGTCATCGTATCGATTTAAATATGAATGACCATCAAATACCAAAGACCCACCACCTTATGCACATACAGCCATGAATTCCCGAGCCATCAGCTCCCCGGACTATCCTGTCTTTTACAACTACCTTACGAGCCTTTTGCTCACCGGGCTAACTTGACCATTTCCACAACCACTGATCCTACCGCTCAGACAACCCAACCAAGATAACCTCCCAAGTCATTGGGGTGAGTGAAGGTGAAGCCCTAGTTTTACAAATTACTTATAAATATTTTTGTCTTACGGTTTAAGGTTAACCTTGGACTGCCCAGGGCATTCCTTGTGAAGAGCTCTCGGGGGCACTAAGAACTACGATGGGCTAAAGCCCAAAGCTTACTTTCATAAGGTACTTATTATTATTGGTTTCTACACATGTCCCAATTTGTTATCATTACTCTTGAACTAGCTCTAATCTTATTTAGACATTCCCTCTCCAAGGAAGGACGGTCCACCGTTGATCCCGCGTACAACTCTGCCCTTGCACAATCGGGATCTCGCAAACTATCTTCTTTTGGTGACCCTATATATTCCAACTAGACCAGGTACACCAACAACCCTTTCTCATACAAGTTCTACATGCTTCCCTACTTTTATAATTTCCACTAAGTGTAGACCAAAAAACCTACATGATGTGTATGAATGGTCATACTCCGAATAATCATCCAAATGGCCTAAGATTATATTTGGGGGTCTATCATGATACTTTATGAATATATCCAGAAGATGATAATTTTCCTAATTTATTTGGCATTTATTTTAATTTCTACAAAATCAAGCCTCATGAGTCTTTAAACACCAAATGCACGTTTCTGACTAAGTATGGTCTTAACAAAATGATAATAAACTACTAGCATCAATCTAACAGTAAACACTAAAAATCCCAATTTTCCAAGGTGGATTTGACCTTCAACAAATTATTGGACAAACAAGCACAATATTAATTTAATTAGGGGAAAATTTGAATCAGCAATCCAAAAATTATGAGAAATTTACTATATGATAAATATGACCAGAAAAGACTATTGACAAAAAATTATGATTTTCCAACTCCAATTAATCACATAAATGAGTTATATTAAAATATTCAACAAATGGGTACTTATGAAGGATCCTATATGAAAAGTCTTCTAATAAATTTATAAAAATTCACACAGCATGACTACATCCTCCAATGTTCCCTGACCAAGTTTCATAATTTTCTAGTTAGCAAATCATTCTAAAATAATTATCTTGTGATTAAATCAAACTTAGTGTTTTTGAATAAAGTACAAAAATTATCAATCCAAAATTCACAATAAAATTTCTATGGAACAATATCATCTAATTAAGATCACTGCCTAAGTTTCTTGAATATCCAAATTCATTTGAGCATATAGTTAAATATTGGACCAAAGTGCCCTAAACTATCCTTATCTATTTCAAGAGGTTATATGTTCCTAAAGATCCTACAACCACTCTTCTAGAGCTTATTTTTACCCTAGGAACTCACCAACCAAGTTGCAAGACCATCCAAGGACATATAGCCCCATGTCCTTCAATAGGCCCCAAACATCAACCCTAAGGCCTATACTAGGGTCTCTAGGCATGTCCACCCCAAAGCACTCAAAATCTCTTGAGGGGAGTGCTTTAAAGGACCTTGAGGCTCTGGCAAAGGTTTCATCACTTTTGGATGAGAATTACCACCCAAACAATCAAACAACCTTTGCCCTAATTTCTCCTTTAGGGACCAAGGTTTGGTCAAATCATTCCCTACTCAAATCAACACTAAATGGGTTGAGAGTTTTTCCAGAGTCATTTCATGACCATAATGGTCACCAACCAATATATTGGGTGGTTTTGAGGTCATTAGACCCTATAATCAAATCATACATGATTTATTAAATGTTTTCTAAAACTATTGAAAAATATATTCCAAAAATTCCCATTTTTGGATATGTCTAAGATATAAATAAGACAAACCTATGATCCAACTTTCAAAGCATTTAGATGGGTTGTTTAGTGGGGGCACACAAATTTGTGTCGAGTTAACCCAAGGTATAGATTGCACCATTTGGTGTGTTGTGGTCAGACCAGTGACCCAAATTGGTTGAAACCAATTGTACAATAAAATAGACTTTAAGGGCTACCACTTTGGTGTTAACTATTTTTACAGAAAAGGCCTCTAAGTATTTTTAATAATTAAATCTATCTATTACATAATGTGTACTGATAATGAAACAAAATGAAATAATAAACTCTTATTATTAAAGGCAGTGCACAAATCTTAAAGCTGGGATGGACGGAATCTGTTCATCTCCTTCTTTGAGCCAATGACTTAGATTGACTCGCCCTGGGACATTTTGAGAGGTGATTTCTCAGCCACCTGAGCGTCTCCCCGACCGGCCAATGCCACCACCACCTTCGTTGAGGTGGTGGCCGGCAATAGGCGATGGTAGGCTGGTCGGAGGTGGCCAGAACTTGGTTTTAGGCATGGATGAAAAGCCTGAAAAAAACAAAGCTTTCAGCCTACCCGATCTAGGGATAATTGGCCCCAAACCTTCTGGTCAGTAGGTGTGAATCTATCCACTAATAAAGAGGAAGAGGACAGGACCTTCTGAGGTGGCTGGAGTCGAGCCGATCGACGTGTCGTCATGGCCGGATTTGAAGCTTTTGGGTGCCCTACAACAACACTACCAAAGCCTTTGATTTCTTCAGGGAAAGAGTGGAAATGACTCCTCACAGCCTTGTGAAGCTTTTAAAATGATCAAATGGGGGAGAGGGAGGGCCATGGCTTCAATGCCATTAATGGCCATGAGTGGAGTTTTCAACCAACTGGATTCTCTGCATTCAGCCACTGATGAGGCTAGAAAAGACCCTTGATCTCCTCTAACATATGACGGGAGTTGAATCTCCATTAATTTGGAGAGAGATGAGGGGTCAAGCGCATTCAAACTCCATGAATAGCCATTTTCTCTCTCTTCTCTCTCTCCTCCATTAAAGGGCAATTGAGCTTTCTCTCTCCTAGTCACTATTTCAAGAAATTTGAGTGGCATTTAGATAAATATCAGCCTCCAAGAGCTAGTGGGCCACTCAAATTGGGCTTAGCCCAAATGGATTGGGATAGGTTAGGTCAACTTGAGTTAATTTGACCTAAACAAGGGTTGAGCTGACTTTGGTCAACTTGACCTTTTGGGTTTACCCTACAAGGTCTTTGGTGACCCATTGGCCTCCCCTAAGGTCTAGGAAGGGATGGGTAGGGTTGGTTTGGCACCTTGGAGACCACTTGACCCTTAATAGGGCAGTTTAAGCACTTTAGGGCTAGAGTTGACTTTGGTCAACATGACCTCTATAGTTGACCCCAATGAGTCCATGGTGACACATTGACCTCCCTCAATGGTTAGGAAGGTCTAGGTGGGGTCAATTTGGCTAAGGGAAGGTCAGTCGACCTTATGTAGGTTAGCATGACCCATTTAAGGTTAGGGGTGTTTTGGTGGGGTCCTGGAGTCAAGTTGAAGCCTTAAAGTCAAACCTTGGGGTGGGTAATTGGAAATTACTATTTACAGACCAAGGTTGTTTTCACCTTCATGCCTAAATTCACTTGGTCTCTTGAGCTTCCTAGGTTTTTGTCATGACCTAGTCATGACAAAACCACTCTTAGGGGTGTAGTTGTTTGAGGGATATTACAGCTGAACCTCGACATACGGAGTAGTAGTAGCAGCAGCAGCCCAAGTGGGGCATTAGGAGCCGAACAACTGGCTCGGCTGGAGGCAGCCGGAGTGGCAAGACCAAGGCCAATGGAGAGGTTTCTACAGAGAAGACAATCGTTAGGGAGGTCAGGGTCAGTTCCACCCTCCAGGATAGAGGCAGGGTCAGAGGCCTCCTCTCCCCGATCAGCATCAGGCTAAGGAAGTTTCCATGCAGAGGCAGAGAGTTTAGTAGAGGAGGAGAAGGGAGGTCTTGGTGGAGCTACCTTACTGCGACTTCCACTAGGATGAGGGGCATGCTACGGCCACGTGCCCGGAGTTCCTCGAGGTGAGAGGAAGCAGGGAGCAGCAACAATAGTAAGACCGTCGGGAGGTTAGAATCGAGGAAATCCTACCTCAAGCAGAGAAGGATAGGTGTGAGGATCGGGCTGATGTTGGGGCCCGAGGATGGATTAGAGTGATCAACGGGGGGTGAGAGTTGAGGCTTCTCAGAAGGTGAGCCTCCATACTATATATTATCAGAGTGTTGCCTCCACTTCTCTAGCCCCACCCCCGAAGGAGAAGATCACCTTCTCTAGGAAGGACATACAGGATCATGAGGATCCTTTTTGCAACGTATTTGTCATCCAGACTGCGGTCGAGAATTTTACTGTCTCCCAAATCCATATCGACCACAGGAGCTCGGTCAACGTCATCTTTAAGAAGGCATTCGACGTGATGAAGGTGGAGGCCCTGAGGGTGTTGGCCTCGGATGGACCTCTCTTTGGGTTCTCAGAAAAGAGGAAGGACGTAGGAGGAGTAGGACTCCATATTACATTGGGTGGGGGCAGTCCATAAAATATAGGTTCGTCATCGTGGATGCGCCCATCAGTTACAATGTGAACTTTAGACGCCCCTCATAAGCATCTTCCACTACGTCCCCTCATCCTTACACCAATGCTTGAAGTTCAACATCGTGGAGATCCATGTCCGGGTCTGAGGAGACCCCAAGGTGGCGGGGGAGTGCTATGTCACCGAAGTGAAATCCATTTCTTGGCAGGAGGTGGCCGAGGAGATGGAGCGGAGGATGGAGGTGGCAAATTAGGAGGAAGGAGGAGTGGATATAGAAGTGGGAGAGAACCGTGCCCATGTGGGGGTGGTGGAGGAAATCCAAGAAGAGACGGTCGAGGCAATAACCATGGAGGAGGCTGAGGAGGAGGTCCTTGTCCCAAGTGAGGAGGATATTGGAGAATTGGGAGAGCAGTCTCGACTGGAGGATGCAGCAGAGGCGGTGGAGATGGAAGTTCTCACCCTTGGAGGTAAGGTGGATAAGGTGCGCATCAGCGGGGGGCTGACCCCGGTGGACTAGGAGAGGATGCGGGAATGCATCCAGAAGAACGTGGACATCTTCGCTTGGAGTGTGGCAGAGATATCAGGGATTGATGTGGACATTGCCTGTCACCGCCTCAATCTAGATCCAGAAGCTCGCCCCATCCAGCAGAAGAAGACATCCATTGCAGACAAGCTAGCCGAACCCATCATATAGGAGGTGGCCAAGCTCTTGAAGGTCGGATTTGTATACCAAATCTAATACCCTGGCTGGGTCTCCAACGTTGTAATGGTTAAAAAAGGAGAAGGCTAGTGGAGAATGTTTGTCAATTTTTCTTTGCTAAATAAATCATGTCCTGAGGATTGTTATCCCTTGCCTCAAATCGAAGTGTTAGTTGACGCAGCCGTCGGTTTTCCTGTAATGAGTTTTTTAGATATATTTTCAAGTTACCATCAAATCAGGATGCACCCTCTCAATATAAAAGATGTCTCCTTCATTACAGGGGATGAGTGCTATTGTTACAAGATGATTCCCTTTGGGTTGAAAAATACTAGGGCTACATTCCAAAAGATGATGGATTGGGTCTTCCAGGAGCAAAAGAGTAGGAACCTAGAGGTGTTTGTGGATGATCTGATGATCAAGAGTTGAGTGGCAGACTGTTACCTACGGGACCTAGAGGAGACCTTTGATACCTTGCACAAATATAAGATGAGGCTGAACCCCTTGAAGTGTGTCTTCGGGGCTAGAAGGATCAAGTTCCTGGGCCACCTTCTCACCCCTATATGGGTAGAGCCGAATACTTATAAGGTCAAAGCGATCATCGAATTGGTGTCTCCTCAAAAAGCAAGGAGGTCCAGCAGCTGACAGGAAAGTTTGCAGGGCTGAGAAGGTTCCTCTCTAGGGCAGGAGAGAAGTGTTCCCCATTCTTCAAAGCATTAAGGGGGGTCAGAAGTTTGAGTGGACTAAGGAATGTGAGGTAGTGTTCCAGGCCTTGAAGAGGAAATTAACTCAGGACCCTCTGCTCCAGAGGTCGAAGGAAGGGGAAGATTTGTCCTTGTATCTTTGGGTCGGGGGCGAAGCAGTGAGCTCTGTCTTAGTTTGGGAAGAAGGGAAGAAGCAGCATCCCATATTCTACGTGAGCAGGGTTTTGAGGAAGGCGGAGATCTGGTATCTGATCCTCAAGAAGTTGGCTTTTTCTATGGTTATCTCATCCCGGAGGTTCTGGCATTACTTCCAAGCACACTCAATCCGGGCGGTGACTGACCACCCCCTCCGTAACATCTTTGAGGGAGTGGAGCATTCGAGCAAATTGGCAAAATGGTCGGTAGAGTTGAGTGATTTTATATCTCTTTTGTCCCCCACCATTCGATCAAGGCCCAGGCAATGGCCGACTTCCTCACAGATTATATGGTCGAGGTGGTTGAGGCAGAACTCACTCACCCAGTTCCCTAAAAGTTGATGGTAGATATGACCTCAGGAAGGAATTCCTAAGGGGTGGGGGTGATTGTGGAGAGACCCCATGGGACGAGGATCAAGCAAACGGTGGTGCACTTTATCATCACTAACAACCAGGGCGAGTACGAGGCCGTGATAACAGGATTTTGCCTAGCTAGGGAGCTAGGGGTGCACGATATGGAGGTCCTCACTGACTCCATGTTTGTGACCTCCCAGATCAATGGGGAGTTTGAGGCGAGGGAACTTACTCTCTAGTTATACTTGGCAAAGGTGAGTGTGGTCATCGGTATGTTCCAAATTTTCTCCATCCGGCATGTGCCTAGGGAGAAAAATTAGCTGGTGGATCAATTGGCCAAGTATGGTCCCAGGATGGGGGAGGTACCATCACCAACCTTTTCTGCCCATCCATCGAAGAGGGAGAGTTGATGGAGGTGGACCAACACCCCTCGTGGATGGATCCATTCGCAATATTCCTATCCACAGGGGAGTTCCCGGAAGGGATGGATAAGAAGAAGTTCAAGCACAAGTCGACATATTACCTTATGCGCGACAGGCAGTTTTATAGGAAGACACTTTTGGGGATATTGGCACGTTGTGTGGCCGAGAGGGAGTTTCAAAGAATTTTGGAGGAGGTCCATTCCAGGGAGTGTGGAAGCCACTCGGGGAGCAGAACCTTGGAAGGAAGGGTCATCCAGTAGGGGTATTTTTGGCCGACCCTAGGTCGGGATGCCGCGGAGTTTGTAAAGAAATGTCACAAGTGTCACCTTTTTTCCCCCTCTAACTCCATCCAGCTCAGCGACTCAAGAGTATCACAGCCCCCTGGACCTTTGCTATCAAGGGAATGGATTTGGTAGGGCCTTTCCCCCAGGACAGTGGATAGAGGAGGTTCATCTTAGTGATGATCGATTATTTTTTATGTGGTTGAAAGTGAAGGCGCTAGACAAGGTGACCTCCTAGTTAATCAGGAACATCGTATAGGGGAGATTGAAAGTGAGGGTAAGATCTACCTTTACTCTAGAGGGAGGGTGAATAGAGTATATTAAAATAATTTTTGCAAATTAAAAATTAATTGGCAGTGGAAGACTTAATTTATGTATATGTGTATAGTGCTTGCAGAAAAATAAATTAAAGCAAGAAACTAAATCACAGCACACAGCAAATAAAACACAGGCAATAAGAAGACACAAGGAGCTATAATAGTTCCCTAATCAACCTGGGTACATCCACTCTTCTACCACCCTAGGTAGGAATCCACTACAGGAATAGTTGATCAGATGTCCTTGGCACCAATGAGTTTTTGACAAGGTGCTCAAAAACAAAAATAGATTTTTTGATCAGGTGTCTTGCCACCACTAAGTTTTGACAAGGTCTCAGAAACCAAACACAAAACTTTTGAAGGGAGTTTTGAGTAACCCTTTTATAGCAAAATAAAAGAAAAAGAAAGTGTAGTTGTTCTTCTCTGTAACCAGTCAAAGAGAAGACTAGTGGATTATTGATGTCAAAGCTCCCCCTGAGATTTGCAGTTGTTCAGGAAGAGAAGCTTCGCACAGGGTTATAGGCCTTCAGAATGATTGAGATCTCCAATAAAAGATGATTTCAGCAATGGCTGAAATGTGTTGTGTCTGGAGTCTTGAATGATGAAGCCTTGAACACTTGAATCAGAGATGAGATACTGTAATCCTGTAGTTCTTATGTGTGTCTCACAGATCTATGATATTGTTCTTAGTTTTCTCTTGTTCTTCTTTTTGTTGTTGTCTATTGTCTGTCTCTATTGTCTGAAAAGATATATTGAAATCCAATCTCCTAGATAGCCGTTGGCCAGTCATAAATG
Source organism: Platanthera zijinensis (assembly GCA_039513925.1). Taxonomy (NCBI): domain Eukaryota; kingdom Viridiplantae; phylum Streptophyta; class Magnoliopsida; order Asparagales; family Orchidaceae; genus Platanthera; species Platanthera zijinensis. The sequence goes on along the minus strand of CM077089.1, from coordinate 64,921,368 downwards.
ACTTCCTTAATTGATAACTGTCTCTGGAGGAAAGTCCTAAGAAACATTCTCTTTTAGTCTCCTTGAAACTTGCTCCAGATTGATTGAAACGGCTACAAAATCCTTTGCATTAACTGCTGGATATGAATAAATTTGAATTCCATAACTGAATGAATTTGAAATCCTGAAATCGTCGATCTCTCAAGAAAATCATCGATCTGAGCTCGACTATCGTCGATCTGAGCTCAGAGACTGGAACTTGACTTGAAACAGAAATCGTTGATCTGAGCTCGACTATCGTCAATCTGAGCTCAGAGATCTGGATTTTGGCTAGAGACAAAAACATCGATATGAGCTCGAAGATCGTTGAATCGAGTTCGACAACTCTTTAACTGAGCTCAGAGATAGTCGAACTGAGTTCGATGCCTCGTCGATCTGAGCTCGACGATAATTGCATGAGTCTCTCTGCACTTGTAATCTGATCTAGGAGGTCTTGGGGGCAGCTTTCAAACCTAAGTTCTGAGCCTTAGACCTATTCTAGTTTGACCTTTAAATCTATACAATGAGGTCAAGACACATTCCTAAGTACATAGTGATCCTTACCCAAATCAATAATAGGGTGTTCCAACAATCTCCCCCTATTTGGGTTAGGATTACTATTTACATGACAGAGGAATTAAAAAGCATACAAGCAGAAATAAAAGCAAATACAATATTGCAGAATAATGAAATGCAGCAATGCAGAAGCAAATGAATGATTACAGCAGAATGTCAGAGAGAGAGATATACTGTTCAGCTTACATAATTAGTCCTTTTCCTTGCCTTTTTTGAATAAAATTTCTCTATTGGGATTTTCAGCTTCTTTATTAGATCTTCTGTCATCAGCAGCACCTAGGGAGGTTTGAGATTTGGGTCTGGGGACAATTGCCTATGGGTGCAACTTCATGTAACTTTCTGGGTCAAAGAATTTTCTAGAAGAATATCTCTCAAGCTCTTTATTTCTCTGTTCAGATAATGTAGTAATATTTGAAGTATCTTTTCCTTATTCTCTTGCTTTCTTTATCTAGTCTAAAGCAGCTAATTCCTTCATCCTTGCTGTCCAAGAGATAGGATTGTTCTCTGGATCTTCATGGGGAATAGGAGGTTCATATCTATTGATAGTATCAGCAGGAGGAGCTCTTGAGGGAACAATTTCTTTGAGCTTATATGGGAATGGACCAGAAGTTGAATCAATTGGGCCTTGTCCTCCCCTTTGATAAGGATGCTGTCTGGATTGTCCTATTGAATATACTCTGTATCCTCTTTGATTTCCTCTATATTGGCCTCTTCTGGACTGGTCGCCTCTTTGTTAATATCCTGTGGATTGTGATCTATCTTGAACCTGAGAGGAACTTTGAGTTGTAGCATGAGAGGTTTATGGAGCTGAACTTCCACCAGATACTGCATCTGGAGAGGGAGGAGGAGGAGGAGGATTATGATGAGATGTGCCTTTGTCATACTTCCTCCTCTTCTTCATAGCCTTAAATTGGTTCCTTGAGTATTGCATCCAGGGTTCAGTAATTTGACAGTCATACAGAATGTAGTAGGGAATATCATTATCATTAGTGACTTTTTCTGGAGGGACTCTCTTCAATGCTTTGCTTCTAGCTTTCCTCTTCCTTGCAATGGTTGCAGAAGAGTCATCATAATCAGTTCTAAAGTCATCACTGTCTGAGCTTTGAGGATTGTCATACATATCATCAATCCTTTTAATATATTCTTGTTATTGTATAGTTTGTTTAGATGAAGCATGAAAGTATCTAGTGTCAACTAAGTCCACCTATGGGGGGGTAATAGGTCTCGTGCAGTCTTTTGCGGAATTTAAATAACCTGCACAAATAACAAATACAGCACAAAAAAACACACAAGCAATTATAGTGGTTCCCCGATTTGGGTACGTCCACTCTCCCCCTTCGACCTATCTCCCACCAAGGGATGACTCGGTCACTTCACCAAACAGATTGAAATCTAATCCTCACACTACGGAAGGAACCCTTCCAACCGAAGGAGTCACTACTCCTCCACCACGGGTTGCACCCAACCCTTACAACTAGGAATCACTATTCCTTGACAACAAAACAAAATAGAATGTACAAGAAATACAAACTACACTTGTGGAGAACCCGATGTCCCTCTTCGTTCCTTGAAGCATTCTTGAAGAAGATGAAGATTCCACGACTGGAGCACTCTCTTGGAGAGGATCTTGACAAGATCAGCGGCGGCAAGCGAATGCGGCGGCGATGATTTGTAGATCCAAACTTCTTGACAAAGCAAGCAAGGTCTACCAACGATCTCAATCGGATCAATCGTCTCAATCGATTCGAAATGAAGAGCGATCCTCGTTCAACAAATCGAGAGACAATAGATCTCGAAAGAGATATGTGAGATGCTAGGCTTGCCTCGGTCCTATCGTCGGAAGATCAAAGAGGACCTCTAAGATCAGCGGCGGCGACTATCTTTCGAGCGGCGACGGCGACGGAAGGATTTCCGTAATCGGCTAGGTTACGGTCGGCAGCTTTGATTTCTCGTGTATGATTACTATTCAAGTTCTAAATAAGCTTGTATATATACCCTGAGGCCAACCCTAAAGTCCTTTGTGGGACCCACAAAGAAAAACCCTAGCCCCGGCAGAAATAGCGAAACCCGTCATGGTTCGGTCCAGCGAGCAGAGCAATTTTGTCTAAGGCAAATTTGGCGAGAATCATTGGTGATTCTCGACAAAGTCGGCGGGAATCACTCATGATTCCCGTCGAATTTGCCTTGGCAGAATTCCAGTTTAATTACTTGTCATCCGGAGGAAATCGGCGAGAATCAAGATCATTCTCGACGAATCGGCGGGAATCAAGATCATTCTCGATGAATCGGCGAGAATCAGTCATCGATTCTGCCTTAGCATAAGTCTTGAAGGAGGACAGTCAGCCAGATGAAGTCGGCGGGAAACAGCGGGTGATTCTCGACGATTTTGACTTAGAAGATTTCTTCTTGCTTCCTCTGAACTTGGTCTTTGACCCATCTTTGCTTCTCTTCTGCTCTTGATCTATCTTGACCCTGTACTTGAAAATAAGTACACTCCATTAGAGAGAGCACACGTGAGTCAACACACTGGTCTGCTCAACGAGGGATTACATTGCGCAGACCAGTGTATATTGAACCACTGCACCCTGACATTTGTGTGTACTTAGCATGGAATAGCTGCAAACACATCTTGAAGAAAATAATCAAATACATTATCTATTCAACTTAGCTTGTTCAGGGGCTTCTTCAAATCAGGTACATTGTGGATATAATACCCAACAAAGCAGCAGCAGCAAGAACAGGAGCAGTAACAGAAACAGCAGCAGGAGCAGAACTAATGGCAGAAACAGAAACACTAACAACAGGAGCAGCACAAACATCAGAAACAACATTAACAGCAGCAGTAACAGAAACAGCACTACCCACAACAACAGGCTCAATAATATCAGCAGGCTCTGAAACACTAGCCTCTGTCATCATCCTATCATAAGCAGTAGTAATAATTTCCATAACCTTGATAGAATTGATATAAGATAATAACAAGCTGGGATCACATCTAGAGACAGGCACAATGGCATTAGTAAGATCTTCAGCATCTTGGGCTGGAAGATATCTGCTATAGAGAGCATCAAAATCTAAAAGCAGTGACCTGAAGTCAACTGCATTGAATGCTGGAACTGGAGCTGGGGATGGAGTCACTGGCAGATCTGGCACTACTTCTTCTGGATCAGACAGCATCACTTCTTCATTTGGCATCTCCCCCTGCCTGGATTCAGTATGAACTGGATCAAGGCACCCCAAAGAAGGGATTGCCTGAGGAGGATGGAAAGAAGAAAGCCTGGCAGACAACTCATTGATTGATTTAAGAAGTGGAGCCATGGAGGTATCCAGCAAGAGTGTTAGCTTGGGAGCTAACATCTCATATAGTTTATCTGCAAGGGCAGGAAAGTCTACTTGCTCAAGGGATGCTCGAGTAGAGGTAGAGGAGAAAGGTGCAGAGGCTGATGGTGTTGGTGGAGCTGCAGAAATATGGAGAGATGATGTGGATGGTAGAGGTATGGATGGTTGTGAAATGGGAATGGTGGTGATGGATGTCACTGGAATGGAGATGGATGGGGTGAAAGATGGTTGAGCTAGAATATCTTGTAGAAGTTGTTGTTAAGAAGTAGAAGATGATGGGGGCTCTAGATGTGATGAATGAGAATCATCCATAAAGGAATCATCTAACAGATTGAATGATGAAAGGTGGAGGGATGAATCAATGTCAAGAGGGGGATAATAATGTAGAGGATGGAATTGCTCTTGATGAGTGGCTGGTGGTGGTGAAGAGATAGTTGGAGATGGAATTGAGATGGGAGAGGAAATTGTGATGGGGATGAAATTGAAATGGTGGATGTAGGGATGGTTGAGGAAATAGGAGGTGGAGATGGTGGAGATGAGGAGGAAGCAGACAATTCTTCTAGGGGGCAGTTGCCTGAGGGGAAGTGACTGGAACAGTCCTTGTGCCTGAAGTGGTTGTAGCTGTAGGACCCCTGCTGGTTTTGGCAATTTGCCTATCCCACTATCCAAAGAGACCACATGAGAGTCTCTTGGAAGCATTGATGTGCATACCATTGGACACAAGCAATTGGGGGCATCTGTTATGCAAGAACAAGCCTAATATCCTCCCAAAGTTTACAAAGTTCTTGTTAATCTTCTTCTTAATTAAATCAAAAAAGAGTTCTCCCCAATTCAGATGTTTCTTATCAACTATAGCAGCCATCAAACAAAACTATGCCTAGATATTGTATCATGAGCAGAATGTTTTGCTAACAGTACTTTTCCCACTACATCAGCCAAGAACCTATATTCTACTGAGAGGTTTTTCTTAAGCAATTTGTTAGGGTTTGCTACTGAATGTCCCATTCTATCCAATATAGTAGAAAATTCTTCTCCAGACAATTCCACTGTATCATGTCCAGTACTTAATTGGAAAACTTCTATTATAAGTGCAGGAGTAAGGGATACCTGGGTTCCTGATATACTCCCGACCACAGTATTTTGATCCAGATTGTGGGCTGTATACACCCATTCTTTAATCTCATCTGCAGCAAACTTCATCCTTATAGTCATGATTGTCACCAACTGTTGCTCATTGAACAGCTCTAGAATATCCTTGAATATTTTATCACTTCCTTCAAACGAATCCATGTCTATATCAAAACCGGTGTCAAACTTCATTGCGGCTAAGACGGCAACAGAGATGGCCATGTTTTCCTACAAAAATGAACAAACAAGACCAAGTTCAGAGAGGTTTGGAGGGAAAGAAAAGCTCTGCAGAAAGTATGAATGCGCAAAAGAAGAACGACGGCCGAAAAATGAATTTTATATAAGGGTTTGATGCCGAAAAGGAAAGATCGCTGAACTCAGTTCGACGATCTGGGCTTCTAAAGGAATCTGAAAGTTCTTCAACATCGTCGATCTCCGTTCGACGATATTGGAGAGCGTCGAGCTCCGTTCGACGATCTTTGACCTGAAGGAGATTGTCTAGCACTATCTGGAAAACGCTGAACTCCGATCGACGATTTCTGAGAACGTCGATCTCCGTTCGACGATCTTTAGGAAAAATGTCGAGCGCAGTTCAGAGATCAGAAATAACCTATAGACACTAGAAAAATCAAGTTTTTAGTCTAGTCTTGGTCAATTTTAAGGTTTTAAAATCTTGGATCTTAATTTAAGCTTCCTCCATCTAACATTCCTAACTGATTCAGGAAGAATGTGTGTTTCTTTTCATCCAATGGTTTGGTGAAAATACCTCCCCTTTGGAAATCAGTTGGGATATATTGAAGTTCAATTTTATTTTTCTCAACATTATCTCTTAAAAAGTGATGCCTAATCTCTATATGTTTTGTCCTACTATGGAGGACTGGATTTTGTGCTATAGAAATAGCACTGGTGTTATCACAAAATATTTTTGACTTATCTAAGTTGTAACCATAGTCTAGGAGCTGATTTTGAATCCACAATATCTGAGAGCAACAACTACATGCTGCCATGTATTCAGCTTCAGCAGTTGATGTGGAAACAGATGTTTGTTTCTTACAAAACCAGGAGACAAGTCTGTCACCAAGAAACTGACAAGTTCCACTGGTGCTTTTCCTGTCTACTCTACATCCAGCATAATCAGCATCTGAAAATCCAATTAATTCAAATCCTGAATCTTTTGGATACCAGAGACCTAGATTTGGACAACTTTTCACATACTTGAGAATCCTTTTTACTAATGTTAGGTGTGACTCTCTAGGGCTTACTTGGAATTTAGCACATATGCATGTAGAAAACATTATGTCAGGTCTACTAGCTGTAAGGTACAATAAAGAGCCAATCATTGCTATATATGTTATCTGATAAACAGGTTTCCCATGTTGATCATCATCTAATACAACATTAGTAGGCATAGGTGTTTTTATACATGATGCTTCAGACATACCAAATTTCTTAACTAATTCCTTTGCATACTTGGTTTGAGAAATGAATATGCCATCAACATGCTGTTTGACTTGCAATCCTAAAAAGAAGGAAAGCTCACCCATGCTACTCATTTCAAATTTTGAATGCATTAGGTTAGAGAACCTTTTGCACAAATTTGAATCAGTAGATCCAAAGATAATGTCATCTACATAAATTTGTACTAGTAGGGTATTGGACCTATGGGTTCTAATGAAAAGAGTTTGGTCTACTCTACCTCTTATAAAATCATTTTTCAAAAGAAAGCATGCTAAGGTCTCATACCATGCTTTAGGAGCTTGCTTGAGACCATATAATGCTTTATGCAATTTAAAAACATAATCAGGATGAGTTGGAGAGATAAAACCTAGGGATTGTCTAACATAAACTTCTTCCTTGATATCTCCATTGAGAAATGCACTCTTTACATCCATTGATAGACCTTGAATCCCTTGTGTGTTGCATAAGCTAGGAATATTCTTATGGCCTCTAGCCTTGCAACTGGTGCAAAGGTCTGGTCATAATCTATTCCTTCTTCTTGAGAGTATCCTTATGCAACTAGTCTTGCCTTATTCCTTACAATAATTCCTTGATCATCCAATTTGTTCCTGAATACCCATTTTGTTCCAACAATGGAGTGATCCTTTGGCCTTGACACTAGCTCCCAAACTTTGTTCCTTTCAAATTGATGAAACTCCTCTTGCATTGCAATGATCTAGTGTGGATCTTGTTCTGTATCTTGTATGGATTGAGGCTCAATTTGGGATAGAAAGCAGGTGTGCATCAGGTTTTGGTTGACCTGATTTCTAGTTTGCACACCAGCTGAGATGTCTCCAATCAGTTGGGAGATTGGATGATCTCTTGATGTTACTAAATCAACAGGGGGTGTTGATTGTTCACCAATCTGTGTTGTTGTTTCCTCTTGTGGAACAACAACTGGCTCTTCAATGTGGTTCTCACCAAGATGTTGAGTGTCCTCTTCATCTTCACTGCTTTCACCTTTTTGTTGAATAGGTGAAGGTGTTTTATCCTCTTCAATGATGTTTAACCTGTTCAAATTCTCTGAAAGAGAATGTACCTGCAAAGGTTCTATGGTAGAAGTATTCTTCTCCTTATAAGACATGTTAGTTTCATCAAAACATACATGTACAGATTCTTCAATTTTAAGAGAAGATTTGTTATACACCCTATAAGCTTTACTGATCATGGAGTATCCCAGAAACACTCCTTCATCAGCTTTGGCTTGAAATTTTGCTATGTAATTCTTATCATTATTGTGTATGTAATAAATGCAACAAAAATTTTGAAATAATCTACTTTAGGTTTCTTCCCTTTGAGTAATTCATAAGGAGTCTTGCCCTTCATCTTATGTATCAAACTTCTATTCAACACATAGTTTGAGGTGTTCACTGCCTCTGCCCAAAAGGATAGAGGAAGGTGAGCATCTGTCAACAATGTAGTAGCAGATTCAATAAGGGTTCTATTTTTCCTTTCAGCTACCCTATTTTGTTGAGGAGTTCTAGGAGCTGAGAAAGTGTGCCTGATCCCTTCACTCTGACAGAACTCTTGTATAATAAGAGAATCAAACTCTGTCCCTTGATCACTTTTAATCAGAGTAATGTGAGTATTGAACTCAATCTGTATGCATTTGAGAAACTCTGTCAAACACTTAAAGTTATCAGACTTCTTCCTCAGAAAGAACACCCATGTGAATCTAGAGAAGTCATCTACAACTACTAAAGTGTAAGATTTCCCTCCTAGGCTTTATACTGTGATGGGTCCAAAAAGATCCATGTGTAACAGATACAAGATCCTAGGTGAATCACTCTTATTAAGTGACTTAAAACTATTTTTATTTTGCTTGCCTAATTGACAAGCCCTGTAGAGTCCTTCTTTCTTGTAGGGGCAAGAAGGTAGTCCTCTAACAAGGTTGTCCTTGGATAGCCTAGCAATGGTTCTAAGGTTATTTGTTCTAATCTCTTATGCCATAGTTCATTTGGTTTACAAATAGAATTGAACAAGCAGATATCTACCTTAGTTGAATGAAAATCTACAAGATAGATGTTACCTTTCCTTTTACCTATCAACACAGTTGTGTTGTCCTCTGATCTGATTTTGCATGAGGATTTGTTGAATGTCACTTGGTAGCCTTCATCACATAGTTGACTGATGTTGATTAAGTTGTGCTTCAGTCCTTCCATATAAGCCACCTTCTTGAATGTGACTGACCCTATTTGGACTGCACCATATCCCTTGGTTTGTCCAAAGTTTGAGTCTCCAAATATGACCTTGGATCCAAGCTTGGCTTTGAAGGATGTAAGATTATCCTTGCTCCCTATCATGTGCTTTGAGCACCCACTATCCAGATACCATTGCTGTTTTATTGTTGTATAGGTCTTCACCTGTACATAAAACATTTTATTTGTTTTTGACCCAATTTACCTTGGGCCTAGGTTGATAGCCTTTAAATTCTTAAATAAAAGACATCCCTTGTTGACTCTTATAGCCTTCAGGATGATATCACCTAGGAGGTATTATCCATTCAGCATTAGGGTTAAAGCCTTGGGATGTAGGACCACTAGGATTGAAGTTTTACTTGCCCTTAAAAAAATGTTCAAACTCTGAGCTCTGTTCGACGATCTCTGAACTGAGTTCGACGATCTTGGGTCAGATCGTCGAGCTCCGTTCGAAGATCAACTTTGCCAGAGTTCAGAGTTCAGAGATCGTCAACCTGAGTTCGATGATTCAGCTTGAGATCGCTGAGCTCCGTTCCAAGATCGTCGAGCTCTGTTCGACGTTATCCGTTGAACTTTGTTTTTCTTAGGTAAATCAGAATTTTTACTAGCCACCTCTATAACTCCCATTCCTTTATCTGAAATAAACTTAATTGGGGTTGTTAACACTATAGGTTGGCTGGATGAAGCACCCAAGCCCAGTGTACTGTTAAGTCTTGAGTTCACTATGCTTTTGATGTCCATCAGTCTGATGCTTCTCCCATTAAGGGATTCATCAAATTTCTTTGCCTGAGATAGTTTACTTTTCAGTGAAGCTATCTCCTCCCTACAACATTCCAACTCCTCAGAGAGTTTGAGGTTATCTGATTTTAAAGTGCTATGTTCAGACAATTGATTTCTGAGAGAGATAATCTCTTTCTCAGACTTTAGCAGGTCTAAACAAAGTGCCTTAAATTCAAATCTAAAGTCCTCTGAATTGAAATCAAAAGAATCTATTACCTGATCTTCTTCAGCTTCATGTTCAGATTCAGATTCAGATTCTGACTCTTATTCTGCATCAAAATTATGTTGAGAGGCATTGATAGCCATCATGCAGAACTCCTTCTCTTGAGCATCATCTTGATCATCACTTGAGCTTGATGAAGCCTCTGATTCTTCTTCAGTTTCACTCCAGGTTTCAACTACAAATCCCTTCCTGGTGTGTTTGTTCTTGCTAGAGGAGGATCTGTCATAGTTGTTTCTCCTAGAGTCTTTGTCTCTTCTCCTATCTTTCTTATCTTTCTTGTCCTTATTTTGATTTTCTGGACAGTCAGGTACAATGTGGCCTGGTTTCCTGCATCCAAAGAAAATAATCTCTTTATTACTAGATTTGTCATACCTTGGCTTTTCATGGCCTCTGGATGACCTTTTCTTGAAGTCTTTTCTAGCCATCTTGTAGAATCTTTTGGCTAGTAGGCTCATTAGCTCTTCATTGCCCGTGACCTTGTCTTCAGGCTATTCATCTGTAGCTTTAAAAGCAATTGTATTCTCCTTCCTTGTTGCTGGAGAAGCTGTCTTTTGCTCTTTCTCTCTATTTTTGATGAGCAGCTCATAAGACTTGAGCTTGCCCAATAGAGCTTCAGTGGTGATCTCATTTAGGCTTCTGGCATCCTTGATTGGCCAGATCCTTGAGTCTCAAGTGCTGGGGAATTACATTAGGATCTTATCATTGAGTTCAATCAATGAGATCTCCTTGTCCAAAGTCTTTAGTTCACTGATAATCAGACTAAGTCTGTAATACATGTCAGCTACTGACTCAGTTTCTCCCTTCTTGAAATTCTCATACTGGGTTATGAGATGGGATCTTCTGTCCTTTCTTCCATCAGCAGATCCTGACACAATCTCAGATAGCTTGTCCCATATTTCTTTTGCTGAGCTGCATTCAGCCACTTTTTGAAATATCTCATCAGACATTGTCTGAGCCAATATGTTTATTGCCTTTGCATCAGCAACTTTCCACTTCTTAATGTCTACATCTATTCCTGAAGGGGGTAGAACAACACTTGTACTTGCAGTTGTTGGAGGTCTTGGACACACTGTCAAAACAGAATTAAAGATGTCCTCATCAATAGAATTCATGTATAATTTAATCATTTCCTTCCAAAGTGCAAACTTAGAAAGATTACACACTGGAGATCTGGTGCTTGCATAGTCTTTGTTCTGTGCCATGGATTTATATGAAAATAAATATAATAAAAATAATAACCCTCTATTAAATATTGATCTTATCAGAGATCTTTTGGTTCAGGTGTTAGCCTGTAGGAACAACCAATCTAGTGAAGATCTAGTTGTTGAATAACCAACCTCCCTCTGATACCAATTGAAAGTGAGGGTAAGATCTACCTTTACTCTAGAGGAGGGTGAATAGAGTATATTAAAATAATTTTTGCAAATTAAAAATTAATTGGCAGTGGAAGACTTTATTTATGTATATAACTATAGTGCTTGCAGTAAAATAAAATAAAGCAAGAAACTAAATCACAGCACACAGTAAATAAAACACAGGCAACCAGAAGACACAAGGAGCTATAGTGGTTCACCAATTAACCTAGGTACATCAACTCTTCTACCACCCTAGGTAGGAATCCACTGCAGGAATAGTTGATCAGGTGTCCTGGGCACCAATGAGCTTTTGACAAGGTGCTCAAAAACCAAAACAGATTTTTTGATCAGGTGTCTTGCCACCACTGAGTTTTGACAAGGTCTCAGAAACCAAACACAAAACTTTTGAAGGGAGTTTTGAGTAACCCTTTTACAGCAGAATAAAAGAAAAAGAAAGTGTAGTTGTTCTTCTCTGTCAACAGTCAAAGAAAAGACTAGTGGATTATTGATGTCAAAGCTCCCCCTGAGATTTGCAGTTGTTCAGGAAGAGAAGCTTCGTACAGGGTGATAGGCCTTCAGAATGATTGAGATCTCCAGCAAAAGATGATTTCAACAATGGCTGAAATGTGTTGTGTCTTGAGTCTTGATTGATGAGGCCTTGAACACTTGAATCAGAGATGAGATACTATAATCCTATAGTTCTTATGTGTGTCTCACAGATCTCAGATATTGTTCTTAGTTTTCTCTTGTTCTTCTTTTTGTTGATGTCTATTGTCTGTCTCTATTATCTGAAAAGATTTATTGAAATCCAATCTTCTAGATAGTCGTTGGCCAATCATAAATGACTTCCTTAATTGATAACTGTCTCTGGAGGAAAGTCCTAAGAAACATTTTCTTTTAGTCTCCTTGAAACTTGCTCCAGATTGATTGAAACGGCTACAAAATCCTTTGCATTAACTGCTGGATATGAATAAATTTGAATTCCATAACTAACTGAATTTGAAATCCTGAAATCGTCGATCTCTCAAGAAAATCGTCGATCTTGAGCTCGACTATCGTCGTTCTGAGCTCAGAGACTGGAACTTGACTTGAAATAGAAATCGTCGATCTGAGCTCGACTATCGTAAATCTGAGCTCAGAGATCATGATTTTGGCTAGAGACAGAAACGTCGATCCTAGCTCGAAGATCGTCGAACCGAGTTCGACGACTCGTTGAACTTAGCTCAGAGATAGTCGAACTGAGTTCGACGCCTCGTCGATCTATACTCGATGATAATTGCCTGAGTCTCACTGCACTTGTAATCTGATCTAAGAGGTCTAGGGGGCAGCTTTCCAACCTAAGTTCTGAGCCTTAGACCTATTCTAGTTTGACCTTTAAATCTATACAATGAGGTCAAGACACATTCTTAAGGACATAGTGATCCTTACCCAAATCAGTAATAGGGTATTCCAACAGAGATCATCGTCCAGCACGGTCTGCCCCAGGCCATAATCACGGACAATGGGACTTAGTTCGCCAGCGTCGAGTTCATCAAATTCTGCGGGTAACTAGGGATCGATCTCAGGTTTTCCTCAGTCCATCATCCTAGGAGCAACGGGCAGGTGGAAGCGGCGAACAAAATCATCGTCAACCTCCTCAAGAAGAAAGTGGAGAATTTGAAGGGTAGCTGGGTGGAGCAGCTTCCTTAGGTTCTCTTGTCCCTGAGAACCACTCCTAACACTGGCACGGGGGAGACCCCCTTCAAGCTCTCCCACGGATGTGAGGCCGTACTTCTAATAGAGTTCGAGGTCCGGACACCTCGGGTGGTCGAGGCAGAAGAAGAAAGGGAAGAATAACAGGTCGAAAATAAGGAGGAGCTACGAGTCTCCCTTGATATGGCGGAGGAGGCTCATGATCTGTCTGCAATCTGGCAGGAGAAGATCAAGCGAAGAATAGCTAAATATTTAGAAGAGCATGTCAGGGTCAAGTAGTTCGCGGAAGGGGACTTGGTCCTAAGGAAGGTGGATGCAGCAGGAAGATAAGCCGCAGTGGGGAAGCTCAACCCCAACTGGGAAGGCCCATACATTGTATAGGAAGTATTGAGGTCAGGGGGTATCACCTTCGGAATGTGGAGGGCGAGACCCTAAGTCACACCAGGAGTAGCGATGACTTGAAATGTTTCTATCCGTAAAAGCATGTATGTACTCTCCTTTAATGAATATGAAAACCTTTGGTCTTTTATTTCTCTTTGGCAATGATATTCATGATAGTCCGAAGTTTCCTTAAGTCCCGAGATGCTCCCGTTGCCAGGCTTCCACCTAGCTGGCAGGGCTAGGATCCTCGAGTGACGTCATTATGACCCTGGAGGGCTGAGTCCGGTGGATGCTCAACACCCACCGTCAGGCTCTCACCTAGCTAATGGGGCCAGTGGTTGCACCCGGAGGTTGGCAAAAGGAAAGTTCTCACTCTAGGGCTAGGTCCCAAGACGCTCCTTCTTCCAGGCTTCCACCTAGCTGGCAGGGCCAGGATCCTCGAGTGACGTCATTGTGACCCTAGAGAGCTGAGTCCGGTGGATGCTCAACACCCACCGTCAAGCTCTTACCTAGCTGATAGGGCCAGTGGTAGTGCCCAAAAGTTGGCCAAAGGAATGTATTCTCGCTCTAGGATTAGGTCCTGAGACGCTCCCGTTGTCAGGCCTCCACCTAGCTGGAAGGGTCGGGATCCTCGAGTGATATCATTATGACCCTGGAGGGCTGAGTCTGGTGGATACTCAACACCCATCGTTAGGCTCTCACCTAGTTGATGGGGTCGGTGGTAGCACCCGGAGGTTGGCCAAAGGTAAGTTCTCGCTCTAGGGTTAGGTCCCGAGATGCTCCCGCTGCCAGGATTCCACCTAGTTGGCAGGGCCGGGATCCTCGAGTGACATCGTTATGACCCTAGAGGGCTGAGTCCATTGGATGCTCAACACCTGCCATCAGGCTCTCACCTAGCTGATGGGGCCGGTGGTAGCACCCGAATGTTGGCCAAACTAAAGTTCTCAGTCTGGGGTTAGGTCCCAAGACGCTCCCACTGCCAGGCTTCCACCTAGTTGGCAGGGTCAGGATCCTCGAGTGACGTCGTTATGACCCTAGATGGCTGAGTCTTGTAAATACTCAACACCAGCCATCATGCTCTCACCTAACTCTTAGGGACGGTGGTAGCACTCGGAGTTTAGCCAAAGAAATGTATTCTCGCTCTGGGGTTAGGTCCCGAGATGCTCCCGCTGCCAGTCTCTTACCTAGCTGGCAAGGTCGGGATCCTCGAATGATGTCCATATGACCCTGGAGGGCTGAGTCTGGTGGATGCTTAACACCCACTGTTATGATCTCACCTAGCTGATGGGGCTGGTGGTAGTGCCCGTACATTGGCCAAAGGAAAGTATTCTCACTCTAGGGTTTGGTCCTGAGACACTTCCACTACCACGCTTCCACCTAGCTAGTAGGGTCAGGATCCTCGAGTGACGTCATTATGAACCTGGAGGGTTGTGTTAGGTGTATGCGCAACACCCACTGTAAGGCTTTCACCTAGCTAATGGGGCCAGTGGTAGCGCTCGGAGGTTGTCCAAAGGAAAGTATTCTTGCTCTGGGGTTAGGTCCCAAGACGCTCCCGCTGTCAGGCTTCCACCTAGCTGGCAGGGTCGGGATCCTCGAGTGACGTCGTTATGACCCTAGAGGGCTGAGTCCGGTGGATGCTCAATAACCACCGTCAGGCTCTCACCTAGCTGATGGGGTCGGTGGTAGCATGCGGAGGTTGGCAAAAGGAAAGTTATCGCTCTGGGGTTAGGTCTCGAGACACTCTCGCTGTCATGCTTCCACCTATCTGGTAGGGCCAGGATCTTCGAGTGATGTCATTATGACCCCAGAGGTCTGAGTCTGGTGTATGCTCAACCCCTATTGTCAGGCTCTCACCTAGCTTATGGGGTTGGTGGTAGCGCCCGAAGGTTGGCCAAAGGAAAGTATTCTCGCTTTGGGTTAGGTACCGAGATGCTCCTGCTGCTAGAATTCCACCTAGCTGGCAGGGTCAGGATCCTTGAGTGACGTCATTATGACCCTAGAGCTTAGTCCGGAAGGAAAGATCACAAGGATTGTAAAGGTTTGGGCTCGACAATTCTAGGACGAGCCGACCATGGCGAGCTGAAATCTCGGTCTCTACCAAGGAATGTGAGGCGAGCTGGCTCCCGGCAAACACATTCCATCCCCCTAAGATTTTATTTAGGAAATTTGACTTCTTCCAAGCCGCTAAGAGAAGGAGTACACGCAGGCGAGCAGGACAGTTGCGAGCCTATACCGACGAGTATCATGCCTCCTTATTGTCTTAGGGTTAGAAAGATCTCAAGGTCTCCTCACAAGCATGTATCCTAAAAGTGCATTCTAATGGTGAGTTCTATCCTATCAAGGTCGCCCAACAGAGGGGGCGACCTGCGCACGAGTACAATACGATGAGAACAAAGAAGAAAGGGAAAGAAAAATAAATGAAATATGCTATGTTCCTTTCATTAAGATGTATGTTGTTACAAAAGGAGCTCGCCTCGACAAGATTACAAAAAAAGAGGGGGAAGAATTACAGTACAAAAAAAGAAAAGTTTGCGAGCTAGTTCTCACCTCCCCCCCCCCTCGGATCGCTTATCCTTGAATACCGGCACCCCGCCAAATAGCGAGTCAAAGCTAGCTTCCTTCTAGATAAGTGGAGGGGTAAGGATAAGATCTGGCATCAGCTCCCTGACCGATACATCCTCACATCCCTCCACCATCACCTGCGTATCTTTCATGATCTTCAGGGCATACTCGGCAGTGCTGATGGAGTTGAGCCACATCTTCTCGGTGACCTTGTCCTTACTAAAGACTTTAGGACACTTGGGGGGAATGCTCGGCTCGCCGCCGAGCTGAGGAAAGAAGATGTCCATTTGTCGAATCAGATCGCTCCGGAACCCTTTGTTCTCCTCCCTCAACTTTTCATTCTCCCTCTCCAGCTCAGCGGCACAAGCTCGCGGCTCGCTCGTGGACTCGGCATCCTCCAAGGCAAAGAGATATAAGAACAAAAAAATGTGAAAAACCTTAAGTAAAAAAATAGAAGGGGGTAGCCGGCAAGCACCATCCCGCCGGAGGCTTTGGTAAGAAGGTTCTCAGCGGTTTCAAGTCGCCTCGCCGAGCCTGCGGTATTGTCCTTCGCGACATCACGATCCTGCTTGGCTTTTAGCAGGAGGTGGTGGAGTTTGAAGCCATGAGGGACCACCATGTGATGCATCTCCAGGTCCTGTATCTAGGCTTTCAAGCCCTCATGGCCGAGCTGGCGCAAGGTCATGCCCATGTAGGCCTCAGCATCCTCGCGCCTGTACAGGTGAAGTCGAGCGCATAAGCGTGCCTAGAGGAGGGTTAGCAACCCGACCAGGAGGGATGAGATGGAGACCCTGTGTGTCTGCTCATCCCATCTGACCATCGGCTCGTCGGCTGAGTCCTTTGACCTCCCCCCAAGGCCGAAGATAGGGTGCCTCTTCAACAAGCACGGCTCGCGGGCCGCGGGCTTCTCAGTGGATTTGGAAGCAGGGTCCTTGCCATCCCCTTGATCTTTTCTACCGAATCCTCCTGTGGGCTCTCTGATGACTTCAATGGGGTGGTCTCCATCGAGCTCACAAATATTTGTTGTTTTTGTTGTCCCCTCTTGGAGACCAGTGCTTGCTTCATCTTATTTGGAGGTAGGGGGTGCCGAGGTGAGCTGGACCCATCGAGGCCAGTCGCTTCCTGCTGTAGGAAGATTTACCTGACCCCAGCTCTCCACGTCAAGCTATTGCGGCTGCCCGCTCGTGGGTGAGCTGGTTCGGGTAGAGTCCCAAGTCCGCATAAGGCGGGTGCTCGGGAAGTAGTCGCTCCCATGTAAGAAATAACTTGTTAGAAATATTACTGAAATATTGCCGCTTGATTGGGTGAACCCAGTAGAGGAAGGAAGAGGGAAGATTTATACCTTCGCCCGGAATAACCGGGAGGAGAGAGTCGAGGCTGCTTCGAAGGAAGGTGACCTCAAAGTCCTTCCCTATGAAGAACTTGTACAGCTCGGCATCGTCGCCCAATAGCATTGGGGGCCAATATACCTCCTCGCTCTTCTTTTGTGGGGAGAATGGTATGTTTCCCATGTCATCGTTGATGAACACGACCTTGGAAAACCAATTATGGTTCTTGTTTGCAGTCTCGCGAACCTTGATGTATGAGACCATCAGAAAGGCGACCTTGTCGTTAGTCGTGTGGTAGGTAAAGAGTTTGTGGAAGACGAGCAGATTAAATTCAATCTACTCTCGATGGAGGAGGCAGGCGAATGCAACCATCATGGAGATAATATTTGGGTTTAGTTGGGATAGAAATGCCCCCAAAGTATTTCAGGATCTGGCGGATCTCCGGCCAAAGGGGCAGGCGCAATCCCACCTCAAAGTGCGAGAGGGAGAAGGCGAGTTCATCCTGGTAAAAGGTATTGATGGATTTGTTCTCCCTATGTCGGCATGCCTCAAAGCTAGGGGGAAGGAAGTCGGTGACAAATTCAGTGAGTTCGCGCTCAGTTGTGTTTCCTTCAAAGAAAAGGTACTTGACAAATTTTCGAGCACACTTGGAATGCCCGTCGGCGTTAGGTCGAGTCTTGCCCAAATCTGCAAAAGGTTGGGGTGCTAGAGCAGGTAGCGAGAAGAGTAGCAGAGGGGGGTATGAATACAATAAAGGCAATGCCCTAGGGAGTTGGCGAGAGGGCCTATTTATAGAAAACCAGATTTATGGCTGAGCTGTCAGATCAGTCCAGCTCGCTTGCCCCAACTCGCTGACTCCGACTCGCTAACCCGGCGACCTGGCCTATCCTAATATGAGATGAACCTATATGACATAGCATATTATTTTAAGTAGCATACTGAGTTCTAAATATTATTCAAGTTTTTACAGACAGGGACATTCGTATCCCCGAGAAGAATTAAGTTTATAATAAGCAGAAGAAAGTTCGGTCAACACATGCTAGCTGGGAGTGTTGGGGTATGAGGGTCAGTAGGCTTAGCTAGGGAGCCATTTCCATCTACCATGGTCTCGCGCCCCTATCCCCGGAGGTCGGCGCGGGTTGTGGAACTCGCGGACTAGGTCCAAGTCCCGGCTGAAGGTCTGTAAGTTTTAATTAAGTCTCTCCATAATTGGGGTGGGGGACATTGGTGATCGCTTTTCATGCTATAGAAAAGAGAGTCGAAC
This sequence comes from Platanthera zijinensis, assembly GCA_039513925.1. Classification (NCBI taxonomy): domain Eukaryota; kingdom Viridiplantae; phylum Streptophyta; class Magnoliopsida; order Asparagales; family Orchidaceae; genus Platanthera; species Platanthera zijinensis. The sequence continues at coordinate 64,903,027 of CM077089.1, read as the reverse complement.
TAGTAATCCAACTAGGCAAGCATACCTATCGAACTGTAGCTAGGGATCACAAGTGTCGTATTGAAATCCGGGAACCGTCGAATAAACCTACTCACACGAAAACTATTATCTTATCGAAGGATGGTTTTAGGGTTAAGAGAAAGCTAATTGCGAATAATAAAAGAAATATTGCGCTAAAAGATAACTACTTGTAGTTAAATAAAGAGCTATTAAAAGTGATCACAACGAAGGGGTGAAACAATGAAATGGAAAAGCACTCGATCGAGAATCACCTCGGCAAGAGTTGACTAAAAATGTGATAAAAAACCTAAGCTTAATAAGGTAAAGGACCTTGAACGTGGAGGTTTCCAAAACTTGAACACGCTTCTCTCGAAGTCATGCCCAACTGAGTTTAGGAAGGTCCGACCAAACTCTCATCCAAATCGGAGGCCTAAAGCTTTCTTTACGCGGTGAACCCCACTATTGGATTTCACTCCAATCCGGGAGATTTAACGTTTTCCTCTCTCGAGGGGTGCGTGCAACTCTCTTTACTCTTGAGTGCTCACTTCAAACTATGAGCCTCTCAGCTAGCTAAGAGTGAAAACAAAATGGAAATTATATATTGATGATATAACTCCAAACATGAATAATTAAGAGTAAATCGAAGGCATAAACCCTAAAAAAGGTAAATTCAAAGTATCATAACTTAATCAACTCGAACCTCGGATCATCAAGATTGAGTACAAGGAGGATTAGTTAATCATGGAGAAGTGGAGGAGGAGAGATGAGTAGAAGAACGTTAAGAACACAAAGCAAAAGGGCACTTTATATTAATATCAAAACAGAGTTACAAATTGGAATAAAGGATTACACATGCATGGAAATGAAAACTAAACTAGCATTACATTTAGCAACTAAAGCAATTATAAAAACTATAACAAAAGATAACACTAAGCTAGGGATAAGAAAGACATAAAATGAGAGAGAGAGAGAGAACATGAAAAACAGTAAGAAATAAAAGGGCACCACCTCCCCGCTCAACCCAAAACTTCTTGCTGGACACAAGGGGGAGGCCTGAATTTATAGAAATTCTCACGGGTTGGTCACGCCCTCTGCCAAGCCTAGGGAGTTGACCTCGGGCTTTAGATTCTCACAGGAATGATGATTGCTTCTATATGTTGGTGGACATGCCCTAGGCCACACCTGTGTAGGAGGGGCGTGTAAGGCACGTCAAGTCTCAATCATTGGTCGAAAATCCGTCATTCTTTGAAAAAGGTGGAACACACCCCAGGGCCACGCCCGTGAGGAGGGGTATGTCAGTACTGTTGACGTGCAGTAACGAAAACTCTTTAAATTCGGCAGTAGGCTTCAAGATGAGAGTGACACGCCCTGTGACATGCCCAGCAATAACGTGTCCGGGGGCGTCTCAGCAGTTTTTCTCGGTATTTTGGTTCTGGCAGCAAACTTCCTCGGGATCAGGTTACACGCCCTATGACAAGCCCAGGGAGGGCGTGTCAGGGGGGCGTGTCAGGTCATTTTTGGCTGAAAGCTCTGGAAACCTGCAAAAAGAGAAGAAAACATTAGTGGCAATAATATATATAAAAAGAGGCCAACAAATAAGCTTACAAGACATGATTTGTGTATTAAAACCCAAAAAATGCCCTAATAGTTTAGACTACAAAACGTATTATCAAATTTCCCCAAGCTTAAGCTTTGTTTGTCCCCAAGCAAAAATATAAAAACTAGCTAACATAAAAACTGACTAATCAAAAAGTTCTAATTACGCTTACACAAGTACTATGTGAAATTCTTAGTAGGGAGAAGGTGAAACATAAACCTAAAACAATTACTTAAACATGGTTTAACAATTTATAAACTTTACTAACGATAATAAATCATCCAAAATTTTAACAAAATTCTTTAAATAAATTTAAGCACAGCAACAAAATGAAAAAACACATTGAGTTATTACTAGATCCAAGCAACACATTATGATTATATCAATTAAATAACAAAAAATTAAATTTAAATCCAAAACTAATACCGATTTACTTTTCTTCTTTGCTTAGCAAATAAATATAATTCAAAATCATGAATCAAAAGGACTTATTTGGACCGAAATGTTTGGTTTAGAATTATGATTAGGAGTGGAATGCAAAGATAAACAAGGAGGCTTAAAAATCACACTAAACCAAAACAATGAGTTTCAAAAATTAAATATTTTTCTTTTTCTTTTCAATTTTCTTTTCTTTACTTTTTTTCTTTTCTTTTCAAAACAAAGGCCAAAAATAATTTTTCTTTTCATTTTGAAATTGGCTAAACAAAAGTAAACACTTCTTTTGAGCATACTTTTTCAAAAACTTATCCAAATATATCACAAAATAACCCTATCATAATCAAGAAAAATTTTTATTGAAACTCAAAATGCTGAGTGTGATTAGATATGTTAGAAAATTTTAGCTTTGGTGAATATGAAACGATAGGTCTCGCTATCAATTGAAATCGGAAAAAGACTCAAAAGCGGTTAATTAGGGATAAAAATTTTAGGTTGACCAGAAGATTCAAATAAAAACAAAAACGGCCTAAATCATTTTAATGCTTCTAAATTTATCTAAAGCATAGTTTTGAAAAATTTCAAAGCAAGTCTTAGATAATAAAAGAAAATTAATGAAATTATCTTGAAAATAGAAATAATAGGCGACTTAGATCATTCACTTCTACTACACTAATCAAAAGTCGACATTACAAAAATTATCCAAAAATGAAAAGAAAAATAGTGGATGAAATATTTTTAAGAAAGTAAAGAAAATAAAGAACGAAAACCATAATAAAAATGCGAGTTTTAGAAAAAATGTTTTACGTTAACATGTTACCGTAATTTAGAAACACAACATAACCAACATTTTACTTATGAAATATAATTAAAAAGAACGATTAGAAATATTATAATTAGCTAAGTTGTTTATATGGGATTTTGAGAAAAACAAGACAAAAACGAGGGGTACTATTTAAATACCAAAATCCGTTTAAACTATTAAAGTAAAAAAACAAATAGCATATTTTTTTATTTTTAAATATTTTCTTTTTTTTGGATTTTTAAGATATATAAATAAAGACAAGAGAAGGAGGAAATCCTCCCCCAAGCTTAAAATGGTCATTGTACTCAATGGAGGAAGGAGGGGAAGGAGAGAGAGAAATTAAAATAGAAATGAATGTACAGAATTGAATAACTGGTACTTCTCTGGATTTATGCGTCGTGAATGTTGATTGATGTCGCTCCCCTGTGCTTGCGCTTTGGATCTTCTTGAAATGTCTTCTTTGGACTTTGTGATGGATTTAGCAGCATTGGAGCAGGGGATCGCAGAAGCTTCAGCTGGTCGGAGCCGTCCGGGGCAAAAAGTGGTAAATAAAGAAAACAGAAATGTAACTTGGGTTGCCTCCCCAGAGCGCCCTTTGTTTAAAACGTCGTTTGAGCTCGACGCAATAAAATAATACTGTCCAAAATAATAATTAAAGTTTTAATAAATATAAAAGTCTTAAGTTAGTTACAATTCATGCAGAAGAAACTTAATAATGTTCGGACTGACATCACCACAAAAATATAGTTTAAGGCGCTGACCATTTACTTTGAAATCTCCCTTATCAGGGTGTGAAATTAAAATAGTACCATATGAAAAAACTTGTTTAACAGAAAATAGCCCAGACCAACGAGACTTCAACTTTCCAGGAAATAAACGTAAAAGAGAATTATAAAGAAGAACTTGGTCGCTCGGCTTGAAGGTTTTTGGGTGGCTTAAGTGTTTGTCGTGAAAATGTTTCGTCCACTCTTTATAAAATTTGTTGTTTTCGTATGCATAAGAGCGCCACTCATCGAGTTCATTAACTTGAAATTTTCTATGGTCCCCGACAGAGTGGGGATCGAAATTTAAAAATTGCAAGGCCCAAAAAGCATGGTGTTCTAATTCTACGGGTAAATGGCATGATTTTCCATAAACCAACTGATACGACGTACATACGATGGCGGTTTTGTATGCTATTTGGTAGGCCCATAGAGCATCGTCTTATTTGGTTTACCAGCCTTTTCTAGAGGTGGAAACAATGTTTTCTAAAATTCTTTTTATCTCTCTGTTCACTACTTCGACTTGTCCGTTAGTTTGGGGGACGTAGGCAGTTGTAAGCTTATGCATAACACCGTATTTAACAAGGATTTTTGAAAACCGTGCATTACATAAATGTGAACCCCTATCGCTAATGATGTCTCGCGGCGTACCGAATCGAGAAAATAATTTTTTCCAGTACATAATTACGACTCGGGCGTCGTTAGTAGGAAGAGCTTGTGATTCAGCCCATCGAGAATCATAATCTACGATAACTAAAATATACTTATTCTCGAAGCTAGAAGGAAGAGGGCCAACAAAATCAATTCCCCAGAGGTCGAAAATTTCACACTCGAGGAAATAATTTTGCGGCATTTCATTTTTATTGGAAATATTTCCCGACCGTTGGCAACTATCACACCAACTCACAAAGGCTTACGCGTCTTTAAACAGGCTAGGCTAGTAAAAACCCGCACAAAGTACCTTGTGAGCGGTGCAAGCAGCTTGATAGTGACCACCAGTCGGTCCTTCATATAAGCATTTTAAAATATCTAATCCTTCTTCAAAAGAGACACATCTCCTTATCACTTGGTCCTCACAGACTCTGAAAAGATGCGGGTCCTCCCAAATATAGTTCTTCAACTCAGAAAAGAAATTCTTCTTTTGTTGAGAGGAGAACTCTTTTGGGAGCACACGAACCACTAAATAGTTAGTTATGTGTGCAAACCAAGGAGAAGGGGGTGTGGTAATTAAAAGTAGCTTCTCATCGGGGAAGAAATCATTATAAGATTTTTCATCTAATTTTTCAATATAAGGATTATCTACTCATGAGAGATGGTCGGTGGCCAAATTCTCGGCTCCTCACTTATCACGGATTTCTAAGTCAAACTCCTGGAGGAGTAAGACCCAGCGAATCAAGCGCGGCTTGGCATCCGGTTTAGCAAGAAGATATTTGAGGGCCGAGTGATCCGTAAAAACAAAAATTTTGGAAAGCGTAATATATGAACGGAATTTATCAAAAGCAAACACTACAGCTAGGAGCTCCTTCTCGGTTGTGGTATAATTCTCTTGCGCCGATGTGAGTGTTTTACTTGCATAATAGATGGGGTGGAAGTTTTTAGAAATTCGTTGTCCTAGTATGGCTCCCACCGCGAAACTACTCGCATCGCACATAATTTTAAAGGGAAGGTCCCACACCGGAGCTATCATAATGGGGGCGTTAATTAATTTATCTTTTATTAATTCAAAGTCAGACAGATAAAGGTCATTAAAAATAAATGGGGCGCCTTTTTCTAAGAGCTGAGTAAGAGGTTTGATGATTTTGGAGAAGTCTTTAATGAAGCAGCGGTAGAAACCAGCGTTTCCTAGGAAACTTCTTATAGCTTTCACGTTCGTAGGCGGCGGCAGCTTCTCGATAACTTCTATCTTGGCGGTGTCTACTTCAATTCCTCTCGCAGAAATCTTATGACCCAAAACTAACCCTTCCCGTACAATAAAATGGCATTTTTCCTAATTTAGGGCAAGGTTAGTTTCATCGCATCTTTCTAAGAATTTTTCGAGGTTTTCTAAACAACTATCAAAGGAAACGCCGAGCACGAAGAAATAATCAATGAACACCTCCATAATGCTTTCTACGTACTTGTTGAAGATAGCGAGCATACATCGCTGGAATGTAGCTAGCGCATTGTATAATCCAAACAGCATTCTTCGGTAAGAGAATGTGCCGAAGGGACAAGTAAACGTAGTTTTCTCCTAGTCCTCGGGAGAGATAGGAATTTAAAAATACCCCGCGAGACCATCAAGAAAACATTAAAAGCTATGATCGGATAATCACTCTAAAATTTGATCGATGGACGACAAGGGAAAGTTATCCTTGCGGGTGGCGTCGTTTAACTTACGATAGTCGATACACATTCACCACCCCGTCACCGTCCGTGTCAGGATTAAATCATTATTTTCTTTTATAACTACAGTTATCCCTTCCTTTTTCAGCACTACCTTAACAGGACTAACCCACTTACTATCAGATATAGAATAGATAATTCTTGCATCTAATAGTTTCATAACCGCGCCCTTTACGATTTCTATCATGTTTGGATTTATACGGTGCTGAGGTTGTATGGAGTTATACGAATTATCTTCCATTAAGATTTTGTGGGTCCAGAAGGATGGGCTAATTCCCTTGATATCGAAAATCTGCCAAGCAATAGCTCGGTGAAGTTTACGTAATACTAGTAGGAGTTTTTCATTTTGTACTTCAGTCAGGTGGGCCGAAACAATTACCGGTAGCTTGAGTCCTTTTTTAAGATGGCATACCTAAGATGTTTGGGTATTTCCTTTAATTCTAGGGTAGGGGGTTCTTCATGCAAGGTTTTAGAAATTCTTTCTTTTTCAAAAACTATTTCTTCGTAGACTTCTTTATATGGAAAATTAAATAGGGTGGGGCTAGTGGCCATGGCAGTTTCTTGCAGAGATTCCATTGGAAGAGTAGAGGGAGGACAAAAATTAGAAGATTTATTTTCACCATCAGAAAGGCAGTAGGAAGATTCATCACTTAAGGTGTCTAAGAAAAAATAGGAGTCGTCATTCTCTAGGGTGTTCTTCATCGAAGGGGTGATAGAGAAAATCACTTCATCATCGCCTACTCGAAGGAAGAGTTTACCATTTCTTATGTCAATGATAGCTCGGGAAGTGGAAAGGAATGGTCGGCCAAGGATCAAGGGAACCTCGACGTATTCTTCGATGTCCAATATGATGAAATCTACCAGGAAGATGAATTTGTCGACTTTGACAAATACATCCTCCACGATTCAAAATGGGTATTTAACTGATCTATCAGTGAGCTAGATACTCATGCATGTGGGGTTGAGGCTACCAATTCCTAACTTCTTAAATAATGTGAAGGGCATTGGTTGATACTTGCACCTAAGTCGGCCAATGCGTGCTTGACAAAAAGATCACCAAAGACACACGGAATAGAAAAACTATCCGGATCACTGATCTTCTTTGGTAAACAATTTTCTAAGACAGCAGAGCACTTGGCGTTTAGCATGACGTGTGACAAGTTCTCTAACTTCTTCTTATTAGTCAGAAGGTCCTTAAGATACTTAGCGTACTTCAACATATCGGAGATTGCTTCGTGGAAAGGAATATTTATGTGGATTTGCTTAAACATTTCTAAGAAGTGGGTATGCTGATCATCTAGATGTTGTTTGTTAAGTTTGGAAGGGTATAGTGGAGTTGGATCATTTTTAAAAATAGGTGGTGGAGCGAGATATTTTTCTAAAGCAGAGAGCGGAGTGATAACTTCTTTTTCAGCAGGTGGTGGAATATTCAAAATGGGGGCGGAGCTTGCCTCGGACTCTTCGATAACCATACCAGAAACCTGCTTCCCACTCCGAAGAGTTATAGATTTCACTTGCTCTCTCGGGTTGGGCTTGACATTGTAAGGAAGAGACGTTGTGGGTCGCTCAGAAATAATTTTTGCGAGTTGTCCTACTTGATTTTCTAGATTTTTAACGCTTCCAGTTAAGGTTCTTATAGTAGTGTCATTTGTGGTAATATATATAGAAAGTAACTCCTCCAAGCTTGGAGGTTTTGGATAGTTTGGAAGAGATGGTGGCGGTGCCGAAAAATCATTTTGTGGTGGAGGGCGCATCGCATTCGAAGTGTTACTTAACGAAAAATTTGGATGGTTCCGTAAAGCAGGATTATAACTATTCAGAAAAATAAAACCGGGAGCATGAAAATTCACAGCAGAAAAATTATTAAAAGCATTTCTAGGCATATTATTAATATAATCTAATTGTTCAGGGGAAGGAGTTGCAGATTCCCATACCTGAGTGGCGGAGGCAGCAGTCATCTCCGTTATCTTTTTACTTAATACTTCCACTTGCAGAGCTAGCTGGGAGACGTTGTCTACTTAAAAGATACCTACAGGTTTGTTTGGGAGGGACTTAGGCACATTCCACTGATAGGTGTTCATGGTCATGTCCTCGAAAAGCTCAAGAGTTGCTTCCGGGGTCTTCTGGTTTAAAGTACCACCGGAAGCTGCGTCTATCATTTGCTTTGTATTTTGATTTAGCCAGTTATAAAACGTCTGCACTTGTAACCATACAAGCAGTGTCTGATGGGGGCATCATCTTAAGAGTTCTTTAAATCTTTCCCAGGTTTCATAAATAGATTCAGAATCTATTTAAAAAAAAGGCAGAAATATTGTTCCTAAGTTTTGTAGTTTTAGCTGGCAGAAAATACTTCGTCAAAAATTTTTTGGTTAGTTGATCCCAAGTGGTGATGCTCTCTCTTGGCAGAGTCATCAACCACTGTTTAGCTTTAGTTATAAGGGAGAAGGGAAATAATCATAGCCAAATAGCATCATTTGTAACACCATTGATCTTGAAGGTGGCACAAATCTCAAGAAAGCTTGTTATATGCGCGTTCAGATCTTCATCTTGAAGTCCGTCATATTGCACATACTACTGCACCATTTGAATTATGCTAAGCTTTAGTTCGAACTTATTATTAGCTATAGCAGGGCGCACGATGCTTGATTATTTTCCCTCTAGATTTGTTCGTGCATAATAGGACATAGGCCTATACACGGCTTCCTCCACGTGGGGTTCTTCCATTCTTAAAGCAGAAAATGACTCGGAATCCTCAACTGGTATTTGGAGAGTAGGGCCTTGAAATCGCGATCTTCTCCGAAGAGTACACTCAATTTCGTGGTCTATGTCCAAAATAATCGACGGACTCCCGCGGGTCATGCACTAGAATAAGAGAAAATAAAGAAGGAGAAATAAATAAACTAGAAAAGGAGAAGCTAAATTTTTTTAAAAAAATAGATTTTTTTATGTTTTAACTCCCGAACTTCTCAAGGGCTACCCAATGAAGGGTTCGCAAGGTATTAGACAAGATAGTGGTATTTAAGCCACTTTGCCCTTTTCGAGAGAGTTAGGTGGTGTAGAAAAATTGTGATGCGGGTTTCTATTTAGTGCGTTAATATTTTTGGTTTTTTAAATTTTTTAGAGAGAGGATGAGAAAGAGAAATGATAAAATTAATAGGTTCGTGTTTTCAAATTATCAACAAAAGTTGCTCCCCGGCAACGGCTCCAAAAACTTGGTTATTGCTTATCATGCTAGAGAAAAGAGAGTCAAACTAGCAATCCAACTAGGCAAGTATACCTATCCAACTGTAGCTAGGGGACACAAGTGTCGTATTTAAATCCGGGAACCGTCGAGTAAACCTACTCACACAAAAACTATTATCTTACCAAAGAATGGTTTTAGGGTTAAGAGAAAGCTAATTGCGATTAAGAAAATAAATATTGCGCTAAAAGAGAACTACTTGCAGTTAAATAAAGAGCTATTAAAAGCGATCACAATGAAGGGTTGAAACGATGAAATGGAAAAGCATCGATCGAGAATCACCTTGGCAAGAGTTGACTAAAAATGCGATAAAAAACCTAAGCTTAATCAGGTAAAGGACCTTGACCGTGGAGGTTCCCAAAGCTTGAACACGCTTCTCTCGAATTCGTGCCCAACTGAGTTTAGGAAGGTCCGACCGAACTCTCGTCCAAATCGGAGGCCTAAAGCTCGCTTTACGCGGTGAACCCCACTATTGGATTTCACTCCAATCCGGGAGATTTAGCGTTTGCTACTCTCAAGGGGTGCGTGCAACTCTCTTTACTCTTGAGTGTTCACATCAAACTACGAGCCTCTTTGCTAGTTAAGAGTGAAAACAAAAATCATCGATGATATAACTCCAAACATGAATAATCAAGAGTAAATCGAAGGCCAAAACCCTAAAAAGAAAAAGTAAATTCAAAGCATCATAACTTAATCAACTCGAACCTCAGATCATCAAAATCGAGTACAAGGAGGATTATTTAATCATGGAGAAGTGGATGAGGATAGATGAGTAGAAGAACATTGAACACAAAGCAAAATGGCACTTTATATTAATATCAAAAGAGAGTTACAAATTGGAATAAAGAATTACACTTGCTTGGAAATGAAACCTAAGCTAACATTATATTTAGCAACTAAAGTAATTACAAAACTATAACAAAAGATTACACTAAGCTAGGGATAAGAAAGACAAAAAATGAGAGAGAGTGTGTGTAACACCTCTACCCGTCACGGGCAATATAATAGAGGGTCCAGCCAGGGCCCCACACCATAATATACAAACATGCGGAGAAGTTACTAAATAATATCACTGACCAACGAACCCTAACACAGAGCATTCTAGCGGAAGGTTCATGGTTGAAAACTTGAACTAAAGAATCACAAAGATTTTCCACTAAGAAAACAGGAATGTATACAAAATGTACTTGGCCTTATGTCCTTACAGGTTTCCTCTTAACAAAGTTATGGTTTACAAACATCGGCATGTAGGTCGACCACACATGAACAAGAGTGAAAAAACAAAGCCTTCAAGGGCTAGTAGAAGTAGCCATAGCAGCAGGGACTTCATCCCTTTACTTCCTGCTTGGTCCTCCATTACCTGCACACGAACAATCCACCAAGCGGTGACAAACAGGGCAATGGTCAGCATTCAGCTGACAAATTATAACGACCCTGCCCCTGGCACGGGGCAGCGAAATTCCTTCCCTGCAAAGCATTGTATTCACACAGCATATACGTATAATAATCCACCAATGACGTGTACAACTATACAGGTCATTATATATCACAAACACCGGCACGAAGGCCCGACGTTCCGTGCACTCAGGGCACATTATTAGTGTACCAAAAAACTAGGTTCACACCACCGTTCAGAGGTACCATACATGATGGTTCATTATGAGCATTCGTAGTCTTTATGGCATGCATGACAAAGACTCTCGCTATGTTAAGCACCCACGGTTAGACAACCATAACGCGGGTACAGATCCACCTTTTTCGTTGCTCAAGTTCGTCAGAATCAAGACTGGACTGACACGGTTATAGCTTCACCTTTCTCGTTTACCACCAAGGCATTCCATAGTTGCAGCCCAACGGCTCAACTCAATATAGAACGGCACTCACAGCCACAAGAGTTGAACACCAAGTACCAACTCTCAAAGCTTTTCCTGGATTTCCTCCAGTACTTCCTGTTGCACCAAGACACGGGTATCCACCAAGGATTTCACACAGATTTGCAAACAAAGTATCAACAATCCAGACCAACCCATCCCGATGGGCTTCACACAGCATGCCTAACCGTACTACACACTTCCGGTTCTAATACAGTATAACAAGGGATGAACCACTGATCCCAAGGGAATCACTTCGCCATCCACCCTTTGGTGGAGGATTCCTATACAATTGTAGGAAAGAAGGACTTCACTTGTCCAAGATGGAAATCGTTACCCTAGGAAGACTCTTCAAAGCCATGGTGAAAAACGAGACGGATGAACGTCACCGCAATAGCCTTGTCTTCACAGATCTTGCCTCAGCTCATGATTTGGACCACCGTAGTACCACCAGCGGCTGGAGTTCTCTTCTTCTCCCTTCCCTTGCTCTCCCTTCTCTCTTCTTCGTAAAGATTATGATGAGAAAGAACTCATCATTCCCGTACTTATCCTGCCAGGAAACACCTAGGGCCATTAGATCTTCATCAAAGGAAACGAACGGCTCAGAACCGCTCTGAAAAGTCTAATTTTGGGCTGACACGGCCTATGACACGCCTATGTCACAGGCTATATACTGGAAGCAGCACACGAACCGACTCAGCCCGAACAGGACACGGGCTTAGACACGCCTGTATCAATCTTCTGACATGCCCCTGTCAATAAGTACACGCCTGTGTTATGGTGTGTGTCCCTCAATCCACACAGGACCAACAAATCCCGAAAGGGACATGGGACCCCAACACGCCCATGTCAACTTTGATATGCCCGTATTAACTTTGACACGCCCATGTCGACCAGTATACGCCCGTGCTTCATGCCGTGTACTTTAGTCGGCCCCGCCCTACGCAACCAGAGCAGGACACGGGTATATGACACGCCCGTGTCACCAATTGACATGCTCATGTCAGTACTATTCATACCTATTTTTCCAGCCGGGTTCCACACTCAACACAGCCAGGCTAACACAGAGCAGGACATGGCTTGGGACACGCCCATGTCCCAGGTCGTGTTGCCCATCCTGAACTCCATTTTGGGATTTGGGGCATTACAACCCTCCCCTCCTTACAAAAATTTCATCCCGAAATTAAAGAAACCCAGCAAACACCAGCATGTTATAACTACAACATGTCCGTTATAATAAAAGACGCATTATACAACAGTTTAAACAAACAACTCGGAAAACTCAGCTTGTATGGTCTTCTCCCGCTCCCATGTTAGCTCCTCACGACCACAATTGTCCCACCGAACTTTGACCATCCCGACTGTCTTGTTTTGCAACTGTTTATCGGATCTATCTTCGATCTGAATGGGCCTAACCTGCATCGTTAGCCCACTACCGACTGATGCATGATCTGCAACAACCACCTGTGATGGCTCTTTCACTACTTTCCCCAACACCGAGACATGAAATACATTATGTAAACCACTCAGCTCTAGTAAAAGTACTAACCGATAGGCAGCTTCACCAACATGCTCTACTACTTCAAACGGTACCAGATACCTCGGGCTCAGCTTTTTCAGCCATCGTATCCTAGACACACCATTAAAGGGTTTAATCTTCAAGTAGACCCAATCGCTCACTGCAAACTCCATGTTTTGGTGCTTGGCATTATACTACTTAGCCTGCCTATCTTAAGCCACCAACAACCTTTCGCGTATCAACCGTATCGTTGAGTTGGCATCATCCATCCCCTTTCTCTTGTACAATTTTGTTTCGCAAGTCTCCGCCCAAGCTAAATGTGTATGACATTTCCTACCGTATAAAGCCTCAAAGGGCGCCATCTGAATACTAGCCTGGTTGCTATTGTTATAGGCGAACTCAATCATAAAGAGATGATCTTCCCAACTCTTCCCAAAATCCAGCGTACACATTCGAAGCATATCCTCTAACATCCTGTTGGCCCTTTCGGTCTGACCATCAGTCTACAGATGAAAAGCTGTGCTGAAATGTAATTTCGTACCCAACAGTTGGTGGACTAATTTCCAATCACCCGAAGTGAAACGCCCATCTCGATCACTGACGATGTTATGGGGCACACAGTGCAATCATACAAGAGTATCCATGTACATATTTGCCAACTTTTCCACTGAATCGTCCTTCCAGTTCAAGATGAAGTGTGACAATTTAGTTAACCGGTCCATAATCACCCAAACCACATCATTTCCATGCTGAGATTTCAGCAACCCATGCACGAAATCCACAGAAATATCATCAAATTTCCACACAGGAATAGGCAATGACTTTAGAAAACCTCCTTGTTTTTGGCATTCAGCCTTTACTAAGGCACATGTTTGGCATTTAACAACATAGTGCGCTATGTCCTTCTTCATCCCAGGACACCAAAAAATTTTCTTCAGTTCCTTATACATCTTCGAGCTCCCAGGGTGAATCGAATACTTTGTGAAGTGGACTTCATACATCACCTCTTCACGCATTTTACCCCTCTCTGGGACACAGAAATGACAATCCTTCCAAAAAAGGTCATCATTAAATGAAAATTGAGAATCTGCACTTTCCAATGTATAGCGTTGCATACTTTAATCAAGTGTTATTGCTTGTCGAACTCTATCTGCAAGGTCACACTGTACCTCCGTCCAGTTCAAGCACACATTTGTAGTGGTATTCCTTTCAACAAAAGAAATATTTAGTGCTTCCACTACTCGAATTAGGCTTTCATCATGCCTTAGCAACCAATTTGCCCTTGCCGGAGTCCTACGACTCAAGACATCTAAGACTTCATTCCATTTATCGGGAGTGTAATGAATCTGGAAGGTGTAGTCACCAAGAAACTCCATCCACCATCTCTGTCACATATTGAGCTCCTTCTGGTCCAACAAATATTTCAGGCTCTTATGGTCCGTGAAGATATCCACTTTCACGCCATACAGGTAATGACGCCACAGTTTCAGTACGAATATCACCACCGCCAATTCCAAATCATGGACGGGGTAATTCTGTTCGTGCACCTTCAACTGGCGTGAGTCATATGTTATCACCTTTCCGAACTATAGGAGAGCGCAGCCTAAGCCGCTCCCTGACGCATCACTGTAAACCTCAAAGCCGTCCATACTACAAGGAGATGTCAAGATTGGCGTCGTGGTCAAACAAACTTTTATCTCTTCGAAAGCTCGTGCGCACTCGGGCGTCCAAATGAATTTCTGATCTTTCCTCGTTAATGTGGTGAGAGGCAAGGCTTTCCTCAAGAAGTTCTCTACGAAGCGCCTGTAGTAGCCTGCAATGTAACGCCCCCGATTTTTCTGTGATTGTTTAATCTTTGTTTGGCGTTACGTTGGCGCATTTTCGGCCCTTGCCATTGTTAGAGAGTGGTCTTAGCTCTTTAGGCTCTCTGAGTGGCATGTTTTGTAGCCTGTTTGCAAGGTTCCCCAGCTAGCTGGAGTCTGTTTCGGTGACTCTGCGGAGTCTCTCCGGGAATGCTTGTGTTTCGACTTCGTCGTTGTTTTCGTAGCATGGGTGTTTATCTACGGTGCCAGTTTTGTCGAATTCCGAGATCGTTTGTTTTTGCGTCGTTTCGACGTTTGTTTTATGTTAGCTGGTGGTGTGTTACCAAGCTTTTGTTGTTGCTATGTTGGGCTAAGAGGCAGAGCTTAGTTATGGCAGGTAGCCGATTTTTGTTGGCTAAGTATGTTAGCTGTTTATATATATATATATATATATATATATATATATATATATATATATATATATATATATACATATATATGTGTGTGTGTTTGAGTGGCCAATTTTTCTTGTATAAGATTTTTTTTATACTAGCTATTTATATATGTAGGCTAGCTAATAGCTATATATATAGGTAAGCTAGCATATATATATGTATATATGCTATATAATTAAGTGTTCGACTGGTGGGTCTGTAGCAGTTGGGTGGCTGTTTCTTTTATTTAGCAAGTGGTCGAACTTTCTAGGCCTTAGATTATTTTATTAGGTGTTGTTGAGTGAGTTGAGTGGGGATTTAATTAAGGCTGGTTGGGTGCTCTCTTCATTTATACATTCCTGAGCAGTAGTAGCTTCCAGCGGAAGGCATCGGGCGACAGAGGTGCTGGAGCTCCGGCCAGCGATTGCTGGAGGTTTAGAGCTTGTTTTTCTCGGGTAAGGGCAGATTTGGACTGCTCTCACCCGGATCTTCCTCCCTAGGAATGTATTTATTATTCTAGAGTTGTCTTTATAAGCTAGGGTTTTTCGAGTTTGCTCATCTTCCCTCTAAAGCTTCAGGTTTGCCTCTTAGGTGGCCGATCTTGCCGCCGGTGCCGAATTTTGGAAGGCAGTTGTTGTTTCCTGGAGGTAGAGGCAAGTGGCGCTCTTTGCCCTTGCAAACCTTGATTTTATTCCAATTAATTTTGTTATATTAGCTCATTCTTTTCTCTCCTAGAAGCTAGGATTGCTACAGTCTTTGTCCCGAGTAGGTTTACTACCAATCTTGCCCAGATTTAATTATTTTCTCTCCTTAGTGCTATTTTGTGTCCAGGTAGTGGCTGGAAGTAGGATTTTAGGTTGCTAGTTTTAGCCCATCTTGGTTGGTAGCTGTAGCCAGGTAGAAGGGGTAGGAGAGAGGAAGTAAGAAATTCTTTTTTAGTTCTCTAGATAGCAAGCGTTGAGTGTAAGCTTAGGGCAGAAGTTCATTTTGTAGTCTAAGTGTAAAAGCATTGAGTGTGGTGGACACACTCAACGCCTAGCTATTTGGTCTGGAGTCTAAGTACAAAAGCATTGACAGTGCAGAGTGAGTTGAGCTCACTCAACGCCGTCTCCCTTTGGCGTTGAGTGAGTTGCGCTCACTCAATGCTGTCTTGCCAGAGGCCTTTTCTAAATCTTTTGGCGTTCAGTGAGTTGATCTCGCTCAATGCCGTCTGCCTTTGGCATTGAGTGAGTTGCGCTCATTCAACGCCATCTTGCCAGACTTTTGGCGTTGAGTGAGTTGAGCTCACTCAACTCCGTCTAGTCAGGGATTGTTTTTTTTCTCTAAGTCTTTTGGCATTGAGTGAGTGAAGCTCACTCAACGCCGTCTAGCAGACAGTTGTTTTAGCTACGTCTAAAGTGTTGAGTGAGAGGAGCTCACTCAACGCCTATAGAAATTTGGTTTTGACAACGTTGAGTGAGTTGAACTCACTCAATGTTGTCATCTCGAGAGTGAGTTTTTTTACGGTTAAGTCATTTTGTGTTGAGTGAATGGAGCTCACTCAATGCTTCGTCGATTCGACTCGACGCCTAACCCGCTAGGTGTTGGCGTTGAGTGAGTGGAGCTCACTCAATGCCGCGTCAAGTGAACTCGATGTTTTTTCCTTAGGATGGTGTTTTCTCCAGGATTGTTAGTGTGGCTTTTCCCTTAGGGGGTGTTTTGCTATCGGCTAGTTTTTTAATGTTGACTCGTGGATTATGGTAGGTGGCATTTCTGGTGGCTCTGTAAGGGGTGAATGGTGTGTGCTGAGCTGTGGCCACCACCATTTAGGCCGTTTTGGGCTGGTATGGTTAGGTGTGTGGACCCTATAGCTGCCACTGGATGTTTTTTTCACCCTTGAGCATTTTTGGGTCTGGTTTTTGGAAGAGGGCTGTTTTTGCCACCAACCCAGACCCAAGGTTTTACCACGACCAGTAATTTCCAAAGATAGGACTGTTTGGTCCTTTCCTTTTAGATGGTTATTTCTTTTAGCATATGTTTGCCTTGTTGCTGCTGCGGGTGTTTGGCAGAGCATGTCGTTATTCATTCTTGCACTTAGTGTACTTTAATTGCTCTTTAGACAGTATTTCTTTTTGCTGTCTTGATTATTTCCTTCTGCTCTTTTTGATAGCATTTGTTGTAGGGTTGGTAAACCCCTTATTTTATTGCTTATGAATCTAATGCTCCACTTCTTTTGATTATATTCTTGCTGAGGTATTCTTTCGTTGAATGCCTCAGGTTCAGGTTGTAGCCGGTTAAGCGGCTAGTTTTCTTGTGGAGCTTGCTTGTGACCTCCTAGGTAGCTGAGATTGTTGTTCCTCATCCTAGTGAGGTAGTTTTATTCCTTCTGTATAGACATGCATACTCACCAGTGGGTTTGTGTCAGGTTGTTGACGCCCACTGGTGGCTTACTTTTGATGATGGGTATGAACTGAAACTGTTATTTTTGCATATTTGGAGGTTGTTCACTTGTTTTCTGGGGATTATTTATGCTAGGTTGCATGCTAGGTATTTTAAACCCTAAAAGCATTAATATATGAACCTCATGCACGTCATGTTTATAAAACTAAAGCATTACTTTCCCAAGTAACGTAAAGGCTATTTTTTTATATATATACTATATTAAATTTAGAGTCGTGCATATCATGAGTTGTCCCTCGGGGACACTTATGCTCATTAGAATATCAACTTAACAAAAGTATTATACGCTGCGTATAAATATATTTTTAATTGTGGACTAGCTGATCCACTGTGCCGAGGGATACGACCATCAAACTTAACTGGTTTTTTCTTTCATATTAAATTATGATTTTCTTCAAAGATATAGAGTCTAGAGTTTTGCCTGAACGTGTGCACTTATCACATGCACGACGTGGCATCATGGCACGTATTTTTCTCTCGCTCTGATATGATTTTATTGTTGAGAAAATGCGTGTCGTGACAGTTGGTATCAGAGGGAGGTTGCTTGACAATTGTTCGGGCAATCTTCCCTTGTTAGTGTTAGTTATTTAGCGTTATATCATACACACACTGATATGTCATCAGTATGTCTTAGCTGAAGCATGAACACTACACTCATAAGCATGAATAGAAGTATATGGGGCATATTATGTAGTATGCGATTCATAATATGTGTTTGTATATGGATCCACCATAGGTGGCAACATGTGAGGGTTATGTAGTATGGGATGCATAACCACACCACATGAATGCCAATTAACACGTTTTCTTTTTTTTAGTTGCATGAAATGTTATGTAGTATGGGATGCATAATATTTCCATGCATACGATCGCTCATGGCATGCATTAAGGCTTTCTTTAGAATGCATAGCACCACATACATAGCATAACATTGTATAAGCACAACGTGCCAAGCTCAAGATTTGCATGATGACAAATGTACACGCATGGTTTTGAGTCAATAGAGATACAAATTCATGCATTCGTGGTCTAAGCACATGAGTTAGTATGATGGTGGTAGACCATCCTAGGTTAAGCATAACATCATTATTGTAAAAATCCCAGAGCAAGTTAGCAGTTGGGCTAGGTTTTGATTAGTGCTAATACGATTATAGGATGGTGAGGCATCCTTCGACGAGACTGACTCCCCAATCTTAGGGTGAGTCTTCAGGAGCGCAAAGCGAGGTGTTGATTGAAAGTCTGCGATAGTGTAATGAAGCCTTGTCCAGGCAGATGGTGAGTATGCAGACTAAGATCCAGTCTCTGTTAGCAGTTGTGGAAGGAAAGCCTCCGAGAGTGTCGGACCCTGCTGTAGGCATAGCTGTTCCTATTCCTTATGCTCCCCTGGTACCTCCTATTTTGTTGCCCCTGGAGATGATGTTTATATCGCACTTCCAGCGACTAGGACCTCCTACTTATGATGGGAAGGAAGACTTTATGGTTTTGGACGATTGGCTTATAGCCATCAAGGAGATGTTCTCTTATTCTATAGTTATCCCTGATCAAATGGGGATTATCGCCGCCTATCAGCTTAAGGGATTAGTGAAGAGATGGTGGCTGAGAGAGAAGGAGAGCTTAAAAGAGGGAAGCTCTTGGGAGACCTTCAAGGAACTGTTGTTAAGGAAGTTTCTACCTTCGGTCGAGTGCGACCGCTAGATGAATGATTTCCTACACTTGTAGCAGAGGCAGCTCACAGTTAGTGAGTATGAGATCGAGTTCAACAAACTGAGTCGGTTTGCCCCTGGCTTGGTAAGCTCTGAGGTGGATCGAGTTAAGCATTTTCTTGGTGGCCTAAGAATTGATGTCCAGCAGTTAGCAAGTGCTTATGGATTAGTGAGCTATGCTGGAGTGGTGGAATCTGCTTTGAAAGTTGAGGCAATTGAGAATGCTAAGCAAATAGGGCAGCAGATGAGAAAAGATAAGAGGAAATCGGTTGAAGGAAAGAGCCCTCAGGTACCAGGTGCTGCTTCAAGAAAGAAGAGCAAGGAGGTTTATAGCTTCTGTAGCCAGTCAGTTCACCCCTTTGAGAGATGTTTCAAAAGGTTAGGAGCTCAGAAGAGGAGCAGGTGCATGCAATTCAAGGTGCTCCCATGAAAGATTTGTTCTGTCTTGTATGTAAGCAGCCAGGGCATGATGTTTCCCATTGCTGAGAGAAGGATAAGATTAAGGAAAGAAGTTGTTTTCTATGCGGTCAATAAGGGCACATCAAGGCTCAGTGCCCACAGCTCAAGCTTGTGTTGAAGACAGTGCCACTCCAGGCATTGCCACCGCCTCAGCAGGTGGATAAAGGCAAGGGAAAGCTGAATGTGATTTCTTTGGAGGAAGCTAAGACTTCGACTCAGGTTATTTATGGTTAGATTTCTCCCTAGCCTGAATGTTTTTATTCTTAACGATCATTTAGCTCTTTTTTCCTTAGTTGCATGTGCAATCTTATAGGAAGATTTAAGTTGAAGAACCGCTGGGTGCGTGTTTTGTTCGACTCTGGTGCTACCCACTCGTTTGTGGCTAGAGCCTTCGTGGATCGGTACCGTTTGGATCTAGATCGAGTTGGGGATGCCTTTTGCGTCAAGTTCCCTTATGGTGATTCTGTGGTTTCAGATAGGGGCATTCAGGATTGTCCGATTGTGTTAGGGGATTTTCTAGCTAAGGCAGATCTGAAGGTGATCGACCTAGAAGACTTTGATGTTATCCTAGGCATGGATTGGTTGTCTAGGTATGATGCAGTTATCTAGAGAAATGGTAAGCGCTTGGACTTCATAAAGGACAACGATAAGCCTGGGAGTGTTTATGGTGATCTGCGCTTGGATTCTCCAGTCATTTCTGCGGTATGTGTTCGGAAGCTGCTTGATTCCGGCTTCTTTTCCTGTTTGGTCTCAGTTGTGGGGACTGTTGTTAGTGTACCGCGCTTGGAGGAGATTCCTGTGGTGTGCGATTTTTTAGATGTTTTTCCTGACAATCTTCCTGGTCTTCCACCTGATAGAGATGTTGAGTTTGTGATAGATTTGGAGCCAAGTACGCGTCCTATTGCAAAGGCGTCATAACGGATGGCCCTGTGAGAGCTGGAAGAGTTGCGTATCCAGCTGGATGAGTTGTTAGAGAAAGGTTTTATCAGGCCGAGCTCGTAGCCTTAGGGTGCTCATGTTCTATTTGTAAAGAAGAAATACGATCGATGAGGATTTGCATCGACTATAGAGAGTTGAACAAGGTTACTTTTAAGAACAGGTATCCTCTGCCATGGATTGACGATTTGTTTGATCAGTTGTGCGGTAGCATGGTATTTTCTAAGATTGATCTTCATTCGGCTACCATCAGCTCAGGATCTGCGAGTCAGACATTCCACGGACTGCTTTTCGATCCAGGCATGAGTATTTTGAATTTCTGGTTATGTCATTTGGTTTGACCAATGCGCCCTCAGCCTTTATGGATATGATGAACCGGGTGTTCAAGGACTTCCTGGATAAGTTCATGGGCGTGTTTATCGACGATGTTCTGATCTATTCCCGCAATGCTGAGGAGCATGACCAACATCTGCGTTGGTTTTATCTGCTTTGAAGGACCACAAGCTATCTGCCAAATTGAGCAAGTGCGAGTTTTGGTTGCCTCAGGTTTCATTTCTGGGTCACGTGGTCAATAAGAGTGGGATTTCCTTTGACCCAGAAAAGATAGCTGCTGTGATGGATTGGAGTAGGTTGGGCACACCCAAAGAGATTAGAAGCTTCCTAGGGTTGGCCGGCTATTACAGGAGGTTTTGTGAGGGTTTTTCTACCCTGGCTTCACCTTTGACTAGATTGACTCAAAAGAATGTGGCTTTTGTTTGGAGCGAGAAGTGTGAGGAAGCCTTTCTAGAGCTCAAGAACAGATTATGCACTGCTCCCGTTTTGACTCTGCCTATGGAGGGCATGGATTATGATGTTTCTGTGGATGCATCGCATGTTGGGCTTGGTTGCGTGTTAATGCAAGACGGGAAAGTGATTGCGTATGGGTCGAGGCAACTGAAGACTCATGAGAGGAACTACCCTACGCATGATTTAGAGTTTGCAGCCGTGATTTTTGTGATGAAGTTATGGAGACATCTGCTTTATGGCACTTAGTGCAAGATTTTTACCGATCATAAGAGTTTAAAGTACATCTTCACCTAGAAGGAATTGAATATGTGCTAGCGGCGATGGTTGGAGTATGCTGCCGACTACGATGTTGAGATCCAGTACCATCCGGGCAAGGCTAATGTGGTGGCCGATTCCCTAAGTCGGAAGACGGGGAAGATTTTTAATCTATTCGCCAAGCTATTAGTGGAAGAATTTCTTTTGATGGATATTTCTGTGGGGATATGCGACTTGCAGAGAAGTTTGGTAGTAGCAGAGCCTTCTTGGATTATGCTTACGATGTTACATCAGAAAGATGATCCAGATCTGCTGCATTTATATCTTAGAGCTGAGAAAGGGGAGTTACCAGATTTCTCGATTGATGATGCGGGTACTTTGAAGTACCGCGACTGATTTTGTATCCCCGCCATTATGGCTATTCGAGTTATGTTGTGTAGAGAGGCGCATAGTTCTAGTGTTTCCTACCATCCAGGATCTACCAAGATGAATCATGACTTAAAGCAAATTGCCTGGTGGTTTTGGATGAAGGGAGACATAGCCAGGTTTGTTTCTGAGTGCTATACTTGCAAGCGTGTTAAGGCCGATCATGGAAGGCCTGGTGGCAAGTTGACTCCGTTGGAGATTCCGACTTGGAAGTGGGAGAGCATTTCGATGGATTTCATCACAGGTTTATCGATATCTCCTAGAGGATATGATTCTTTTTGGGTGATTGTGGACAGATTAACGAAGTGTGCTCACTTCGTACCTTATAAGATCGACTATCTGATGAAGAAAATAGTTGAGCTGTATTTAAATGAAGTCATCTGATTGCATGGTGTTCCAGTCAGCATTATTTCAGACCGAGACTACCATTTTACATCTCGATTCTAGAAAATTTTACAAGAAGGTTTGGGTACGGATTTGAGATATTTTACCACATACCACCTGCATACCAATGGTCAGACAGAGCGAGTTAATCAGATAGTGGAGGACATGATCAGATGCTATATTTTAGACTACGGAGGAGCGTGGGATGAGCGTTTGAGGCTTATGGAGTTTGCTTATAATAAAAGTTATCAAGAAAGCTTGCAAATGGATCCTTTCGAAGCTTTGTATGGGAGGCACTGCAGGACTCCCTTATTTTGGGCTGAGGTTGGCGAGAGATCTTTGTTGGGTCCAGATGCGCTCGAAGAGATGGAAACTGCTATGAAGCTTATTTGGGAGAAGCTTCGGATATCCCAGGAGCGATATGAGAAGAATGCCAACCGGCGTAGATCTGATCTGGTGTTTTCTATGGGGGACTTGGTATTTCTAAAGGTTTCCCTGATGATTGGAATCAAGAGGTTTGGTAAGAACAGGAAGTTAGACCTGAGTTATGTGGGGTTGTTTAAGATCATTGAGCGGATTGGTGTGGAACCTTATAGGCTGGATTTGCCCGCGAACTTTCCTGGCGTGCACGATGTTTTTCATGTTAGCCAACTGCGAAAGTGTGTGATAAGCGATAGGCAAGTTTTGAATTCTGTGCCTCAGTTAGAGCCAAATCTTACTTATATGGAGATGCCTGTCCGCATTCTGGATGCTCAAGATTGAGTGTTGCGGAGGAAATCAATTCCAATGGTTAAAGTTTTGTGGAGAAATCAGGGCGTGGAAAGCGCGACTTGGGAATTGGAGTCGTCTATGAGGGAGGCTCACCCTCATCTGTTTCCCTGATTTTGCTTGGTATGTATTCTTCTTTATAACTCTTGGTTTGGTATTTCCCTTCTATGGTAGAAGTGTTGTACGTAAAGTTTCGGGGCAAAACTTTCTTTTAGGGGGAGTGACTGTAACGCCCCCAGTTTTTCTGTGATTGTTTAATCTTTGTTTGGCATTACGTTGGCGCATTTTCGGCCCTTGCCGTTGTTAGAGCGTGGTCTTAGCTCTTTAGGCTCTCTGAGTGGCATGTTTTATAGCCTGTTTGCAAGGTTCCCCAACTAGCCGGAGTCTGCTTTGGTGACTCAGCGGAGCCTCTCCGGGAATGCTTGTGTTTTTGCTTTAGAAGATGTTAGCCCGAGTTTTATTCGTCGGATGTTGATTTTCGACTTCGTCGTTGTTTTTGTAGCATAGGTGTTTAGCTACGGTGCGATTTTTGTCGAATTACGAGATCGTTTGTTATCGCATCATTTCAACGTTTGTTTTATGTTAGCTGGTAGTGTGTTACCAAGCTTTTGTTGTTGCTATGTTGGGCCAAGTGCCAGAGCTTAGTTATAGCAGGTAGACGGTTTTTGTTGGCTAAGTATGTTAGCTATATATATATACATATATACATATATATATATGTGTGTGTGTGTGTGTTTGAGTGGCCGATTTTTCTTGTATCACATTTTTTTAAAAACTAGCTATTTATATATGTAAGCTAGCTGATAGCTATATATATACAGGTAAGCTAGCATATATATATGTATATATGCTATATAATTAAGTGTTCGGCTGGTGGGTCTGTAGAAGCTGGGTGGCTGTTTCTTTTATTTAGCTAGTGGCCAAACTTTCTAGGCCTTAGATTATTTTATTATGTGTTGTTTAGTGAGTGGAGTGGGTATTTAATTAAGGTTGGCTAGGTGCTCTCTTCATTTCTCCTTTCCTGAGCCAGGAGTTATCTTCCAGCGGAAGGCATCGGGAGACGGAGGTGCTAGAGCTCCGGCCGGCGATTATTAGAGGTTTAGAGCTTGTTTTTCTCGGGTAAGGGCAGATTTGGACTGCTCTCACCCGGATCTTCCTCCCTAGGTATGTATTTATTATTCTAGAGTTGTCTTTGTAAGCTAGGTTTTTCGGGTTTTCTCATCTTCCCTTTAAAGCTTCAGGTTTGCCTCTTAGGTGGCCGATCTTGCCGCTAGTGCCGAATTTTGGAAGGCAGCTGCTATTTCTTGGAGGTAGAGGCAAGTGGCGCTCTTTGCCCTTGAAAACCTTGATTTTATTCCAATTAATTTTGTTGTAGTAGCTCATTCTTTTCTCTCCTAGAAGCTAGGGTTGCTGCAGTCTTTATCCCGAGCAGGTTTACTACTAATCTTGCCCAGATTTAATTATTTTCTCTCCTTAGTGTTGTTTTGTGTCCAGGTAATGGCTAGAGGTAGGATTTTAGGTTGCTAGTGTTAGTCCAGCTTGGTTGGTAGGTATAGCCGGGTAGAAGGGGTAGGAGAGAGGAAGTTAAAAATTCTTTTTTAGTTCTCTGGATAGCAGGCGTTGAGTGTTAGCTTAGGGAAGAAGTTCATTTTGTAGGCTAAGTTTAAAAGCGTTGAGTGTGGTGGACACACTCAACGCCTAGCTGTTTTGTCTGGAGTCTAAGTCCAAAAGCGTTGACAGCATTGAGTGAGTTGAGCTCACTCAACACCATCTGCCTTTGGCGTTGAGTGAGTTGCGCTCACTCAATACCGTCTTGCCAGAAACTTTTCTAAGTCTTTTGGCGTTGAGTGAGTTGAGCTCACTCAACGCCATCTGCCTTTGGCGTTGAGTGAGTTGCGCTCAATCAACGCCTTCTTGCCAGACTTTTGGCGTTGAGTGAGTTGAGCTCACTCAATGCCATCTAGTCTGGAATTCTTTTTTTCTAAGTATTTATGCGTTGAGTGGGTGGAGCTCACTCAACATCGTGTATCAGACAGTTTTTTTAGCTAAGTCTAAAGCATTGAGTGAGGGGAGCTCACTCAATGCCAATAGCTGTTTGGCATTGACAGCGCTCAATGCCGTCATCCCGAGAGTGAGTTTTTTGCGGTTAAGTCATTTGGCGTTGAGTGAGTGGAGCTCACTCAACGCTGCATCAAGTGGACTCGATGCCTTCCCCGCTGGGTGTTGGCATTGAGTGAGTGGAGCTCACTCAATGCCGCGTCGAGTGAACTCGACATTTTTTTTCCTTGGGATGGTATTTTCTCCAGGATTGTTAGTGTGACTTTTCCCTTAGGGGGGGTGTTTTGTTATCAGCTAGTTTTTGAATGCCGACTCGTGGATTATGTCAGGTGGCCTTTCTTGTGGCTCTACAAGGGGTGAATGGTGTGTGCTGAGCTGTGGCCACCACTAGTTAGGCCATTTTGGGATGGTATGGTAAGGTGTATGGACCCTTTAGCTGCCACTGGTTATTTTTTTTTCACCCTTGAGCATTTTTGGGTTTGGTTGTTTGGAAGAGGGCTGTTTTTGCCACCAACCCAGACCCAAGGTTTTACCATGGCCAATCATTCGCAAAGTTAGGACTATTAGCTCCTTTCCTTTCAGATGGCTATTTCTGTTGGCATATGTTTGCCTTGTTGCTGCTGCAGGTGTTTGGCAGAGCATGTCGTTATTCATTCTTTTACTTGGTGTGCTTTAATTGCTCTTTAGACAGTGTTTCTTTTTGTTGTCTTGATTATTTCCTTTGCTCTTTTTGATTGCATTTGTTGCAGGGTTGGTAAACCCCTTCTTTTATTGCTTATGAATCTAATGCTCCACTTCTTTTGATTATATTCTTATTGAGGTATTCTTTCTTTGAATACCTCAGGTTCAGGTTGTAGCCGATTGAGCGGCTAGTTTTCTTGTTGAGCTTGCTTGTGGCCTCCTGGGTAGCTGAGATTACTGTTCCTCATCCTAGTGAGGTAGTTTTCTTCCTTCTGTATAGACATGCATACTCACCAGTGGGTTCGTGTCAGGTTGTTGATGCCCACTAGTGGCTTACTTGTGATGTTGGGTATGAACTGAAACTGCTATTTTTGCCTATTTAGAGGTTGTTCACTTGCTTTATGGGGATGATTTATGATAGTATGCATGCTAGGTATATTAAACCCTAAAAGCATTACTATATGTACCTCATGCACATCATGTTTATAAAACTAAATTACTACTTTCCTAAGTAACGTAAAGGCTATTTTTTTATATATACTATATTAAATTTAGAGTCGTGCATATCATGAGTCGCCCCTCGGGGGCACTTATGCTCATTAGAATATCAACTTAACCAAAGTATTTTCCGCTGCATATAAATATATTTTAAATTGCGTACTAGCTGATCCACTGTGCCGAGGGATACGACTATAAAACTTAATTGGTTTTGCTTTCATATTAAATTATGATTTTCTTCAAAGATATAGAGTTTGGAGTTTTTCCTGAACGTGTGTAGTTATCCCCTGCACGACGTGGCATCATGACACGTATTTTTCTCTCGCTCTGATATGATTTTATTGTTGATAAAATGCGGGTCGTGAGATGCAAGCCTAAGGAAACTCCTGACTTCTTCTACTGTAGAGAGAACAGGCCACTCCTGTATAGCAGCTATCTTAGAAGGATCCATCGCAATGCCCTCTCCACTAACCATATTGCCAAGGAAAGCCACTGACGATAGCAAAAACTCACACTTCGAGAACTTGGCGTAGAGCTTGTTCTTCCTCAGGGTGTGCAACACCATCCGCAAATTATTTGCATGATCTTCTTCGGATTGGGAGTATACGAGGATATCGTCAATAAAGACGAATAAAAAGGGTTCCAAGTATTCCCTAAACGTCCAATGCATTAAGTCCATAAATATCGATGGCGCATTAGACAGCCCAAATGGCATTACCGTGAACTCATAATGACCATAGCGTGTTCCAAACGCTGTTTTTGGTTTATCACTTTCACGAACCCTCACCTGATAATAACCTGACTTCAAATCCAACCTGGAGTATACAGTCAAGCCAACTAACTGGTCAAACAAGTCGTCAATTTGTGTAATTGGATAGTTGTTCTTTTCTGTTAGCTTGTTCAGTTCTCGATAGTCAATACATAGACACAATCTACCGTCCTTCTTTTTCATAAAAAAAAACCGGCGCGCACCAAGGTTACTGACTTGGGCGTATAAATCCTTGCTCTAGAAATTCTTGCAACTGAACTTTTAGTTCTGCCATTTCTTTTGGCGCTACCCGGTAAGGCGAGCGGGCCACAGGTTTTGCACCTGACACTAGCTCGATAGCGAAGTCGATCCCTTTGGGGAGGTAACCCCGAAAGGTCTTTTTGAATCACATCAGCATACTTCGATACAATCAGCACCTCACTCACACTGGCCTTCGACTCCACTTCCTCTATGAGTGTGAAGTATAGCTTCGCACCCTTCTGAACTGCCTTAATGACTTGGAGAGCAGATATCAATATTCTACTCATCCCTCGCATGTCATTGAACTTAGTCTCTTGTTCGGTATTCTGCCCCAATGTAACTTCCTTTGAAGTGCAATCGATATAAGTATGCTGCTCTGAAAGCCAGTCAATACCAAAGATTATATCGAACTCTGATATCAGCAATACTGATGTTTCCACCTTGAAATCCCGACTCCCTATCTTTACCTCAACACAACAAGATTTACCCGCGCACATCAAACATTTGTTAGGTAGTAACACCTATATAATGTCTGTCGTGGTCCGTATAGGCACCCTGATTTGCAAGACAAAATCTTCAAATAGAAACGAATGTGAAGCACCTGTATCAAACAGTGCTCTTGCCGGATAGTCCCGTATAAGGACAAAACCTATAACACCAAGATTATAACAAGTACAGTACAAAGCACAGAGCATAAGTACAATATAAAGCACATATTAAAACTATAAACTACTCGTACCTGTGATGACATTGGCCTGCTTGATGGCCTCCTGTTGTCCAAGATTGTAAACTCGGGGCTGCATTTGCGATGCAGAAGACTCCACCACAGCCTTCCCTTTTTCCGCATAGGATACACCCGGCTTCTTCTCGCCTTTTGGAGGACCAACTCGACAATCCCGAACATAGTGTCCCGGCTTGCCACACCTATAGAAAGTACGACGACTATAACCAGCAGATGCCTCCGAAACAACCACTGAAGTAGTTTGTCCAGTAGATTTGGACTTCTTATGCCATCTCCTTCGGTACCCAAACTTCTACTGACGCGGCGGCTTGAACTCCGGCTTTGTAACAACCAATTTCCCTTTGCCCTGCCCTCTTTTCATGTCCGCCTCCAAAGATCGAGCCATACAGACCAAAGCTTGAAACCCCTGGTTCATAGAACTCGAGAGCAAATGTCGTAGCTCATCCCGTAGTCCCCCATAGAACTGACTGCTCTTACGCTCCTCTTCGGCGAAGATAACACTCACATACCGTCCCAAACGCGTAAACTCATGAAGGTAGTCATCCAAACTATGTTCTACTTGATTCAACCGTTAGAACTCCAACTCCATAGCAATTCTCTGCTGCATCGGCAGATGCATTGCTAAGAATAACCGAGAGAACTCTTCAATCGAGACCCCCGTCAACTATCTGCCTGCCACGTGATGAAGTTCCACCTCATCCCACCACAGTCGTGGCTCTCCCTCAAGTAAGAGAGTGGCTAAAGTTACTTTCTGTTCCTCCTCAACTATGATCGTTGTCAAGATTCTTTTAATCCTTGCGGGCCAATCCTTCGCTTGGGCTAGGGAACCTGCCTTAGTAAATATAGGAGGATTGAAGCTCATGAACCGCTTCAATTGCTGATCTGCTGTCCGCGGATCAACCATAACTTCCACCGATTCTTGTCTTAATCCAGCAGGCATTGGCACCACTGCAGGGCAAGCCTGCCAAGCCTGCTGAGCATTCATAATAGCAAGTACAATCTCCATAAACATAAGTATAGTTTCGATAGATGGAGGAGGTGTGGACACCTCAGCTGGCGCCGCACTTTCAACAGAATGTTAAGGTTCCGACTGACCCACAACACTTCTGGTCACTTATATGTGTAGAAACACAATTTATAAACCAATCAAACGGCAAACATACAAAAAGGAACACACAAGTTCAGTAAACAATTGCATTTTCATTCCTAAGTTGACATTCTTGAGTTCAATTTATGTGTTATAACGGCAGTACTTACACGTGCTCGCCACCCCTCAAAATAATTCGACTACTAATTCGGAAGAGAAAGACCAACATGCTGATACCAAATTATGACACCCCTACCCGTCACGGGCAATATAATAGAGGGTCCGGCCGGGGACCCACACCATAATGTACAAACAAGCGGAGAAGTTACTAAATAATATCACAGACCAACGAACCCTAATACAGAGCATTCTAGCGGAAGCTTCATGGTTGAAAACTTGAACTCAAGAATCACAAAGATTGTCCACTAAGAAAACAAGAATGTATACAAAATGTACTTGGCCATATGGCCTTATAGGTTTCCTCCTAACAAAGGTGTGGTTTACAAACATCGGCACACAGGCCGGCCACACATGAACAAGAGTAAACAAAACAAAGCCTGCAAGGGCTTGCAGCAGAAACAGCCGCAGCAATAGGAACTTCAGCCCTTTACTTCCCTCTTGGTCCTCCATTACCTGCACACGGACAATCCACCAAGCGATCGCAAACAGGGCAACGGTCAACATTCAACTGACTAATTATAACGACCTTGCCCCTAACACGGGGCAGCGGAATTCCTTCCCTGCAAAGCATTGTATTCACACAGTATATATGTATAACAATCCACCAAGGACGTGTACAACTATATAGGTCATTACATATCACAAACGCCGGCACGATGGCCCGATATTCCGTGCACTAAGGGCACATTATTGGTGTACCGTAAAACAAGGTTCACACCACCATTCAGAGGTCCCAGACATGACGGTTCATTATGAGCATTCCTAGTCTTTATGGCACGCAGACCAAAGACTCTCGCTATGTGATCCTAACAGGGCCTTAAGCACTCACGGTTAGACAACCATAATGCGGGTACAGATCCACCTTCCTCATTGCTCAAATTCGTCAGACTCAAGACTGGACTGACGCGGGTATAGCTTCACCTTTCCCGTTCGCCACCAAGGCATTCCACAGTTGCAGCCCAACAGCTCAACTCCATATAGAACGGAACTCACGGCCACAAGAGTTGAACACAAAGTACCAACTCTAAAAGCTTTTCCTGGATTTCCTCCAGTACTTACTGTTGCACCAAGCCACAGGTATCTACCAAGGATTTCACACAGATTTGCAAACAAATCATCACCAATCCTGACCAACCCGTCCGGATGGGCTTCACACAGCATGCCTAACCGTACTACACACTTCTAGTTCTAATGTAATATAACAAGGGATGAACCACTGATCCCAAGGGAATCACTTCGCCATCCACCCTTTGGTGGTGGATTCCAATGCAAATGCTGGAAAGAAGGACTTCACTTGTCCAAGATGGAAATCATTACCCTAGGAAGATGCTTCAGAGCCATGGAGAAAAACGAGACGGATGAACGTCACCGCAACAGCCTTGCCTTCGCAGATCTGGCCTCGGCTCACGATTTGGACCACCTTAGTACCACCAGCGGCCGGAGTTCTCTTCTTCTCCCTTCCCTTGCTCTCCCTTCTCTCTTCATCTTAGAAAGAGAATGGTAAAGATTATGATGAGAAAGAACTCATCATTCCCACACTTATCCAGCTAGGAAACACCCAGGTCCATTAGATCTTCATCAAAGGAAACGAACGGCTCAAAACCGCTCTGAAAAGTCTAGTTTTGGGCTGACACGGCTTGTGACATGCCCGTATCACAGGCCATGTACTGTAAGCGACACGCAAACCGACTCAACCCGAACTGGACACAGACATAGACACGCCCGTGTCAATCTTCTGACATGCCCATATCAATAAGTACACGCCCGTGTTAAGGGGTGTGTCCCTCAATCCATACAGGAACAAAAATCCCAAAAGGGACATGGGCCCCCAACATGCCTGTGTCAACTTTGATAGGCCCGTGTCGACCAATACACTCTCGTTCTCCCGTCCGTGTACTTTAGTCTGCCCTGCCCGGCACAACCAGAGCAGGACATGGGTATATGACACGCCTGTGTCACCAATCGACATGCCTGTGTCAGCACTATTCATACCCATGTTTTCAGCCGTATACCACACTCAACATAGCCAGGCAAACACAGTGTAAGACACGGCTTGGGACACACTCGTGTCCCAGGCCATGTTGCCCAGCCTGAACTCCATTTTGGGATTTGGGGCATTATAGAGAGAACATGAAAAACTCTAAGAAACAAAAGGGCAGCACCTCCCCTCTCAACCCAAAACTTTTTGTTGGACACAAGGGGGAGGCCTGAATTTATAGAAATCCTCATGGGTTGGTCACGCCCTCTGTCATGCCCAGGGAGGGCATGTCAGGGGGGCATGACATGCACGGAGTTGAACTCGGGCTCTGGATTCTAGCGGGAATGATGATTGCTTCTGTATGTTGGTGGACACAGCCCTGGGCCATGCCCGTGTAGGAGGGGCGTGTAAGGCATGTCAAGTCTCAATCATTTGTCGAAAATCCATCAGTCGTTGAAAAATGTGGAACACGCCCCAGGGCAACGCCCGTATAGAGCGGCGTGTCAGTACTATTGACGTGCAACAACGAAAAATCTTTAAATGTGGTAGCAAGCTTCGGGATGAGGGTTACACGCCCTGTGACACACCCAGTGAGGGCGTGTCAAGGGGGCGCGTCACTAGTGTTTCTCGGTATTTTGGTTCAGGCAGCAAACTTCCTCGGGATCATGTTGCACGCCCTGTGACACGCCTAGGGAGGGCATGTCAGGGGGGCATGTCAGGTAATTTTTGGCCGAAAGCTCTGGAAACCTGCAAGACGAGAAGAAAATAATAGTGGCAATAATATATACAAAAAGAGACCAACAAATAAGTATAAAATACATGATTTGTGTATTAAAAACCTGAAGAGACCATATAGTTTAGACTACAAAACGTATTATCAGACATCATCTAGCTCGCGGAGCCATATTCCATCTTATCTGCGAGCAGCACATAGTCCTACTCCAACGATTGAAGTCTCTGGTCGCTATATGCGTTGTCCGCTCGAAGTTGGCACAAGGCAGCGTCCTGCTTCTTCAGCACTTCTACCATTCGCCTCCTCAGCTCGGCAGGATCCATCGAGTCATCCAAGAAGCTTTCCATCACCCCGGGGTCCGGGGGTGGCGAGTGGCGAGCTAGCTCTTATTATTCCTCAACTTCAGACAAAGCAGGGAGACCTATAAAAACAATCAACTCCGGTAGAAAGAGGGTGCGAGTGCAATAAAGATGCCTAGACATAATGTTCTCATAAAAGTGGAGCTTACGGGATGAGCTCGGCAGTCCTTGGGGTGTGGGTAAAGGAGGTAAGGCTAAGTCTTGTCGCGACCCTGAAGATGGATTCCTGGGGAGATGTGATTGAATTTGGGGACCGGGATGTCCCTGGTACCTCCATTCGCGAATACAGGCGCGGGGGTGTGGTGTTGGTAAGGAGGGCAAACTAGCGACCTGGACTTCAATGAGTCCAGCCTCGTCGTCCCAAAAGCAGGCGATGGATTCTGCAGGCAAGTTCTAGGAGGTGTTGGAGGCCGCGAGACATGGATTGGGGAGTCGATTCGCAGTGTGGAAGCGCCATCATTAGCTTATTAATCGGCCGAATCGACAGGTACCTCGATGACCTCCTTCCCTTTTGACTTGGTGGTTGGTACAGGAGAGAAAGCGAGCCCATGAGTTGAAGTGGAGTCCATATCTTGATGGATCGGCTTGTCAACCTGGGGAATGGATTTAGCCTTTTTGGCAGGCTAGTCATGTGGTGGCTCGCATGGTGCCGATCCAGGGATCATCGTAGTCAGCCCAGCCGTGTGGGCAACATTCAGCTGCCGAGCACGGGCAAACCTCTCCTAAATTTCTTTGGAAAGAGGCATCTTGGCGAGGTCAAGTAAGAGGAATGGCAAATGTCACCCAGGTACGTGGACATATATATAACTGCCAGTGAGTCCCACCAAAAGATTCTCCCTCTCCTGTCGCACTCGCCGCATATTGCGGGGTTGGATGTTTCTTTTCGAGCTTGTGCCAAACCTTCAAAGAGCGGGGATTGTGTACAACCCCATATCCAGTGAGTAGTGGGTGACAGGAGTCACCAGTCCAATTCCCAGGCGACTTAGAGGAGGCGAGAGCTCAGCGGCCACCTCAGCTCGCCCTGTTGGGGTGGAACAAGTGAGGGGTGAGTGGAGCAGGTCGACTCGCACTTCACCATGGGTTCAGCAGGTAGCGGGCTAGTGGAGGTAGGCCTAGTTCAGTACTCGCTCAGGACCATAGGAAGGCGGCGAGTGAAAGCTCCATCGAGCACTTGCCGCCCCAGGCTAGTGGAGATAGTGAGTGTCAGCTCCATCGAGCACTCGCCGCCCTAGGCGAGTGGAGGTTTTAGAGGGCCACTCGGCCAGTTTTTTTGTGATGTATCTTTACTTTTTTTCCCCCGTTGGCCTGCCAATAGCCTACTAGAACATCGGAGTTATGTTGTTGGTAAACCCAGTTGGCTGCACATAGCTGTTTGGAATAGAGGAGGTTGGCTATTAGCAAGCCATTTTTAGAAATCTATAAATTGACCCAAGGGGGTACCTCAAAAGGCATGCTTACTTGTGATTCGGTCTTCTTACGCTTTTTAAGGTATCCTTAGCTCGGTATTTTGCTAGGGAGGGGAAGTGCTCTAAGATCTTCCGGGTGTGTGATAGGACCTCCACACCGAGCCCTTGGGTCTGTCCCTATTCTTTTTCCTTAGTCATTTGGCTCGCAAGAGAGAAGTAAATGCGTGATCACCCCTTCCCCGAGCGTGAACTCCACATAGACTGAGTTTTCGGTTTCAACATTTATAATTATCAAATCATCATTGAAAATTATGAATTTCTGACCATGGCCTAATTAGATCATTACATATCACTGGCAACTATTTCATTCCATTTAGATTAAGTATTGGATAGGGACACTCTTGGGAACATAGCTAGTTCAAATAAGTGGTGGTCTGCAATTATAAAATATTGATGTAGAGTTTAGACCACTAAGATCACTTGGGACTGGCATAAAAATTGGAACTTAGCTGTAATATAACATTTGTATAAGTCCCCTCAAGTTGTAGAATTTTCAGAGAGTAAACGTACCACAGTTTGATGAGAAATTGAATAGCGTAACACTTCTTTAAGTAAGAATTTAAGGTCCAATCGTTCAATAGATCGAGTGTTGGGGTAGACGTGAATGTGATTTTAAGAGTGGTTCATATCAGAGTTAGATTCATGATTTGATGGGCAAATACTTCTGGTTGAAGTCCTAGGAAATGTCGCTAAGTATGAGAAGAGTAATGTGTGTGAACACTAAGAGGGGTAGTTATACCTGGAGTCTGATGAAAGATCGTCCCTCCCCCTTAATATCATAATACACTTAATGTAAATCCAAGAGTAACCTTGAGAGAGGTTTTTGAAAGGCCAGCACCACTAATATTAAATATCTTGAGAAAGTGAGATTTGTGCTTCAATCCATCGTATTTCCTAGTACCATTGCGAGCCTTTCACCGGGTAGACCTCGATAAGTCCAATATTAAACGTAAATCACTATGGACAATTAAATGTTATATAATTGTAGGCTAATAGGATGAAGGACTGAATAAGGGCAGCACTAATATTATTAAATATTTTAAGAAATGGAGATTTTGGATTCAGCTCATCGTATCTCTTAGTACTGCTACGAGCCCTTCACCGGTTAGACCTTGGGAAGTCCAAGTTTAACCATAAATCGCTATGTACAACTAAAAGTTAGACAAGAGTACTCTATTAGGATGAAGGAGCAACATAGAAACCTCAACTGTGTATGGGTTGGAGTGATTCAGGACTCATTAGTCCTGCGAGATGGAGGCTCGGGGTAGTATTAAATTAATGACATGTTAGTCCAGCGAGCTGAAGACTCAGTGATGTATAAGATTTGAGGATGGGATGGTCCTGCGAGATGGAGGCTCCGATAGGTATTGTTATACCTTGATTGTGCTTGTTGTGTGGGTCATTCGGTATAGGTCCAGTCGACACACTGATAGAAGTACATTGACTCTGGTGAAGAGTGCATTTTTTGGGGCCAGTAGGTTGTTTATACTGTAGTCTGTAGGACAATCCACTAAATGCACACACAACCAGAAAGACTGGTGAATTTTCATCAAGAGTACGCAGGAGTTCTGAGTGTTGAGGCGTACGTAAGGTTTAGGCTTGGTTGTGTTCCTGCCCGCCTAGGAGTGCAAATACCCGCTCCACTGCGACCGTGAGCCATGACGGTTGGTACCAAAGAGGCTAGCTACCTCCAAAATGTGGGGAATGTTTGAAAGGTCTGTTCACATGATTGGGTGGGTGAGTTCATCTCAAATCATTGCATTGCATCGCATAGCATGGTATACATTAATTAGTATAGTTTAGATTATAACTGCAGACCCTCATCATATGAATTTGTATGATCTCTTTTATATGATGAGTTACTTTGGAAATCCTAACTTATAAGTTTGTATGGGCATTTATATAAGTTAAGGTATGCTCTGTAATGGTAGCATAGCTCGTCTACTTTACCTTTCTGTACATTACTGCACTACTCTTACTTTACTATTACTGTCTTTTTAGTATTTCTCTTTATATATATATACTCCTGCTAGTATAATTCCATATCACCTGTATATTGTTAATATTTCCTTTGTTGTCCTCCGCTTTCATCCTCCTGCATGGTTCCTAGGATTCGCTGAGGTGAGGCGAGGACAAAATTGCTTAGTCTTTATTACTAATGGTTGGTTGTGACCGTAGGAGTTCGAGGAGACGCACCAATCGCACGAAGAGATGCACCAATCGCATGAGGAGGCAATACATGAGGATCAATTGTGCGAGCTACCGTTATTACTTGTCAATAGTTTGGTGATAGATTTTTGTAGCTTCCTCTTGTAGTGAGTTGAGAGAGTGAGCTATTCGTATTAGACATGTACCGGGCATAAGCCCTTTTAGACTCTCTTTTATATATGTACTCATTTTAGACTATTGCGTATATATATATATATATGCATATGCTATGATTGTGGACTACTACTGCTTAAATTCTTTTTTTCCTACTTATGAAATGATCGTATAAGCCGGCAGGATTGTCGTCATGTTGTGACGACTAACTCGATAGTTAGTGTCACCGTAAGGCGACGGTTCTGTGCATAAGATCCAGGTAACTCCCTAGTAAGGGGAGGGTTTTTACATAAACTGTCATTGAGATTTTAAAATCATGGCCACCTTGCCTCACACTCTCTCCCAAAATCTGAAGATGCACCGAGGAATGACCTCTCACCTACTAAAGTATGGGACGGGTTCAGATCAACTTTGCTCATGCTCAAAATTAACAGAATCTCACTATCAAGACATGGGTACAGCTTCACCTAGGCCCGTTAACAAAAAGATAATTGACATTATCTATTATTGTTGGTACTCACGGCCACCAAGCCAGATTGTTGGGAAAAACTCTTATGATTTAGCTTAAAGAATTATATTTAGTGATTTTACACCCTATGTCTATTATCCATGATGTATAGAGAGGTTAATTTGGTCTTAGAAGTCCTAGGGTGTCATTAATATAAAGAACATATACAATGCATACAGAATTGAAGAGAAAAATCATGAATTGTCAGCATGCGTTGACTAGATCTCGACGTTACTTTGAATAGAAGTCAGAGAAACTTAATCTGGATAAGTCCACGACACTTAAATATTAAATCAACATATGAATCGACATGATATTGACGGAACATCAACTACAAATATTTTCATACAAACAGTCAGAAATCGATGTTGCTTCGACTAGAACACAATGTTGCGTTGACTTGATTTCTTAATAGAATTTATTTTGTTCCTTCAATCTGATTTAAATCAACAAGGGGTTTACATAACTGATTCTTGGAGATGTTAGAGGTAGTCAATCTATATATATGATGAGTTACAAAGATATAATAACAGAAATAAGAGAGCTATCACAGTTTATCAAATTTATTATAATTAAGCGAACGATCAAGAAAATATATCAGATCGTGGGAAGATTTAATTTGATAGAGAAAGCTTGGAAGATCTTCATCATCAATTGAATCTCTTCCAATATTAGTCGATTAGTTTCGATAGTTGCTAAGTTTGATTAGAGAATTAGTACTTCTCGAGAGGAAATTGAATCAGATTTAGAGAAGATTTTGAAAGATCGTCTGGAGATTAGGCTTATTTACCCAGTTTTGACCGCTCACTTGGATGACCTCAAGTACCAGTGGCAAGGCCTTCTATATCCGTCTAGCCATCTTCATGCAGAGTCTCCGCG
Organism: Platanthera zijinensis; assembly: GCA_039513925.1. NCBI lineage: Eukaryota > Viridiplantae > Streptophyta > Magnoliopsida > Asparagales > Orchidaceae > Platanthera > Platanthera zijinensis. Next base: position 64,865,524 of record CM077089.1, on the reverse strand, counting down.
GCATGGCAGTCACTGAGGAGTTATCAGTCAGTAGCGGGTCTATCCGCCTAACCGCTTAGATAGATGGCCCCTCTTCCTTCATACCCCTCTGTATCTGGTCACCGCTGCTCGTTTCTCATGTACGCGAACAGCCGGTATTTTTAGCCTTGCCCATTTGGGCAGGCCCCTTGAGCCTATAAATAGGTATGAATAGTACCTCCCAGAGGATCAAGTTTGAAACCCTAAGCTTGCCGCCTGTGGCAGCGGATTTGAATTCTTCCTTTAGCAGGTACCTGTTTGCTCGGGCTCTCTATTCTAACCCCTGTAACCCTTTTTATCCCTTGATTAAAGAAAATCCCGTCACAAGGGAGGTATTTAGACAGCGGAGGGCAAATTCCGGTGTCGTCGCTTCGTGCAGCTTGCTCTGGTTTCTGCTCTGACCACTAGTAACCAGTTACCCGATAGTCTCATCCCTTTTCTTTCCCCTGTGATCGAACAGTTGACTATGTGGTGCCCTTTTGCTCATCAATAGTTAACACGCGACCTTCAGATCTCGGTTAGTCGATGAATTTAGTCGGTTAGACAATGTCAGACTGTCAGACCACGCAAAGCAACCTTCATCCTAGTGAGGATGCTCTCTGGGAATCCATAATGAAGTTGGCTCAGGAAACCGACCAAACTCATAAGGAAATCGCTCAGCAGTTCGTGACGACTAACGATTTCTTAGCCGCTATTATTCAGCGACTAGACTCGCAGCCCGCACCAGTACAGATTACTTTTGCCAACTCGGCGCTAATAGTGGAGAGCCCTCCTGTTAAACAACCTACTTATCCTCTAGGTGGACTATATGCCTATCCGCAAGTCTGTCCGCAGAACTGTCCGGCATCTTAGTCGCCTGGGCTGGCCACAGCCCCCCTGCGATTTCCAATTGTTGGGCAAGAGAGGGTTGATTCTTATGAACCCGGTCCCAAGTCCATCACTTACTCTGCCAATCACATGTGGACAATGCAAAAAACTTCCGCTTCTATGAAGATAAAAAAAGTCCATCAACTTTATTCCAAGTCAGAAAGCTTGAGCATGAGACACTCTCTCACTTTATTGGATGCTTTTTGAAGGAGGTTTCGGAAGTTTTACAGTATCAATCCAGAATTATATAAAATTGCTATGATTGAAGGCTTAAAAGAAGGACCATTCAAGTTCGAAGCCATCCTCAGAAAATAAAAAACATATCAGGAGATAATTAATCTTGCTAACAAGTAATTTCATATTAGAAGAGGTAATTCTGATTATGTCATGAAGAGGAAACCAAATTGTAAGAAATCTTTTCAGCATGTAGGCCAAAAAACCAAGGGCTCTGATCAGTACTGTGAGTATCATAAGGGAAAGGGTCACTTGACAGAATGAAAGAGAAGGGATAGATCATACTAACTCTAGAGGAGGGGTGAATAGAGTTTTAAAAACTTTTGATTAATTTTTATTGCGGTTTAAAATAAGTGATAACTATATATAGAAGGGCAGAAAACATAACACAAAAATTACAGCACAAAGAAAACAAAAAATAGAGCAACCAGACGACACAAAGATTTTATAGTGGTTCCCCTAAACTTGGGTACATCCACTCTTCTACCACCCTGGTAGGAATCCACTATAGGTTTTTGATCAGGTGCCCTACCACCACAAGATCTATTTTCTAAGGGAGACCTTACAACCCTTTGAGCTTTTGACCAGGTGCCCAAAAACCAAATCAAGTCTTTTGATCAGGAGACTTGACAACTAAATGATAACTTTTGAAGGGAGTTAAAAACCCTTTTACAGTGGAGAAAGAAAATAAAGATGATGTTCTTCTTTGTCAACAATCTGAGAGAAGACTGATGGATTGTGATGGTGTCAAAGCTTCCCATGAGATGTAGAATGGTTCAGGAGAAAGAGAGCTTTACTCAAGGAGTAAGCCTTCAGACTGCTTGAAGATCTTCAGGAAACTTTCAGACAGATATTGATGATTTTGTCTCTTGAAAATTTCTAAAGTAAGAATGTATTCCTGACTGCCTTTTTTGTGTGTTCTTATTTTCTGTATGTATTACTGCTTACAGTCCTGAAAAAAGAAAACTTTATATATAATCCTTACAGATTTTAGCATTTGAATTTCGAATTCCTTTTCCTTGATTGACTGCAGAAAATCTGGGAGTTGAATGGCTAGAATTTGTATTAAATGAATTTCCTCAGCTATCCCCTTAAATAAGTCAAGTAATAACTCTGTGAAAACCATGATTAATGATGCCATGGAACGTCTATATTTATAAGAATATTAGGCATTAATTACCAGAACATTACTGACATAATATAATAAAATTTGAAAAACTTCTGCCTTAGTCAAACTGAAACTTAGAGAAAATAGTCGAACTAAATCTGGGAGAATATAGTCGAACTCAACACATTTCGTCGACCTGAGATCCAATATCGTCGAACTGAAGATAGCAGACAAGAGGTAGAAAATTATCGAACGGAGCTCCAAATTTTTCGAGCTGAGATAACACTTCGTCGAGCTGAGTTTCTGGTATAAGCTGACAAATCATCGATCTCAGCTGAACTTTCGTCGAGCTCAACTCAGAGAAGAAACTCTGAGTTCGTCGATCTGAGATTTACGATTGTCGAGCTGAGTTCAGCTATTGTAGAAATCTTTTTTTGACTCTTAGAAAATTGCTTTTTTTGGAGGTCTTCTGTCTCTAAGTCTTCTGAAGGTAAAAACCAATCACTCTAGGTTTGCTGACTTGACCTAGACTCTGATAAAGACTTATGACCCTAGACTATACAATGTGGGTCATTAGAGAGTCATAATAGTGAAGCTAGCCCAAATTAACCCTAAACAAGGTGGGGTTCCAACAATCTCCTCCTATTTGGGTGAGGTCACTATGAATAACAATAAAAGAAAAATAACAAAGCAGAAAAATAATATCTGGCAGAATTATAAAGTTTCAGCAAATATAAGCAAGATTGCCTTGTGACATATTTACAACAAATAAAAAGTTAAGTCCAAAAACAAAAAAGAAAAACTGTCAAACTCTTTTGGATTTATCTTGAGAAGTCCTAGTTGAAGGTTTGGTGAAGATGATTTCTTTGTTGGAATCAATAGCTTGCTTCTTTGACATTTTCATATCTTCTGTTCCAAGAATTTTCACAGAAGCTGCTCTAGGTACAACTGCTTCAGGATGCAAAGACATATATGTATCAACATTAAAGAGATTTTGTACCTGATATTTTTCCAGCTCTTTCTTCCTGTAAGAAGATATAGTAGTATATTGAGGAATATCTTGTCCTTCTTCTTTAGCTTTCCTGTTTTGAGAAAGTCCTATAAGTTCTTTGAACCTGGCCATCCTAGAATTAGGATCCATCTCTGGATTACACACTGGAGATAAAGGCCTTTCAATACTTGATTTCTGAATATCTTGAACTTTTTGCTAGCGACTTAGACTATCAGATTGTTGCTACTGCTATTGTTTTCTGCTAGACTGAGTGTGAGATCTAAAGGGCTTGTCTCTGCTTCTTTGAGTTGATCTGGATTGGTAGGAGTGATAAGTACATCTTTCAACTTGAGAAACATTTCCTAAGGATCCAGCTGTAAGAGGAGGAGGAGGTGGAGGACCTCTCCTGAATGGAGGTGGAGGAGAGTATCTCCTGCTCTTCTCCCTTGCTTTCATTTCAGTCTTAGAGTATCTCAACCAGTGAGGGGAGTCTGGAGTGAGAGTTATGTTATGTAGAATATAATAAGGAGTATCAGCAGTTGGATTTGGCTTTGGAGAAGCCTTTGGAGGAGCCTTCTTCTTTGCTTTTCTCTTCTTAGAACTGTTGTCCTCAGAGTCATCAAAATCTTCTTCATCATCATTATCAGAATCATTTTCTTGATTATCATAGAGAGCATGAATTTATTTCAGCATATCATCAGTGAAGATAGGGTGAGCCTGGGGCTATTCTTGACTTTCTGGATCTGCAACTTCAGTAAACACTTGATCACTCTCTTCTTCTATATCTTGAAACAAGATCTCATCAAGATCTAGCATGGGAGACTCAACCCAACCATAAGTTAGAGGAGAGAGAGCCTTTGGCTCTGAATTAATTATTGGTTCTAAAATAACATAAGAAACTGAAAAACTTGTCCTAAGTTGTTCCAAAACTTCAGGACTTATTGAAGCTGAGTAACATACTATAGCTTTAGACAAATTTGGAACTGAATCAACAAAAGCTGGACGATTGTTGCTGTGAACTAAATCAAAATAATATAATAAAGAAACTATATCAACTATGGGATTTATAATAAAATCTCCAACAGTGTTTATTTATGTATCTACTAAATAATCTTCAAAACAAATCATTTCTGTATCTTCATATAGAATCTCAATGATCTCTACTAGAATTTCTGCTTCTGGAACTACTACTACTGGAGGAGCTAGAGCTACTGCTGCTGGAGGAGCTGGAGCTACTACTACTAGATCTTCCTCCCAGAACATCCCCCCTGCCTGGTTTCAGAAAGCCCTGAACCCAGGCCCCCAGAAGAAGGGACAGAGGAGGAAGCGGCAAACTGAGTAGAAAGAAGGAAGATAGAAGCAGAGAGAGGAGCAATAGCCTCAACTATTAGCTGCTTAAGAGAAGGAGTGATAAATTGAAGAAGGTCTTTAGTAATGTCAGAGAAATTGAGATAGAGGGGTTTAGGATTATAAGAAGTGTACGATGATTGGTTTCCACAATTTGAACAGACTGTAAAGGAATGAGGGAAGTCTGTATATTAGAATTCTGGAAATGTGGATTGAATGTTGGATGGAAGATTGGATTGAGGGATGGTATCTGGAAGTTGATCCTGAAGGGGTGAATGTTGAGGAGATGGAGATGACAGCAGATTGAAATTTGGTTGGGTAGAGGTGGATGGAATGTCATCAAGGTAAGATGGAAGTGGAGATTTAGGAGGTGGAGATGGTGGTGTATCCATATGGATATGAACTGGTGATTGTGGTTGAGATGGTGATTAAGTTGGTGAGACTGGAGGAATCGAAGTAGAAGGTTGTTGAAGTGGAGTTGATGAAGGAAATATTGAATGAGGTGGTGATGGAGGATGAACAGGAGAGGGAGGAGCAGTAGCTTCTTCATGAGTTGGGGGAGTGGCTGAATCAGCCATGGTGTTCTCAGAAGCTAACCTGAAAGAGGAGGCCCTGGAGGGCTTGGTTATTACCCTCTCTCATTTGTCAAAGAGGGCAGAAGTAAGCCTTTTTGAGGCATTAATAAAAATGGTCTGGGAGACCAATAGTTCTGGAGCCTTGGCTTGCAAAAAGATTCCTAGAATTCAACCAAAACACACATTCTTCTTTCTAATTTTCCTTTTTTATCAAATCAAACAAAATTACTCCCTAGTTTATGGATTTATTATTAACCAATGTACACATAAGATGGAACTGGTGCCTGCTAATATGATCATGTGCAGAATGTTTTCCTAACAATACTTTGCCAACTACATCAGCCAAAAATCTATATTCTATAAATAAATTTTTCTTGAGGAGGTGGTTAGGGTTTCCTGCAGAATGACCTAACCTTTCTAGTATCTCATAAAATTCATTACTAGATAAGTCTATTTCATCTTATCCATTAACAAAGCCAAAAACTTCAGTTAAAATTTCTGGAGAAAAAGGAATTTTGTTACCAGAAATTGAACCGATAAGAACTGTGGTCTCTTGAATCTGTATAGTGAAAACCCATTCCTTAATCTTTATTACTGGTAGTTTAATCCTGGTTGTCATGATAAATTGCAGATTTGAACTCTCAAATAGTTTCAGAATGTCTTGGAATATCTGATCGGAATGAGAGAATGATTCTAAGTTGATATCAAATCTTGCATCGAATTTCATGTTTGCGAGAAGTACTGAAGAAATCACCATTGCTCTGCAAAAATAGCAAAAGATCAAGTGCAAAACAACTTGAAAGCGCGGGATGGAGTTCGATGAAAACCCTATTATAAGTTTTAAGAAGGTGAAATGGCAAACTCCTTCCAATGAAAAATAAAAAGCTTCAAACTCAAGTCGACGAAAAAAATCCATAAAGAGATAAAAGTCATCGACCTAAGTTAGAAGAGCAGGAAAACAGATCGTCGATCTACGTTCGACAAAATATTTTCAGAAATAAATTCGTCAATATCCGTTCGATGAAAAAATTCCTCAAACAGATTTTGTCGATCTCTGTTCGACGAAAAACTCTAGAAGAGTTAACAGATCGCCGATCTCTGTTCGACGAAAAGTGATCAATTCTTAAGACCTCAGACAAAAATCAATTTTTGCCTTCTCCGTTAATCATACCTAGCTGATTTAAGAAGAATAGATGTTTCTTTTTATCCAAAGGTTTGGTGAAAATGTCTGCTCTTTCTAAATCAGTAGAGATAAAGACAAGGTTAATTTTCTTTTTGTTTATACAATCTCTAATGAAATAATGTCTACTTTCTATATGCTTGGTCCTACAATGATGCACTGGATTTTGTGTAATGGAAATTGTACTGTTACTATCACAAAATATAGTTGAATTATTTAGATTGAAACCATAATCCAGGAGTTTGTTTTGAATCCACAAAATTTGTGAACAATAACTGACAGCTGCTATATATTCAGCTTCTGTAGTTGAAGTTAACACAAATATTTGTTTCTTACAAAACCAAGACACAAGCCTATCACCAAGGAATTGGCATGTTCCTGATGTGCTTTTCCTATCAACTCTACATCCAGCAAAGTCAGCATCTGAGAATCCAGTTAATTCAAATTCTGACTCAGTTGGATACCAGAGTCCTAGATTTGAGCAACCCTTTATATATCTCAAAATTCTTTTTAGGAAAATAAGGTGAGATTCTTTAGGGTTCACTTGGAACCTAGCACAAAGACATATAGCAAATATTATATATGTCCTACTAGCTATGAGATACAACAAGGACCCAACAATAGCCCTATATATTTTCTGATCAACTGGCTTGCCCTGTTCATCAGAATCAATTACAACATTGGAAGTTATGGGAGTTTTCTTAGCTGTGGTATCAAACATCCCAAATCACTTAACTAGATCCTTATCATATTTAGATGGGAGATGAAAATACCATCAGGGTATTGCTTCACTTGAAGACCAAAGAAGTATGAAAGCTCACCCATGCTACTCATTCAAACTTGGAATGCATCAGGTCAAAAAACCTTTTGCAAAGTTTGGAATCAGTAGAGCCAAAAATGATGTCATCTACATATATTTGTCCTAACAAAATTTTATATTTTTGATGCCTAAAAAATAAAGTCCTATCTACAATGCCCCTAGATAACTTATGCTCTAAAAGAAAGCTAGCTAGGGTAGCATACCAAGCTCTTTGAGCTTGCTTTAAACCATAGAGAGCTTTATGCAATTTGAAAACAAAAGAGGGATGAGTTGGAGAGATAAAACCTGGTGGTTGCTCCATATAGACTTCCTCTTTGAGTTCACCATTGAGAAAGGAACTCTTGACATCCATTTAGTAGACTTTGAACTTCTTGTATGCCGCATAGGCAAGAAATATCCTGATAGCCTCCAGCCTTGAAATAGGGGCAAAGGTCCAATCATAATCAATTCCTTTCTCCTGAGAATAGCCTTGAGCTACCAATCTTGCTTTGTTCCTTACAATAGCTCCTTGTGCATTCAATTTGTTCCTGAAAACCCATTTATTTCCAATGACTGGGTAGTCTTTGGGTCTTGGAACTAAATCCCAAACTCTACATCTCTCAAATTGATTGAGCTCCTCTTGCATTGCAATAATCTAGTGGGGATCTTACTCTGCATCTATTATGGATTGAGGTTCAATCTGAGATATGAAGCAAGCATGCATCAAATCTTGGTTGAGTTGATGCCTTGTTTGTACGCAAACTAATATTTCTCCAATCACTTGAGATATTGGATGATCTCAAAGTGTGACAAGATCAGTAGGAGGAGTTGATTCATCAATAGCTTGGGGAATTAATTCCTATTGGGGAATTATGTTGGCTATTATTGGTTCAACTATTGGATTATTTCTTCTTCACTCTCTTCATCAACCTATGTAGAGGGATGTAATGTAACCTCTTGGGTGAGGTTTAAGTCATCTAATTTCTCACACAGAAGGGGTTCCTGCAAAATATCTCTGGTAGAAGAATTCTTCTCCTTGTAACACATGTTTGCCTCATCAAAGGTTATGTGTACAAATTCTTCCATTTTTAAAGTTGATTTATTAAATACCCTATAAGCCTTGCTGACTTGGGAATATCCAAGAAAAATTCCCTCTGCATCTTTGGCTTTAAACTTTCTAAGATGTTTCTTATTATTATTGTGAATGAAACATTTATAGCTAAAAACTCTAAAATAATCTATTTTTGGTTGCTTCCCTTTGAGTAATTCATAGAGAGTCTTGCCCTTAAGTTTCTGTATTAAAATTCTATTCAGAGCATAATTTGTTGGGCTTACAGCCTCTGCCCAAAAGGATAGGGGCAAGTAAACATCTGCAAGCAATGTCCCTACATACTCAATAAGGGTCTATTTTTCCTTTTTGCTACCCCATTTTATTGAGGAGTTCTAAGAGAATATAAGCAATGCCTGATACCTTCCTTCTTAAAGAATTATTGCATAGGAAGAGATTCAAACTAAGTGCCATGATCACTTCTGATTAATGCAACTTATGTAGAGTACTCAATCTTTATGCTCTTAAGAAAATCTGTAAGAACTTTAAAGTTATCTGACTTGTTTCTCAAAAAGAACACCGAAGTGAATCTAGAAGAAGTCATTGACAATAACTAAAGTGTAAGATTTCCCTCCCATACTTTATACAACAATTGGTCCAAAAAGATCCATATATAGCAAATACATGATTATGGGTGAATCTCTCTTGTTAATTGATTTAAAACTATTTTTTGTTTGCTTGCCTAATTGACAAGCCGTGTAGAGACTTTTCTTCTTGTAGGGGCAAGAAGGTAATCCTCTAACAAGGTTGTCCCTAGATAGTTTAGCAGTATTTTTAAGTTTACATGTCCTAGTCTTTTTTACATCAGTCATTTGTATTACTAATCTGATTAAATAAGCAAATCTCTGAACTAGCTGACTTAAAATTTACTACATATATGTTTCCTTACCTAAGTCCAGTTAAAACAACTTTGTTACTGTCAGAAGTAATAATATAATAAGATTTAAGTAAATGATACCTGATAACCTTCATCACATAATTGGCTTATGGATATCAGGTTATGCTTGATACCACTCACATAGGCTACCTTCTTGAAAGTAATAGCTCCAACTTTAACATTCTCATAACCTTTTGTTTGGCCACAGTTGGAGTCTCTAAAGATCACCTTTGGTTCAAGCTTTGACTTGAAATCTATTAAATTTCCCTTGTTGCTTGTCATATACTTTGAGAATCCACTATCCAAGTACAAATGTTGCTCTGTGGTAGGATAGTCCATCACCTGCAAGAAAATAAATTAGGTGTTATTGACCCAGGTAACCTTGGGTCCTTGATTCTTCTCAAATTTATGATTAGAAATAAAAGAAAGTTCTGGTTGGTTTTTATATCCTAAGGGGTGAAATTTTTTTGGTGGAATTATCCAATGAGTGAATGGATTGACAGATGATCTAGGTTGATTAAAATTTGTAGAAAATTTTAGGTTCCTGTTGAAGTTATCTGAGTTCGACGAATTCCAGTAAGTTCGTCGATCTACGTTCGACGAATAGGGATGAGTTCGTCGAACTCCGCTCAGAGAATGAAAATATTCATTTTTGTGCCCTAATTTCGTCGATCGCGGTTTGACAAACCATATAGATTTCGTCGATTGCAGTTAGATGATTTATTATAAAGAAATTCTATATTCATAGTTCATCGATCTGAGTTCGACAAACCATATACATTTCGTCGATCTTGGTTCGATGAAAAATGTTGTACATGGTTTTTATTAAAAAAATTCTTTTTCATTTGTTTTTGTTTAGGATTCTGAATTACTTTTGTTTGCTGGTAGTTGTCTTCTAATTTTTCCTTGCCCTTTCCTAATATAAATTTAATGGGGTTGATAAAATATTTTTCTTAAGGATAGGTGGCTGAATAGATGAAGCTCCTAAGCCTATTTTAGCCCTTAGCCTAGCATTTACTATGCTAGTGATATCCATTAATTTTATACTTCTCCCATTTAGGGATTCTTCAAATTGTTTTGCTTCGTTTAGTTTAGTTTTTAAAGAAATATCTTGTTCTGAAGTTGATTCTAATTCAGCTTTTAGTTCGATGTTTTCTGAAAACAAATTATCATATTCTATTTGTTTTTCTCTGAGAAGTTAGATTTCCTTCTCAGATTTAATTAGATCATTACACAAAAGTTTGAATTCAATTTTAAAATGTTCTGAAGTAAAATCAAAAGAAGCTATTACCTGCACCACTTCTGATTCTGATTCAAATGCTGATTCTTCAGCTACTGAGAGGCTGCATGAAGCATCAATTGCCATTAGGCAAATTTCTCTTGCTTTTTCCACTTATTCATCCTCACTGGAACTGGATGAACTCTCTTTTTCTGAATCACTCCAAGTCTCAGCTACAAAGCCTTTTTCCTTCTTCTACTTATATTTGTTGGAGGAGGGCTTGCTGGAGTGTTTCTTGTATTCTTTTTATTTTCTCTTATCCTTCTTCTGAGCCTCTAGACATTCAGGAAGAATGATTCTTGGCTTCCTGCATCCATAATAGACAATTTCCTTGGTAGGAGTCTTGTCAAACCTTAGTTTATCCTCCTTTCTTATTGATCTTCTTCTGAAGTCCTTCTTTGCCATTTTATAGAATCTTTTAGCTAATAGGCTCGTTATCTCTTCATTGGTAGGTAGAGTTTCAGATTCTTCTGATGCCTTAAAGGCAATGCTTTGCTCCTTCCTCCCTGAGATAGAAGACTTCTGTTCAGCACCTTCCTTGGTCTTGATCAGCTGCTAATAGGACTTGAGCTTGCCTAACAAAGACTCAGTAGAAATCTCATTTATGCTTTTGGCCTCCTTGATTGGCCAGATCCTAGAATCTCATGTGTTGGGGAAGCACATAATTATTTTAACATTAATCTCTATTAATGAGATATTCTTATCCAAGTTCTTCAGCTCATTAACAATTAAGCTGAGTCTATTATGCATATCTACAACTATGTCTGATTCATCCTTTTTGGAATTTTAATACTATGAGATGAGAAGGGATCTTCTATCTTTCCTCTCATCAACAAATCCTGCTAATATTTGGTTGAGGGAATCCCAAATGGCCTTTGCTGATGTGCATTTAGCTACCTTTTCAAATATATCATCGGACATGGTTTGAGCTAATATATTCATAGCTTTAGAATCTGTAACCTTTGCTTTCTTTTGTGCATCAGTCACTCAGGTGGTGGAACTGCACTAGTTCTTGTAGATGTGTTGCAGAAGGAGTAGGGGGACCTGTCAAAGTAGAATTGTAGATCTCTTCATCATTGGAATTCATATACAGCCTAATCCTTGCCTTCCAAAGTACAAACTTGTTAAGGTTACACACTAGAGGTCTGGTGCTTGAATATTCTTTATTCTGTTCCATTATTTAGAAAAAAAAATAGTGTAAGTGGGATCTATTGAAGATCTTTTGGTTTAGGTGTTAGCCTGTGAAACCAAATAACCTTACCCTCTAATACCAATTGAAAGAGAAGGGATAGATCACACTAACTCTAGAGGGGGTGAATAGAGTTTTAAAAACTTTTGATTAATTTTTATTATGGATTAAAATAAGTGATAACTATATATAGAAGGGAAGAAAACAAAACACAAAATCACAGCACGAAGAAAATAAAAAATAGAGCTACTAGACGATACAAAGATTTTATAGTGGTTCCCCTAAACTTTGGAACATCCACTCTTCTACCACCCTGGTAGGAATCCACTATAAGTTTTTGTTCAGGTGCCCTGCCACCATAAGATCTATTTTCTAAGGGAGACCTTGCAACCCTTTGAGCTTTTGACCAGGTACCCAAAAACCAAACCAAGTATTTTGCTCAGGAGACTTGACAACCAAATGATAACTTTTGAAGGGAGTTAAAATCCCTTTTATAGTGGAGAAAGAAAATAAAGATGATGTTCTTCTCTGTCAACAATTTGAGAGAAGACTAGTGGATTGTGTTATTGTCAAAGCTCCCCTTGAGATGTAGAATGGTTCGGGAGAAAGAGAGCTTTGCTCAAGGTGTAGGCCTTCAGATTGCTTGAAGATCTTTAGGAAACTTTCAGATAGATGTTAATGATTTTGTCTCTTGAAAAATCCAGAAGTAAGAATGTATTCCTGGCTGACTTTTTTGTGTGTTTTTATTTTCTATATGTATTACTGCTTACAGTCTTGAAAAAAGAAAAAATTTATATATAATCCTTGCAGATTTTAGCATTTGAATTTTGAATTCCTTTTCCGTGATTGACTACAAAAAATCTGGGAGTTGAACGGCTAGCATTTGTATTAAATGAATTTCCTCAACTGTCCTAGTAAATAAGCCAAGTAATAACTCTGTGAAAACCATAATTAATGTTGTCATGGAATGGCTATATTCATAAGAATATTGAGCATTAATTACCAGAGCATTACAGACATAATATAATATAATTTGAAAAACTTCTGCCTTAGTCAAACTGAAACTGAGAGAAAATAGTCGAACTGAATCTGGGAGAATATAGTCGAACTCAACAAATTTCTTTGACCTGAGATCCAATATCGTCAAACTGTTGATAAAAGATAAGAGGTATAAAATCGTCGAACGGAGCTCCAAATTCGTCGAGCTGAGATAACACTTCGTTGTGCTGAGTTTCTGGTATAAGTTGACAAATCGTCAATCTTAGCTGAACTTTCGTCAAGCTCAACTCCGAGAAGAAACTCTTAGTTCGTCGACCTGAGATCGACGATCGTCGAGCTGAGTTCAGCTATCGTCGAATGCTTTTTCTGACTCTTAGAAACTGCTTTCTCTGGAGGTCTTCTGTCTTTAAGTCTTTTGAAGGTGAAAACAAATCACTCTAGGTTTGCTGACTTGACCTAGACCCTGATAATGACTTATGACCCTAGACTATGCAATGTGGGTCATTTGAGAGTCTTAATAGTGAACCTAGCCCAAATTAACCCTAAACAAGATGGGGTTCCAACACAGAAGATTGTAGAGCTCTTCAACAACTAGTGGAGAGAATGATAAAGCAGGGAAAATTTGGTGACGCCGTCCAAAAGGTATATGCATCTCACTCAAGAACCTGAAAAGGCAAAGAGGTGTAGGACACCTTCCCCGGCTTGGAATAAATAGATCCAAAAGCCTCACCTTCAATATAGCGAACAAATGCGTCAATTTGTTTATATTACCAACTCATTTCCTATTCTTCTTTATTGAATATGCTTTTATATCATTTGTTTTTACCTTATACTTCAAGGCCTCTTACCAACACTTTTCCAAGTGTTTCCTTTTCTTAACAGCTTGAGAAGTAAGGATAACTGACACTAGGAGACATCGTCGTGTTCAGCTTGGACCCCCCTAGAATCGTTGTCATTAGCATAACAGCACGATGACATCGTGTTGTGGGGAGATTTCGCACCGTATAGTGACATGCTGAAACCGTAGTCAAAATGATTGATCGGGATGGCCACCAAATTCCTCCCGGAAGTATTAATTCACTCATCTTCTAGAGGCAGTCGCGCGACTACGTCGGGATTATTCATATGAATGGCGACGAAGAGGTCAAATTTGGTTGCCATCATTTCTGACCTCCTATGCTCGGCATCCAGGAAGGCAAAGGCAGCGGTAGCTCGTGCGGGTGCCATTAAATCTTGTCGCAGGAATTAGGACCTTGATATTTTTTCATATAATACGGAGCCAGGTCGTATTTATAGAACCTGCAAAATGAGCTTTTAGTCTCGTGACTAGATAAAAGAAGTCGCTTAGTTATTCCCCATTACCTGTAGATATCTTCGTAAACAGTTCTAGCAGCACAGATTGTATGGACAAATAAATCAATCCGCAAATATTGAAAGGTACTAAAAATGAGTGTATCGGCGACAATAAGGTCAGTTTGTTTGAACTCAATACTACTACAAGTGACGTTCCCTCTCCTTGCATTGCTCCCTGCCTGGTTCTATGGGGTCCTTGCCAATATGAGCCACTTGGTTGTCAAGGCTCAATTAAACTGGCATTGCGGTTATCAAGTGGTGGCTCAAGATGTTCATGTCCCGGTGTATCCGGGATGCATCCCGAACTATGCGGCTAATTGGAATGGTTGGCCCAGTAAAAATCACCTATTCGCTAGGCTGCGTGGGTAGGTTTGCCTGACTGGCCACCGAGGCAGAAGGTTCCCCCCTAGCAGAGCTGTGACCCGATTCCCGCAGTTTCTCCAAACTCGCGAAATCAGGTCGCCGGCCCTTCCCTCTTTCCACCCCCTCGTAATATTTTCTCTTATAGTGAGCAGCATCATCCTCTGACTTCTATAGTCGCTTGGCTTGGGTCGTGACTTGATCGCAGGCAGCTCTTTTTCGATCGCGGCTAGCGGCCATATCAGCCTACATAGCACTTTCCCTCCCACGGTAATCCACCAGATCCGAGGACAAAAACTTTACCCGCTCCTCTAAGCTCCTCCTAACCGCTTCCTTAACCTGGAGCCTCGCCTTTAAGCGCTCGAAGTCGATGAATAGCTCGGAGAAAGTGCATTGGCCTTCATCATTCTGGGGTCGCCGCACGGTTTTTTCCAGGACAGCCGGAGAATTTAATCCCGCAAAGTTTGCATCACAAAGCAAACAAACGGACAGAGTTAGTCTTGTCGAGTAGCAAGATTGGCAAGCAAGAATATTGAGAGAATAGGTACCCGAGCAGAGGTTCTCATCTTCTCTAGTCGCGGCCGGAGTCTGACGTATAGAAAAAATAGGTCGCCTCAACCTCTCAGGATCAGTCTTCTTCAGGTAATTGTCCCTCAAAAGTCGCTCGGCCCGCCTATTCTTTTCAAGCTCTTCGCACACAGGCGCAAGTTATCGGTCTCAGTAATTATGCGAATAGACCTCTTTGACCGCAGTGGTTCCTTGTAAAGTGGAGGAATTTTTATTACCTTCGGGGCAGGTTTAATCATACCACTCCGCAGAAGCTTGACGGCTACCTGGCAGTCAGCTTTAGCTTGTTATTCAACCGAAAGAGCCTGAAGATCGCGGGATTCTTCTCCTGCGGGTAGCAGCTTCTTCTCGGCAAGAATCCTTTCCCGCAGTTTTACCTTGTCGTCCCCTTCGGATGGTCTGGGGATTTCTTTTCATGTCTTCACCGACAAGACCTCTAAGTCAGAGTTTCCCCTGGAGAGTGGCTTGCTGCTGGCTATTTTATCCTTCTCCTGCAGGAGATCGAAGTTAACAGGAAGGCTAGAATTGGCACTAAGCTGTCCTCTTCCTCAAGGAGGTGTTCAAGCTTTTCAAAACTGGTTACCTCTTTAGACCGAACGGTTATATTGGCTTTGTTGGTCGCTTCCATGAGTACCGCGGGTTTCTTATTTTCTCTATTCTTTTTTCGGATAATCACCTCTATCCTCTCCTCAACTGATAAAGTCGGCTTGTGTTTCCATTTATTTGTCGGGATTGCGTCCATCACATCACCCATGTTCTCCCTGAGCTTGTTAGTGGCATTCTTGGCATCCTTCTTCTCCTTGTCGATGACGTCGGCAACCTCTCTGCTTTCCCGCTCGAATTCAGCCCCAGAGTCCACCATGTCGTTATCTTCGCTTGATGGGGTTGATGTGATATCCACATCTGATGTGTTCATGGGCTGAGGAGTGGTCGCCCGGGCAGTTTCCGGAATCTTGCTGCCCTTCGTGTTCTCGGGAAGCTCTTTAGCAAGCTTGTCTGCAACCATCTCGACAGGTCGCTCCGGGATTCCCGCGGCTACTTCCTCAGTTGCCATTTTTGAGGATTGTCCAGTCTCTAAATTTTTGGCCTCAGGTTTCTCCAGTAATCCTTTGCTTAACCGACACCGTTTTAGCGAGACTACCGTGGTAGTATTCACTTTACGCGACTTCTTGCCAGCTTCACGGATAGATGATTCTTTCTGTCGTGACTTGGACGCGACAAGGCCCTTGTTGCTTGTCCTCACCAAGATACTCTTTCTGGAAGACATTTCAGACAGTAGAGTTTTAACCGCAGTAGGGGAGAAGCAGCCCATCTCGAAGGCTGTTTTGTGAAAACTGTATCTGCGCCAGTGTTATTTATAGATTCAAAGGCATTTACAGTGGTCTCGGTCAGGCGGTTAACTACACTTTCGAAATGCCCTGAAATTTAAAAATGTATGGGGATTCTATTAACCCGGTTTTTACCGCTCACTTGGATGACCTCATGTACCAGTGGCAAGGCCTTCTCTAGCCGTCTAGCCATCTTCCCGCGGAGTCTCCTCAGCATTGCTGTCCCTGAGGAGTTATCGGTCAGTAGTGGTGTTGGGTTCGGTGTTCCTTCACTTGACCCGTGGCGCTCTGCTACTTATATAAAAAAATTAAGTAGCACCCTCTCCAACAGTCCGGGCTTTTGATGTAGTTGGGTATGCGCTTGATCCTTCAATTGGTATTAGAGGAGGTCACGGGTTCAAGACCGGGGGGCGCTATTAAATCCTAATTTTTTCCTTCTACCTGTGTGGGTCTGGTGGGTCAGGCAACTGTAGACATGTGGTAACCCCACCTCTGAGCCATGTGGGCCATGTGGTAACCCCACCTCTGAGCTGACGGGTTGTGCTGGACGTCGGGGGGGATTGTTGGGTCCGGCATTCCTTCGCTTGACCCGTAGCTCTCTGCTACTTATATAAAAAATAAAGTAGCACCCTCTCCAAAAGTCCGAGCTTTTTGTGCAGTTGGGTATGCGCTTGATCCTTCAATTGGTATCAAAGGGAGGTTACGGGTTCAAGACCGGGGGGCGCTATTAAATCCTGATTTTTCCCTTCTACCTGTGTGGTTTCGGTGGGTCAAGCAACCGTGGACATGTGGTAATCCCACCTCTGAGTCGTGTGGGCCATGTGGTAACCCCACCTCTGAGCCGACGGGTTGTAATGGATGGAGGGGGGGATTGTTGGGTCCGGCGTTCCTTCCCTTGACCCGTGGCGCTCTGCTACTTATATAAAAAATTAAATAGTACCCTCTCCAACAGTCCGGGCTTTTGGTGAAGTTGGGTATGCGCTTGATCCTTCAAGTGGGTCTATTCGCCTAACTGCGCGGATAGATGGACCCTCTTCCTTCTTGCCCCTCTGTATCTGGTCACCGCTGCCCATTTCTCCTATATGCGGGCAGCCGATATTTTTAGCCCTGCCCGTTTGGGCAGGCCCCCTGAGCCTATAAATAGGCATGAACAGTACCTCCCAGAGGATCAAGTTCGAATCCCTAAGCTTGCCGCCTGTGGCAGCAGATTTGAATTCTTTCTTTAGTGAGTACCTGTTCACTCGAGCTCTCTATTCTAACCGTTGTAACCATTTTTATCTCTTTATTAAAGAAAAGCCCGCCGCAAGAGAGGTATTCGGACCGCGGCGGGCGAAGTCTGGTGTCTCCGCTTCATGCTGTTTGCTCTGGTTTCTTCTCTAACCGCTTGTAACAAGCTACCCGACAGTCTTCTCCCTTCTCTTTCCCCTGTGATCGAACAGTTAACTAGGTGGTGCCCTTTCGCGCATCAACAGGGCTGATAGTCTTTGATATTTTGATATTCAGAGATTCATCAGAAGTTCCAGAGATCATCATTGATTGTCCTCAAAAATCTAAATAGAGGACACAAAGAGAAGAATCATTCTAACTCAAATCTTCTCCTACTTTACTTTTTGTATTGGAGAAAAAAGTTTTATGAATCCCTCGTCAAAGGATTATGTGAGAGGTTCTAAGAGTCTCCTTGTGAAAAGACTCAGATTATAATTGGTTCAAGATCTCCTTATCAAAAGAACTGGTGTGGTTCTAAGAGTCTCCTAATCAAAAGACTCAGACACTATGATAGTGAATTCCTACCATGGGGGTAGAAGAGTGGATGTACCAAGATTGAGTGGGAACCACTATAATCCTTCTGTCTTCTGTGATTTTGTTTTTGTCTTATTTTTTATTGTGTTTTGCTAAGATTTTAATTTATAGCATTTAATTCTGGATAATTATTTTTGTGAATGCAAATTCTGTGATTAGAATTAAGTATTTTAAGATAATTTTTAATCTATATTCGCCCTCCTATTAGAACCCTAGTTCTGATTTGGGCAAGGATTACTATTAGGAGGATTAGATTAACCCATCATATATAGTCATGTTTTATAGGATTATTTCTATGGCCATTCCTTCAGAAGACTTAGAGACAGAAGATTCCAGAGAAATTCAGATTTGGCAAAGGCAGCAATTCAGTTCGACGATAGTCAAACTCAGCTCAATGAAAGCCAATCTTAGGTTGACGAACTCAGAAATCCTTCTCTGAGTTGAGCTCGACGAAAGCTGAGCTCAGTTCGACGATCTTCAACCTCATCTCTACCAACTCAAGTCGACGACATCCAAGCTAAGCTCGATGATCTCCGAGCTCAGCTCGACGAAATTAGAACTCAGGTCGAAGAATATAAAGAATCAAGCTCGTCGATATCCAGGCTCTGGTCGATGATCTATAAGCTGAGCTTGATGTTTTTTTGTGCAGTTATTTTAGGCAGTTACGTATTTCCAGAAGGAGAATTAATCTCAGGCCAATATCTCTAAAGGCAATATATTCAAATGAGATTAAATTCAGGAAGTTATGGATCCAGCATTTAATGTAATATATTCCAATGAAAATAGAAGTTTAAAGGCAGCATTAAATGTGGATTATTTCCCAAGGAAAGTTTTCTTTCTCAAGTAATGCTTAAGCTATTGATTTCATATATGTGAAATCTGTCCAGCCATTCAGATGTAGAGAAGAAGTTTTTCAATCTCAAGGATACACATCCAGGCTACATTGTTACAGAGATTCTTATAAAGTTCTTCACCATCAGCTTCAGGCTTTCAAGGGACAACCATTCACTAAGGCTACATTCCTACAGAGATTCTTACGGAGTTCTTCACCATCAGCTTCAGGCATTCAAGGGACAACCATTCAATATCCGTCCAGAAAGCTTCTGAAGATCAAAAGTAATCTGAAGGCCTACACCCTGAAGCAAAGCTTCCACTCCTGAACACTTCTACATCTCTGGGGGAGCTTTGACAACATCAACAAAATCCACTAGTCTTCTCTCAGATTGTTGACAGAGAAGAACATCATCTTTATTTCCATTTCTTGTGTACAAAGGTTTTTTAACTCCCTTCAAAAGTTATCTTTTGGTTGTCAAGTCTCCTAGTCAAAAGACTTGATTTGGTTTTTGGACACCTGGTCAAAAGCTCAAAGGGTTGCTAGATCTCCCTTGAAATAAATCTTGTGGTGACATAGCACCTGAGAAAAAACCTGTGGTGGCAGGGCACCTGATCAAAAACCTGTAGTGGATTCCTACTAGGGTGGTAGAAGAGTGGATGTACCCAAGTTTAGGGGAACCACTATAAAATCCTTGTGTCGTCAGGTTTGCATTTTGCTTTTTATTTCTTTGCTGAATGTTTTCTTTATATATATATATTAATTCTATAGTAGATAAGATTTATCCCCTCACTTTTAATTAGTATCAGAGGGTTAAGGTTATTTTGTTTCACAGGCTAACATCTGAACCAAAAGATCCTTGATAGATCTTATTATCTCTAGTGTCTATTTTATATCATGGCACAAAATAAAGAATGCTCAAGCACCAGACCTTTAGTGTGCAACCTGAATATGTTTGTACTTTGGATGGCAAGGATCCGATTATATATGAATTCCATTGATGAAGATATCTATAATTCTATTTTTACAGGTCCCCCTACTCCTTATGCAACAACATCTGCAATCATAAGTGTAGTTCCACCACCTGAGTGGACTGATGATCAGAAGAAAGATAAGATAGTTGATGCAAAAGCTATGAACATTCTAGCCCAATCAATGTCTGATGACATTTTTTAGGAAGTTGCTGAATGCTCTTCAGTAAAGGATATTTGGAACTCCCTCACAGCAATGGTTGCAAAAACATACAGTGAATCAGATTCAAAAACATCATCCTGTACAACTGAAGATGAAGAAGAATTAAGAGCAAGAGAATTCTGTCTGATGGTAATCAATGCATCCTGCAGTAACTCTGAAGATGTTGATTCAGAAGGAGACAATTCAATGATGAATCCATTACAGAAGAAGATCAGGTAATCTCTTCTTTTGACTTTTCTTCTGATCATTTCAAAATAGATTTTAACTTATTATGTGATGATTTAATTATGTCTGAGAAGAAAATCAAACTTCTCAAAGAGAAAATAATTGGATTTGAAAATATTTTTCTAAAAACTTAAAACTTAAAGAACAATTAAAAACTGCTAATAATCAAATACTTTCTTTAGAAAAAAATTTAAAAGAGGCCAAACAATTTGAAGAATCCCTAAATGGAAGAAGTATGAAATTAATGGATATCACCAGCACAGTAAATGCTAGGCTAAATGGTAAATTAGGTTTACGAGCTTCATCTAGTCAGCCACCTATCCTTAAGAAAAACATTCTATCAACCCCTATTAAATTTATATCAGAAAAAGGTAAGGAAAAATTAGAAGATAACAACCAGCAAATAAAAGTAATTCAGAATCCTAAACATAAATAAAAGAAAAATAAAAAATCACATAAAAATACTATCCAACAAAATTCGTCGAACCGACATCGACAAAATAAGTAATTTAGGTTAATGGAGATTGACGAACTCTGAACCCAGAATTTGGGTATGATTTCTCAAGACAGGGCGTTCGACAAAATCAACATGTTTCATCGAACAGAGATCGACGATCGTGGAATGCAGAAAATGAGCATTATCATTCTCTAAACTGAGATCGATGACATCAATACTTTTCGTCGACCTCATCTCGACGAACTCAACTAAATTTGTCGAACTCAAATTTTCAAAACCAAAAATTTAATTTATTTCAATAATATAATCAAACACAGAAATTCATGAATCCTTTTATTCAATGGATCATCCCTCCTAGGAGATATCATCCATTAGGCTATAAGGATCAACCTGATTATTCTTATATTTCTAGTTATTCTTATGAATGAAAATCAGGACCCAAGGTAATCTGGGTCAAGAACACCTAACCTTTCTTTTCAGGAAAAGGAAAGCTGAGCAAAAAAGGAAAGTTGAGCAAAAAGGGAAGCCGAAGATTCTACTAGAGAGCATTCTCTCACCAAATCATCTTTAGTTCTTCCATCTGCAGCTCTTCAGAAAGATTCTCTTTTTTTATATATCTTTGAATCTTTGTAGTTTATAAAATTTCTCAAAGCATCCTTGTACATCTGCTGAAGATTTATAATTCAGTCAGATTTCTTTATGCTTATTATTCTATTTTTGTAAATAGTATCCTCACCCAAATAGGGGGAGATTGTTGGAACCCTAGTTCTGATTTGGCAAGGATTATTATTAGGATGATTAGATTGACCCATCATGTATAGTCAAGGGACATAGGATTATTTCAAGGCCCATTCCTTCAAAAGACTTAGAGATAGAAGATTCCAGAGAATTTAAGATTTGGCAAAGGCAGTAATTCAGTTCGACGATAGTCGAACTTAGCTTGATGAAAGCCAATATCAGATCAACGAACTCAGAGCTCCTTCTCTGAGTTGAGCTCGATGAAAGCTGAGCTCAGTTCGACGATCTTCAACCTAAGCTCTGCCAACTTAGGTCGATGACGGGCAAGCTAAGCTCGACGATCTTCGAGCTGAGCTCGACGAAATTGGAACTCAGGTCGAAGGATATTAAGAATCAAGCTCGTTGATCTCTAGGCAGTAGTCGACGATCTATAGGCTGAGCTCGACGTTTTTTTGTGCAGTTATTTTAGGTAGTTACGTATTTCCAGAAGGAGAATTAATCTCAGGCCAATCTCTCTGAGGGCAATATATTCAAATGAGATTAAATTCATGCAGTTATAAATCCAGCATTTAATGCAATATATTCCAATGAAAATAGTCATTTAGAGGTAGCATAAAATGTGGATTATTTCCCAAGGAAAGTTTCCTTTCGTAAGGAATACTCCAGCTATTAATTTCATATTTGTGAAATCTGTCCAGCCATTCAGATGTAGAGAAGAAGTTTTTCAATCTCAAGGATATAAATCCAGGTTATATTATTATAGAGATTCTTACAGAGTTCTTCACCATCAGCTTCAGGCTTTCAATGGATAACCATTCAATATCAGTCCAGAAAGCTTCTGAAGATCAAAAGCAATCTGAAGGCCTACACCCTGAAGCAAATCTTCCACTCCTGAACTATTCTACATCTCAGGGGGAGCTTTGATAACATCAATAAAATCCACTAGTCTTCTCTCAGATTGTTGACAGAGAAGAAAATCATCTTTATTTTCCATTTCCTATGTAAAAAGGGGTTTTAACTCCCTTAAAAAGTTATCTTTTGGTTATCAAGTCTCCTGATCAAAAGACTTGGTTTGGTTTTTGGTCACCTGGTCAAAATCTTAAAGGTTTGCTAGATCTCCCTTCAAATAGATCTTGTAGTGACAGAGCACCTGAACAAAAACTTATGGTGGTAGGGCTCCTGATCAAAAACCTATAGTGGATTCCTATCAGGATGGTAGAAGAGTGAATGTACCCATGTTTGGGGGAACCACTATAAAATTCTTGTGTCGTATGTTTGCTTTTTGCTTTTTATTATTGTGCTGAATGTTTTCTTTATAAATATATATATATATATATATATATTCTTGAGTAGATAAGATTTATCCCCTCACTTTTAATTGGTATCAGAAGGTTAAGGATGTTTGGTTTCACAAGCTAACACCTGAACCAAAAGATCCTTGATAGATCTTATTATATCTAGTGTCTGTTTTATATCATGACACAAAATAAAGAATGCTCAAGCACCAAACCTCCAGGGTACAACCTGAATATGTTTGCACATTTGATGTCAAGGATCAGATTTTATATGAATTTCATTGATGAAGATATCTATAATTCTATTTTGACAGATCCCCCTACTCCTTCTATAATAACATCTACAAGCACCATTACAGTTCCACCACCATATTTGATTGATGCTAAGAAGAAAGCTAAGATAGTTGATGCAAAAGCTATGAACATTCTAGCCCAATCAATTTCTGATGACATTTTTCAGGATGTTGCTGAATGCTCTTCAGCAAAGGATATTTGGAACTCCCTCACAGTAATGGTTGTAAATACATGCAGTGAATCAGATTCAGAAACTTCATCCTGTACAACTGAAGATGAAGAAGAATCAAGAGCAAGAGAATTCTATCTGATGGCAATCAATGCATCTTGCAGCAACTCTGAAGCTGTTGATTTAGAAGAAGAGAATTCAGATGATGAATCCATTACATAAGATCATGTAATCTCTTCTTTTGACTTTTTTCTGATCATTTCAAAATAGATTTTAAATTATTATGTGATGATTTAATTATGTCTCAGAAGGAAATCAAACTTCTCAGAGAGAAATTAATTGGATTTGAAAATATTTTTTCTGAAAACTTAAAACTTAAAGAAGAATTAAAAATTGCTAATAATCAAATACTTTCTTTAGAAAACAATTTAAAAGAGGCCAAAAAATTCGAAGAATCCCTAAATGGGAGAAGTATGAAATTAATCGATATCACCAGCATCGTAAATGCTAGGCTAAATTGCAAATTAGGCTTAGGAGCTTCATCTAGTCAGCCATATATCCTTAAGAAAAACATTCTATCAACCCCTATTAAATTTATATCAGAAAAAGGCAAGGAAAAATTAGAAGATAACAACCAGCAAATAAAAGTAATTCAGAATCCTAAACATAAACAAATGGAAAATAAAAATTCTCATAAAAATACTATTCAACAAAATTCATCGAACCGACATCGATGAAATCAGTATTTTGCGTCGAACGGCGATTGACGAACTCTAAACCCAGAATTTGGGTATGATTACTCAAGACAGGGTGCTCGATGAAATCAACATGTTTCGTCGAACAGAGATCGACGATCGTAAAACGCATAAAATGAGCATTATCATTCTCTGAACTGAGATCAATGACATCAATACTTTTCGTCGACCTCAGCTCTACAAACTCAACTAAATTCGTCGAACTCAAATTTTCAAAACCAAAAATTTAATTTATTTCAAAAATATAATCAAACATAGAAATACATGAATCCTTTTATTCAATGGATCATCCCTCCTAGGAGAAATTATCCATTAGGCTATAAGGATCAACCTGATTATTCTTATATTTCCAGTTATACTTATGAAAGAAAATCAGGACCCAAGGTAATCTGGGTCAAGAACACCTAACCTTTCTTTTCAAGAAAAGGAAAGCTTAGCAAAAAGGGAAGCTGAAGATTCTACCAGAGAGCATTCTCTCACCAAATCATCTTCAGTTCTTCCATCTGCAGCTATTCAGAAAGATTCTCTTTTTTTATATCTTTGAATCTTTGTAGTTTATAAATTTCTCAAAGCATCCTTGTACATCTGCTTAAGATTTATAATTCAGTCAGATTTCTTTATGCCTATTGTTCTGTTTTTGTAAATATTATCCTCACCCAAATAGGGGGAGATTGTTGGAACCCTAGTTCTTATTTGTGCAAGGATTACTATTAGGATGATTAGATTGACTCATCATGTATAGTCAAGGGTCATAAGATTATTTCCAAGGCCTTTCCTTCAGAAGACTTAGAAATAGAAGATTCTAAGGAAATCCAGATTTGTCAAAGGTAGTAATTTAGTTCGATGATAGTCGAAATCAGCTAGATGAAAGCCATTCTTAGATCGACGAACTCAGAGTTCCTTCTCTGAGTTTAGCTCGACGAAAGCTGGGCTCAGTTCGACGATATTCAACCACGGCTCTGCCAACTCATGTCGACGACAGCCAAGCTAAGCTCGACGATCTCCGAACTCAGCTCGATGAAATTGGAACTCAGGTCAAAGAATATGAATAATCAAGATCATCGATCTCCAGGCTCTTGTCGACGATCTATAGGCTGAGCTCGACATTTTTTTGTGCAGTTATTTTAGGCAGTTACGTATTTCTAGAAGGAAAATTAATCTCAGGCCAATCTCTCCGAAGGAAATATATTCAAATGAGATTAAATTCTGGTAGTTATGGATCCAGCATTTAATGCAATATATTCCAATGAAAATAGCTGTTTAGAGGCAGCATTAAATGTGGATTATTTCCTAAGGAAAGTTTTTGTTCTCAAGGAATTCTCCATCTATTTATTTCATATATGTGAAATCTATCCAGCCATTCAGATGCAGAGAATATGTTTTTCAATCTCAAGGATACATATCCAGGCAATATTGTTACAGATATTCTTATAGAGTTCTTCACCATCAGCTTCAGGATTTCAAGGGACAACCATTCAATATTAGTCTAGAAAGCTTCTTAATATCAAAAGCAATCTGAAGGCCTACACCCTGAAGCAAAGCTTCCACTCCTTAACTCTTCTACATCTCAGGGGGAGCTTTGATAACATCAACAAAATCCACTAGTCTTCTCTCAGATTATTGATAGAGAAGAACATCATCTTTATTTTTCATTACCTGTATACAAAGAGTTTTTAACTACCTTCAAAAGTTATCTTTTGGTTGTCAAGTCTCCTGATCAAAAGACTTGATTTGGTTTTTGGGCACCTGGTCAAAAGCTCAAAGGATTACTAGATCTCCCTTGAAATAGATCTTATGGTGACAGGGCACCTGAGAAAAAACAAGTGGTGGAAAGGCACCTGATCAAAAACCTGTAGTGGATTCCTACCAGGGTGGTAGAAGAGTTGATGTACCTAAGTTTAGGGGATCCATTATAAAATCCTTGTGTTGTCTGGTTTGTTTTTTGCTTTTTATTTCTGTGCTGAATATTTTCTTTGTTTATATACATATATATATTAATTCTAGAGTAGATAAGATCTATCCCCTCACTTTCAAAGTAGACTTGTGGAATGGAAGAGTAGGCTCGCGGAATGGAAGAGTAGGCTCATAGAATGGAAGAGTAATCAAGCGGAATGGAAGAGATGGCTTGCAGAATGGAATGGAGGGTGATAGCAGATTCGGCGCACTTCAAGCACGATCTAAACAAACCAAATATTCCATAGTAATGAAAATTGAAATACAAATCAAGTGTTTAGAAGGTCACTCGTCATCTTAAAGTGAGGATTACATTCAACAACATAAAATCAAGAAAATAAAAGGCAAAAGATATAACTGAATCTGGAATCTTATTGTAGATTCACGGTAGGAATCGTCGGGTCGTCAATCTGCGTCCTAGCTCGGTCAAAACTATCGTTCGGGGTAGAGGAGGGTTGTAACTTCCTCCTAATTGACTCATCTTCTCCGGTAAAATACAATCTGACCACATCCAATGTGAAGATCTCCTTACTTGGTGATGAAGATGAGTTTTGATTCCTCTCCTTGAAGCACTTGGATGATATGGCGCAGTCTAGGGCAAAGACCTAATGAGATGGTGGAGGAAAGAGGAGTCAAAGCTTTCCCTTTAGGGTTTGGAAGCAGAACTATGTGAAATCAAGATGCAATCCCGAATCAGGGCAAATCCTGTGCTTAAACAGAAAAACATGAGAAAATTGAACTTGTACGGTTAAACTCGCGGTCATGCATTCGAAACCAAACGATATTTATTGTAAAATTTCCATACATGTCACGTGTCCTCCCATGTGTTTTTTCCCCACGCACGGTTGATAATACGTTTTGTAGCCTAAACTATTATCGTATTTTATAATATATATTGTACAAATTATTTCTATTATTAGTTTATTTTTATCCTTTTTATGTAAATTTTATTGCCACTAACTTTTTCCTGTCTTTTTGCAGGTTTCCAGAAAAATTGCCAAAATGACCTGTCACGCCCCCCCTGTCACGCCCTCCCTGGGCGTGACCTAGGGCGTGTCACCCGATCCCGAGGACACCTGCTGGAAGGGACAGAAAACGGTCAAAACCGCTGTCACGCCCTCTGAAACGCCCTCCCTGGGCGTGTCACCAGGCGTGACCAGGGGCGTGTCGCCCTCTGCCGTAAAGCCTGCCCCGCATTAAATGTCGTTCCGCCTCAGCACGCAAACAGTACTGTCACGCCCCATGTCACGCCCGTGACATGGGCGTGACACCCTCCTTTTTCGGTGACTGACGGATTTCCGACCAATGATTTGGACATGACGTGCCTGTCACGCCCCCCTGTCACGGACGTGACCTAGGGCGTGACCACCGATGTACCGAAGAAATCATCCCTCCCGCCAGAGTCCAGAGCCTGAGGTCAACATAGTACTATCACGCCCCCTGACACGCCCCCCCCCCCCCCTAGGGCGTGTCGGAGGGCGTGACCAACCCGAGAAAATTTTCTATAAATTGAGCCCCCCCCCTCTCCATTTCAGCAAGTTTTGGTTGAGTGGGGGAGGTGCTGCCCCTTTGTTTCTTGATCCTTTTTCATGCTTTCTCTCTTTCTCTCTCCCCCTCTCTTTGTACTTTTTGTTTAACCCTAGCTTAATTGTAGTTTGTCTTAGCTTTTATTGTAATTTTGCTCTTGCTTAGTGCTACTTATAGGGCTAGAATAGGATTTCAATTTCATGCACTTGTAATTTCAATTTCAATAGTGTACTTGCCCTTTTTCATTAATAAAAGTGTTCTTCCTTTACTTGTCTTCCTTTATATGCTTTTCTACTCATCTCCCCTCCTCCATTCCATAATGATTAACTAATCCTCCTTGTACTCGATCTTGATGATCCGAGGTTAGAGCAATTATGTTATGATGTTTTAATTAATCTTTTCTTTTTAGGTTAGGGCCTTGAATTACTCTTGATTAATCACGGGTTGGAGGTATATTTTCGATATATACTCCCCGCCTTTGCTTTCATTCTGGGCTAGCCGAGAGGCCGAAAGAATGAAGTGAGCATTCAAGAGTAAAGGGAGTTGTACGCACCCCTCGAGAGAGGCAGACGTCCAAATCTCCCGGATTAGAGTAAAATCCAATAGTGGGGTTCACCGCGTAAAGCGAGTTTTAGGCCTCCGATTTAGACGAGAGTTGGTCGGACCTTCCTAAACTCAGTTGGGCATGACTTCGAGAGAAGCGTGTTCAAGCTTTAGGAACCTCCACGGTCAAGGACCTTTATCCTATTAAGTTCAGATTTTTATCGCATTTTCTTAATCGTCTTTAGCCAAGGTGAATCTTGATTGGGTGCATTTCCATTTCATATTTTCTACCTTTCGTAGTAATCGCCTATCTTGTGCTCTTTAATTAACTGCAGTAGTTTCCTTTCTAGCATAGTTCTTTGCTGAATAGCATTACTTAATTGCGGTGTTTCTCTTTCTAGTATAGCTTTACTTTCTCCCTTGCACTTAGATTTTCTAAAACCCTAGTTTTTCCGTCGATAAGATAATAGCGTTCGTGTGAGTAAGCTTAGCCAACAGTTCCCGGATTTCAATACGACACTTGTGTCCCCTTGCTACAATTCGATAGGTATACTTGCCTCATCGGGTTGCTAGTTCGGTTGTGTTTATTTTCTTCGAACCCTAGCGCGCAACAAGTTTTTGGCGCCGTTGCCGGGGAACCAACTTCCGTTGATATTTTGAAAACACGAACCAATTAATTTTATCTCTTCTCTTTCTCATCCTCTTTCTTTAAAATTTTAAAATTTTAAAAAAATCAAAAAAAATTTTATCACCGCTCTTAATAGAAACCAACCTCACAATTTTTCTACGCCACCTAATTCTCTCAAAAAGGGCAAAGGGCTTTAAGCGCCACTGTCTTGTCTAGTACCTTGCGAACCCTTCACGGGGTAGTCCTTGGGAAGTTCGGGAGTTAATCTATAAAAAAAAAAATCAATTTCAAAAAAAAAAATTCTAATCTTTTTTCTAGTTTATCCTTTTTCTCTTCCTCTTCTTCTTTTCTGTTCTTTTAGTGCATGACCCGCGGGAGTCCGTCGGTTATTTTGGACTTGGACGACGAAATTGAGCGTACTCTTCGCAGAAGATCGCGATTTCAAGGTCCTACTATCCAAGTGCCGGTTGAGGACTCCGAGTCATTTGCTACTTTAAGAATGGAAGAACCCAACGTAGATGAGGCCATGCAAAGGACTATGTCCTATTATGCACGACCGAACCTCGAGGGAACAGAATCAAGTATAGTCCGCCCTGCTATAGTAAATAATAACTTCGAACTAAAGCCTAGCATAATTCAAATGGTGCAGCAATATGTGCAATTTGACGGACTTCAAGATGAAGATCCGAACGCACATATAGCTAGCTATCTCTAAATTTGCGACACCTTCAAGATAAATGGTGTCACAAATGATGCGATCAGGCTGAGACTCTTCCCCTTCTCTCTAAGAACTAAATCTAAGCAGTGGCTGAACACACTTCCGAAAAATAGCATAACCACTTGGAATGAATTAACTGAAAAATTTTTGGCGAAGTATTTTCCGCCAGCTAAAACTGCAAAACTTAGGAACGACATCTCTGCCTTCGGACAAATAGACTCTGAAACCCTATATGAAACCTGGGAGAGATTTAAAGAATTATTAAGACGATGCCCACATCACACGCTGCATGTATGGTTACAAGTGCAGACGTTTTATAACAGGCTAAATCAAAGCACGAAGCAAATGATAGACGCAGCTTCTGGCGGTACTTTAAATCATAAGACCCCGGAAGCCGCTCTTGAGCTTTTTGAGGACATGGCCATGAACACTTATCAGTGGAATGTGCATAGGTCCCGCCCGAACAAGCCTGCAGGTATCTATGAAGTGGACAACGTCTCCCAGCTCGCACTGCAAGTAGAAATCCTAAGCAAAAAGATAACGGAGATGACTGCTGCCTCCGCCCCTCAGGTATGGGAATCTGCAACCCCTACTCCAGAACATTTAGATTATGTTAATAATATGCCTAGAACTGCTTTTAATAATTTTTCTGCTGCGAATTTTCATCCGCCTGGTTTTAATTTTCCGAATAGTTATAACCCTGCTTTAAGAAATCATCCGAACTTTTCATGGAGTAATCCATCGAATGCGATGCGCCCACCCCCGCAAAATAATTTTTCTGCACCACCACCACCACCACCACTTCTTCAAAATTACCCAAAACCTCCAAGCTTGGAGGAATTACTTTCTAAATACATCACCACAAATGACGCTACCATAAGAACTTTAACCGGAAGCGTAAAAAGTCTAGAAAATCAGGTAGGACAGCTCGCAAAAATAATTTCTGAGCGACCCGCGGGGTCTCTTCCTTCCAATACCGAACCCAACCCGAGAGAGCAAGCAAAAGCTATAACTCTTCGGAGTGGGAAGCAAGTCTCCGGTATGGTAAGTGAAGAGCCCAAGGCAAGCTCCGCTCCCGCCTCTAAAAATCAAAGCTCTGCTCCCGTTTTTAAAAATCAAAGCTCCGCTCGCGTTTTAAAAATTCCGCCATCTACTGAAGAAGTAATCACCCCTATTTTAGAAAATAATCTCACTCCACCACCCATCTTCAAAAATAATTCAACTCCTCCATACCCCTCTGAACTTAATAAACAACGTCAAGATGATCAGTACTCCCGCTTCTTAAAAATCTTCAAACAAATCCACATTAATCTTCCCTTCTACGAGGCTATTTCGCAGATGCCGAAATACGCCAAATATCTTAAAGACCTCCTCACAAATAAGAAGAAGTTAGAGAATCTTTCGCACGTCACGCTAAACGCCGAGTGCTCCGCCGTTTTAACAAACGGTTTGCCGAAGAAAATCAGTGACCCAGGTAGTTTCTCTATCCCGTGTGTCTTCGGTGATCTTTTTGTTAAACACGCGTTAGCCGACTTAGGCGCGAGTATAAACCTGATGCCCTTTTCGTTGTTCAAAAAGTTAGGGATTGGTAGCCTTAACCCCATGCGTATGAGTATCCAGCTAGCTGATAGATCCGTCAAGTACCCGTTAGGAATAGTGGAGGACGTTCTAGTGAAAGTCAACAAGTTCATCTTCCCGGTGGACTTTGTCATTCTGGACATCGAAGAAGACGTCGAGGTTCCCCTGATCGTTGGCCGACCCTTCCTTGCCACCTCCCGAGCCATCATTGACATAAGCAATGGTAAGCTCTTTCTTCGAGTAGGCGACGACGAAGTCACATTTTCTATCACCCCTTCGATGAAGAACACCTTAGCGAACGATGACTCATGTTTTTTCGTAGACGCCGTGAGTGATGATTCTTCCTACTGCCTCTCAGAGTTTGAAAAAGAATTTTCTACTTTTTGCTCCTCTTCTCTTACAACGGAATCACTGCAAGGAAGTGATGAATCTTCTTATTGTCTTTCTGAGTTTGAAAAAGAATTTTCGGATTTTTGTTCTTCCTCTTTTCTTCCCACTGAATCTCTACAAGAAGCTGTCTTGGCTGCTAGCCCCACCCCTTATTACGTTCCTTATAAAAAAGTTTATGAAGATATTATTTTTGAAAAAGAAAGAATCTCAAAATCCTCTTATGAAGAACCCCCTACCCTAGAACTTAAAGAACTTCCCGAACACCTTAAGTATGCTTTCTTAGAAAAAGACTCCAAGTTACCAGTTATCGTTTCGGCCTACCTCACGGATACGCAGAACGATAAACTTCTTCTAGTTCTACGTAAGCATCGCCGGGCTATTGCTTGGCAAATTTCTGATATCAAGGGCATAAGCCCATCTTTCTGTACACATAAAATTTTAATGGAAGATAATTCGCGTAACTCTATCCAACCTCAGCGCCGTATAAACCCGAATATGAAAGAAGTAGTTAAGGGCGAGGTTATGAAACTATTAGACATAGGAATTATCTACCCTATATCAGACAGTAAGTGGGTTAGCCCCGTTCAGGTAGTTCCAAAGAAGGGAGGGATAACCGTAGTTAGTAATGAGAATAATGAATTAATCCCGACGCGGACGGTGACGGGTTGGCGTATGTGCATAGATTACCGTAAGTTAAATGACGCCACCCGCAAGGACCACTTCCCTTTACCGTTTATCGACCAGATTTTAGAACGTCTCTCCGGCCATAGCTTTTATTGTTTTCTCGATGGCCTCTCGGGGTACTTTCAAATACCCATCTCTCCCGAGGACCAAGAGAAAATTACGTTTACTTGTCCCTTCGGCACCTTCGCGTACCGAAGAATGCTGTTTGGATTATGCAATGCGCCAGCTACATTCCAGCGATGTATGCTCGTAATATTTGATAAGTACGTAGAAAGCATTATGGAGGTATTCATGGACGATTTCTCCGTGTTCGGCGATTCCTTCGATAGATGTTTAGAAAAGCTCGAAAAAGTCTTAAAACGATGCGAAGAAACTAACCTTGCCCTAAATTGGGAAAAATGCCATTTTATGGTGAGGGAAGGGTTAGTTTTGGGTCATAAAATTTCTGCTAAAGGTATCGAGGTAGATGTTGCCAAGATAGAAGTTTTTGAGAAGTTGCCGCCGCCTACAAACATAAAAGCTATAAGAAGTTTCCTAGGGCACGCTGGTTTTTATCGTCGTTTTATAAAGGACTTCTCCAAGATCACTAAGCCCCTCACCCATCTCTTAGAAAAAGACGCTCCATTCATTTTTGATGACTCTTGTATTTCTGCCTTTGAATTAATTAAAGAAAAGTTAATTAACGCACCGATTATGATAGCTCCGGTGTGGGACCTTCCTTTCGAGATTATGTGCGATGCGAGTAGTTTTGCGGTGGGGGCCGTATTAGGTCAATGCATATATAAGAACTTCCACCCCATCTATTACGCTAGTAAAACCCTCACATCTGCACAAGAAAATTACACCACAACCGAGAAGTAGCTCTTAGCTGTAGTATTTGCGTTTGATAAATTCCGCCCTTACATTACACTTTCAAAAATCATTGTTTTTACGGACCACTCGGCCCTCAAGTACCTTCTTGCCAAAACGGATGCCAAGCGTCGCTTGATTCGCTGGGTCTTACTCCTCCAGGAGTTTGACTTAGAGATCCGTGATAAGCGAGGAGCCGAGAACTTGGTCGCCGACCATCTATCCAGATTAGATAACCCCTTTATAGAAAAATTAAATGAAAAATCTTTTAATGACTATTTTCCTGACGAGAAGCTGCTTTTAGTTAATACATCTACTTCTCCTTGGTTCGCGCACATCGCCAACTATCTAGTGGCCCGGGTGCTCCCAAAGGAGTTCTCCTCTCAGCAAAAGAAGAAATTCTTTTCTGAGCTGAAGAACTACTTTTGGGAAGACCCACATCTTTTCAAAATTTGTGCGGATCAAGTGATAAGAAGATGTGTTTCTTTTGATGAAGGAATTGATATTCTAAAACATTTGCATGAAGGTCCGACAGGTGGGCACTATCAAGCTGCTTGCACCGCTCATAAGGTGCTTTGCAAAGGTTTTTACTGGCCTAGCCTGTTTAAGGACGCGCAAGCCTTTGTGAGTAGGTGTGATAGTTGCCAACGGTCGGGCAACATCTCTAATAAAAATGAAATGCTGCAAAATTATTTCTTAGAGTGCGAAATTTTCGACCTTTGGGGAATTGATTTTGTTGGCCCCCATCCTTCTAGCTTCGGAAACAAATATATTTTAGTTGCTGTTGATTATGTTTCACGATGGGCTGAGGCCCAAGCTCTTCCTACGAACGACTCCCGAGTTGTAGTCACATTTTTAAAAAAATTATTTTCTAGATTCGGTACGCCACGCGCAATCGTTAGCGATAGGGGTTCCCATTTCTGTAACGCGCAATTTTCAAAAATCCTTACTAAATATGGCGTTACGTATAAACTGTCCACTGCCTACCACCCCCAAACTAACGGTCAAGTCGAAGTAGTTAATAGAGAAATAAAAAGAATATTAGAAAAGACTGTTTCAACTTCTAGAAAAGACTGGTCAACCAAACTTGACGATGCTCTATGGGCCTACCAAACAGCGTACAAAACCGCCCTCGGATGTACGCCGTATCGGCTGGTCTATGGAAAATCGTGCCATCTGCCCGTAAAGTTAGAACACCGCGCCTTTTGGGCCTTAAAATTTTTAAACTTCGATCCCCACTCAGTCGGTGACCTTCGAAAATTTCAACTAAATGAACTCGACGAGTGGCGCTCTTATGCTTATGAAAATAATAAACTTTATAAAGAGCGGACGAAGCGTTTACACGATAAACACTTAAGGCACCCTAAAAACTTTAAGCCAGGCGACCAAGTCCTTTTATATAATTCTCGTTTACGATTATTTCCGGGCAAATTAAAATCTCGCTAGTCTGGCCCGTTTTCTGTTTTAGAAGTATTTCCTTATGGAACTGTTTTAATTTCTCACCCTGATAAGGGTAATTTCAAAGTGAATGGTCAGCGTCTTAAACTGTATTTCTCTGGTGATGATGATGTCAGTCCAAACATTATTAAGTTTCTGCTTCACGAACTCTAATCTGAAACTTTTAATTTTTTGCTAAAGACAATTTTATTTCGGGACAACAATATTTTTGGACAAAATTATTTTTTTGATGCGTCGAGCTCAACGACGCTTTAACCAAAGGGCACTCTTGGGAGGCAACCCAAGTTATCTTTTTCTATTTTCTTTATTTTATAATTTTTGCCTCGGACGGCTCCGACAAGCTGAAGCTTCTGCGATCGCCTGCTCCAACATTGCTGAATCCATCATAAAGTCCAAAGAAGACATTCGGGGAGCGGCATCACTCAGCTTTCGCAGCAAATAAATCCGGGGAAGTACCTGTATTTCAATTCTGTCTTTCAATTCTGTACTTTATTTTTCTCTCCTTCTCCAACCCCCTTCTTTAGCCATTGAGGACAATGTCTGTTTTAAGCTTGGGGGAGGACTTCCTCCTTCACTTTTGCTTAGTGTAAATATTTTCTTTTTGTATATATTTTAAATATTTCCAAAATAATAATAAAAAATGAATATCTTAAAACACCAAAAAAAAAATTTCTAAAAAACCAAAAAAAGAGAATATTTCTCAAAATTAAAAAAAAATATATGTGTTTTTGAATAGTTTAGACATTTTGGTATTTCAATAGTACCCTTAGTTTTTAGTTTTGTTTTACTCAAAATCTTCTATAAACAACATAGTTAATTATAATATTTCTAATCGTTCTTTTTAATTATGTTTCACAAGTAAAATGTTGGCCATGTTGTGTTTCTAATTTGCGGTAGCATGTTAAGGTGAAATATTTTTCTAAAACTCGCATTTCTATTATGGTTTTTTGTTGTTTATTTCCTTTACTTTCTTAAAAATTCATCATCCACTATTTTCTTTTTCGTTTTTGAATAATTTTTGTAAAGTCAACTTTTGAATAACGTAGTAGATGTGAACGATCCAAGTCACCTATTATTTCTATCTTCAAGTTAATTTCATCAATCTTCTTTTATTATCTAGGACTCGCTTTTTGAAAATTTTTCAAACCTTTGTTTTAAATAAATTCAAAAGCATGAAAATGATTTAGGCCATTTTTGTTTTCGTTTGAGCTTTCTTGCCAACCTAAAAACTTTTACCACTAGTTAGCCATTTTTGAGCCTTTTTCCGATTTCATTTGATAGCTCCTCCCTTCATTTCAGTTTCACCAAAGCCAAAATTTCCAACCTATCGAATCACACTAGCCTTTTTGAGTTTCATAAATTATTTTGACGATTTTGATAGGGTATTTTGTGTTTTTTTTGTGGGAGAAAGGTTTTCGAAAAAAAAAGTATGTTCGAAAGTGATCTTTATTTTTGTTTGGCCAACTCAAAAAGGAAAATAAAAATATTTATGGCCTTTGTTTTGAAAAAAAAAATGAAAAAAAAAAAGAAAAAAATGTATATATTTTTATGAAAATTTTTGAAACTCTTTGCTTTGGTTTAGTGTGATTTTAAAACCTTCACGTTTATCTTTAAATTCCACTCCTGATCTTTTTCCTAAACCAAACGTTTCTGTCCTATTTAAGTCTTTTTTATTCACGCTTGTTGATTTTTATTTAATAACTAAGAAAAGAAAAACAGTAAATCAGTTTTAGTTTTGGATTTAAACCTAGATTTTTGTTAATTAAATTGATATAATTATAATGCGTTGCTTGGATCTAGTAACAACTCAATGCGTGTTTTTCATTTTCGTTGTTTTGCTTAAGTCCATTTAAAAAAATCTCGTTAAAATTTTGGATGATTTGTTTTTATTAAGTAAAGTTTATAAAAGTTTTACCATACCTAAATAATTGTTTTAGACTTACATTTCACGTTTTTCCCTACTTAGAATTTCGCATAGTACTTATGTAGGCATAATTAGAACTTTTTGATTAGTCCTGTTTATAAATTTCTAGTTTTTATATTTTTGCTTGGGGACAAGCAAAGCTTAAGCTTGGGGGAATTTGATAATACATTTTGTAGCGTAAACTATTATCGTATTTTATATTTTATATTGTACAAATTATGTCTATTATTAGTTTATTTTTATCCTTTTTATGTAAATTTTATTGCCACTAACTTTTTCCTGTCTTTTTGCAGGTTTCCAGAAAAATTGCCAAAATGACCTGTCACGCCCTCCCTGGGCGTGACCTAGGGCGTGTCACCCAATCCCGAGGACACCTACTGGAAGGGACAGAAAACGGTCAAAAACCGCTGTCACGCCCCCTGACACGCCCTCCCTAGGCGTGTCACCAGGCGTGACCAGGGGCGTGTCGCCCTCTACCGCAAAGCATGCCGCCGCATTAAATGTCGTTCCACCTCAGCACACAAACAGTACTGTCACGCCCCATGTCACGCCCGTGACATGGGCGTGACACCCTCCTTTTTCGGTGACTGACGGATTTCCGACCAATAATTTGGACATGACGTGCCTGTCATGCCCCCCTGTCACGGGCGTGACCTAGGGCGTGACCACCGACGTACCGAAGCAATCATCCCTCCCGCCAGAGTCCAGAGCCCGAGGTCAACATAGTACTGTCACGCCCCCTGACACGCCCCCCCCCCCTAGGGCGTGTCGGAGGGCGTGACCAACCCGAGAAAATTTTCTATAAATTGTGCCCCCCCCCCCTCTCCATTTCAGCAAGTTTTGGTTGAGTGGGGGAGATGCTGCCCCTTTGTTTCTTGATCCTTTTTCATGCTTTCTCTCTCTCTCTCCCCCTCTCTTTGTACTTTTTGTTTAACCCTAGCTTAATTGTAGTTTGTCTTAGCTTTTATTGTAATTTTGCTCTTGCTTAGTGCTACTTGTAGGGCTAGAATAGGATTTAAATTTCATGCACTTATAATTTCAATTTCAATAGTGTACTTGCCCTTTTTCATTAATAAAAGTGTTCTTCCTTTACTTGTCTTCCTTTATATGCTTTTCTACTCATCTTCCCTCCTCCATTCCATAATGATTAACTAATCCTCCTTGTACTCGATCTTGATGATCCGAGGTTAGAGTGATTATGTTATGATGTTTTAATTAATCTTTTCTTTTTAGGTTAGGGCCTTGAATTACTCTTGATTAATCACGGGTTGGAGGTATATTTTCGATATATACTCCCCGCCTTTGCTTTCATTATGGGCTAGCCGAGAGGCCGAAAGAATGAAGTGAGCATTCAAGAGTAAAGGGAGTTGTACGCACCCCTCGAGAGAGGCAGACGTCCAAATCTCCCGGATTGGAGTAAAATCCAATAGTGGGATTCACCGCGTAAAGCGAGTTTTAGGCCTCCGATTTAGACGAGAGTCGGTCGGACCTTCCTAAACTCAGTTGGGCACAACTTCGAGAGAAGCGTGTTCAAGCTTTAGGAACCTCCACGGTCAAGGACCTTTATCCTATTAAGTTCAGATTTTTATCGCATTTTCTTAATCGTCTTTAGCCAAGGTGAATCTTGATTGGGTGCATTTCCATTTCATATTTTCTACCTTTCGTAGTAATCGCCTATCTTGTGCTCTTTAATTAACTGCAGTAGTTTCCTTTCTAGCATAGTTCTTTGCTGAATAGCTTTACTTAATTGCGGTGTTTCTCTTTCTAGTATAGCTTTACTTTCTCCCTTGCACTTAGATTTTCTAAAACCCTAGTTTTTCCGTCGATAAGATAATAGCGTTCGTGTGAGTAAGCTTAGCCAACAGTTTCAGGATTTCAATACGACACTTGTGTCCCCTTGCTACAATTCGATAGGTATACTTGCCTCATCGGGTTGCTAGTTCGGTTGCGTTTATTTTCTTCGAACCCTAGCGCGCAACAACGGTTTAAATAACCATGCCCAAACAAAACTACATGGGCCAAGACAGAACTCCTATTTTCTGGCCAAACAGCAGCTCGTGCGATTTTCTTTTCGCCCAATTGAATCTAACCGTACAAGAAGAAAATGCATGACCTTTAAAAATTATAAAAAATTTAGACAAAATGGGTCACTTGTGTGATTTGTTCTCGCACGATTGGAATCAACCGTACGTGACAAAAATTCATGAGTGGCAGCAAAACCTCACATTTCAGCACATCGGTCTCGCATGGGCAAATAGCCCTTGTGAGAAGAAAATTCGCATGGTTGTGTGATAAGCGATCAAGCTAATCAAGTCGATAAAAGATAATGCACGGGAAAAATGCTTGTGCATAAAGAAAATTGCACAACTGTATGAAATACATAGATTTCTAACAATGGGTTGGGCTCTGCCTCAACATGTCCAAAACTATATAACGAGCAAAATAAACCAACAGGGAGCACCATATGCTTACCCCTTGCAAAAGAAAGCACAATTGTGCACCACAATGAGCAAAATGAGCACTTCAAGTGAAAGTCAAGATCAAATGAAATATAAGTAATTACAAACTAAAAGTGAGTGCAAGTGCATAAAATCGAGCCCCGATAAATCCGAGAAATCCTATATAAATCGAACTCATCAGAAGCCTTAGCTCTAAATGCTGAACATGTTATTAGTCTACCCACTACCTACACTAAACGAGGAGCCTTTAGCATAGCCATTTACAGATTCTACTGAGCCAGATGGAAGTGTAGATGAGCCAACCATGCTAGATGCAATCATTATTCTGGGAGAATCTTTTACCCTTGAGGATATTTCATAAGTTTTTTTGATTGGGTTGAGGGGGAGACATCTTATGTTATCTGCCTAAGAATACCTAGTCCTTGAAGATGTTCATATTGAGGAAGAGACTCCCATAGATTGTTCTATCTAAGAGGACCTTCCTATTTCTTAAGCTATTAGTGAGGGAGAAGCTCATGTGAGGCTTTCTTCCAAAGACATAGAGAACTCTTACGGAGAGATTATTGCTTTTAGAAGAAAGGAATTCAAGGAAGCGCAAAGTGCAGTATGTCATATTTAGTTTTAAGACTCTCCTGACGTTATGTTTGATGAATCCTTGATGGAAGAAGCCATTAATTTGAAGGAGAAAAAGAAAGGACCAGACATCCCTTGCTCCTCTACCCCTAAGAAACAAGAAGAGGCCTTAGACATAATCTTAGATAAAAATAACTTTTGTTAGGAGAGTAAAGGAGGAATTTTGAGAAGTGTGTGGATCAAGTAATGGAAATGGTGAAAGCAGAAATGTCAGTCATGCTGGATGTTGTCATGGAAAATATAGATCATATAAATTCTCAAATTACTAGTTTGTTTATCAAGACAGCTGTTGTAGTGGATAATAATTACAAGGCACACAAATCTTTGGATGAGAAGCTGAACATTCCTTTCTTCACATAGTGAACATCAGTCAATAATGGGGGAGCTTGAAAATATCATTGAATTTCTAACTAAGAGAATAACTACTAGCAAAGAAGAAACTTTAAAGAAATTTTAGGATGGTTTAGACTTTATTGTTCAATTTTTGTCTGACATGTTGGATCAATATAAAGATAAGTTAATGAAGCTCATATCTGAAGAAGTCAGGAAGGGGGAGAGTGTGGCAAGTGAAGTGTAGCAAGTGAAAGGGCATTCTAGTTGCTAAATAAACAACATCAATTATATAAACCAAACAAATTCTATAACCCTATAGGAGAAGTACTATGGTGTTGAGGAAGAATTTTAGATAATGGAAGAGACAGGTCCCAAGTCAAGGATAGGTGAAAAGAGAACACTATTTAAAGCCCAGGTAACTCATATCTATTTTCATATTTTTACAATATTGGATGAGTGTAGTTCATCTTTACTTGAGGTTCTAACTTCTTCATAT
The DNA here is from genome assembly GCA_039513925.1 of Platanthera zijinensis. NCBI lineage: Eukaryota > Viridiplantae > Streptophyta > Magnoliopsida > Asparagales > Orchidaceae > Platanthera > Platanthera zijinensis. Next base: position 64,825,413 of record CM077089.1, on the reverse strand, counting down.
AAAGGGTGATTGTTGGGAAAATTGCCTAAAATTTTCTTGATTTAAAGAAATCCTTTGGGTAAAGATAAACTCACTTTGTATTTGAAGTATATTTGTGTATTGGTGTTTTAGGTGTTATTTAGTGCATGGTTAGCATAGGCCTAGACTTAGTGACACTAGCCGTAGTTTTGCCAATATAATCCCTCATTATTCTAACACAATGTCGGCATAAGTTCTATACTATGTTAAGCTCGTTAATCTATTTCAGTATTTACAAAATTATACACAGTTGGTTGAAGCACTGGATCAAAGTTCATAAAAGGTTAAAAATTGTCTAAGTCAAATTTCGACTAGATACTTGGTCAACATGAAAAAGTTGTAGGTAGAATCGACCATGATAGTCTTTATCAACTACTAATCGTAAAGAGCTTTAACTGAGAGTTTTTATAGACCATGATAATTAAGAGCTTTAAGTGCCAACTACTAATCATAAAGAGTTGAAGAGAAGAGAAGAGGGAGAAAGGAGGTCACCACGATTGGTTACACCGACTTCCCGCAACTACAAACCATAACGCGGGTGATTTTATTACTCGATAAGTAAAATGTATTACATAGTGATTATAACCAAAAGTAAAAAAAAATTGTTTCATCAGAGAGACAGGATCTTAAGTCTGCACCAACTTAGAGGATTTGGCTTAAGTTTAACATGCTTTTTTGGGTACTATACCCCATAATTTATACTAATCGGCGCCTTCTAGAATGGCCAAATATCAAAATTATGGGTTTTCGGTGTATATGAGAATCAGGTAGGTAAGAGAGAGGAACTATTGAGAGGGAGAGGGTATGTTTACAATGGGCTATAACTGCCCTAACTAAAGGGCTTGGAAGAGAAAACTGGGCAGTCTCTGGCAGTCTCTGACATTGTCAGCCCAATTTACCTAATGTAGACAGGCTTCTTGATCTATCTAAGGATGGCTTTCTCTTACTGAGGTTACAGGATTCTAGGTTAATAATCGCTAGCATTTGAGTAAACAGTATTTAAAGTAAAACCTTTTTTACCATATCTTCAACTATTTCTTTAATAAAAAAAACCCAATTCCAGACACAACTAACTTCACAAATGATCATTCATTAATGTCTCACTGAGGGATTGATTTTGTATATATTATGGGAGTGCTTATTCCTTTAACAAACATAACTGGCTCAAGAAGAATTTTATGTCCATGTAGAAAAGGAACATAAATATCTCCTTTATATTTAAGACCTCTCTTTCTCTGAATTTCAAAGGCATGAACTGTGTCTGCATTAAGTTTTCTCTCTTTATAAGTTTCAATGTTCATTAACTATTTTAAGGTGGATTTTCAACATTTGGATTTAGGAAATCCTCTTTAGTTTTCCCAGCTCTAAGTTTTGGATCTGGGGAAAACCTTTGAGGGGGTGAATAAGATTTGCAGCAGTTATACGCCTTTTCAAAAATATTTGCAGTAGGAATACGCTCTTTGTTTACTGTTTGTTGTATCGATAGAAAACTATATTCTTGCATGATAGAGAATTGTTTTAGTGTACACACGAATATGAGACTTTAGTAAACCATCAAGAGAACTCAAATTCATTATAATATTAACATATTGTTTAAAATTACACATACATGATCTCCATGAAGTAGGAGATCATGGGCGATGAATAAAACACTCTTTTATTTCTATATCTTCCCTCCCCCTAAAGACCAGTTGGCTCTCACTCTTCTCCCTGAAGGACTTTGAGCTGTCTCTCTCCCTTCTCCACAAAGGTCTTTGAGAAATACCTTAACCTCCCTGGCCTAAACGCCCTTGCCGGATGATTTCTCATGAAATCCTCTTCTGATTCTGACATCCTCCTCGGACAATTTCCCTCGACACATAATACAAAGAAAAGAGAGAAATGCAAATCAAGATGTAACAAGTAGATATATAAAGAAAACAAATGCTCCCTCAAAAAGGTTGTTCTCTATATATGATGAACAATGAGTGCTTGTGATTCTCATTCCTCGGGTGCTCGATCATCTTCATATTTTCGTACTTTATTGCGCTCTATGGAGATCTTGGTTTTTGAACAAGAGGGTACATATTTTCTCTTTCTTTCTCTTGAGTCGATGGATCCATACTCCAGAGATTGCTTGGAATTCCTATTATGTGTGTGTGTGTGTCTGAGACATGAGAAAGAAAAACACATTTATATAGAGTTTAAGTGAGCTACTGTCATAGGTTTTGTTATCGCACGGTGGAAGGCCCCATATACACATTTTCACCCAACTATCTTGATCCAAGGAACGCGTTTGTGCTTTCCTTATGAACAGCAATTAGCGTGGAGTAGTAGTGCTAGCCTATTATAGTATGCATGCTCTATTAAGTTTGTGCACAGCTAGTCTTTAGCAGACAATGAAGGTGGTGGCGCTTTCCTTAAAATCCTCTATTACTACAGAGTGTTAGATTTTACCATGAGCAGTGGTAACATTTTCCTTCTATAGTTGCCACCAAATGCCTGTATTGAACACTCAGATTGCTGACGTGTATATCTAGGTACGTAACATATTAGCAAAAACATGTGGTGGTAGTGAAAGCGCTTAGTCTCGTCGATTCTTCTTTCAGTCAACATAAGTTGTCTAGTCAATCCTTATTATTTGTCGAAATTGCTAGCACTCAGTGTTAGGTCTACTACCAATAGTAGCTCATAAATCTAGTCGATGTGTGCTATTTTGTTGATGTTCTCTTCCAGTCAACATAAGCTGTCTAGTTGACTCTCCCTTCCAGTCAACATGCTAGCACTTATCGGTTTCTCTATTGACAAAGGTAGTTGATTAGTCCATATGATATACTCATGTCTAGTCGAAGCACTCCTTCTAGTCGAACTTGACCATTTAGTCGATATCGTATCCCATCAACAAACGAGCACCTGGCGTTATCAGTAATACGGGGAAGTAATTTGTGTGATGTGACTTATAAATTTAAGTAATCTAGTCAGTATTTGCCTTAGTCTAAACACGCCTAGCCGACAAATATAAACAGAGTTAGCGCCCGACAGTATCTCTAACGCTGGCATAACTCAAAATTCTTATAGTTCTCATACGACTACACACTTATAAACCTGCATACTATTCTTAATGCAAGTATGATCAAATACAACTCAAGATTTGTTATTATCAAACTTAGGAGATATAGAACTCATGTTTCAACAAACTCCCCTTTTTGATAATAATAAATTGCATTCATAAGATATAAATCAAGAAAGATCATGGTATAGTGTCCTAGAAGATAGACATATAGCATAAACAAACTTGTTGGGTCCATTGATCACAATGTCCTAGATTTGAAGAAGGCCCATGGGTCAATGGTATACACATGTTTGCATCTAATATACATGTTCAAGTTCATTGTATGCAGGTTGTCTATTGTTCATTGATTAGACAAGTTGTCAGGGTCACAATGCTAGTTGGACTCAAGAAAAGTCACTGGAAAAGCAGAAAACTAGCTAAGTCCAGAAGCGTTGAGTGAGTTCACTTCACTCAATTCCAGGAGCTGAAAAGCGTTGACAGGAGATCTAGCAGTTTAAGCCTCAGTGTTGCTGAATTGAAATCAGTCTAAGGATAGAAGCGTTAAGTAAAGGCAGTTCACTCAACGCCTGCCTAAAAGGAAAACTTCCTAAGTACAGAAGCATTGAGTGAAGAAGGATCACTGAACGCCTCATCAAGAATTTAGTAGAGTCAGGAAGTGTTGAGTAAAGGAGCTACACGCATGCCTTCATACAGGAAAATTCTACCAAGTCCAAAAGCATTGAGTAATGAAAGCTCACTCACCACCTTATTAGTTAGGATATACAAGTCAAATGTGTTGAGTAATGAAGACTCACTCAACGCCTCAGGAAGTAGTTTTTGTCAAGTGTTTTTTGCACTGAGTAACTTAACTACACTCAACGCCTATGTCTGAAAACTGCTAAGTCCGCAAGCATGTCATGCTGAAGTCATCCAAAATTCAAATAATTGCGGGACTTGTGCACTATAAGACAACTGGCGTCATATGCCTTTAGTACAGCAATTAAAGCTAAAGTTACTTTGAAGTTACCAATTCCGGGTTGCCCATACAGAGAAAAGAGACGTTTGGTAATGGGACATAAAGTGGACTTTATAGATAAATTAAAAAAAGAGATTTTTCTCTGCATAGTCATCCTCTCGATCAGTAGAGAATCCTTTACATTAGAATTTATAGAAGGTTTGTAATATACAGAGAGAAGCTGGTTGTTTGAAGAATATTATGAACTATAAATCATCTAGGTCTTCAACAGCAAGTACAAAGAACTCATTTTTCTGTATAAGAAGAAGAAGCAGAGCAAACTCTAGTTGGTGTTCATCTTTAAGGCCACTACACTAAATAATGTTACATATAAGGCTTGGAGAAACAGAACTCTGTAGTTGACTTCTCAGCACAAGCAGAACAAATTTGAAGATCAATAATCTTGCTGCTGTGAAGAAGTAAGGACTGAGCTTTCTCATTGTAGGAAAAAGAAGACTCAGAGAATATTTTCTCTGGAGTCAATCATCATCAAACATTCACTCCTTCTATAGGACCATCAGTTATTTGAGTTGTAAGACTAAATTATAAAGGCTGAGTTATAGAATCTTGTTGAGGATTTGAGGTAGGGCATGTGTGTCTGAGGTAGGGTCTTTGTTAAGATCTGAGGTAGGAGATTTATTATCTCTGAATGTATGGCTATCCTCTTTACCTGAGTTGTAGGGCTTCTTGATAATCCTGAGGTAGTTGATCTGGAGGGTCACTGAGGTCTAGGAGTAAAGATTACTCTAAGTGTGTAAGGTTGTGGCCTGAGGTAGGACTTGGAGGAAGCCTAAGAGATCTTGAGGGATCTGTGTTATAAGCTCTTTGAGCCGAGTTTGGAGAATATTGTCTTGTCTAACACACTATTAGAAAGGAGGGAGGGAGAGTGGATGTACCCATACCTTGGGGAACAAACATAAATATCTGAGTGCTTTCTCTGATTGTGTAGTTAAACCTAAAATAATTAAGAAAAACAAGAAAGTGACAATCAACCTATTCAACCCCCCCCCCCCCCACTAGGTTGTAACATACCTTAGAATTCTAGACCCCAAGGATGGTTTTGTTATGAATGGGTCATGACAAAACCCTTGGAAGCACTAAAGGGTCTAATGACACCCAATGTAACACCCCAAAAAAGTACAGACTAAGAGGATCGAGCTAGACAGAAATCATCGACCAGATCTCGATGAAACATCGAGCAGAGCTCAACGAAATGTCGAGCAGAGCTCGACGAAATCATTGAGCTGAGATCGACGATCTGCTCGATGAAATCGTCGAGCTGAAATCGACGAAATCATCAAGCTGAGCTCGATGAAATCGTCGAATTGAGCTTGACGATCTGATCGACAAAATCATCGAGCTGAGCTCGACGAAAGCCTCGAGCAAGCTGAGCGGAGTTGACGAATGGAATAGCCATGGAGGCTCCATAACTCCCACTTTTATGGGGCTTTTATTCCTATGAGGGAGAGGAGGATTTTCTGGAGGTTGTCGGTCATTAATTTGGTTCAGCCCCCTTAATTTGGTTGAAATCGAAGGGGTGGAGTTAACGGCCATTAATGGAGTTTAATGACATTTGGGAGTTATAAGCCTCCTCTCCCAAATTCCCTCTTTAAGGACCTTCATCAGGGCAAGGGCAACCGTTTCCCTAGATTACTTTTCATTTCCATTAGGGTTGGTGTAGAGGTTACAGAGAAGACAAAGTTTGGTGGCCAGAAATAGTGAGGAGGCAAAGTGCACATCTTCGGACCGTAAATCAGGTCCTCCTCTACTCCTTCTATGGATAGATCTTAGGAATATTTAGGGATAAGAATCGGGCTCAATTGAGCCCGATCGGGTGGACCTTTCAACCGATTTTTTCGTGAAAAATGAGCATACGGGTTCGCCGAAAAGTAGCCCCTCTGGTGGCCATACTGCCATCCAGCGATATCCACCACCTCAATAGAGGTGGTGGTAGCGGTGGCCGGCCAGGGAGGTGGTCGGGTGGCTGGGAAATACGGTTGGAACTTGCTCCAGGTCGGGCTGATCGGGGCCCTTTGCTGGAGGAAGAAGAAACCCAGCAGTCATTGGATTTTCTTCAAGATCTGTGCAGATCTATTTGTATTAAATGTTTTATATGTGCATTTCTGTCACACAATATCAGCTAACTTAGGAATTAAATTAAAAATACATAGAGGACTTTTATAAAAGAGCGGTCAAATACTTAGAGATTGTTTTGAGTTCCCCCATCATCTCAGCCTTCCAAATAACTTGAAATTTTTGATAGGGGTCACTCTTACATATACCTAAAACATATCAAAAAATTGGAATTTTTGGTATACATTTTCCTAAAGTTTTCTTAGAAATTTAATAATCCATGTATGAATTATTTAAGGGGTCTAATGACCTCTAAACCCATCAAAATTTTTTTGTCTGACTCTTAGGGTCATGGCATGACTATGATAAAAATCTCAGCCCAATTGGGTTAGATTTGAATTAGTGTTGGTGAGACCAAAGTGTGGCCCTTTAAGGGTAAATTTGGGCCAGAGTGAGCTTGGGGCATGGAGGTGTCAATTCTCACCCAAGGGGTTGGGACTTTGTCCAGAGCCCCATGATTAGTTTAAACACCCTCACATGGAGTTTAGGGTGGATTAGAGTGTATTTTCCCTAGGACCCTAGTTCAAACCCTAAGGTTGAACTTTGGTGGTTTGTGAAGGACATTGGGTGATATGTCCTTGTATGGACTAGGTGTTTAGTTCATGTGATCTTAGGGTGGTGAAATGCCCTAGCAAGGAATTTAGTAGTATTTGGACACATGCACTCCACTTAAATCACTTGGAAGTTATTTAGTTCTTTACACCTTAAGGAATAAATAAGGGGTCTTATGACCTTGGATCCTTATGAAATTTTGGTAGAAGTATTTTTATTATTCTATTGACCTCTGAGATTTATTTTAGGATGTTTAGAAAACAGTAGCTCATACTTGTAGGTATAATCTCTACCTTGCCCTTTTTGATGATTTTGAAGTAACCATGGTTAGATTAACTTATAATTAAATGAAACTTTAGCAAGGTTACTTAAATATCATTTAGAGGTAATCGTAAATTATTGGATCATTTGGGCATTTCCTCTTAAGACTTCATGTGTAAAGAAAACTAGTGCAGCATACTTTGATAAATAGATAATAAATATTATATTTTGCTGGAAAAATTGTGTTACTTGGCCAGAGAATCTTTTACGGCATAATAAAGCCTAGAAAATTTGTTACATGTTATTTTGATGAGTTTATAAGAATGTTGCTTCACAAAGTTCACTTGAATGGAATTAGTTGAAGTATTTTTATGCATGGCTCACTGACATTGGAATTGCATGAAACTTAGTCAGTAGTGTTTTATGAACATTATAAGGCTCTGGTGATTTTTATATAATTTTTGGACTATGATTTATGGTACTCCCTTCATTATTTAAAATTATTTGAATTAATTTGAATTAATAATTTAGATGTTATTACCTTTATGAGAATCTATGAAATTTGGAATTCACTAATATTTTGCTATCATACACTATTTATAATTTTTAAGTGGCCATAGCTTAAGGAAATATAGTACTTCATGTTTAAAATTACTCATGGCCTAACTTTTGGGAAAATTTAATAAATGCCAAATTATCTAGGAAAATTATAAGTTTCTGGATTTAGGCTAAATGTGTCATGATAGACTCGCAATAAATATCTTAGGGCATTTGGATGAAAATGTGGAGTACCTCCTGTCATGTACATCATATAGCTTAGGTTGGTCTGCATTTAGTAAAACTACGGAAATTGTGATAACATGGGGGATGCTCATAGGAAGTGGGGAGTAATGTATGCTGGTTTGGTAAGATGAAAAAGTGATCTTCATTAATAGTTATGATGAGGAGAGTGTTGGGTTGACTAGTGTTAAGAGGCGCTCGGGATCGACGAAAGTTCGTCCTTCCTATGTAGAGAGAGTCAAAATACACTAGGGTTAGATCTAGTATAATATTAAAATGGATGGGAATTGGGTAGTAACCAGTAATAGTAACTACCTTACAAAAGGGAATGATGGGCTTTAGCTACCATCATAGTTCCTAGTGCCTTGTGAGAGCCCTTCACCAGGAATACCTAGGGCAGCCCTGAGCTAACCTAAACCGTAAGAATAATCAATGTTTAAGAGTAACTAGTAATACTAGGATTTCACTTACACTAACACTCCCCGGTGTTGTGGGAGTTATGTTGGGTCTCGCGAGCGGTAGGCTCGGTGGTTTTAGTGATGGGCAGGTTAGCCCGGCAAGCCGATGGCTCGGTAGATATTTATGACGGACGGGATAGTCCAGGGAGCTTGGGCTCGGTGGAAAAGTATATAAAGGTTGCATGTGCATAAGAAATAAGGTGGTGTGTCTTCGGTCTTCGAGAGTCATCACACCAACACCATTACGTTAACTCGATAGGTGTACGTAGTTTATCACTTGGCCAAATAAAGTCCGGTGCACAGCTGGCAAGGGCATGCAGGAGATCCGCTTAGTGCACCAGCGTCGAGGCGTATGATAGGTCTGACTAGTAATGTTGAGACCAGTTTATAGGTGGGAGAGATCCAACCCACTGCTTTCGTTTTCCACTACGGAGGTATCCTGGGAGGTTAGGCTCTAGAAAGTTGGAACTAAAGGTCTATGTGCATAGAGTCGAGTGCGTGTGTTGCACTTACATGATTCACATCATAGCATTATTGCATGTCATAGCATCATCGGTGAATATAACCCCTGACACCTATTGTATAAGTAGTATAGGAAACTTTATACAATAGGCCTTGCAAAACGACCCCTTGGTATATAGGTTTGTATGGGCATTCCTATAGGTCATGGTTACTTAGTTTACCTTCTCCTACTTTACTTACTCACATATTCTTATGTATACTTATGTTGCTTACCTACTACTGCTTACATATACTTGCTCTGTTTATGAACTCATGATAGACATGGGGGAGGGGTAGGGCATGATAAGACTTAGTCTTTTTGACTAACGGTTGTTGACCAAATCATTTTAGGGGATCGTGGAGCCGAACCAGGAGATGCAGCCCCAGAGGTCGGTGCGCTTGCAGACGAGACAGTCTAGCACTAGAGTTTAGGTAGCAGGGACTGTGAGTCCCGATCATTAGTAGATATTATAGATTTCCTTCCACGATTAAGTGATTTTTAGTGAGGATTTTGATGTATCGGGCAGGAGCCCTCTTTAGTACTTTGCTTTATCATTTCTATGGACTCTCCCTTCGTGGAGAATTATTTATATATATGTGATTATGGTGGACTAGTTTTGAGTTTCATTTTACTCATATACTTTTATACTTTTACTCTTCTTTTCTGCATTCAGTATGGCAGGCAGGATCGGCATTTTGTAGTGACGACCTTCCCGGACGTGTTGGTGTCACTACAAAGCGATGGTTCTGTGTGTAAGACCCCGATGGTTTAAAAGAAAATAAATGGGGTCTTACAAACTGCTATCAGAGTGAAACCTCGATCGAAAGAGTAAAATTCCACTAACCTTAGGTCACCCCCCGCTCGAGTTTAGTTTGGGGAAAAACTAAGCAGCAGAAGAGTGGTGTGCTCATATGGGGGATCACATATAATTGTCCACTTTTAACTCTATTCGGGTCAAATTTGTTACAATTCGCCTTTGTTATGCAGCCCTAGACACATTCTACACCGCAGAGCAGAGCTCAGCAAACTCTGAATGTTACACCACTTCCCCCGGCTCCTACTCCATTTCTATAGTCGGAGATGGAGCAGACTCTGACAGCCATTCTGGAGGTCTTCAGGGCCAGCAGGCTCCGCAGCCGAACCCAGGGGCCAACTGGTTGAGCATATTTCGAGGACTCTCTCCCCCATCTTACATTGGGATGGAGTCGATCGTACAGACGGAAGAGTGTCTCGATATCATGATAGAGATGTTGATCGGGATACGGTGCCCGTGGGAGGAGAGGGTACCTCTGGTGGTCTCCTTCTTAGAGGCGCATACCAATAGATGGTGGAAGACACTTCTAGATACGACATTTGCAGATCAAGAGGTTACTGACATTACTTGGGAGTAGTTCAGGGCCACACTGTTGGAGCACTTCGTCCCACAGTCGTCAAGAGACAAGCTGGAAGACAGGTTCCTGTAGTTGAGGTAGGGCAATAGGACGGTGGTGGAGTACCACCATGAGTTCAATCACTTAGCCCGGTTTGCGGACTCCTATCAGCTGGGCGAAGTGAGGTATACCAAGAGTTTATATAAGGGCCTTCGAGAGGACCTAAGAGAGGCTCTTCTGTTTGTATTTGACGGACCTATACCTCAGATTCTGGAGATAACAAAGAGGATGGAGGTTGTTTGGCACACGACTCGAGGCCGGAAGAGGCCAACTGAGGATCAGGGTTGGGGAGGCAGAAATGATCAGCGAAGGGGCCGCTTTACTGATGAGAGAAGGGCAGAGGACCAACCCCTCCAAGAGGTGAGACAGGAGGCGAGGGTGCCGGTGTTATTGGCCCCTCAACCTCTTCAGATGCGGGAGATACAGAGGCCCGGGGGTGTGGCACTTCCCCCGCCCGAGTGCTACAACTGTCATCAGGTAGGGCACATTCGAAGAAACTACCCCATGAGAGGGGCACCTCTACAGGCACCAAAGGCTGCCCCGCCCGCTCAGTATTTTGCAAGTTGAGGCCGCGGAAGAGGATGTGGTTTCCAAGGCGGAGATCTGAGGCAAGAGAGGGAATAGGTGTATGCTTTAGACTTGGCTCCACCTTGGGACACGGGCAGGGTGATTGTAGGTATGCTGTTAATTTTATGTTGTTATTTACTTTTCGAATATTCGAAATATTAAACAACAGTAGTGTACTAGGAAAGAAAATCATAGGTTTAGTTACCTAAACACATCTAAATAAACAGGAATAGTCATGGTGTGCGGCAAACCTGCCCACGTCTTGGTGGATACTGATGACTAGTTTTAGTCATCGTTTTTTGGGTTAGTATAGCATAAAAAATTCCTAGGTTTAAGTATATTTTTATGTATTTTATATTTGTTATGTTTTAATATCTTATTTTTGATGTTATGTTTTAATATCTTATTTTATGTTTGGTATGTATTTTGTTTGTTATGTTGCATTTTATGTTGCATGAATATGTTTGTTATGTAATATAACATAACTAATGTTATATTTATTTTATTTTTGTAGGTTCGAGCCTCCTTGGTGTTGTCCAAACCCGTGAGCCATGCGGCCCCCTCATTCGGCCAGCTCAAGATCAAGTCCAGCTCGAGCCCACATAATGCAGCCCGACCCTCCTTGATGTAACCCGAGCCCACATGATGCAGCCCGGCCCTCCTTGGTGTAGTCGACCCCTTAATCTCAAGTCCAGCTCATCCGAAGAAGCCCCCCTTCACTCATCAAGTCCAACCCGAGCCCTCCATAACGCAGCCACCCGCCACCTTTGCATGACACTCCAATTAATGGTTGGTCGGCCCCCTCCTCCCTTCTCTCTCCCCCCTTTTATATTTTTCTCCCCTCTTTTATTACTCTTTCATCTCCCCTTCTTCTATTTCTATTTCTATTTTTTTATTTTTATTTCTTTAAATAACATGCCTTGAACCTTATTCTCTCTCCCCCCTTTTCTCTCTGCCTCAATAATTTCATTCATGCACTTCTCCACCCATGCATGGCCAGCTCCCTTTGTGCCCTTTCATCTCCACCTCCCTATAGAACCTCCCCCTCATCTATATAAGGAGCACTTGCCTTATGCTTTGAAGAGGTTGGACATTGGAGAGCAAGTAGAGTGCTAGTGCAAGAGAGTTCTTTTCTTGTTGCTAAGTTCTTTTTATTAGTGTAATCTTTTTCATGGTAGTATAATATTATCTCTTTTATTATTATTGTGTACTCTTTTTTATCAATCAATGAAAATGAAATTTCTCTATCTTATTGTGGTTTCCTTCTTGAATATATGTGTAGCTAATTTTCTTTAGCATTCGATCAAGAGGATCCATGAAATGAGATGAGATTTTTCTTTGCTTCTTAGTTTTATTTTTGCTAAAATTTTTCTCGATCCTTCTTTGACTTATCTCGTATCGACTCTGTATTTCTGGTATACGGTAGTAGGCAATTTGATCTCATTTCATAGTAGTCGAGAGACTAGTTGATTTGAAAGTTCACTCAAAGAAGAAAGGAGTTGCACGCAATCCTAGAGATAGGACGACGTAAATCCTTCGGATTGGAGTCAAATCCAATAGTGTGGTTCACTTCGATAATGCAACTTTAGTCCTTTTGATTTGCAAAGAGATTTCGGTCAAAACGTTTAGAAGTTAGGAGATTTAATGCTCTAGCGAGATTATTTCTTATTTTCGGATCCTCCACGATCGATAACGATTTGAAATTATAAAACTTTATTTTTATCCTTCTAATCTCTTTTCATGGTGAATCATTGATCGAATGCTATCTTTTGAATCTGAAGTTTTCATTTTAATATTATTTTTGGTTTAATTTAAAATTCTCAAATCACCCAACAATCGTACGGTAGGGTAATAATAGGAGCGTGAGTAATAGTAATTGGCAACCCCGAGTTTTTAATACGACCTTGGTACTACAATTTGATAGGTGCACTTGCCTTTTCGGGTTGATAGTCATTCAATTCACCATGTTTTTAGCGCCATTGTCGGGGACCCTTTTTCGTCAATATTAGGAAAATGCTTTCGCTATTACTTCTGCAAAAAACCAAAAAAAAAATTATCGTTATCTTTTTCTTCTTCAAGTTTATATTTTTGTTCTTCTCTTTTCCTTTCCTCCATTCTCCTTCTATCTTTTTCTAGTGCATGACCCGCACGAATCCATCGCTACTTGTTGACTTGGACCCAGAAATCGAGCGCTCCATTCGGAGAAACTTGTGATTCGGGGATTCCGACGGTGATTGTAACTTCAACTCTGAAATGGGAGAACCTAACCCAGAAATAGTCCAGCATAAGACCATGTCCGATTATGCTCGACCCAACCTGGAAGGTACAGAATCAAGTATTGTTCGACCTACTATTGCGAATAATAAATTTGAGCTTAAGCCTAGCATCATACAAATGGTGCAGCAATATGTACAGTTCGATGGATTATAAGATGAAGATCCAAATTTGCATATTGCTAGTTTTCTCAAGATCTGTGATACCTTCAAAATCAAAGGTGTCTCAGATGATGCAATTAGGCTAAGACTCTTCCCCTTCTCCTTAAGAACAAAAGCAAACAATGGTTGAGTTCTCTTCCAAGAGGATCAATCACCACTTAGAATATTTTAACAGATAAATTTCTCGCTAGATACTCCCCCCCCCCTCCTGCTAAAACTGCGAAACTTTGAAATGATATTACCTCTTTTTCTCAAATTGCTTCCGAGACCCTCTATGACACTTGGGAGAGGTTCAAATAATTTTGAGACGCTGCCCTCATCATGCTCTGCCTGTATGGTTACAGGTCCATATATTCTATAATGGGCTAAATCAAGAGACCAAGCAGATGATAGATGCTGCTTTCAGTGGGTCTTTGGACCGTAAAACTCCGGAGGCCACTCTTGAGCTTATCGAGGGTATGGTGATGAACATCTATTAGAGTAACTCGCCAAGGACTCACCCAAATAAACCTGCAAGTATCTACGAAGTGGACTCTATGTCCCAACTGGCGCTTCAATTGGAGATGCTGAGCAAGAAAGTAACGAAGATGACTGCTGCCTCCGCCCCTCAGGTATATGAAAATGCAAATGTTGCTGCCGAGAAGGTGAATTATTTGGGGAATATACCCAGGCCTGCTCAAAACAATTTTTTATTTTTTCTAAAAAAAATTTCTCCTCCTGGTTTTAATAATGCTTCGAACTCGTATCACCCTGGATGGCGCAACCATCCGAATTTTTCGTGGAGTAACCCCGCAAATGCCACACGTCCACCACACGATTTCACTCAACCACCACCACATCAAAATCAAAATCAAAACCTAAATTTTCAAAAAACCTCCATCTTTGGAGGAAATGTTTTCTAGATATATAAGTGCGAATGAGGTGACCATTAGAAATTAAACAGGGTCGATGAAAAATCTAGAAAACACGGTCCGGCAACTCGCTAAGGTTATCTCCAAGAGGCCACCTGGGACTCTTCCCTCAAATACAGAACCCAACCCAAGGGAGCATGCGAAAGCGATTTCCCTTCGGAGCGGTAAAGTAATCCACGAGCCCACAACCAGGGAAGAGCCAGAGGTGATTACCTCTCCTGTTGCTGAACAAACCATCGTTACGGAAATGAATGATAACAATTTTGACAAAGAAAAAGAAAAAATTGTTTTTGAAAAAGAAAATGATAATTTTCAAAATTATGCTCCGGAGATTATAAAAGAATTACTGCCACCTCCCTATCCCTCTAAGCTTAGGAAAGACAAATTAGATGATCAGTACCAATGCTTTCTCGAGATGTTCAAACAAATCCATATTAATTTATCGTTTCACGAAGCTATTAGTCAAATGCCTAAGTATGCTAAATATCTTAAGGATTTGTTGACTAATAAAAAGAAATAAGAAAATCTATCTCATGTAACGTTGAACGAAGAGTGCTCGGCGGTCATTAATAATTCTAATCTTCCTAAAAAGATAAACGATCCGGGTAGCTTTTCTATTCCTTGTGTTTTTGGTAATCTTTTCGTAAAGCATGCATTAGCGGATCTAGGTGTGAGCATTAACTTGATGCCATTTTCTTTATTTAAGAAACTAGGATTGGGCACTCTCAGCCCTACGCGTATGAGTATCCAGTTAGCCGATCGATCAATTAAGTATCAGTTAGGTATTGTAGAGGACGTGCTAGTGAAGGTCGACAAATTCATCTTCCCGGTGGATTTTGTTATTCTATATTGAAGTGGACGTCGAGGTCCGTCTTATCCTTAGTCGTCCCTTTTTAGCCACTTATCGAGCGGTCATCGATGTGAGTGACGGGAAGCTCTTTCTTCGTGTGGGAGATGATGAGGTTACTTTTTCTGTAAATCAATCTATGAAAAACTCTTTGAAAAATGATGATTCTTATTTTTTTTTGATGTGTTAAATGAAGATTCCTTACTTTTCCTTTCCAATGTTTCTTCAAATGATTTTTCCTCTTCTTTTTCTGAAATTTCTTCAAATGTTTTCGAATACACAGTTATGTCCGTGCAAGCAAATTCTAAAAATGAGCCTGTTTTTAGACAAAAGAATTTTGAAAATCTTACTTTTGAAAAAGAATTTTTTTTGAAAAACTCTTAAGATGAACCACCCAACCTGGAATTAAAACCTCTCCCCGAACATCTTAAATATGCTTTTCTAGAAAAAAATTCTAAATTGCCCGTTATAATTTCGGCCTTTCTTTCTCAATCTGAGAACGATCAATTGATCGAAGTGCTACAAAGGCATCGCCGAGCTATAGCGTGGTAAATATCTGATATTTCTAGCATAAGCCCCTCTTTTTGCACCCATAAAATATTTTCAAAAATAATTCTAAAAGCATAGTCCAACCTCAATGTCATCTTAATACGAACATGAAAGAGGTCGTGAAGGGAGAGGTGCTTAAAATATTAGATGCGGGAATAATCTACCCAATTTCCGATAGTAAGTGATTAAGTCCGGTCCAAGTTGTACCTAAGAAGGGTAGGATCACGATAGTGACGAATGAGAACAACGATTTAATTCCCACTAGGACGGTAACGGGATGGAGGATGTGCATCGACTATCGTAAGCTAAACAATGCTACTCGTAAAGATCACTTCCCCCTCCCCTTTATCGATCAGATTTTAGAACAGTTATCCGGGCATAGTTTCTATTGCTTTCTCGATTGTCTCTCGGGGTATTTCCAAATCCCTATCGCACCCGAGTACCAAGAGAAGACAACATTCACTTGCCCCTTTGGAACTTTTTCCTACCGTAGGATACCTTTCAGTCTCTGCAACACACCAGCTACCTTTCAGCGGTGCATGTTAGCCATTTTCGATAAATACGTTGATAGTATAATGGAAGTCTTTATGGATGACCTTTCTATTTTCGGTGACTCTTTCTCTTTCTGTTTACAAAATCTAGCTAAGGTCTTAGAACGATGCGAGGAAACGAACCTGGTTTTAAACTGGGAAAAATGCCACTTTATAGTGAGAGAAGGTCTAGTTTTAGGACATAAAATCTCTGCTAGGGGAATCGAGGTCGATCGAACTAAGATCGAGGTGATTGAGAAGCTACCACCACCTACGAAAATTAAAGCGATTATGAGTTTTCTAGGCCATGCAGGGTTTTATAGGACCTTCATTAAAGACTTTTCTAAAATAACCAAGCCTCTAACCCAACTTCTGGAAAAAGACACCTCATTTAATTTTGACGAATCATGTCTAGCTGCTTTTGAATTGATTAAATCTAAACTTATTAATGCTCTAATTATGATCGCCCCAGTTTGGGATTTGCCTTTCGAAATAATGTGCGATGCGAGTAGTTTTGTGGTCGGTGCGATGCTAGGACAACGAATAGCTAAGAATTTCCACCCAATTTATTACGTGAGCAAAACGCTTAATTCAGCGCAGGAAAACTACACCACAACCAAAAAGGAACTCTTGCTATTAT
Source organism: Platanthera zijinensis (assembly GCA_039513925.1). Taxonomy (NCBI): domain Eukaryota; kingdom Viridiplantae; phylum Streptophyta; class Magnoliopsida; order Asparagales; family Orchidaceae; genus Platanthera; species Platanthera zijinensis. Next base: position 64,808,754 of record CM077089.1, on the reverse strand, counting down.
TTTCGCATTCGATAAATTCCGACCGTAAATTACTCTTTTTAAGGTTATAGTTTTTACTGATCATTCCGCTTTGAAGTACCTCCTTTCTAAACCGGACGCCAAGTCGCGTCTTATTCGCTGATCCTCTTACTTCAAGAATTTGACTTGGAGATTCGAGATAAGAAAGGAGCAGAAAACCTAGCGGCTGACATCTTTCTCGCCTCGAAAATCCTAAAATCGGTGTTTTAAATGAAAATTTTATTAATGATTCTTTTCCAGATGAACAAATTTTAAATGTTTCTTCTTCTACCCCCTGGTTTGCCGATCTAGCCAATTATCTCATGGCCCGGGTCCTTCCAAAAGAGTACTCTTCTCAACAAAAGAAGAAATTCTTTTCTGAGTTGAAGTATTATTTTTAGGAGGACCCCTTTCTATTTTGCATTTGTGCGGACCAGGTGGTAAGAAGATGTGTTTCCCGGGAAGAAGGTCAACAAATTTTGAAGCATGTTCATGAAGGTCTGACTGGCAGGCATTTTCAAGCAAACCACACCGCCCACAAAGTGCTTAGTGTTGGCTTTTATTGGCCATGCATATTTAAAGATACACAAATCTTTGTGAGCGAGTGTGATCGGTGTCAGTGGACTGGAAACATATCCAATAAAAATGAAATGGAACCAAATTATTTTCTTAACTGTGAAGTTTTTCGATTTGTGGGGCATCGACTTTGTAGGCTCGTTTCCCTCAAGCTTAGGTAATAAATATATTCTAGTCGCCGGAGATTATGTTTCTAGGTGGGCGGAGGCCCAAGCATTACCCAGTAACGATGCTCAAGTCATAGTTTCTTTTCTAAAAAAAAAAATTTCTCGTTTTGGTTTTCCTCGAGCGATCGTTAGTGATAGGTGAAGTCATTTCTGCAACGCTATTCTCGCTAAAGCTTTAACTAAATAGGCGTTACGCATAAACTATCCACCGCTTATCACCCCCAAATAAACGGTCAGGTCGAGGTAGTCAATCGCGAACTTAAAAGAATTTTGGAAAAAACCATTTCTACTTCTCATAAAGATTAATCATTAAAGTTAGACGATGCTCTTTGGGCATATCAGACAGCGTACAAGACCACTATCGGTTGTACTCCTTTCCGACTAGTCTATGGAAAATCTTATCATCTCCTGGTAGAAGTAGAACACCCTGCATACTGGGCACTAAAGTTTTTTAATTTTGATCCGCACTCGGTCGGTGAGCATAGAAAAAATCAATTAAATGAACTCGACGAGTGGCGAGCGAACCCTTATGAGAACAACAAAATCTACAAAGAACGCAATAAATTTTATCACGATAAGAACTTGCACCACCCTAAAATATTTAAACCAGGCGATTAGGTTCTTCTTTTTAATTCATGCTTACGTCTTTTCCCTAGAAAGCTTAAGTCTCGATGGTTTGGACCGTTTACGGTCAAGCAAGTTTTTTCGTATGTAACTGTGTTGCTCTCGCACCTGGACAAGGGTGACTTCAAAGTTAATGGTCATAGACTGAAGTTGTATTTTTCAAATGATTTGGTATCTCTTACAAAGGAGCATCTTATTTTTGTCTCTTAATGTTTATTTTTCTTTTGAAACTCTTTCTTATTTTGGACTTATTATTACTATCCAACTTTTATTATTATTCGAACTTTATATTGTAAAATAAAGAACACTCTTGGGAGCCTGCCCAAGGATTTTTCTACTTTTATTTTTGTATTTTGCTCTTCCTCCCGGTGCCCAAACAAGTGCAAGTTCTTGATTACCGCTCCAACGTTGCTGATTTCAAGAAGGATCAAGTCAAGCCTGCTGGTGATCAAGTGAATTAAAGCGCAAGCTTGGGGGAGCGACATCCGCTTTCGGCCTCACAAACCCGGGGATGTCCTGTTCTTTTTTCTTATTTTTACTTTGCTGCATTTTCTATCCCCCTCCCCCCCCCCCTTCTCACTTTTTTTTCTCTTTCCTTTTTTTCTTTCATTGAGGGAAATGAAAAATCTAAGCATGGGGGAGGGTTTCGTTATTTTCTTCCTTTTTCTTTCCTTTCTACAAAAAAACAAAAACAAAAAAAAAATTATAGTTATATTAAGCCTCTTAGGAGTACTACTTTTTCTTTAACTTTATCAAAAAATAAAAAAAACTAGAAAATACAAAACCCAAAAAAATCAAAAATCCAAAAATTTTCTAAAATCTATTTGAAAATCAGAATCAAAAATCATTTTGTCTTTATTTTTATGTTTCTTCTAGTGGTGTGTATGCCCCAACGGTTCTTTAGTTCTAAGTAGAATTTCTTTGAATCGGTTTTCTAAATCTATTATTTTAACATAGCTTAGTTTTACTATTTTCTAGTTCTTAAATATAGGCATCTATTTTTTTTACGTTGTAAGCTAGCAAATTGTATTTTTTCTTTTTATTCGGTTTAATTGCATATAAATGGTTGCTAGATAACGTTATCACTTTTTCATTTTGGGGTAATTCTTTCTTGGTGTCTAGAACTTGTCTCTAGCGACTCTCGAAACATTTGTGCCATTTTTCATGAACTTTAGAAATGATTTAGGCCACCCTTTGACCCGTTTGAGCCTTTTTGCCCACCCAAATATTTCACCTTTGCTAAAATAACTTTGGGCCTTTTTCCATTTTTCTTTATTTTGCTCCACCTTTCATTTTTCACCAAAGCCAAAATACCCTTCCTATTATCACACTAGATTTGAGCTTTACTTAAATATTATTATTGTGATGGGTTATCATCTTTGAAAAATGAAAAGGAAATTATAAGCTTACATTTGGAGCTTTCCTATGAAAAGAAAAAAATTGTTTTTATCCAAAAACAAAATCAAATCAAAAAAAAAAGAAGTTTATTTTTGGCCAATTATGTGAAAAGAAAATACATGGCCTTGTTCTTTTCTTTAGTTTGGATTGGAGAAAATGACGTACTTGTTATATCTCATTTTTGTGTTTTTATGTTTATTTAAAGCTCATCCTTGGTTTAGTTTGTTTTAACCGTAATTTTTATCCTTGATTTTCTATTCATAATCATTTACCTAAGTCAAGTCTTTATGCCTATAAAAGTCCTTTTGATCTTTAGAACGTGACAAAAACCTGCATAGTAGAGAGAGTGTGAACGGACAAGCATATGGCCACCATCATTGATGGATTTCTTTGGAGGTTATCTTGAGGTGATTTAGGGGTAATTGTTATTTTAGAAACCTAGTAGTTCGTTCAATGCGCCGTTTATTTACAACCTCTACTTTTGTTTTTCTTATTTTCCTAAATTTTGGATGCCTTATTTTAGGGATTTATAAATGTGTAATTCTTCCTTATGTTCCATGATATTTTTAGGTCTCCATTTTTCAAGTTTTCTATTGTGGACTTCTCACCCCACTAGTTTTTAACATAGAAATTAGGATAGTTTAATTTTTCATATTTTGGTTTTCTTAATTATGAAACTTAAAATTACTTTCTTAGCTTTATTCCTGTTCCCTAGTTTTTAATTCCATTTGCTTGAGGGAAAGCAAATACTTAAGCATGGGGGAATTTGATGACTAGTTTTAGTCATCATTTTTTGGGTTAGTTTAGCATAGAAAATTCTTAGGTTTAAGTATATTTTATGTTTGTTATGTTTTAATATAGTATTTTTGATGTTATACTTTAATATCTTATTTTATGTTTGGTATGTATGTTATGTTTGTTATGTTGCATTTTATGTTGCATGACTATGTTTGTTATGCTATATAACATAACTAATGTTATGTTTTATTTTATTTTTGTAGGTTCGAGCCTCCTTGGTGCTATCCAACCCGTGAGCCATGCAGCCCTCTCATTCGGCCCGCTCAAGATCAAGTCCATCCCAAGCCCACATGATGCAGCCCGGCCCTCCTTGATGCAACCCGAGCCCACATGATACAGCTCGGCCCTCCTTGGTGTAGCCGGCCCCTTTATCTCAAGTCCAGCTCATCCGAAGCATCCCCCCTTCACTCATCAAGTCTAACCCGAGCCCTCCATAATACATCCACCCGCCACCTTTGCATGGCTCTCCACTTAATGCTTGGCTGGCTCCCTCCTCCCTTCTCTCTCCCCCCTTTTATATTTTTCTCCCCTTTTTTATTACTCATTCATCCCCCCTTCTTCTATTTCTATTTCTATTTTTCTATTTTTATTTCATAAAATAACATGCCTTGAACCTTGTTCTCTCTCTCCCCTTTTCTCTCCCCCTCATTAATTTCATTCATGCACTTCTCCACCCATGCATGGTCGCCCCCCCCCCCCTCTTTGTGCCCTTTCATCTCCACCTCCCTCTAGAACCTTCCCCCTCATCTATATAAGGAGCACTTGCATCATGCTTTGAAGAGGTTGGACATTGGAGAGCAAGTAGAGTACTAGTGCAAGAGAGTTCTTTTCTTGTTGTTAAGTTCTTTTTATTAGTGTAATCTTTTTCTTGGTAGTATAATATTGTCTCTTTTATTATTATTGTGTACTCTTTTTTATCAATCAATGAAAATGAAATTTCTCTATCTTATTGTGGTTTCCTTCTTGAATATGCGTAGCTAATTTTCTTTAGCATTCGATCATGAGGATCCATGAAATGAGATGAGATTTTTTTTTGTTTCTTAGTTTTATTTTTGCTAAATTTTTTCTCGATCCTTCTTTGACTTATCTCGTGTCGACTCCGTATTTCCAGTATACGGTAGTAGGCAATTTGATCTTATTTCAAAGTAGTCAAGAGACTAGTTGATTTGAAAGATCACTCAAAGAAGAAAGGAGTTGCATGCAATCCTAGAGATAGGATGACATAAATCCTCCGGATTACAGTCAAATCAAATAGTGCGGTTCACTTCGATAATGCAACTTTAGGCCTTTTGATTTGCAAAGAGATTTCGGTCAAAATGTCTAGAAGTTAGAAGATTTAATGCTCTGGCGAGATTATTTCTTATTTTCGGATCCGCCATGGTCGAGAACGATTTGCAATTATAAAACTTTATTTTTATCCTTCTTATCTCTTTTCATGGCGAATCATTGATTGAATGCTATCTTTTTAATCTGAAATTTTCGTTTTAATATTATTTTTGGTTTAATTTAAAATACTCAAAACATCCTGCAATCGTACGGTAGGATAATAGTAGGAGCATGAGTAATAGTAATTGACAACCCCGATTTTTTAATATGACCTTGGTACTACAATTCGATAGGTGCAATTGCCTTTTCAGGTTGATAGTCATTCAATTCACAGATACGGGGGCGTCGTACAATTTCGTCTATGAGGAGTTCGTAAAGGGACTAGAAGGATTCAGGCATTATTTGGGAGTCTCCAGGAGGGTGCATCTCCCCAACAGTACAGAGGTCTTTGCTACTACTAAGTGCCTCCTAAGGGTGACTATTGATGGACTGATGCTCGAGGCCCCGGCTATGGTCTTAAGCATGCCGGACTTCGACTTGGTTCTGGGCATGACATGGCTTGCTTGGAACCATGCCCAGATAGATTTCCCGGCAAAGAAGGTTGTACTAAGTTGCGACGGCACCTTCGCGACCTTCGAAGGTATTACTCCCATCTCCCATAGGATGTTATCTTCTATTCAGACCGTCAAGGCCCACATGAAGGGAGATGAGGTCTATCAGGTGTTCTTCGAGATATTCGAGGTCAAGACGGTGGTTGTTGATATATCGGTGGTGCAGGAATTTGTGGATGTGTTCCCAGAGAAGCTACCAGGATTACCGCCGCATCGAGAGAAGGATTTCAAGATCCAGTTGGTGCCGGGAGCTAAGCCGGTGTCTAGGGCTTCCTATCGGATGGCTCCAAAAGAGTTTGTGGAGTTCAGGAGTTAGCTGAAGGAGCTGGTGGAGGCTGGATTCGTTAGGCCAAGTTCCTCGCCTTGGGGAGCTCCGGTATTGTTCGTAAAGAAGAAAGATGGGACCCTCAGGTTGTGCATCGATTATTGTGGACTAAACTGGTTGACAGTCTGGAACACATATCCACTGCCAAGGATCGATGAATTATTCGATCAGCTAAAGGGAGCATATTGGTTCACGAAGCTGGATCTGAGGTCGGGATACTATCAACTATGGATTCAGGAGAAAGATATCCCGAAGACGGCATTTAGCAGCAGATATGGCTTGTACGAGTTTATCGTGATGCCCTTTGGGCTCACAAATACGCCATCGGCATTCATGAGCATGATGAACTGGGTGTTCGAGCCATATCTTGACAGGTTTTTCATTTTGTTCATAGATGACATCCTTATTTATTAGAGGATGAATAACGAGCACGCACGGTATCTGACCTTGACCTTGGAGAAGTTCAGGGAGCATTAGTTGTACGCCAAGTTTAGCAAATGCTAGTTTGGCTGATTGAGGTAGCCTTTTTAAGCCATATTATCAGTGGAGTAATTTTGGCGGTGGATCCTGCAAAGATTCAGGCAGTGCGAGACTGTCCTCAGTTGAAGACGGCCACGGATGTCCAAAGTTTTATGGGATTGGCCAGGTACTACTGGAAGTTTGTGCAGGGATTCTCTCAGATAGCCCTCCTACTCACTTCTTTGACGAAAAAGGACTCTCCATTCGTTTGGACGCTGCAGTGTGAGGCATCCTTCTAGGAGTTGAAGAGTCGGCTTACATCGGCCCCTATCCTCGCTCTTCCATCTGGGAAGGAGGGTTTCCAGGTGTACACTGATGCATCATTTCAGGGGATGAGCAATGTACTGATACAGCATGGACATGTGATAGCATACGCCTCCCGCTAGCTGAAGAAGCACGAGCAGAACTACCCTGTGCATAACTTGGAGATGGGAGTAGTGGTATTCGCTCTGAAGATTTGGCGGCATTACCTTTATTGTGTGCGCTGAAAAATATTTTCGGATCACAAAAATCTGAAATATGTCGATACGCAGAAGGAGTTGAACATCCGCAAGAGACGATGGGTGGAGTTCTTATCTTATTATGTGTACACATACACTATCACCCGGGGAAGGCGAATGTGGTAGCAGACGCACTGAGTTGGAGGGCTACCACTTCGGGACCAGAGCCCTAGTTGATGGTTATGGAGCTGGTACGGATGATGGAGGATATGCAGATTACTTTGGTGTCCTCAGATGACTCAGAGCTTTATTAAGAGTATCTGGCTGCGATGAGTGCTACCGATGATATTTGAGATTGCATCAGGGCTGTTCTGAGGAGGGATGGCAAGCTGGAGCCAGTATTCAGGACCTTGGATGCAGGCACGGCTTGGGAGTATGCAGAGATGGATGGGTTGTTGAGCTTTAGAGGGCGGGTGTACATACCAGCTGGGGGCAGGATTCGGGAGGACATTATGAGTGAGGCTCACTACATCAGGTACTCGGTGCACCCAAGCATCACTAAGATGATGGGCGACCTGAAGAGGACGATGTACTGGCCAGGCATAAAGAGGGATATCACTAACTTCGTGACTCATTGTGAGGCTTGTCAGTTAGTGAAAGCAGAGTGTAAGAGTCTGGCCAGATTGTTGCAGCCACTTCCGGTGCCGGAGTGGAAGTTCGGCGATATCGCCATTGATTTCATAGATAGTCTTCCTCTGTCACATGTAGGGAACGACTCGATATGGGTGATCGTCGATCGATTAACTAAGTTCGCCAGATTTCTACCGACCATGAAGGACACTCCAGTGGGTGACTTAGTGCGGAGGTTTGTGGAGAAGTTCGTCTGATACCATGGAGTGTCGTGGACTATAATGTCCGATCGTGATGGATGATTTACGTCTAAGGATTGGAGGTCGGACCAAGCTTATTTAGGGACCTAGTTGACATATAGTACTGCCTTCAACCCTTAGATGGATGGACAGACAGAGCGCACCAATCAGACACTAGAGGATTTGTTGCGTCTTTGCATACTGGACCACGGAGAGCCATGGGAGAGGCAGCTACCGTTGATCGAATTCTCGTACAACAACAACCACCAGTCCAGTATCGGCATGGCCCCTTATGAGGCTTTATACGGGCAGAGGTGCAGGACTCCTTTGTCTTGGATCCAGGATGAGGATCTGAAGGCACTTGGCTCGGAGTTCGTCAAGGATACGGATGCTCAAGCACGGTTGATTCGAGACAGGATGTTGGAGGCCCATAGTAGATAGGCTAAGTATTACGATGCTTGGCATCGTCAGGTAGAGTTTCAGCTAGGAGACCGGGTGTTTCTGAAGATACGACCAATGCATGGGGTTTCGCGGGTGGGTGGTCGGAAGAAGCTCAGTCCGAGATATATGGGGCCTTACAGGATCCTGGAGCGGATCGGCCCCTTGTCTTACAGACTTGAGCTGCCGCCAGAGCTAGCGGGTTTGAACGACTTCTTCCACGTCTCCTCCCTTAAGAGAGCTCTACTTCGGCCAAAGTAGCATATTACGACTACAGATGGGCATATAGCTTCTGATTGATCGGTGCACCTGGAGCTGATCTGGATAGACGATATTGGGATGCGGGTCTTGCGACGCAAGAGGGTTCTGCTGGTCAAGGTCATATGGAGGAATCATGGACAAGAGGAGCACACATGGGAGCCACAGGACTTGATACAGCGAAGGTACCCGATACTTTTCACGTCAGGTATTCCCTTTAACCTCTTGGGATGTTATATTTTATTTCTCAAACTCGAAACCCTGTAGGCCTAACTTGAATTTCGAGGATGAAATTTATATTTTTATTTATTAGGATTTGTAACATCCCTCAGACTTCTAGAGCCCTACGATTGTTTTGTCATGACTGGGTCATCACAAAACCTTGGGAAGCACTAATGGGTCTAATGACACCTAATGTAACACCCCAAAAAGTACAGACAAAGAAAACTGAGCTGGACGGAAATCGTCGAGCAGAGCTCGATGAAATAGTCGAGCAAACCACGACGAAATCGTCGAGCTGAGCTCGACAAAATCGTCGAGCTGAGCTCGACAAAATCCTCGAGCTGAGCTCGACGAAAGCCTCGAGCTGAGCTCGACGAAAGCCTCGAGCAAGCTGAGCAGAGTTGACAAATGGAATAGCCATGGAGGCTACATAACTCCCACTTTTATGGGGCTTTTATTCCTCTGAGGGAGAGCAGGAGTTTCTGGAGGTGGCCATCCATTAATTTGATTCAGCCCCCTTAATTTGGTTAAAACCGAAGGGGTGGAGTTAACACAATTAATGGAGTTTAATGACATTTGGGAGTTACAAGCCTCCTCTCCCAAATTCCCTCTTTAAGGACCTTCACTAGGGCAAGGTCAATCATTTAACCTGATTACTTTTCATTTCCATTAGGGTTGGTGTAGAGGTTGCAGAGGAGCTAAAGTTTAGTGGCCGGAAATGGTGAGGAGGCAAAGCGCACGTCTTCATGCCGAAAATCAGGTCCTCTTTTACTCCTTCTCTGGATAGATCTTAGGAATCTTTAGGGATAAGAATTGGGCTCAATTGAGCCCGATCGGGTGGAGCTTTCCACCGATTTTTTCGTGAAAAATGAGCATGCGGGTTCGCTGGAAACATCCCCTCTGGTGGTCGTGTCGCCGCCCAGTGATAGCCACCACTTCAACAGAGGTGGTGGTGGAGGTGGTCGTCCAGGGAGGTGGCTGGGTGGCCAGAAAATATGGTTGGAACTTGCTCTAGGTCCGGCTAATCGGAAGAAGAAACCCAGCAGCCGTTGGATTTGCTTCAAGATCTGTGCAGATCTATTTGTATTAAATGTTTTATATGTGCATTTCTGTCACTAAATATCAGCTACCTTTGGAATTAAATAAAAAATACTTAGAGGCATTTTATGAAAAAGTGGTTAGCATGAAAGTAGTAGATCTTTGAGTCTAATTTATTTTAAAATTGGTTTAAACCAATTTGGAGTTCTGGTCAGACCACATCACTCATTTGGGTGAGGTCTATACCTAAGCTAGATAAGAGATTGTTTTGAGTTCCCCCATCAACCCAGCCTTCCAAATGACTTGAAATTTTGGATAGGGGTCACTCCTATAGATACCTAAAACATAACCAAAAATGGGAATTTTTGAAAAACATTTTCTAAAGTTTTTATAGAAATTTAATAATCCATGTATGAATTATTTAAGGGGTTTAATGACCTCTAAACCCACCAAAATTTTGGTGTCTCACTCTTAGGGTCATGGCATGACTATGATAAAAATCTCAACCCAATTGGGTTAGATTTGAATAGGTGTTGGTGAGACCAAAGTGTGGACCTTTAAGGTTTAATTAGGGCCAGAGTGAGCTTGGGGAATGGAGGGGCCAATTCTCACCCAAGGGGTTGGGACTTTTACCATAGCCCCATGGTTAGTTTAAACAACCTCACATGGAGTTTAGGGTGGATTAGGGTGGGTTTGCCCTAGGACCCTAGTTCAAACCCTAAGGTTGAACTTTGGGGGTTTGTGAAGGACATGGGGTGATATGTCCTTGTATGGACTTGGTGTTTAGTCCATGTGATATTAGGGTGGTGAAATGCCCTCAAATGGAATTTGGTAGTATTTGGACACATGCACTCCACTTAAATCACTTGGAAGTTATTTAGGTGTATACACCTTAAGGAATAAATAAGGGGTCTTATGACCTTGGATCCTTATGAAATTTTGGTAGAAGTAATTTTATAGTGCTATTGACCTCTGAGATTTATTATATGATGTTTAGAAAATAGTTGCTCATACTTGTAGGTATAATCTCCACCTTTCCCTTTTTGATGATTTTGAAGTAACCATGGTTAGATTAACTTAGAATGATATGAAACTCTGGCAAGCTTAATTTAATATCATTTAGAGGCACTAGTAAATTATTAGGATCATTTGGGCATTTCCTATTATTACTTCATGTCTAAAGTAAACTAGTGCACCATACTTTGATAAATAGATAATAAATCTTATATTTTACTGGAAAAATTGTGTTACTTGGCCAGAGAATCTTTTAGGGCATAATAAAGCCTAGAAAATTTGTTGCATGTTAGTTTGATGAGTTTATAGGAATGTTGCTTCACAAAGTGCAGTTGAATGGAATTATTTGAAGTATTTTTATACATGGCTCACGGACGTTGGAATTGTATGAAACTTAGTCTGTAGTGTTTTATGAACATTATAAGGCTCTGGTGATTTTTATATAATTTTTGGACAATGATTTATGGTACTCCCTTCATTATTTAAATTTATTTGAATTAACTTGAATTAATTATTTAGAGTTTATTACCTTATGAGAATCTATGAAATTTGGAATTCACTGATATTTTGCTATCATACACTGTTCATGATTTTTGGATGGCCATAGCTTAAGGAAATCTAGTACTTTATGTTTAAAATTACCCATGGCCTAACTTTTGGGAAAATTTAATAAATGCCAAATTATCTAGGAAAATTATAAGTTTCTTGATTTAGGCTAAATGTGTCATGATAGACCCACAATAATTATCTTAGGGAATTTGAATGAAAATTTAGAGTACCTCCTATCATGTATAACATATAGCTTAGGTTGGTCTGCATTTATTAAAACTGTGAAAATTATGATAGCATAGGGGATGCTCATAGGAAGTGGGGAGTAATGCATGCTGGTTTGTTAAGACGAAAAATTGATCTTCAATAAGAGTCATGATGAGGAGAGTGTTGGGTTGACCAGTGTTAAGAGGCGCTCGGGATCGACAAAAGTTTGTCCTTCCTGTGGAGAAAGAGAGAGTCAAAATACACAACGGTTAGATCAGTATAATATTAAAAGGGATCAGGATTTGGGTAGTAACCAGTAATAGTAAGTGCCTTGTGAAAGGGAACGATGAGCTTCAGTACCAGCATAGTGTTGAATCTAGTGGCCAACCTTAGAGGGGAGCGAATAAGGTTTCGAGCGTTAATTAGAAATTCAATTTATTTTTGTCCAGAAAGGCTAGTTCTGGAAGCTACCACGGGGCGTTAGGTTGCTAACGCACGGCGGTAGGTCACAGACCTTGTTTTTCTGGGCAAATCCCTCCTTAGAGATCTACGCACACTTGAAAGAATCACAGGCTAACAATCACAGCGTTATAAGCATAGAAAATAAATAATAAATGTTATTTATTCAAATTAAACTCACACATGGTTTTAACTATTACAAAAGCTTGATCTCCATGACGCCGAAGATCGGAGGCGGTGAATCTAAAAACCTTTTGGTTTTCTATACCGACCCGCTCCACGGACCGGTTGGCTCTCTCCTTTTCCCTCCAGGAAAAGTCTTCGAGTCGGCTCTTCACCCTCACACAAGGAGGTGTCTTAGAGCCCCGTTAGATCTCCCGATCTAGACTTCCTCTCTTTTCTATACCGATCCAAAACCCAGACTGGTTGGCTTTCTTCCTTTCCCTCCAAGAAAATTCTTTGAGCCGGCTCTTCACTTCCACACAAGGAAGGGTCTTAGAGCCCCGCTAGATCCCTCGATCTAGATGTCCCTATCCCCAGGATGATTTCCCGCAGAATCCTACTCGGATTCCCACGACCCTTACCGGTCGATTTTCCTCACACAAACAACTAGATAAGAGGAGTTAAAAGTAAAATGCACATATTAAGAGAAAAACTCCCCTCTAACTCGAACCCCTATATGTATGACGATTTGCTTGCAAAGGTTTGATATTTGTGGCTTGAGAGTCTTTCTCTTTGATGTTCTTCAGATCCATAAATATGAGCGCTTGATAAGAGTTTCTTGTAGCGAGGATCCTTCACGAGAGTATTAGGATGAAGGCTTCTTGATCATCGTGTTGGTAGCCTTCGATCCTTGCACATGAGTTCCTTTTGATCTCCTCTAAAGAACTCTCCTCCTCAATGAGTTGGGATGACCCCTTCCTTCCCTTTAGATGGCTAGGGTGAACTCCCCTTTCAAATTTAATGAAAAACTGTTGCCAGAAACTCATGTTTGGGCTATTTAAATAGAGAGAGCTGTGCATAAAGTTACAGCCGAGCGGTAACTAGTTACAGTGCGGCGATGACTTCCAGATAAAAAAACCCCTCCTTTTCTTCGTGTTCTTGTAACCAAACAACTCCTTATAGTCGTTATAGTCCTTGGCTCGCCAGAGATCTGTGTGCTTGCAACCAATCGACTCTTTGTAGTCGTTGTCATTCTTGGATCGTCGGAGTTCTTCGTGCGTGAATGGGAGGGAGACAGATTTCTTTTCCTTTGACATAGATGATTTGGATAGAATATAGAGAGAGCGTTTGAACCCTAGAAGTGCAAGAATTCTATCTTTTTCATCTTGGGATATCTAGGAACAGAAACCGAGGCGGACTTTTATACGTCGTCATGAAAATAGGCTATCGTCAGCGGTAAGACTTGCACCCGACGGTAGGTTCGCACGCTTATTGTGCCAGTTGTCCTCTAAATCTGGAAAAAAATATTCAAAACGAATATTTGCCATTTCAATTGAGCTAGCGTCGCGCGGTTATAGCTTCCGTCGTGCGATAATGTTGAACACAACGATTTGAGAACAGCGTGTCGATATTCGCCAATCGGCAAGCGCAGCGCGGTAGGGCTAGCGCTTATTTCTTCCAGAGCGCTAAGTCCATATAATTCATTTTTGTAGCGCCTGTGGTAGTACTAGCGCCAGGCGGTAGGCCAGTGCCTCGACAAATTTGGCTCGACGTTCGTCGAAGGGCTAGCACGGCACGGTAAGGCTAACGCTGATTTCTTCCTGAGCGCTAAGTCAAAATAATTCTTTGTGGTAGCGCCTGCGGTAGCACTAGCGCTAGGAGGTAGGCCATCTCCTCGACGAATCTAGCTCGACATTCGTTGAGAGGCTAATGTGGCGCGGTAAGTGATAGCGCTTGGCGGTGGCATCCATAGGAGCCTTTTTCCTTTGCTTGCATCTGTCAACCTGCACACTCTATCAACACACGATATGTTCAACTACAAACTGAGATTTGTTCTTCTCAAACCAAGAGATGCAGAGCACATGTTCCAACAAACTCTCCCTTCTGATAATAATAAATCTACTATGAAGAAATATTGCATAATAGTGTTTGTGTTTATAGTAAGTAATATAAGCGTTCAATGCATACTCCCCCGAGATGGATACTACTCCTACATAGACTCTTCCTAGTTGAGTATATTAGCGAGTAGAGCATTTCTATGAGACCACCGGTTGATTACTATAAGTTGCCACTTGAAAAAAAAATGTTACCGCTTATGAAGATAATTATCATGATCGGGCATAAGTAAAAAAATCAACGACCTATGATTACTCCTCCTACATAGATGCTTTCTATACAAAATTTAATGTACTCCCCCTACATAAAGAAATTGATGCTCGATGTTCTCCCCCTGTTTGGTAGAATAGAAAGAGGGTAGAGGAGAGTGTATGCAATGATAATTAAAATGGTCTATGTTAGAGAAGAAAAATGGGATACATTGAGTAGGATCATAGATAACTCTCTTTCACTTATTGGGCAAAATGTATGCATGATTGAATTAAATCTAAACATAGCACATGTTAAGGACGTAACACCACTTACTACTCATAGTTTACCACTTGGTTAAAGATTAAATATTCATGATTAAGCACAAGTAGTATGCATAAGAATATGTTAAGCACTCTTAAGATGAACATCCCCTTTTTTTGAAAAATATTATCATATTAAGTATATGAAATTTTAAGCCTAATAAGAAGATGTTTTCAATTAAATACAACTCCAAGAGATGTTATTTCACTAGATTTTTTGCAAGCATGATTTCAAAATATCAAAGAGAGATATGAACCACAATGTAAGCTGATTTGCATCTCAAGTAAAAATAAACATTATGTCGGTCATGTTTTGCTATCTAGTGCATTTACTTATGATTTTAGAGAATAGTATAGGCATGCATTAGGAACCAATTCTCCTGAGTGGAAGTTTTATGAGAAATAATGATGTGTACAAATAGTATTTTGATAAAGTATACTGGTAGATGAATCAAAACACATGACATATATAATTAACGAGCATAATATTAAAATAAAAAAAATAATGTTACTTCCACTATTTTTCAATACACATGAGTAAGAAGTACAACTACCAAGGTTCTCTACACACACAATACTTATTAAGACTTATCAGGGAGTAGAGTAGTGCTTGGGGATCACAATTATGCCATTTTTAGTATTATTTTTATTTTTTATGATCCGGTGTACTAAGAGAAATGGTGAATATTTTGTTTGCTATAAGAAACTTTACAATTCTTTTTCCAAAGTGCTCAATCTCACAATGCTTATTAAGACTTATCAGGAGGGTAAGTAGTGCTTGGTGGAGTTTTCATTGTCAAATTTTATTTGATTTTTATTTTAGTGACAAAGAACTCCGAATTCGCTTATTGCACAAACAATAACAATTTTTGTAAAGATACCTTTCTCCAAAGAATAAGTGCATGAAAAACAAAGAATTGAAATAGTCAATTCAGTGTAGTGTAGGTAATCTATTTATGCATTTTAATTATTATATCATTACACTACACAATCATGCAGGTATAAGATTAAAATTACATGTAGGTTATCAAAATAGATGAGTGAATAGAATCATTATCAAACGTAAAACACTACTCATACTTAGAGGCACACTAAGCAATCCTACACATGTTTTTTATATTCAATTTCATTGCACATAATAAGATAATATTCAAGGCATGATATTACCAAAACAATGTTTTAAGAAACTTGACACTTAAATCAAACATTGTATTTAATCTTTAGTTGATATAATTTATTCATCCTTGACAATGGCAATGAATACTAGGTAGTTCTTATAAAAATATATTTTAAAAAATGCCAAATAATAGACACACAAAAAGATATATAAAAAAATATTTTTGTACTTTTAAAATATTTTTAATTATATATATAAACAAAAACTTGTGTTGTTTTTTTTAAAACATGTATGCTCAAAGAGATATATGATGCAAACACAAGATAACATGATAGAATATTGTGCATGAATATTACGTACATGATAAATGAAATGATGTTTATGCAGTGGATATGTGAATCCTAAGTCTGCCCAATAATCCAATACCTAAGCTATATGTCTACACCCTAGCCCCGTACTAAGTTACAGATGGGTATAAGGAGCTGCATAAATGTCATAGGGTGGGGGTGTTAATCCCATGTTCATACTGAAGAACTCACTCAACCTAACACTCTTTTCCACCAGCCCCACACAAGGACCTACTAGAACCTTCCCCGGTTAAGGACAAGACGTGGTTTATGGTTAGCATTTCTAAAGCACACACACCTATGCCCCGCTGTGAGACATACATATGGGTGAATGATCGCAGGCATACTAAGATAGTGTGATAGATTGATTTATCGTTAATTTTAATATGAGAAAGTCATATAGCAAAAAATGTATCTTAGTGTTCATGGCATGTTGGCTTAAGAAAAAAAATACAAAAGCAAAAAATAAACAAATGCAAAAAAATAGAAAGAACATTAAGCATATCGTGAAGTAGATTATTGAGTAATTTTGGTTTGATTAGTTTCTACTTCACACAATTGGTGGATACTAATGGATAAGAGATTTAGCTATCCAAAAGGAGCCAGGGGTGACGGTTCCTTTGGGTACCCAAACATAGCGTGGTACACCTTGCGAAGAAGATAGTGAATGGGCCCTTTTGAGTGGAATGGGAAAGTTATTTTGAATGATGGGCCTCCATTCATACTTTGGTTTAATGTTATTTTTATGTTGCAAATTTCCTTTTAGATTTCTATGAGTCCTTATGTGATGAGCTTCAGTTGAACAATCTTGCATTTGAGGTATAGATATGTTGAAATTGTTCTCTGAGTTAAGATTATTTTGCTTAACATAAAGACTCATATTATATTGACTCTTTGAAGGAAATTTGCATTCATTTGATTTTAAATTGGGAGTGACTTGAGGTTGTAAATAAGATGATTTTTCTATTTTGGAATTTCATTTACACGCGCTTGAAATTTTCTACTCCCGTTGATTGACTTAGTTATTATATGACAATTCATATTCAACATGTTTTTGGGTTTTGCTTGAAATTTAGGAGTTATATTTTGTGAATGTTTAATCATAATTTCCTTAAGCATGTTGATCTTTATAACTAATTCATTATTTTTAATTTTAATATTATGTCTAGCTTTGTTGTGCGCGATTGTGATATTTTTAAGAGTGGAGACTACAGATTCAATATGAGATTTATACTTATTTTTATATTCCTCAAAAGTCTAATCCATCTCTTTAATATCATTTTATAATTCTTGCACCCTGCACAATCACTTTTCAACGATGAATTTTCTAAACATAATTTATCATTTCATTCGTTTACAAAATGAAGCACTTATTCAAGAACCTTATATTTTCTTTTAATTAATTATAATTTATATAAGGTGTCGACATGTTATCTACAGAGCAAACAGAAGAACTAGACACTGCAATGTTGGGTTCTACATTAACACATGCTTTTAAGTGGTTATTTTCTGAACGTAGTTTTGAATTGATACTCATCAATTTCTTAATTCTATGTTTTGCTCTATCTAGCACAATCAATGTAGAAATGGAATTGCATACACGAAGGAAATTCGATTTTCTTACAGTGCTCTTGGATGAAGCAAGATTTGAGCTTTGAGTGTCTTTGACTTCTCCATATATTGCATCATCCATGGTTGAGATTTCAACTTCCCTTTCATGTGACGTGATTGCCATGTCCTTCTCCAAGAGCAAGTCTTTATTTGGTTCTTCACTTGGATCCATGAGAAATTTCTCTAACTCATCATCTGCAGAAAGAGAACTATAAGTTAACTCAAGAAAATTCCATATATCATATGCAGTAGGAAGCGTATTGATTAGTTTGAAAATATCTTGACCAAGCCCAAAAAAAATAGACTATTCTAGCTTTGGCATTTAAATGACATTCGTGCTTATTTAAATTATTTAGGGGCTTGATACAGGTCATGTTCCAAACTTCTATATCTAATAATATAGGAATTTCCTCATTAGTGTTCTCCATACATTATAGTTCACTCCTGTAAATAGAGATGGTGCAAACGAATTTTCAGTGTACAATTTTTCATCCCCACTGGTCGATTCAAGATCAGGGTTGGCCACTATTCCCAGTGGTGAAACCATTCTGGAATAACCTGTCTATGATTCCACTTGTTGGACTTAGTGGCCAACCTTAGAGGGGGGTGAATAAGGTTTCGAGCATTAATTAAAAAATCAATTTATTTTTTCCAAAAAAACTAGTTCTGGAAGCTACTGCGGGGCGTTAGGTTGCTAACGCGTGGCGGTAGGTCACAGACCTTATTTTTTTGGGAAAATTCCTCCTTAGAGATCTACGAACACTTGAGAGAATCACAGGCTAACAATCACAGCATTATAAGCACAAAAAACAAATAGTAAATGTTATTTATTCAAATTAAACTCACACATGGTTTTAACTATTACAAAAGTTTGATCTCCATGATATCGGAGATCGGAGGCGGTGAATCTAAAAACCTTTTGGTTTTCTATACTGACCCACTCCACGGACCGATTGGCTCTCTCCTTTTCCCTCTAGGAAAAGTCTTCGAGCCTGATCTTCACCCTCATACAAGGAGGTGTCATAGAGCCCCGCTAGATCACCCGATCTAGACTTCCTCTCTTTTCTATACCGACCCAAAACCTGGACCGGTTGGCTCTCTCCCTTTCCCTCCAAGAAAGGTCTTCGAGCCGGCACTTCACCTCCACACAAGGAAGGGTCTTAGAGTCTCACTAGATCCTCCAATCTAGACATCCCTATCCCCAGGATGATTTCCCGCGGAATCCTACTCGGATTCCCACGACCCTTATCGGTCGATTTTCTCACACAAACAACTAGATAAAAGGAGTTAAAAGTAAAATGCACATATTAAGAGAAAAACTCCCCTCTAACCCGAACCCTTGATGTGGATGACAATTTGCTTGCGAAGGTTCGATCTTTGTGTCTTAAGAGTCTTTCTCTTCGATGTTCTTTAGATCCGTGAAGATGAGGGCTTGATGAGATTTTCTTATAACAAAGATCCTTCACGAGAGTATTAGGACGAAGGCTTCTTGATCATCGTGTTGGTAGCCTTCGATCCTTGTGCATGAGTTTCTTTTGATCTCCTCTGAAGAACTCTCCTCCTCAATGAGTTGGGATGACCCCTTCCTTCCCTTTAGACGGCCAGGGCAAACTCCCCTTTCAAATTTCGTGAAAAACCATCGCCAAAAACTCAAGTTCGGGCTATTTAAATAGAGAAAGCCGTGCAGGAAGTTACAGCGGAGCGGTAACTAGTTACAGCGCGGCGGTAACTTCCAGAGAACAAAACCCCTCCTTTTCTTCGTGTACTTACAACCAAACAACTCATCATAGTCGTTGTAGTCCTTAGCTCGCCAAAGATCTTTGTGCTTGCAACAAATCGACTCTCCATAGTCGTTGTCATTCTTGGCTCGCCGAAGTTCTTCGTGCGTGAATGGGAGAGAGACAGATTTCTTTTCCTTTGATAGAAATGATTGGAACGAACCGCAGAGAGAGAGACCGAACCCTAAAAGTGCAAGAATTCAATTTTTTTTCTTGGGATATCTAGGCACAGAAACTAAGGCGGCCTTTTATATGTCTTCATGAAAATAGGCTACCGCTGGCGGTAAGACTAGCGCCTGGCGGTAGGTTCACGTGCTTGTTGTGTCAGTTGTCCTCTAAATCTGGAAAGAAAAATTCAAAAGGAATATTTGTTGTTTCAAGTGTTATAGCACCGCGCGGTTACAGCTTCCGCCGTGCGGTAATGTTGGATGCAATGATTCGAGTACAGCGCACCAATATTCGCCGATCGTAAAGCGCGGTGCGGTAGGGATAGCGCCGATTTCTTCTAGAGCGCTAAGTCCAAATAATTCATTTCGGTAGCGCCTGCGGTAGTACTAGCTCTAGGCGTTTGGCCAGTGCCTCGACGAATTTTGCTCGACGTTCGTCGAAGGGCTAGCACGGAGCGGTAAGGCTAACGCTGATTTCTTCCCGAGCGCTAAGTCTAAATAATTCATTGCGGTAGCGCCTGCGGTAGCACTAGCACTAGGTTGTAGGCTAGAGCCTCGACGAATCTGCCTCGACATTCGTCGAGAGGCTAACGTGCGGCGGTAAGTGATAGCGCTTGACGATAGCATTTATAGGAGCCTTTTTCCTTTGCTTGCATCTGTCAACCTACACACTCTATCAACATACGACATGATCAAATACAAACTGAGATTTGTTATTTTCAAACCAAGAGATGCGGAACACATGTTTCAACACATAGTTCCTAGTGCCCTGTGAAATCCCTTCACCGGGAATACCTAGGGCAGTCCTGGGCTAACCTAAACAGTAATAATAATCAATGTTTAAGAGTAACTAGTACTACTAGGATTTCACTTACACTCACACTCCCTGATGTTGTGGGAGTTAGGTTGGGTCTCGCGAGCAGTAGGCTTGGTGGTTTTAGTGATGGGCATGTTAGCCCGGCGAGCCGATGGATCAATAGATATTTGTGACAGACGGGATAGTCAAGGGAGCTTTGGCTCGGTGAAAAAGTATATAAAGGTTGCATGTGCATAAGAAATAAGGTGGTGGGTGTACATGTTTGCTTTAGGATAGAGAATGACCTAGAGGGGGGTGAATAGGTCCAATTTAAACTATGAATACCCTTTTAAATATTCAGAGTTATACTTTCTTTATGTTGATTAACACAGTCAGATAAACAAGATAATCTTAACAGCAATTTAAAACTATCACAGCACAGCAATCAGCAATCATAGCATAATGCACACAGATTTATAGTGGTTCCCAAATTTATGGATACATCCACTTTCCCCCTTCGCCTATCTAGCAATGAACTAGATTCGTCCAAACTCCTTCTTCTTCTTTTACTCAGATCCTCAGATCTTACAGCTCAGAGCCCAGCTGGCTCCTACAACTCAGACTATTGATGATCCATATTTTAGCTTAATTAATTAGGGTAAAAATATCTTATTTTCATTTTAAATCTCTTTCTTTATGTATTTTTTAGGTTTCTTTTTCTGTAAATAGTCTAACTTTGCTTATTTTCGGTTTTTGCAGGTATCAAGATGGGCTGATATTGAGTCGAGTTCGAGTGATTTTGACTCGGCTCGAAATCAAAATTTTCAACTCGAACTCAGCTCGAAATCGAAATGAGTCGAGTCATCTCGACTCGAAATGCATCGATTCCGAGTCGGCTCGAAATCGAATCGAGTTGGATAGAAATCGAATCTAGTTGGATCGAAATCGAGTCGGCTCATAATCGAATCGAGTTGGCTCGAAATAGAATTAAGTCGGCTCGAAATTTAGCAATTTTTCATTTTATTCCTATTTTGCTCAAAATAAAATTGGGCAACCAATAAATTTAGCAAATGAAACACTTAAAGCATTCATTCTTTTTATTTAGGTTTACATTTTGTAATTTTTAATCTTAAAATAAGAATATATTAATAAATACATAATTTTTTAATTAATTCGAGTAGATTCGAATCATATTTCGAGCGATTCAGGGTTGGCTCGAAATCGACTCGGAATCAGATTCGAGTCAAATTGAGTCGAATCAATTTTAACCGATTTCGATTCGGCTCAATTTTCGAACAATTTTCGAGCGATTTTCGAGTTTCGAATAATATGCTCAGCCCTAGTTTCAAGACTTTTGGCCAAAAAGTGACCTGACATGCCCCCATGATACGCCCTCCCCGGGCGTGTCACAGGGCGTGTATCCCGATCCAGAGGAAGGTTGATGCCAGGACCCAAATGCTGAGGAAAACCACTTGACACGCCCCCATGACACGCCCTCACTGGCCGTGTCACAGGGCGTGTCACCCTCATCCTTAAGTCTGCTGCCACATTTAATGATTTTTTGAACCTATACGCAAATAGTACTGACACACCCCCCTTACACGCCCTCCCTAGGGCGTGTCTCCGGGCGTGTCCAATGTTTTTCTGACGTCTGATGGATTTCCGAACAATGATTTTGACATGATGTGCCTTACACGCCCCCTCCCCCCTACACGGGCATGTCCCAGGACGTGACCACCATCGTACAGAAGAAATTATCATTCCCGCCAGAATCTAGAGCCCGAGGTCAACTTTGTACTTGGCACGCCCCCCTAACATGCCCTCCCTGGGCGTGACAGGGGGCGTGACCAACCTGTGAGAAAACTCTATAAATACAGGTCATTCCATGCATTCCAAACCAAGTTTTGGTGAGAGGGGAGGTGTTGCTGGTTTCATTTTTAGCTTTTGGGTTTTTTTCCTTATGTTTTGCTCTCTCTCCCTCCATTTCTAGCTTTACTTCCAAGCAATGTACATTCATTTCTTATAATCACTTTTTATTAGTGTTGTAGTAGTGATTAGCTCTCTTTTCATGCACTTGTAATCTCCATTCCTAGATGTAATCCGCTTTTGTTTTTAATAAAATTTAGTTAAGCTCTCTTTAAGTCATGTTCTCCTTATCTTTTTAGTTTTAGTTTTTATGCACCTTTATTATTTACCCCTGTCTTTCCCTTTTACCATGATTAACTAATCCTCATTTGTACTCGATCGCGATGATCTGAGAATGAGTCGATCAAGTTATGATGTTTTAGCTTTGTTTTTCTTCTTAAAGTACTTACCTTTGATTTACTCTTGGTTTTTATTTAGTGGGACTATATTGTCGGTATATAGTTTTCAAATGACCAATTCTCCTGGGATGACGGCTTTTTGAGGAAAGAGGGTTGTTTGTGCGTCCCAAGTATGGATAAGTTATGAGAAGAATTTATGTATGAGGCTCAGTTTGCAAAATACTCAATTCACCCAGGGAGCACAAAGATGTACAAAGACATGAAAAAGCTGTTCTGGTGGCTAGGGTTAAAGAAAGACATCACACATTATGTGGCTATATGCCAAACATGTGCCTTAGTAAAGCTGAATGTCAGAAGCTCGGAGGTTTCCTGAACTCGTTACCTATTCCGTAATGGAAGTTTGATGATATTTTGATGGATTTCGTGCACAGTTTGCCGAGATCTCAATGCGGGAACGATTCGGTTTGGGTGATCGTAGACCGGTTAACTAAAGTGGCTAACACCCCGTAGCATCATAAGTGACCGTGACAGGCCCTTCACTTCGAATGATTGGAGGCTAATCCATCAGTTGTTGGGAACAAAGTTGAAGTTCAGTATGACCTTTCATCCCCAAATGGATGGCCAAATAGAGAGGACCAACAGAATGATGGAGGACATGCTCCGAATGTGCGCCTTGGATTTTCGAAAGAGGTGGGAGGATAACCTCTATATAGTAGAGTTTGCCTACAATAATAGCTACCAAGCTAGAATAAATATGGCATCGGTTGAAGCTTTGTATGGTGGGAAATGTCGGACACCATTAGCTTGGGCAGAAACAGGCAAATCTAAACTATATACGCGTAAAGAAGTCGAAGAAACTAATTCGATGATACGCTCTATTCGGGAGAAGCTACTGATAGCCCAAGATAGACAAGCAAAGTATTATAACGCCAAGAACCGAAATGTTGAGTTTGCGGTGGCGAATGGGTCTATCTAAAAATTAAGCCCTTCAAAGGCGTGTCCAGGATTCGGCGCTTGAAAAAGTTAAGTCCGAGATATCTTGGTCCGTTTGAAGTGGTGGAGCGAATTGGGGAAGCTGCCCATCGGCTAGCTCTTTCGGCAGAATTGAGTGGATTGCATGATGTGTTTCACATATCAGTGCTTCGGAAAGCCGTAAAAGATCCAGCTCAGGTGATTGCAAATAATCGCATACCGGTCAAATTTGTGCTAATGACGAAGTTTAGGCCCATTCGGATTGAGGATAAAGCCGATAAATAGTTGCGGAACAAGACAATCGGGATGGTCAAGGTCCGGTGGGACAACTGTGGCCGTGAGGAGCTAACATGGGAGCGAGAGCAGACCATGCATACTGAGTTTTCCGAACTATTTGTTTAAACTGTTACACAGTGCATATCATGTTGTAAACATAGTTTTGTTGAAGTTATAACATCTTGATTGCTGTTTCCTTACTGTATACAAATTTCGGGACAAAATTTCTTGTAAGGAGGGGAGGGTTGTAACGCCCCAAATCTCAAGAATGAGTACAGTCTAAGCAACACGGCCTGGGACACGGGCGTGTTTCACGCCGTGTCCTGCTCTGTGTTGTCAAGTTGACACATAGCCTGTCGAGTGATCAACGAAATGCACTCAATGATTCTCAAGAGGGTGTACAGCCTGCGACACGGGCATGTCCTAGGCCGTGTCCTGCTGAGGTCGACGAAATGCACTTAACGAAATATGCTCGACGCTCCTCGAGAGGCAAGTCAAGTTGGGCACATGGCCTATGAAACAGGCGTTTCAATGGTCGTGTCCTCTTGTTTTGGACAGGTTCGTAAGGCCTGTTGAACACGTGCTGGACACGGGCGTGTCTGAAGCTGTGTCTGGCACACGGCCTGTGATACGGGTATGACACAGGGACGTGTCCTGTTCTGGCTGAGTCAGTTTCTTTGCCGCTTAAGGCATACGGCATGTGACACGGGCGTGTCACAAGCCGTTTTCGCCCAGGAAAGTGAGTTTCAGGGCGATTCGTGGCCGTTCATTTCCTTCAATTAGGATCTGAAAGTCCAGAGCTATCCCTATTGTGTTAAGGCTGAGAGTTGAAGGATAAACTCTCATTTCTATCAAGCCTTTCTCTTTCTAAAGTGTTAGAGAGTGGGGAGAGAAAGGAAGAATGAGGAGAAGGAATCTGGCTACCGGTGTAGCTTCAGAGCCCCGAATCGCGAGCTGAGTCAAGATTTGTGGAGGCAAGGCAATTGCGGTGCTTTTCATCTGGATAGTTTTCCATGGCTCTAAAGAGATCGTCAAGGGTAACGATCCTTTTTACTTGGACATGTGAAGTCCTTATTTTGGCATGTACATGGATTTCCCCCACCAAAAGGTGAATTATTGAGGGATTTCCCTTAAATTGATTTTTGGAATCCCCATCAAGTATTGCATATAGATCCGAAAATATGTAGTACAGAATAGACATGTTGTGTGAAGCCCATCTGGACAGGTTGGTCTGGATTGGTGATGTTTCATTTTGCGCACCGGAGAAGATTTCGCGTATAAATGTGTATGTTGTGGAGTCGATGGGTTGTGCCTATAAAGGGTAGTAATAGGAAGTACTATAGTGGAATTCCAGGAAAATACCCTCGTGATTCTTGTGTTGTATACTATATTTGGGTTGAGTTTGGGTGCAGAAAGAGAGTTCTGCTGAACCTGCCAAGCGACTGCAAGGAATGCTGGCATTAGCTCCCCTTTTGGATTGTGAAGCCAGTCCTGGGTGGAAAGTCCGGCTATTGTGAGCTGCGATCTCTTAAAAGTCATAGTGCCGAACAGGAAAGGTGAAGCCGACCCGCGTATGTCGTTGGGCCATGAGTACTGCGGTATTCAGCAATGGTATGGTGACTTGAGCAACGGGTAAGGGTGGAGCTGGACCTGCATTATACCGGCTTGACAAGAGAGCGCCAAGGCATTGGGCTTTCGTCGGTGGCATAATGAGAGTCGTTGGTCTGCGCGCCATTAAGACTAAATGCTCAATACCGTTGGGTTTCGGACCTTGAACGGTGGTGGGACCCTAGTGTTTCCGGTACACCAAGAATGTGCCCTGAGTGCAAGGAGCGTCGGGCTGCGTGGCCGATATTTGTGATATATTGTTTGTGCGTGAGTGCATATTGTGTGATATATCTGCTTGTGAAATGCTATGCTTGTAGGGAAATAATACCACTGCCCCAGGAAAGGGGTGGGGTCGTTTTAAATTGGTCAGTGGAATGCTGAACGTTACCTTATTTTCCACCATTCTGGTGGGCTGCCCCTGTGTAGGTGCTGGAGTTCCGAGCGGGAAATAGCGAGCTGAAGCCTTTGCTGCTGCTGCTACTGTTGCTGGCCCTCGAAGTCTTTGTTATTTTCATGTGTGGCCGGCTTATGCGCCGATGTTTGTAATCCACGCTTATAAAGCTTAATTGTAAGGCCTTTACACCAGACTTTTGTGTATTTGTAGTACATTCCTTCGGGGTGATATATAAATGTGGTTGTTTATATATAGTGGACATTCATGGTTATTGAGTTCAATATTAATCTTAAGCTTCTGCTAGCATGCTTTGAGTTAGGATACGAATATGTTTTCGTATTAACCTATAACCTCGCTGCCTGTTTATGACATATAGTGTGGAGCCCCGGCCGGACCTTCTATCATATGTTATTTAACGGAGGGGGTCATTACAAATAGTGTGCATGATCAGTGGCGCACGACCAGTGGTCGTGCGCACTAGATCCAATGATCATGCGCTAGCTCCAATGTTGAGCTCATCTACCTAATTCCAGCGGTATCTCTACCGTCGGGCGTTAGCTTCTAGTGACTCTAGGTCTGAAAACTGGAGTATTACACCTCTGATCCGCACCCTTTTCACCTAGCCGGCGCTGGTGAAGACTTCCATCTCCACCACCTCTTCAGTCGGCTCCAGCTGCGAATGCTACCAGCTGGCCCTTGTCTCCTCTTCCTTCCCAAGCTCTTCCTCCCCTCCTGCTTCCACAACTTCCATTGCCTCCCCCAGGATCTCCTGCCGCTCAACCTCTACGCCCCTTGGGGCCTCCATCTAAACTCCTCCTCCTCGCTCTTCCTCTACTTCCTCTTCATGTCGACCCTCTTGCATCTCCGACCCTTCGTCTCACTTGACCTCATGCACAACTCACCCTCTCTATTCCTCTGCAATCTTCTCGCTCGCCTCCTCCAAGCTCACCTCCTCCCCACCGATAGCCTCTTCTTGCACCATCATCTCCCTCTCCAACTCCTCCGCCTCATCCATCCAAGATATGGTGTTGACCGCCATAACATAGCATTGCCCCGCCACCTTCGGGTCCCCCTTGATCCTAATCTGAACCCCTCCGTTGTTGAACTTGAGGCATTGGTGGAACGAGGAGGGTACGCAACGAAAGGCGCTGATGAGGGGGCCTCCAAAGATGGTGTTATAACTACTTGGGGTGTCCACTATGATGAATCGACAGTTCCGTGACATGCCCCCCAACTTCATATGTATCCCTACTCCTCCTTCGACCTCCTTCCTTTCTCCTGAGAACCCAAACAACGGTCCGTCCGAAGCTAGGACCCTCTTGGCCTCGACCTTCATCTCGTCGAAGGCCTTCTTGAAGATCACGTTCATGGAGCTCCCGTTGTCGATCAGGATCCTGGAGACAGTGAAGTTTTCCACCGCCGTCTGGATCACTAAGGCGTCACAGAATGGGTCCTCAAAGTATGGCATGTCTGTCGATAAGAAAGTGATTTTTTCCTCCGTAGGGGGAGCCTGGGAGGTCGAGGCGACCCCCTTTAGAACATGGTCTGAAGTCTCCCCTTACGGGTTGCCTCAATCCCGACTCTACCATAGATCAACCAGATCCCTCCCCGGGTTCCTACGTCCGCCTGGTCCTTACACCTGTCTTCACCCTCTCCTTGTTGAACCTCCATGATCCTTACCAGTGGATCCTGCCTCCCTAGCTCCCTGGCTTCTCTCATCTCTAGGAACTCTGGGCAGGTTACGGTCGCGTGACTCTCCTCCTGGTGGAAGTCACAGAAAGGCAATGTCACCCTGCACCCTCCTCCCTATCTGCCTCCTCTTCTTCAAGCTCCTCCCCGAACTCCTCTCCTTCCTCCTCTACCTCGGTCGACCTCCATCTCTTCTTGCGGTGGGAAGTGACCCCTCTGCCCCTGCCTCCACGCCGGCTGGTCAAACCTCCTTGGCTCGCGGAAGTTGTCCCTTCCTTGGAAGCCTCCGCCCTGTCCCTGGGGACGACCATCTTGGGGCCTCCAACCCAATCGATTGGTTGGCTCCCGGGCCCCCCATCCTTGAGGTCGCACCTGCTACCCCTGTCCTCGGGGCTCTTTTCTCCTTCTCTCTTCCCTCTGCTCTCTCTGTCTTCCTGCTCCCAGCTTCTTCAAATCATCCTCCGCCAACTTGGCCAGCTTCTTGGCAAAGGCCAGGTTGGCCCTTTCGAAGTCTATCTCCTTCACCACCCTCTCCATGAGCTCCTCAAAAGAGAGGGGTCATTCTCTTCAGTTTCTTGTTACAGAATCCTGGCCTCAGCCCTAGGGTGAAGGCGAGCATCAGTGCGTACCCTGGAACCTCCATGACCAGGAGGATCTCCTCCTGAAATCGGTCAACATAGTGACCCAACGTCTCATCTTGCTTCTGCCTCACCGCGAACAGGCACTCCGCTTCCTTCTTCCGCTTCTACGATTTCGAGATTCTCAACAAGAACCCTCGACGCAGATCTTCAAAACTATAGATCGAGCTTGTCGGCAACTAGTGGAACCAGTCCCGGACCTTCTCCTTCAAGTTGATGGCAAAGAGCCAACACTTGAAGGCTTCTTTCATCTGCTTAATCAAAACAACATCTTCAAATCATTGTACATGCTGCACAGGGTCATCCTTCCCCAAGTAATAGGACATGTCGGGCTCTTGGAACCCCTCTGGAATCGGAGCTGAGATGATGATATCACTAACAGGGCTCCCGCCCCCTGCCTGCCGAGAAGGCACATCTCGCGGCCTCAGCTAGCTTGCTCAGTTTGCGTTTCCTTGTCCGAGGAAGAGCTCTCACGCAGCTACATCCCTCTCTCCGAACTCCGCCGGCACCTCATTCCCGGGGCGCTGCCCGGGAGCGTTCTCGCCAAAGAGAGGGACCGCCTCTATTGGAGCCTGAGGCGTAGCCCACTCGCTCCTTGCCAAGAAGGCCAGATTGATGGTCTGCATGACCTCTCGCCTGAAGTCCTCCAGCATCTTCCTTGTCCCCTCCTCTTTCCGAGAGGGGGAACCTCCTGAGCCTGATCATTCGCCTTCACCTCTGGCCATGGGACTCAACTCAAGATTTTCTTGTATCGGCTACCTTCCACGCTCACCACATCAGAACTGTTGAAATCAAAATTTGACCTCAATGAAAGTTTGAAATCAGGGGTGTAGCCAACACCTACTTCTCCCAAGCTCCGACCTCTGACTGGCAGTAAAGGACCAGAAACCGACCCAAAGCCTCAGCTGGGAGGTCCCACCTCTTACCTAGAAGATTTCTGAGTGCTTCCCCTCCAAAGCCAAATGCTGAGCTAGGAGCTCCTCAGAAAGCACTAGAAGATCTTAGGAAAAATATGAAAGCATGCCTTATGAGGAGCTCCTGTGGGTCTATTTATAGTCTTTGCTGACCTGAAATTACTAAATTACCCCTGGTTAGTCTGTCAACAGTCAAACTCCACTGTTCTGAAGAGCTAAATGCAGACCTTGGGGGTATACAGGTAATTTTACCTGAGGGCATCTAGGTAATTTCACCCTAGGCCTTGCCCGGCGGGAGCCTTCCTGCTGAGAATTGAAGGCTCTCGCGCTTCCTTCCTGCCGAGAACTCTCCCGCCCTCACCAGGCTGGAGCTAAAAGGATATTAGTGAATTCTACAGGATGTGCCTGCTCCCTCCCTTGCGAGGCGCGAGCCTTCTCGCCCGCCCCTAGGCGGGAGTATGTCTCGGCCGAAGCCCGTCCTGTCTTGGCGGGCGTCGAGCTCTGCTCGACGAATTGTTTACCTGAGCACGAGCTCTCTCGTCTGCTCCTATGCGAGAGCTCTTCTGTTCCGAACCTATTCGACAATCGTCGAGCTCCACTCGACGAGACCTGGGCTGAGTTCGGCGAAACCTGAGTAGAGGAATTGAGTCGAGCTCAACCCTGATAGGCCAAGAGTAGTTTTTCTTCACCCAAGGCTAGCCCAAAGCTAGCACAAACCTGGACTTTGGTGTTTCTGGGTCCCACTCAGCGAATATGGGGTTGTACAGTACTGTTTACATTTAACACTGTGATTTATATGTGCTTCCAATCCCGCCAAAAATGTGCTCTACATGGCTTCTTTGCTAAAAAGGAAATATTCAGAAAAACTTTGGGGAGGGGACATGTTCTAATAGGATTCGTAGATGCAGCTGATCTTTGAAGTTCATTAGAACTGCAGCTACAATTCTTACTAGAATTGCACGTTGAAGTTCATTTATGAATTGCAGTTTTTGAAATTTAATTTGTACCATCCGTTCTTGTAATTATAGTTGTAGGTGCAGTTTTTATGACAGCAGTTGCACTTTAATGAGAAATTAAGTGTATTGCTCCTTTAAATTGATATTATGCTCTTTCATAATAAAAAAAAAAATTAGGCATTTTTATTGTATCCGCTGTGCTGGTGAAGCATCCAGTTTGAACTTCATCGTCATTCGAAAATCATGGGGTCATACAGAAATTGAAACCACCGATCCAATATTTGTGAGTTAATTTTATATATGTAAATAAATTTGTGAAATGTTTAATGTTTAATTATGAATCTCCTTTCATAATAAACACGAGTATCTTTCCACGGGCTGCGCTCGTGCTCTATGCTCTCGGGAGGCCTTTGGCCGCATCGTGGCAAGCTTCGTCCGCCTCCACACGTGCTTCACCCATGCTTAAATTATACTAATATGGTGTTTGTTTGCCTCCACACGTGTTTCGCCCGTGCTTAATGCTCTGCGCGGCCGAAGCATAGATAGTACAAAAACTCATTCACCATATTAAATATACACAAAAACGCAACACCATATCAGCATGGGCGTATGTTTGCTCTGTTTGCTTGCCTTCATCCCCTCACTAGATCGTCGGTAGGTATTCCCAATTTGATTTCATTCCTCATTTTTATATGATTCTAGAGCAAGTGTTCTCTACTTTCTTGATGCTCTTCCTGTAAGTCTGCCCCCTTTCATTTTTTGATTCTACAGCTCCAAATAGCAATTGATGTTTCTGCTTGGTATAAGTTTAGCCTTTTATCTTTCTTTCCTAATTTGAAGCTCAACAGTCAAAGATGTTTTGGAAATAGGTTATGTATGGTGGACGTATTAGTGAAGGTTTACTCAAATCCAGGAGGCTTGCTTCATCTTCATTCTCTACGTATTTACATTTTAGACCTCAAGAGGTATGTGCTCCAGGGGTTACGAGCAGCGGGTGTGACGTCAAGCTTGTTGATTGTCTCGAAGCGGGCTACACCCGCTTCGATGCGGTCGAAGGCCGCCCGGAGCATCGCGCACGGGCGAAGCCCGTGCGCAGGGGGGCGAAGCCCGCCTGGATGCGGCCGAAAGCCGCCCGAGAGCATCGAGCACGGGCATAGTCTGTGTGAAGATGCTCGTGTGTGCATATATATATATATATATATATATATATATACACACACGAGTGACGGGCACGGGCCTCCGGCCTGATGACCACGCACCACGTTTGCCGGCGGGCTCCGCCGGCCGGCCCCCGGCGGGCTCCGCCCTCCCCCCCCCCCCCCCGGCGGGCTCCGGCGCCACAGTACCCGACCGACGACGGCGGGGCCCGCCCCCCCCCCCCCCGGCGGGGCCCGCCCGCCCGCCCCATATTTATAAAAAAAATTTAAATTAAAACTGCTATTTATAATTAATTAAAAAAATAACCTAATAAAAATATTGCATTCAGACGGGTGAACAGTGGCGTGAGCACTGTTCACCCGCCTGCTTTTTATAAAATTAAACTAGCATCTTCGCACGGCCTGCCGGCCGTGCTCGATGCTCCCGGTGTTCTTGGGTGCTCACGGGCTTCGCCCGTTCGCACCCAAGAAGGGTTTGTTGGTTTGTGTTCAATTTTCTAAGGCCGCGTCGATTAGTAATCTGAGTCGGCGCTAAACAGAGCAGTGAAACCTGTACCCAGAAAATCAACTTCGGCATCAAGTAATTTATCGATGCTCCCGATTGCCTTGGGTGCTCATGGGCTTCGCCCGTTCGCATCCAAGGAGGATTTGTTGGTTTGTGTTCGATTTTCTAGAGCAAAAAATACTGCGCTAAACAGAGCCTAAGAAAATCTGCATTTATGGAGAGAAGACCAGTTGTGATGTGACTTGCACAAAATATAAAACTTACATCAAAAGTAGACCATGAAAGATCCAGTATGTCGCTAGTATGCCCATGAAATTCTTGAAAAGGAGTTTCCATGATCCTAAAACCCAGAGTTAACACCCTTCCTTCGACATAAGGATTTACCATCGTCATTTTTATCATTAAATTTTCCAGAACCATCTCCCATGAATTGTTTGCAGAATGCTTTCAATTCCTTAATCTGCCAAAGCGAACAACGCAGTCTTCACCAAAATAAAAAAAAATATTAATTGATGCCTTTCTGAGTGGGAGGAGCAGAGGCTTGAAGCATAAAAATGAGAACCTTGAGGTGGGGGAGGAGCGCCTGTGAGGGGAGTGGCGGCCTGAGGGGCGGTACTCCGGAGGCGGAGCCGGATGAAAGGAGAAATTCTTGGAGAAGCCGGCCTCTGCAGCGAAACATGTACAAAATCACAAAATTAGTTGATGCCTTTCGGAGGGGGAGGAGCAGAAAGACAGCAAATAAATGAGAACCTTGAGAGCGCCGGTGAGGGGAGCGGCGGCCTGAGGGGCGGCGGCCTAAGTCGGCGCTGTTGGAAGCGCTCTGAGTCGGCGCTGGTGGAGGAGTCTGAGTCGGCGGGGAGGAAGTGTTGTGGAGGCAAGGAGACACCTCTGCAGGCGGCCTGTGGTCGGGCGATTAGGGTTGGGGAGCGCCAGGTTTAGCGATTTTTTTATTTGTGCGGGGGGAGCGGGAGAAAAATAAGCAAGTTTTTTTATTTGTGCGGGGGTAGCGTGCGTAATTAAAGAGTTATTTTTTCAAAAACGGGACTCCTAATTCTGGGAGTTTGAGCGTGTTTTTTTCTCTGTTTTGTGATATTTTTGTTTTTTTTGTTACGTTGACATGTGTCTTTTTTCCGGTTTTCTTTAAGTAATGTAGATAAACTGAATTTTATAATTTAAAATTACATAAATTGATTTTTATAATATAATAGGCGGGTGAAGAGTGGCGTGAGCACTGTTCACCCGCCTTTTATAATCTCACACTATCAGTTTATATTAAATTTTCGGATTTATATAGCCTGCACTGTAATGACGGTATGGAAGGCGCTTGGCTGGCTGGTTGCGTGTTGTGCTTAAATTGCGGGTTGCGGGTTTCGTTTAAATTGAGGGCTGCACTTGTATTCTTTTTTAAGTTATTTTACATAATTTTAGGACCTCTTTAATAGGTTTAAGAGACCTACAAAAAAGTTGAGATAGGCGGTCCGTTTGATCGGATGACTGAAAAATAATGCACAAATATGCAAGGGTCATAATTTCTTCTATGACTTTTAAAAACACGGTTTTAAAAAAACATTTCATATATATATATATATATATATATATATATATATATATATATATATATATATATATATATATATATATATATATATATATATGAACCGACCCAATATGATTTCCTATTGAACCGACCCAATAGTAATACCATTGCACATGAAGTTAGCAATTGAGGACATGAATTTGAAGAATTTATATATGTAATAGATAAAAGTTAAGAAATAATTACTCAAACCTCCCCTGTAAACTAGCATAATTAGTGAGAGCATCCCTCTAATTTTCGAAATTACAAAAAACTCCCCTTAAGTTTTCATTTCATTACCAAAACCTCCCCTGGTCTTTTTATTTCATTGCATCCATGAAGAAAAATACCCCCCTGGCCACTGTTCTGTTAGGGTATTTGGTTATATGTCCGCGCGTGTCAGGACCGACTCGGAACGATCCAATGAGTTTCGTGTCACTAGGGTGTAACGGCTCTACGATGGAGATACTATATAAGGTCATTCCACATTTGATGAGACTTAGTGGACTATCTTGAGCGGAGCCTCAACATTCTCAAGATAGAATTCTAGGTTTTCCCTCAAAGCGCCCGTCCGCTCTCGTTTTTCCACCGTCGGCTCTCTGCATTCTACCGCAGGCGATTTTTGGTCGTCATCGTTCTAGATCGAGAAGGAATCGGATAACACCGTTTGACGATCCCGCCGGATCTGGACTCTCCTTCACCGGATCTTGCCTGGAAGTCCAGATCTTGTCCAAGCCAATTCCAGATCTGCAAAGTCCCGCCGCATCTTGCTGCAGGAATTTCTTTGTTCGCCTGGATCGGAGGAAGAAATTTGTCTACAGTGCCGATCAGGCTTTCTACCGTCTTCAATCGAGGAGGAAACCGGTGCGTCGGTCTTCCCACCTTTGCCGCCTGGAGATTACAGATCCAGATCTGTGTCCTCTCTCTTGCTCGTTGATCCAGATCGCAGATCCAAATCCAGATCCAGAAGTTTTACCGGAACTGCAGCTCTCGCCGGAATCTGTGGATCAGAACTTTTTTCCCCGCAGATCTTGGGCATCGCTGTGTGTGGACCTACAAGGAAGAAGGACTCACAGCAACGCCATTGCTGCTTGTTTTGTTTCCGCATCGTGAGATCTGGATGTGGAAGTTCTTTTCAGTGCCAGATCTAGCTTGGCTCTTGTGATCTCGACCAGCGTTGTTGTGCGGATCGTTGCCTTTGGAAGGAGATTGCAGCAGAATTTTTTATTCCAGATCTCTCTATCAGAGAAACTCCTTTTTTTGACCAAAGAATTTCATTCCAAGATCCATTGCATTTTGATTTGCTAGTGACTGATTACTGAGAAAGAGAGTTGGGGATCCTGTGATTCCAGTCTTTTTTTGTGTCACTTGGAGGAGCAATCATCTTCCCTCTACCTCAGTGGAGTTATTGTCACTCAGATCTAGTCTTCGGCGACTGCGTTCAGCCGGGGAGGAGGAACAAATTATTTTCTTGGATTGGATCCGAAGATTTTCTGACGTATACACACGGCTCAGGTGACCTCGTTCTAGAATTTTAATTTTTGTTTAAATCTAGAGATATGTCGAAGAAAAGCGCGCTCGACACCATAAAATTGCAATCGTTCGACGCCTCCGACTTTCTCAGTTGAAAAATTCAAGTCCAACTAGGAATGAAGGAACGCGAGATTTTCTATACTGTTCAGAGTGACTTTGTTTCTACCGTCGAGGACGTGGACGAGTACTAGTGGAACAAGGATGAAGACTTCTACAGGGATTACCTGTTGAATTCCTTGAACCCGCGTCTCGAATTGACCTACCACGCGTACAAGTCTGCAAAAGAAATATGGGATCGGCTGAACGCGCATTTCCAGAAGGAGGAAGGATTGTCCAAGTAGCTCATTGGAAAGAAGTTCTTCAACTTCAGATTCAAGGCGAACGTGCCTATCACTTCTCAACTCTTGGAGCTGGTCAACCTGCGTCAGAAGCTGGATGATGATCATTCGAAGATGGACGATAGTCTCTTTGTGTACATGATTCTGAGTAAGCTGCCTCCTGAGTGGCTCTTTTTCAAGACTGAGATGCACCGACTGAAAGAGAAGATAAGTTTGGATGAACTCAAAAGGTTCATTCATATTGAGGACCAAACCATCGTTGGGAAAAGCATAGAGCAGGTTGCGCAGCCCTCACAGGCTGTCAACTTCGTTTCACGTCCTAGCAAGTCTTCTAGGAAGCCCCCGGCACCTAAGGGTGATACTCACGCACCGTTGGCAGTCAAAAAGCCTTCTCTCAAAAGGAAGAAGGGCAAGTGCCACAACTACGGCAAATGGGGTCACTAGGCCGCTGAATGCAAGGGTCCGAAAAGACAAAAGGAGGAAGCCCCACAAAATGCGGCGAACATGGTGGTCGACATCTCTGATCCCAAGTCCTTCGTGGCTATGATTGGGAGTAGTCACCGCAGTGCGTCGTCTGAGTGGTGGCTGGACAGTGGTGCTACCTGTCACGTCACAAATAACAAGGGTCTTCTCTCAAAGGTCTCAGCGGTCAAGGATAGAGTCGAGAACTGCAATGGAGGAGCGACATATGTTACTCATGCTGGGACTGCAGAGCTAGTCCTCTCTTCAGGTAAAACTTTAATTTTACATCATGTTAAAGTAGTTCATAATTTAACTAAGAATTTGATTTTTATGAGTCTGCTTGATAAAGCCGGAATGTCTTTCACAACCATGAACGGTAGAATGATGTTAACTGTTAATTCTCACTACTTTGGTTGCGCTTACCTGATCAATGGTATGTATAGACTTAGCCTAGATAACGAGTGCATAAACCAAGTGAGCTCAACTCTGATTGATCTGAAGTTATTACACAATAGACTTGTACATATTCACTATAAGAAAATGCGAGATCTAGCTAAAAGTCAAAACATTCCATTAGATCTGTCTATTCGATTTGATATGTGTGAGGTTTGTGCCCAGACTAAGATCACTAGAAACCCTTTCAAGACCGTTTCTAGGAGCACACAACTTCTGGAGTTGATACATTCCGACCTCTGTGATTTCCGTAGTCACGCCACAAGAGGGGGAAGGAAATATCTAATTACATTCATCGACGATTTTTCCAGATATTGTCATGTTTACTTATTGAAATCGAAAGACGAGACATTCAAGACCTTTAAGATCTTCAAATCTCGGGTAGAAAATCAATTAAACTTAAAGATTAAGCGATTTAGAAGTGATCGAGGAGGAGAGTACACTGCAACTGGGTTTAGGGACTTTTGTGCCTCTGAGGGCATAATCCTAGAAACCACAGCTCCTTACTCACCCCAATCAAACGACATCGCTGAGCGTAAGAATAGAACTTTAGCAGAGATGTTGAATTCTATTCTCCTCACAGCTGGCATGCCTAATTCCTTTTGGGGGGAAGTAGTCCTAACTGTAAATCACATTTTAAATAGAGTGCCTCATTCAAAGCTCAACTCTACTCCGTATGAGTTGTGGCATGGGCATCCCTGTAGATATGACACTCTAAAGACTTGAGGCTGTATTGCTTATGTGAGAATACAAGACCTTAAGAGACCTAAGGTGGGACCTAGAACATCGACCTGCGTTTATCTAGGTAGTGCAAAAGATAGTGCAGCTGATAGGTTTCTGGATCTATCCACTAATACAGTGATAGAGTCTAGAGATGCTATTTTCTTTGAACATAAATTTATCAAAGATCATGGCTTGACTGTCTCCGGGTCTACTGACATGGTTTCAGAATCTACTGTAGAACCTGAAGCTGGCCCCTCTAGTACATCTCCCCAACCTATAGAGGTGGAACCTGTTCCTCTTAGAGTATCTACAAGAGATAGAATCCTTAAGGATTTTGGTGAGAATTTTGTCACCTACCACTTAGAGGATGATCCATTCTCCTATCAGGAAGCAATGCGTTCTAGAGATGCGTTAATGTGGGCAGAAGCCATCGATGATGAGATGAACTCGCTGCTACAAAGCAACACTTGGCATCTAGTTGACCTGCCGAAAGGAGCTAAAGTCCTAGGATACAAGTGAGTACTGAAGAAGAAGTTACACAGTGATGGGTCTATAGCCAGATATAAAACACGTCTAGTAACTAAGGGTTATAAACAACAGGGGGAATTGACTATTTTGACGTCTATTCACCTGTATGTCACCTATCCACTATTAGGATACTTCTTTCCTTAGCTTCTATCGAGAACTTTATAGTTCATCAGATGGATGTAAAGACAGTCTTCTTAAATGGAGAGCTTGATGAGGAGATCTACATGGCACAACCTGAAGGTTATGTACATAAGAATCTAAGAGATAAAGTGTGCAAACTCGATAAATCGATCTATGGTCTTAAACAAGCACCTAAGATGTGACACATTAAATTTGATCAAGTGGTAAAGAGCGTTGGATTTCTGTCCAGTCTCTCAGACAAGTGCCTCTATTACCGCTCGATGTCAAATCAAACAATCATCATATGTCTATATGTGGATGACATGTTGATTCTGGGGTCAGACCTTGCCGCAGTGAGGGATACTAAATCCGCTCTCGCGAAAGCATTTGACATGAAGGACCTTGGTCCTGTGGATACCCTATTAGGTATGAAAGTTAGAGTAGACAAAGGACGTGTCACTGTAAGTCAAGCTCATTACATTGAGCAGATCCTCACTACCTGGGGTTATAAAGATTGTAGGCCTGTTGAAACACCAATTGATCCAACTGTTAAGTTGAGTCCGAATGAAGGGACCAGTGTTGATCAAGTAAAGTATTCAAAGATCATTGGTAGTCTCATGTATGCCACAAGTTGTACAAGACCAGACATTGCATTCTCGGTTGTCATGCTGAGTCGCTTTACTAGTAGTCCAGGCAAAGAGCATTGAGATGCCTTAGATCGGCTGATGAGGTACTTGAAAGGTACTAAAGATCACGCTCTGTGCTACACTGGTTACCCTCCTACTTTGGAAGGATACTCTGATGCCTCCTGGTGTTCAGAAGTTGGGAACAGCAAGTCCACCAGTGGATTTATTTTCACTTTGGGTGGCGCTGTAGTCACTTGGAAATCCAAAAGACAGACTTGTATAGCTTTGTCGTCTATGGAAGCCGAGTTGTTTGCCTTAGCTTTAGCTGGTGAAGAGGCAGATTGGATCATGAATTTGATTCTAGACATTCCCTTGTCTAGACTTCAAGTCAATTCTTTGAGCCTGTACTGTGATAATCAAGCAGCAGTCCATGTCGTGAAGAATGTCCTTTTTAATACTAAGAGGCGACATGTACGACTGAGACACGCTCTACTGAATTATCTGAAAGAACAAGGCATTATCACTTTGATCGATGTGCGATCGAAGGATAATCTGGCTGATCCACTGACGAAAGGAATGCCTAAAGACCGATCAATCAAAATAGTGGGGGAAATGGGACTCAAGGTGTTGTAAGTTCAGCCTTAGTTTCAAGGTTAGGCGATTCAGTTCCGCCTTTGTCCAAATGTTTTGATTTTTCCACTTTCCTTTGTCAAAGCAAGCATGTTGTGCTCCGCTAATGTTCGGGGTTGCTGAGTACGAATTTGGTGAGTTATTTCATTCCACATTTGATGTTAACAACTTCATCTGGTTTCGTCTTCTTTATCTAGGAGGAGAGTGTTATTCTACATTTGATAACACAATCTGACTAGGTTTGGCTCTTCTTCTGTTTATTGGTTTCATTCCACATTTGATGAGTTCCAATTAACTTTAGAAGAACAGTAACCGTGACATTCCACATAGGAACACAGATACAGCTGCGGTGTCCAGAAGTCCATAACATCGTTTCTTTGAAAACAGATAATGGATTTTGAGGTAGAACCTGAATACTCTACACATGCTTCCTCATACTGTACTACGTTCATATAAATAGAACTAGATACTTGTACATTTTCCAAGGTTGAGTTCATTCTGAATGAACTTCTCTGTTGGAAATTACAGGGGCTGCTGCCATTGGAGGAGCACTTGCAGGTTGGGATCCAGAGGAAGATGACCTGCTGGACGATGACGTCTAGACTGTTTGCCTGGTTTCTTTTTCTTCTGCTTAGAGCACTGTTTAGCTCTCCTTTCTTTTACTTGTTCTGTTTGGACTTTCTTGCTCTTTAGTTGGTCATGAGACACTAGGTGTTCTGGTACCTGTGCTGTGATTGTACTTTTGACTTTGTTATGATGCTGCTGAGATTTTCTGTTTATTCTTATGCATGCATATAACTGTTTTACTTAACGTCCAATATGTTCAGACAAGTGTGATGGACACGGTTGTGTATTGAGTCGAATTTTGGTTGAACATTACACACACCACCCCTTTTTCCGACGCCGGTCTCACCACAGACATAGGAGGAGATTGTTAGGGTATTTGGTTATATGTCCGCGCGTGTCAGGACTGACTCGGAACGACCCAATGAGTTTCGTGTCACTAGGGTGTAACGGCTCTACGCTGGAGATACTATATAAGGCCATTCCACATTTGATGAGCCTTAGTGGACTATCTTGAGCGGAGCCTCAACATGTTCATCAAGGGGGTGTTTTTGTGCATGAATGTTATGAAATTAAAACTTCAGGGGGGTTTTTGTAATGAAATGAAAACTTTAGGGAATGTTTTTGTAATTTCGAAAATAAAAGGAATGTTGTCAGTAATTTAACAAACTTAGAGGGAAGGTCCCCGTAAATAGCCCTAAAAGTTAATAATAAATTCTTAAAAACAAAATATACTCTTAATTTCTAACGCATTTACATTAATCCTAAGACAATTTCCTATCTAATTCGTCTTCAACACCAATTCTTCCTCTTCTTTCTTCTCCTGTTCATCCTTTTCCTCCTCTGTAATGCTTTCTTCAGGGTGCACGAAATGCAGCTTTAGCCGTCCACCCTCTCTCGAGGAGCGCAGATACTCCTGTGTAGGAATTCTGAACTCTTTAAGCACAAACCTCCCATCATGTCTATAAGATCTGAAACAGATCCATGGCCTTCCACTCTTCCCTATACTCGATATTGGAGGTGGGAAATTCCAGATTCTCCCTGAACTCTTTCCATCAGCACAGTTGCTACACGCAGATGGCCTCCTGGAATAACTCACCGGGTTCTCCTTGGAATTGCAGCTCCAAATACCGCCGGACTCGATAAGATCATCGAGATCATCGGAACTCTCTGAGCCAAGCCCCTCGGTGCATAGCTGTAGAGAGTCCAAGTTCTCCGCCGTGAATCCATTCTTGCTGAAATCTAATCTATGTTCAATGCCCTCATTTCTGATTCCCTTCTTTTCGACCCCGGCTGAATTGGGCCTCTCCTCAAAATTCAGCTCTCCAAATATCTCCGTCAGGTAGCCGCCAGCGTTGGCGGTCTTCCTCCTGTGCTTCATCTGGTTACAAGAAGATAGGGACTCGAGCAACGTCCTGCCCTCTCCAGCGGCAAGGGAGTGTCCATTAATGAACTCAGGCCACCGTAGGCAGCCATGTTAACACCTGAGGAAGGGTGTGGAATAAATTGATAATGGAGGGGTTTCTGAAGTTGGAGTTTATTATGAGGAGAATGGTGGTGCAGAATTCCTTCAAACTACTCTTGAGGATTTGCAGTTGGGAGAGAAATATGATTGTGCGGTGGTGAATTCTTCAGCCAGGTGGATTTATAACCTTTTTCCTTGCTAATGCTGGGGGGACGGTTCTGGAGCAGTTTAAATAGAAAACGGATAATTATCATCATTGTTTAAATAAAATGAAATTTGGTTTATAAGTTGAAATAGGTTAAGCGAGTGAGCTTATTAATAAGGGCCCTCTTTTGGGTGCAGTTCGTGTTTCATTGCGGTGACCAGCTCTCGGAGAGCACTCGTATCCCAAATAGGCACTGACCAGTCATGGTGGAGAAGGAAACATATCTGATTGAGTCACACACTACAGACAAGGAACTCGGGTTTAACTCCTCCACGACTCCACCCGCTCTGCCAAGAATGACTGTAATCATTAATAAATATATGTTGCGTAGAAATATCTATTGTTTTTATTAAGTTTTTATTATTAATATACATTCACATAGAGTAAGATTGTGATATGTATATATTTTTTAGTTTTGATAAAGCATCAAGAATGATAATTAATTAAAGCAAAAATGAAAATTGAGTTTGAGCAAGATGTTTGATCGTTGTTATCAATAAGTTGTATCATCTTCTGATTGGGCTTCCGACGGATGCTCACTTTTCAAAGCTACACCACAATATTTGATTTCAAAACTCTATTTGTACATCAATAATGCACATGACACAAACATTCACTAGATAAAGCAAATATAGATGAATAACATAACAAATAACAGATGAAACTCAAGAAATAAAGAATAGAACAAAAGAACTCTCAGTATAGTGAGATAGACTGCTTGTGTAAAGTCTGAGAAAACTTCTCATATAGTTAGGCTCTTGGAATTAGTGGCGGATCCAGGATTTTTATTCGACCCGGGCACCAAGTAAAGAATATAAAATTTTGATATTTTTTAATTGAAAATTATTAAAATTAATATTTCAAATGCAAAAGATTAAAAGTAAACAACAAAAAATATAAATATATGCAGATTAATACTACTTTTCATTAGTAATGATCACCTAAAATAATATCAGTTACATAAAGTATAAAACAATATTAATAATTGATGGATTCCACCTTCATTTATAGGAAGAAAGGAGCCCCCCCCCCCCCCCCCCACGATCTCCACTCAAGGAAAATCATGGGTGGGCCCCACCCCCCACCCCTCCATGATCTCTCATGGAGATGATGGGGGCGGGCCCCACTCCCTCCCTTCGTGGGGAGAACCGCCGCCGGCAAGAGGTCGAGCCACCGTCGGCGGTCGGCACTCCCTCGGCCGCCGCGGCCGTACCCGGCCGCAACCATGGCCGCCCCGGCCATGGCCAGCCGTGGCCATGGCCTCCCCGGCCATGGCCGCCCCAGCCGTGGCCAGCCGCCCCGGCCGTGGCCAGCCGCCCCGGCCGTGGCCAGCTGCCACGGCCGTGGCCAGCCGCTCCGGCCGTGGCCAGCCGCCCCCGCCGTGGCCAGCCGCCCCCGCCGTGGCCAGCCGCCCCCGCCGTGGCCAGCCGCCCCGGCCGTGGCCAGCCACCCTCGCCGCGCCCGGCCAGCGGCAGGTAGCCGCCGGGAGGCGCGCGGCCGGCCCCCGTCGTCGGCCGCCCGGCCCCCGTCGCTGTCATGGCGGCCCGCCATCATGAGAAGCCTCCCCGCCGTCCGATCAAGGGGGAGACCCTCCCGGCCGTCCGATCGAAGGGGTAACCACCCACTATCCCACCACTTTAGTGGTGGGGCCCGCCATAATCCGCTCTTGGAGGCTATAAAAAGGCCCCCAGGGGACTCTTATTCCTAACCTTTTTCTCTTCTCCGCTCCTTCCTCTTCTTCTTAAGGTGAGAGCCCCCTGCCTCCTCCATCGAGTCGGCCCCCTCTCGCCGTGAACCTCCAACAGCCACCATCGGCCACCGACGGCCACCTGTGACAATTAGCTGCCGTCAGCGGCTATAAGCACCCCATCAGCGCACCGTCAGCCAAAGGACGTCCAGGACCGCAAGGAAGCCAATGGAAGAAGCGATCCAAAGCTAGCAAGCGCGCGCCGCCCCGAGCACGCGCCAGAAGCACCCTGCACATTTGCTCACCTAAGTCACTTCCGCGGGGCAGCCTGTTGCCCGCTGGAAGCGTCAGTCTTTATCTCTCCTCTCAAAGTTATAACGGGAGCGGCCTGTCGCCCCGATTCACCAATCAAATTGTAACCCCCGGAAGCTAGTGGAATTTGACCGACATAGACCCGGTCACGTGGTTTTTTACCCGGTTGAAGGGTTTTCCACATTAAAACTTCTGGTGTACATTCCCCTTTTTCAACTGACTGTGTGTGCGCTCGACCGCTCCGCGAGCTAAGGCGGTCCAAGTTAGTCCGGATCGACCGGAGCGCCGAGTTTGGCCGCAACAGTTTGGCGCCGTCTATGGGAAACATTCCCATCATCCTTCGCAAAACAAGTTCACCATCCCTGCAACCGCGATGGAAAAGAGAAGTGCCCGCACTGCCGAAGGGTCCGCACTTGGCGAACACACTGAACCAGCACGATCTCACTCTCTAGTAGACGTGCCGCTGACCACTGAAGCAGTTTTCGCCCTCGTCACCGCTTTGGAGGGCCGTGTTCGCCAAATGGAAGAGCAGTAGACCGAGATGCTCACATTACTTCGGAACCTAGGAGCACCTCCAGCTCCACCGAGGTCACCACCGCCAGCTAACAATCCTCCACCACTCAAAACACCAAGGAACCAGGAAGCCACTGTGGGGCAAGAAGAGCTTGAAGACTACTCTGACGCCGCCAGTTCAACTCATCCCCCTCCAAGGGGAGCAAGGGCGGATCGCCCCCACCACGATCTAGTTAATGATGCTCACATCCACCCTCTCCTCACTCGTGAAGAGATCAGGGAGGTCGTTGCTGAAGAATACCGCCAAGCCGCTCGGAGAGATTTTCACCCGCATCGGCCGCTCTACCATGGCTCCCCCTTGGCCCCGCAAATCCTCGACCATCCGATCCCGCAGGGATTCAAACTCCCAAACATCGAAACATTCGACGGAACGGACGATCCACTCGAACATGTTAATCATTTCACCACTATCATGAGGATCTTCCATGCCTCTGATCTGTTGCTATGTCAAGTATTCCCAACCACCCTCAAAGGGCAAGCTCGAACGTGGTTTCACTCTCTAAGAGCAGGCACCGTTACCAGCTTCGCCGAACTGACCAGACAGTTCTCCGACCAATTCATCGCCAATCGAAGGATCGTTCGCGATCCATCACATCTCTCTGGAATCCTCCAAAATGAAGGAGAGACCCTCAAAGAATTCTTCCGGCTTTTCACTGCAGAAGCCCGCCAAATCCCAGGAGTCGACCCCGAACTCCTGCGGGGAGTGTTCCTGGGAGGTCTCCGCCCTAACGGTTTCTACTCGGCGCTCATGAGGATAACCGTCCCCAACTATCTAGATCTGGTGCACAGAGTCGAAGCACAGATAGCCATGGATGAAGCTATTGAAGCTCATCGACGACAGTTCGACGGGGTACAGAAAATAAAAAGGGACAAAGAGCCGACCCCTCAGTGCCAGGAGGGAAGATTCCCCAAGGAGCGTCGAAACGGACAGCGCAAACTAGATTTCCAAAGAGATCCACCTAGAGATTATACCCCTCTCAATACTTCTCGCACCAATGTATTATATGCCATCCAGAATGAACCAGCACTACAACGACCAAGGAAACCACCTCCTAACCCCAAGAACGATCAGTCTAAGTATTGCGAATACCGTCGCACAACCGGGCACACCACTGAAGATTGTGCTCGCCTGAAAGAGGAGATTGAGCGTCTGGTACAGCTAGGACTGCTTGGTAGGTTTTTACAGGGAAGGGTGAGGGAGCAGCAGGATCAGCCAAGGCATCCCAGGGACCAGCAAAATGCCCCACCGGCACCAAGAGGAGGAAGGCAGGTGGTAGGAAACATTGAAACCATTGCCAGATCACCTATTCTGACTACACAGATACTGTCAGTACACACCG
The DNA here is from genome assembly GCA_039513925.1 of Platanthera zijinensis. Taxonomy (NCBI): domain Eukaryota; kingdom Viridiplantae; phylum Streptophyta; class Magnoliopsida; order Asparagales; family Orchidaceae; genus Platanthera; species Platanthera zijinensis. The sequence continues at coordinate 64,764,025 of CM077089.1, read as the reverse complement.
GAAAGGAATCCCATGAAGATAAGAGGAGAAAGCAAGACACCACCATATAATTTGGAGATGAAGACCTCATCAGTATCCGAACGCCACATCAAGACCCACTTGTAATCAGTGCTGGCATCGGAGACCCCTACTGTAAAACCCCAAAATGCTGTAGGAGCGACAGGGATCACTTTTGGCCAAGACAAAGTTTTGGTGCAGGTGACACAGGCCCCGACACGGGCGTGTCGGAGGCCGTGTAGGGCGTGTCGAGCTCGAGTCATTGAGTTGGCCGTGTAGTCGACCAGTTCAGGTCGACGATGGTCGTGTGGAGGAACACGGCCTAGGACACGGGCGTGTCCCAGGCCGTGTCACTCCTGGGATGTATGGTGGGGTACACGGGCAGTGACACGGGCACGAACACGGGCGTGTCTAGTTTGACACGGGCGTGTCTGATTCTGTGTCACCAAGTCGTGTACCTCTCTGACTGCGAATTGTTGGTCGATTGCACACGGTGGGCGTGACACGGGTCCCGACACGGGCGTGTCACAGGTGACACGGGCGTGTCGGAGGCCGTATCACATGCCGTGTTGCTGGTTTTCAATTTTGGTCGAGACGGCGAATGAGCTACACGGCCAGGCACACGACCGTGTGTGAACCCGTGTTCGGCCCCAGATTTTGTATTTTGAGGTCTAATCGTGGTCGTTCGTTTCCTTGGCTTGGGATCCGACGGCTGAGAGTGGTTGCTGGTAGCTTAAACCCGAAAATAGGGTTTGCAAACCCCATTTTCACTTGGGTTCTCTCTCTCTAAAGTTTAGAGAGAAGAGAGAGCTTGGAGGAGGAAGAAGGTGGTCAACTACGGCCGCCGGTGGAGCTTCGGAGCTCCGATTCTCGATCCGAGTCCGGATCCGCGGAGGCAAGGAGATTGCGGTGCTTTCCAACCGCATAGTTTTCGATGGCACCGCGGAAGAACGCAAGGGTAATGATTTCTCATCCTTGGGCATGTGAAGCCCTTTTTCCCTTTGCATAGGAAGCTCTCTCTCGCGAGTGAGCGAAGAGTTGGAGCGTTCCTTGGGGTAGATATGTAAAGTCCCCCTTGTGTAGAGTCCGTATGCGAAAACGGACATAGGCATTGTGTGTGAAGCCTATCCGGACAAGTAGAGCCGGATCGGTGATGTTGCATTGCATTTGAACCGGGCAAGAATCCGGATGTTTGGGTGTTTTCGGGTTTTTCTACGTGTTAGATCGCATCAGGGAGCCTTGGAGATTAACTCCAAGGTGCACCCGGAAAACTGGGCAAAAGCGGGTTTTGCCAACACGATGGCCGGGGAGCCAACGTGAACATAACCGGGTTATGTGATTATTGTGGTGGTAACGGGACTCGGTGAGTCTTGACCTGCGCATATGGCTTAAATTGCCGTTGCGGTGTGAGCACGGGTCAGGCGGAACCGTACCCGGTCTATGTCGTTCGGTAGGACCGTTGGCATGGATGAGGGTCTTTCGGCGGTCTATGGCTTAAATTGCCGTGACCAAGGCCAATAAGACAAAATGCTCATATGGATGACCGTCCAAGAGGCGGTGGTGGATTGGGAACGTCTATGGCTTGAATTGACGTGACGTTGGCCAGTTCACCGAGAATGTGCCCTGAGTGCACGGGGTGTGTGGCCGTGCGAGCCTACGCCTGTGGTGAAGTGCAAATAGTTTATATAAGTGCCTATGCTAATAAAGTGCAGGGAAAGAGAATCGCCGCCCCGAATGTGGGGGCGGGATCGTTATAATTTGGTCAGCATTGCTGACCGTTGCTATTGTTTGACACCGGGCGGCGGTTTATTGCTTGCAGGTGCTGCGGAGCCGAGCGGAAAATAGCGGGCTAAAGCCTAAGTTGCCGCGCCGGCCCTCGAAGGCCAAATTTTGAGTGTTTTTATTGTATTCACGTGTGACCGGCCTGCGAGCTGAAGTATGAAAACACTTCTTTTGTTAAGTGAACAGTGTAAGGCCTTAAGGCCATTTCTCTTTTGGTGTATGTTTACATTCCTGAGTTTGTAGTGGACATTCATGCTGTTGTGGCTGGGTTCTTATTTCTTTTGCAACCTAATAAATTGCTTTCGCTAGGTGTTGTGTAGGAATACATGATTGGTTGAATGGTTTCAACGCGTAACCAACCGGTCTGTCCGTAGTATATGGCGTCGGGCCCCGGCCGGACCTACTGCTATATGCTATACGACGGATAGGGGCGTTACAAATTGGTATCAGACTACTGGTTTCGGTCAAACTTAAATGAATTCGTGGACGAATTCTCTTTAAGAGGTGGTGAGCACATGTGTGCGTCATCGTTATAACATGAAAAGAACCCATGAATGTCCACTTAGGAATGAAAATACACATGTTCGAGGAACCTGCGTGTTCCTATAATTGCTGTTTGCAGTAATTTTTGGTCGCTTATCGGTGTTTTGCACGATTATAGGTGACCAAAAGTGGTGCTGGGCCGTCAGAACGGCCAGGTTCTGAGGCAAGCAGTGCGCCAAGTGAAGTGCCTGCAACACCTCCGTCTGCCGAGACCATTAGATTGGTGGCAGAAGCTGTCTTTGCTATGATTAATGCGCAACCTACAAGACAGGTGCAGCAGCCTGCTCCTGGGAGGGAGCAAGTTCCGCTCCAAGCGGCGGAGCATAGAAGGGTCGAGCAGGTGGCGGTGGAGCCGGAGTTGCCTCGGAGAGCAACTGAAAGACAGTTGAAGCATGTGATGGGCTTCCACACACCGGTGTTCTCGGGAACGGGAACCCCGACCCAGGCTGAAGATTGGCTCTCAAGAGTCAATAGGGTGATGACAGCGACTGAAATGGAAGAGTGGCAGAAGACCACAATAGCGACGTTCCTGTTGGATGGGGACGCAAGGTTATGGTGGGATGGCCTAGAGCTACACCAGTTGAGTGGAAGGCTGTTGGCCGAAGTTCCTATGGCGGAGTTTTCGAGATTGTTCATGGCTCGATACCTCCCCTCAGCGCAGAGGATCGCATTGGAGAACGAGTTCCAAAGGTTGGTGCAAGGAGATAGCACTGTAGACGAGTACCTCCACGAGTTTACTCGGTTGGGGTGATATGCTAGCGCAACCTTTTGCCGATGAGGAGCGAAAGACTAACCGCTTCTACGAAGGGCTAAGAGATGAGCTAAGGTTGCTACTATCAGGGCCCATGACGCAGGGTTTCCTAACCTTGGTCAACTCGGCCCGATCCTTGGAGAAGGACATGAGAAATGTGCAAGCTAAGAAGGAATCTGGCGGGAAGAAATCGGAGTTCAAAGCGCCGACTACGTCGAAGTCGGGCTATCGAAAATTCTTCAAGAAGACTAGGACGTCAGGTCCAGCTTCTTCTACGGGTGCCTTGGGGGCAACTACTAATCGAACCCCGGGCACTTGTTTCACGTGTGGAAAGACGGGGCACTTTGCCCGCGATTGCTGGAGCGGACGCCCGAAGTCCGAGAGAAAGCAAGGAGCTACTTACGAAGAGAAGGGCAAGGCGGTGGAGTCAACCACGTCCCACTATGCTCCGACTCAGCCTAGAGTCTATAACTTGGGCCAGCAGGAGGCCATCAAACAAGCTGACGTGGTGACAGGTACGAGTTAATTTACAGCAAGTTAACTTTATATACTGTTGTCTATTGCTTGTTAGCCTAATATTGTTTGTATATGCTTTATTGTGATTAGTGATAGTCCGGCACGAGCACTTTTCGATACGGGAGCTTCACACTCCTTCTTGTCCGAAAATTTTATATCGCGCATCGGAGTCCCTTCTTCGATGGCGAAGGACAAGTTGGATGTGCTGCTACCGAATGGGTGCTCGATGCGTGCGGACAGAGTGTGCGCCGTAAAGGTTCACATAGGGAGCCAAGAGTTCGACTTGCTAGCGTCATTACTGCCGTTAGTAAAGTTCGACGTCATATTTGGAATGGATTGGCTGTCAGAGCAGAAGGCTTGGATCGACTGTGACCGGAAGGAGGTCAAGCTGGGTGTAGGGCGGGAGACTACATTCGAGGGGCTGAAGGGGTCGAGCAAGACACTGATGTCTGCTCTTCAGGTGGTGAAGGCGGCTCGTGCTGGTGCAGAGCTGTTCTTCGCATTAGTGGAGGCCGCAGAGCCGAAGTCCACTTTGGATGAGATCCCCATGGTATGCGAGTACCCAGATGTGTTCCCGAATAGCCTTCCTGGAGCCCCACCGCAGCGAGAGATTGATTTCACGATCGAGCTCATGTCGGGTGCCAAACCCGTGTCACGTGCTCCTTATAGGTTGGCGCCAAAGGAGATGGCAGAGTTAAAGGTTCAGCTGGAGGAGCTGATGGAGCAAGGCTATGTGCGTCCAAGCTCGTCGCCTTGGAGCGCACCGGTCCTCTTCATTAAGAAGAAGGATGGGAGTATGCGGCTGTGTATCGACTACAGAGAGTTGGACAAGCTGACGGAGAAGAATAAGTACCCGATCCCGAGGATTGATGATCTATTCGATCAGTTAGTCGGATCGTCAGTATATTCTAAGTTGGACTTGAAGTCGGGGTACTATCAGCTGAGGATAAGGGAATGTGATATCCCGAAGACGGCGTTCAGCACAAGGTATGGGCATTTCGAGTTCACGGTCATGCCGTTTGGACTGACGAATGCGCCATCAGTATTTATGGACTTGATGAACAGGACGTTCCGAGATTTCCTGGATCGCTTTGTGATCGTTTTTATTGATGATATATTGGTGTACTCGCAGTGCGAAGAAGATCACTTCAAGCACTTGCATCTGGTGTTGGAGACTTTGAGGAGGAATGAGCTTTACGCGAAATTCTCCAAGTGCAGGTTCTGGCTACCCTCAGTAGCGTTCCTTGGTCACATTGTTAGTGGGGATGGTATAGCGGTGGATCCGGCGAAGATCGTTGCGATACGGGAGTGGCCTGCGTTGTCTTCTATCGCGGAAGTCCGTAGCTTTCTCGGGCTTGCCGGATATTACAGGCGCTTCGTAGAGAACTTCTCGCGGATAGCGCTACCTCTCACGAAGTTGACAAGGAAAGATCAGAGATTCTTGTGGACGCAGGAGTGCGTACAAGCGTTTGAGGAGCTGAAGAGACGGTTGACCACGGCGCCAGTGCTTAGTTCGCCGAGTGGGACCGAGGGCTTTGAGGTGTATAACGACGCTTCCGGTAGTGGTTTGGGCTGCGTGTTATTGCAGCATGGGAGCATGATAGCGTATGGATCGCGTCAGTTGAAGGTGCACGAAAGAAATTATCCGGTGCACGACTTGGAGTTGGCGGCCATGATATTTGCACTCAAGTTATGGAGGCACTACCTTTACGGCGTAAGGGTCGATATATACACTGATCACAAGAGCCTAAAATACTTGTTGGATCAAAAGGACCTTAATATGAGGCAGAGGAGGTGGATGGAGTTCCTAGGGGACTACACCTTCAAAATACATTATGTACCCGGGAAGGGCAACGCAGTTGCGGATGCGCTGAGCCGCAGGGCTCCCGCCCAAGCCAACTGGTTGTCGGTGCATGATGAGCGGCTAGTACGGGAGTTGGAGGAGCTTGAGATCTGTTGCGTTGACAAGCAGACGAGCGCCAAAGCTATGTTAAACTGGACAGAGGTGCAGTATGACCTAGCTGACCGGGTTCGACAGGCATTGGAGTTAGATGACTCCATGAAGGAGTTTATGGAGGCCGCTCTGGATGGGTCAAATTCCCAGTTCTCGGTGGAAGATGGTTTATTAAGGAAGGATCATCGGTTGTGCGTCCCGAGTGGGGGTAACCTCCGGGCGGAGTTGATGTACGAGGCTCATCATACCAAGTACTCAATCCACCCAGGGAGCATGAAGATGTATCGTGATCTCAAAAAGTTGTTTTGGTGGCTGGGGCTCAAGAAAGATGTGGCATTGTACGTGGCTAAATGCCAAACGTGCGCCTTGGTGAAGGCGGAATGCCAAAAGCCGGGAGGATTTCTGAAGTCCTTGCCTATACCGGAGTGGAAATTCGACGATATATCTATGGAATTTGTGCACGGGTTGCCCAGGTCGCAGAAGGGGAACGACACTATCTAGGTGATCGTAGATCGGCTAACTAAGGTGTCGCATTTCATTCCGCATAGGAAGGATGACTCGGTGGAGAAGTTGGCGAAGCTATACGTGGACAATATTGTTAGGCTGCATGGTGTGCCCCGTAGCATTGTGAGTGATCGCGATGGGCGGTTCACGTCAAATGATTGGAGGTTGGTGCAGCAGATGCTGGGAACAAAGTTAAAGTTCAGCACAGCTTTCCATCCGCAGACGGATGGGCAGACTGAGAGAGTCAATAGAACGATGGAGGACATGTTCCGCATGTGTGTTCTAGACTTCGGGAAGCATTGGGAGGACCACCTGTTTTTGGTGGAGTTCGCGTACAACAACAGCTACCAAGCAAGTATACAAATGGCGCCCTTCGAGGCCCTGTATGGTAGGAAGTGTCGCACGCCGTTATCGTGGCTTGAAACGGGTGAGGCAAGGTTGTACAAGAAGCAGGAGGTGGAGAGTGATACCTCGTTAGTGCGGATCATTCGGGAGCGCTTGTTGATCGCTCAGGACCGGCAGGCGAAGTATTACAATGCCAAGCACCGGAACGTGGAGTTCGCGGTAGGCGATTGGGTATTTCTGAAAGTGGAGCCGTTCAAGGGGGTTTCGCGGGTGAGACGCTTGAAGAAGCTGAGCCCAAGATACCTTGGACCTTTTGAGGTTCTGGAGCGAGTCGGCGAAGCGGCATACCGTTTGAGGCTATCAGAGGAATTAGGTGGTTTACATGATGTGTTCCACATTTCTGTGTTGCGGAAGGCGGTGCAAGAGCCTTCGCAGGTGATCGCGGCTGATCAAGTGCCGGTGGACGAAGGGTTGACGACTAGGGTCAGGCCCATTCGTATTGAAGATGTTGAGGTCAAGAGACTCCGTAACAAGGATATCCGGATGGTTAAGGTCCGGTGGGATAGTTGCGGGCTAGAGGAGCTCTCTTGGGAACGGGAGCAGACTATGCTGGAGGAGTACCCGGAATTGTTCCGCTCAGGTACTGATTTACGTTAAGTCCTGTTTTTCCTTTATTAATTTCGTGGGCGAAATTCTTTAAGGGGGGTAGAATTGTAACACCCCAAAATGTTGTAGGAGCGATAGGGATCACTTTTGGCCAAGACAAAGTTTTGGTGCAGGTGACACGGGCCCCGACACGGGCGTGTCGGAGGCCGTGTCGAGCTCGGGTCGTCGAGCTGGCCGTGTAGTCGACTAGTTCAGGTCGACGATGGTCGTGTGGAGGAACACGGCCTAGGATACGGGCGTGTCTCAGGCCGTGTCACTCCTGGGCTGTACGGTAGGGTACACGGGCAGTGACACGGGCACGAACACGGGCGTATCTAGTTTGACACGGGCGTGTCTGATGCCGTGTCAACAAGCCGTATACCTCTCTGACTGCGAATTGTTGGTCGATTGCACACGTTGGGGGGGGGGGCGTGACACGGGTCCCGACACGGGCGTGTCACAGGTGACACGGGCGTGTCGGAGGCCGTGTCACATGCCGTGTTGCTGGTTTTCAATTTTGGTCGAGACGGAGAATGAGCTACACGGCCAGACACACGGCCGTGTGTGAACCCGTGTTCGGCCCCAGATTTTGTATTTTGAGGTCTAATCGTGGCCGTTCGTTTCCTTTGCTTGGGATCCGACGGCTGGGAGTGGTTGCTGGCAGCTTAAACCCGAAAATAGGGTTTGCAAACCCCATTTTCACTTGGGTTCTCTCTCTCTAAAGTTTAGAGAGAAGGGAGAGCTTGGAGGAGGAAGAAGGTGGTCAACTCCTGCCGCCGGTGGAGCTTCGGAGCTCCGATTCTCGATCTGAGTCCGGATCCGCGGAGGCAAGGAGATTGCGGTGCTTTCCAACCGCATAGTTTTTGATGGCGCCGCGGAAGAACACAAGGGTAACGATTTCTCATCCTTGGGCATGTGAAGCCCTTTTTCCCTTTGCATAGGAAGCCCTCTCTCGCGAGTGAGCGAAGAGTTGGAGCGTTCCTTGGGGTAGATATGTAAAGTCCACCTTGTGTAGAGTCTGTATGCGAAAACGGACATAGGCATTGTGTGTGAAGCCTATCCGGACAAGTAGAGCCAGATCGGTGATGTTGCATTGCATTTGAACCGGGCAAGAATCCGGATGTTTGGGTGTTTTCGGGTTTTTCTACGTGTTAGATCGCATCAGGGAGCCTTGGAGATTAACTCCAAGGTGCACCCGGAAAACTGGGCAAAAGCGGGTTTTGCCAACACGATGGCCGGGGAGACAACGTGAACATAACCGGGTTATGTGATTATTGTGGTGGTAACGGGACTCGGTGAGTCTTGACCTGCGCATATGGCTTAAATTGCCGTTGCGGTGTGAGCACGGGTCAGGCGGAACCGTACCCGGTCTATGTCGTTCGGTAGGACCGTTGGCATGGATGAGGGTCTTCGGCGGTCTATGGCTTAAATTGCCGTGACCAAGGCCAATAAGACAAAATGCTCATATGGATGACCGTCCAAGAGGCGGTGGTGGATTGGGAACGTCTATGGCTTGAATTGACGTGACGTTGGCCGGTTCGCCGAGAATGTGCCCTGAGTGCACGGGGTGTGTGGCCGTGCGAGCCTACGCCTGTGGTGAAGTGCAAATACTTTATATAAGTGCCTATGCTAATAAAGTGCAGGGAAAGAGAATCGCCGCCCCGAATGTGGGGGCGGGATCATTATAATTTGGTCAGCATTGCTGACCGTTGCTATTGTTTGCCACCGGGCGGTGGTTTATTTCTTGCAGGTGCTGCGGAGCTGAGCGAAAAATAGAGAGCTAAAGCCTAAGTTGCCGCGCCGGCCCTCGAAGGCCAAATTTTGAGTGTTTTTATTGTATTCACGTGTGACCGGCCTGCGAGCCGAAGTATGAAAACACTTCTTTTTTTAAGTGAACAGTGTAAGGCCTTAAGGCCATTTCTCTTTTGGTGTATGTTTACATTCCTGAGTTTGTAGTGGACATTCATGCTGTTGTTGCTGGGTTCTTATTTCTTTTGCAACCTAATAAATTGCTTCCGCTAGGTGTTGTGTAGGACGACATGATTGGTTGAATGGTTTCAACGCGTAACCAACCGGTCTGTCCGTAGTATATGGCGTCGGGCCCCGGCCGGACCTACTGCTATATGCTATACGACGGATATGGGGCATTACACCTACTACAACGTCAAACGAATCCTCGTCAATAACGGCAGCTCGGTCGACATCCTTTTTGCCACCACTCTCCAAAGTATGAATATATCCCGGCAGCAACTAACTCCAGCAGCTGGCCCAGTGTACGGTTTTGACAACCATCCAGTCCAAGACATCGGAATAGTCACCCTACCGGTCAAGATGGGAGAATTTCCCAGGCAGATCACGCATGAATTCCAGTTCGTGGTAGTGGAATCAAGCTCAGCATATAATGCTATCTTTGGAAGGCCTGTTCAGACCATCTTCAAAGCTATCCCATCTATCCCTCACCTAGCATGAAGTTCCCTACTCCCGAAGGAATTGGAGTAGTACGCGAAAATCAGGAAGCCACTAAGAATTGCTATTCTAAACAAGCACAACCCACCAAGCCTACCGCACTGAATATTGATGATTTTGACCTCAGAGACGAAGCAGTTCTGCAACGGGGGGCACCCATCGAAGGCATGATTGAGGTCCCCCTCTCTCTGACAAAACCAGATCACACCGTTCAGCTTGGGTCCCTCTTACCGCAGCGTGAGAGGGAGGAGTTAGCAGCCTACCTTCGAGAAAATAAGGATATCTTCGTCTGGTCCCCGGAAGATATGCCTGGAATTGACCCTCAGGTCATCCAGCACTCCCTTAACATTAATCCCGCATGCAAGCCCGTCATCCAAAAGAAGAGAAATTTTGCCCCCGAGAGACTCCAAGCAATAGAAGAAGAAGTTGAGAAGCTCCTCCACGCCCAATTCATTCGAGAGGTTGGCTACCCCGCTTGGGTGGCTAATGTTGTCCTAGTAAAAAAGTCCTCAGGGAAGTGGAGGATATGTGTGGACTACACCAACCTTAATAAGGCTTGCCTTAAAGACAGTTTTCCACTTCCCAGGATAGATCAGCTAGTTGATTCAACTGCTGGACACCAACTACTCAGCTTCATGGATGCCTACTCAGGGTACAATCAGATTCGAATGAACCCAGCCGACGAGGAACACATGGCTTTCCGTACCGACAAGGGAATCTACTGCTATAAAGTAATGCCATTCAGACTTAAGAATGCAGGAGCTACCTATCAGCGACTCATGAACAAAATCTTTAAAGAGCTCATCGGTAGATCTATGGAGGTGTACGTAGATGACATGCTAGTCAAAAGCATTCGTCGTGATGACCATTTGAAAGATTTGGAGAAGTGCTTCAGAATCCTTAGACAGTATGGAATGAGACTTAACCCTAGCAAGTGCGCCTTCGGGGTCACTTCGGGAAAGTTCCTAGGGTTCATGGTGTAACATCCCATTTCCAACTAGACCCCTGGGAGTGGTTTTGTCTTAACAGAACCCTAGGAAGCCCAGGAATTGAAGTTTGTCAACCAAGATTTTGAGTCAAGAGGTGTTCACGCTCGTGACCGACCCGTCATGCCCGTGACCTAGGGCGTGACCCCCTTCGACGATCGTCAACCTTAGGAAGACGATCGTCGAGCTCAGAAATTTCAACATAGGTTAGACACGCCCGTGACCGATCCGTCACGTCCATGACCTTGGAATGGCGTTGAGTGAGCTAAGCTCACTCAACGCCATGGTCTGGATGGCGTTGAGTGAGCTTAGCTCACTCAAATCCATAAGTGGGATGGAGTTGAGTGCATTGAGTGCACTCAACGCCATAAGTTGAATGGCGTTGAGTGCACTGACTGCACTCAACGCCATCTGGTGTCGGCAAGTTGGCGTTGAGTGAGCTGAGCTCACTCAATGCCGTAGACTAGATGGCGTTGAGTGAGCTCACTCAACGCCGTAATCTGTCGGGCGGGATGGCGTTGAGTGCGTTGAGTGCACTCAACGTCATAAGTTGAACGGCATTGAGTGCACTGACCGCACTCAACGCCATTTTGTGCTGTCTAAATGGCGTTGAGTGAGCAGAGCTCACTCAATGCCATAATCTGGACAGCATTGAGTGAGCTAAGCTCACTCAACGCCATAACCTGGACAGCGTTGAGTGAGCTAAGCTCACTCAAAGCCATAACCTGGATGGCGTTGAGTGAGCTAAGCTCACTCAAAGCCATAATCTGGGCGGCGTTGAGTGAGCTAAGCTCACTCAACGCCATAACCTGGACGGCATTGAGTGAGCTAAGCTCACTCAAAGCCATAATCTGGACGGCGTTGAGTGAGCTAAGCTCACTCAACGCCATAACCTGGACGGCGTTGAGTGAGCTAAGCTCACTCAAAGCCATAATCTGGAAGGCATTGAGTGAGCTTAGCTCACTCAACGCCATAACCTAGACGGCGTTGAGTGAGCTCAGCTCACTCAATGCCATAATCTGGACGGCATTGAGTGAGCTAAGCTCACTCAACGCCATTTTACTTAGAATTTTTCTGGCATCTTTTTTTGGCTGTGTGCTGGTTCAGCTGAACTGGGCCGGTCTAGGAAGTGGTCCAGAATGCATTAGTGGGCCGTTACCTTTTAATAAAACCTAATTAAGTCTTATTTTAAAGAAGGTTGACCGGTCAAGTGAAGTTGTGCCACGTGGACCGTCGGTTTTGGCAAAAGGAGCAGTGACGGCCATGGCCGAGAGCTAGGCTTCATGGCCATCAATGGAATTTGATGCCATGGCCTTCCCCCTTCCCTTTCACGGCTTGATTCAACTCCTCTCAGGGAGAGGAGTTTCCAGCCCTCCTCCAGCTGTTACAAGCCGTTTCAGCTCCCCTCCACCATGGCCGAAGCTTGCATGTAAGAGGCACTAATAGCTGGACCGTTTCTACTCCCTCCCGCAGCCTTGTTCTCCTATAAAAGACTCCCTAGACTTAGATAGGAAGGTTTTACCCTTTCCAGATAAAGCTAGAGCTCATTAACTTGTTGTTGAAGAATTCTGGCGATGCCACCACCGAGCCAATCGCATCCCGATGATCGGCTCGACTCCAAACCTCGAATAAGGTCCTCCCCTCCCTCTTCTTCTGCGGATAGATCTTAGGATTCAATAGGATTGAGAATCGGGCTCAACTGAGCCCGATTGGAGCTTTCATTTTCATGGATTTTCCATGAAATCCGTGTGTTCGGGCTCGCCGAAAAAAGCCTCTCCGGCGGCTGCGCCGCCGCCCGGCGATGGCCGCCACCTCAACGGAGGTGGTGATGGCGGCGGTCGGCCAGGGAGGAGGCTGGACGGCCGGCTATGGGAGGGAGAAGTGTTCCCAGGCGCGTGCTATCTGGACCGTCGGCTGGAGGTTGAAGACAAACTCCCAGCCGACGGATCAACCTTTAAGATCTGTGCTGTTAAATTAAGTTCTTGCTTTTATGTGAATTTCTATACTAGGATATCAGCCACTTTAGAAAATTTAGGAAAAATACTTAGAGGCTTCTACAGAAAAAGTGGTGAACACCAATATTGTAGCCTTATGAGTCTAGGAAATTTTAAAATTTGTTTCAAGCGTTTTGGACCATTGGATAGACTTCAGCACTCATTTTGCTGGGGTCTACCCATAGGAATGTCCTGACCTTAGAAAAATTCCCCACTCAAATCCAGTCATCAAAATGACTTGAAATTTGGAGTGTGGCCTAATCTTACCTATATCTAGGTGGTTCCCAAAATTTAGGATTTTTGGAAAACATTTTTCTAAAGTTTTTAGAAAAATTTAATAAATCATGTGTATTTTAATCAAGTGTCCTAAACACCTCAAAATCCCCCCAAATTTGGGTGGGAGGTCTTAGGGGGAATGTTAGAACTCTGGTAAAAATTTCACCTCTTTTGGAAGTGTTTTGATTGAGTTTTAACTCGACCCTAGGTGGCGACTGAAACTGACATGTTTCCTGCAAAAACAAACACGATCAAGTGTAGAGGAGTTTGGAGGGAAAGAGAGTTCTTTCAGAGAGTATGAAAGTGCAAAGGAGAACGACGCCTGAAAAATGATTTTATATTAGGGTTCGACGCTGAAAAGGAAAGATCGTTGAACTCAGTTCGACGATTGACGGTTCTAGGGGAAACTGAAGGGTCTCAACATCGTCGATCTTCATTCGACAATATTAAACATCGTCGACCTTCGTTCGACGATAATCGAGATCGCTGACTAAAAAGGATAGTCCAGCACTATCTAGAAAACGTCGAGCTTCGTTCGACGATTCCTAACATTGTCGATCTCCATTCGATGGAAAACAAAAGATAGTTAAATACTATCTGGAAACGACAAGCTCCGTTCGATGATCTTCAGGGAAATCGTCGAGCGCAGTTCAGAGACATAGAAAACCTATAGACACTAGGAAATCCAAAATTTTTAGCCTAGTCTTTGTCTCTTTTTAGGTTTAAAGGTCTTGGAACTTAATTAAGACTTCCTCCATCTAACATTCCTAACTGATTAAGGAAGAAGGTGTGATTCATTTCATCCAAGGGTTTGGTGAAAATATCTCCCCTTTGTAAATCAGTATGCTAGATTCGGCCAAACTTCCTCTTTACTCAGATCCACAGATCCTACAGCTCGGAACCTGAAAAGGTTCCTACAACTCAGGCTCAATAGCCCTACCTCAGCCTTATCACAAAGCCTACAACTCAGAGAAGAACCTTCTCCTACACTCAGGCAAACAGCCCTATCACTCAGAGATCAACTCCCCTACACTCAGCCTTTATAACACAGGCTTACAACTCAGATTTGTATTGACAGATCCTACAGAAATTAGAAAAGAAGTTTTTAATGTCTTGCCTTTGTTGAGAGAGAAAAGAACAAGACAATTCTTGATTAGCTGATGAAATCAACTGAATCTGAGCTTTCTTCAAAGCTTCTTGAATCTGAACTTAGCTGACTTGATTTCCAAACAGCTTCTTGAGAAACCAATGACGGCTTCCTTCTTTTTCTTCAAGAGGTTGGATCTCTCTCTATCCAACACCTTTGAAGATACTTCTGAATTCTTGATTGAACTCTTCTTAGACTGATCCTGAGATCGTCTTCTTAGATCTTCTGATGAAGATCTTCTTTAATGCCTTGCACTTTCTTGAAGAGAGGACTTGTCTCTTAACTGATGTGTTGATTAAGAATTAATTTCCTCTTGTATATCTCCTTTTTCTTCTTCTAAATCTGTCTATTTATAGATCTTCTTCATGGTAACCGGCTGATCCAGTTTCTAACTGACTTCTGACAAGTCTGACAGCTTCAGTTAACCTGTCATAACCCACAGCTGTCAAGTCTTCAAACAGATCTTGTGCCTTAGTCTTGGACAGCAAAGTGTTGAGACAGACTGTCAGAAAGTGTCGAGACCAACTGTCTATATGTGTCGACACAAGTGACTTTGGTGTCGACACAGCCTTTGATGATGTCGACTAGTTTGCCTTTAAGTCGACACTGCTTCTTCAGAAAATAACTTGGTCTTGACTTTGCAGTGTGTCGACACAAGTCCTGTGTGTCGACACAGTTGTTGTAGATTCAGAACTCAGTATGTGTCGACTCTGCCTTCAGGTGTCGACATAGTTGAGGTCGACTATCTTTCTGTGAGTCGACACTGCTTCCCAGTGTCGACACAAATGTGGTCGACTATCTTTCTCTGTATCGACACAGCTTCCTTCAAGTGTCGACACAATTATTCTGAAGTGTCGACCCAGTTTCTTCAGATGGCGACACATGGACTTAGAATAATTTCCTGTATTCTTTAATACTTCTTCACCTGCACATGTCAACTTAAAACAATATCAAATACACCTTGATGTATATCATTAAGCTAAGTTAGGCTTCTTCAAATCAGGTACACATTTTCCAATGTACCCAACAAAATGTCAGAAGCTGTATTAGAAGCTCAGAAGGAAGCTCAACTTTCCAAGAAGAGATTCAGAGAGCAGGCTGAGCTGAAGCCATATTTTGAGCAGTGGAGCCCAACTTCTAGAAACATCATACTTACTGCCTGAAAAGCTGTAAAGGATAAAACCCATGACAGGGGTAAGTGGTATTCTGAACAAGAGTGGAATAAATATCAAATAGGACAAGAAGCAATTCTTCAACATAGAAGAAGTGCTAAGGCTGAAAAGCTACCTGTTAATGCTCAAGAGCCAAGCAAGTACTTCCCCAAACCTTTCCACTATTTTGAGAGAAAGAAGATCAAGGCTGAAGAATTAAAGAAAAAAGCTCTAAAAGGGAAAAAGCCAGCTGAGGTTACTGAAACTTCTGTGCAGGCTAAAATCATGTCTGGCAAAGGAATAGTTATTAAGGAGCCTAGTTAGTAATAGGATTGCTAGTTTTATATAATAGAACAATGTACTAATTTGTTTCTTTTGTTCTATAAGAAATTCATGTAAACCAAAGTTTTTATGATTAGTGAAATCTGTTTCAGTATTAAGTGTTTGTTGTTTACAATGATTATGTAATAACCTGCTCTGAAATGTTTTTACTTCTATTAAAATTTTGTTTTATCTTAATAGATGTATATCTTTGACTAAGGGTTATGACTTCTCCAAATAGGGGGAGATTGTTGGGTACATTAGAAAATGTGTACTAGATTTGGAGAAGCCATAACTTAGTCAATGATTTGCATCAATTTGTATTTGATAGTGTTAGGTATTGTATCCACAATTACCTGGATTTGAGGAAGCCTCCTGTCAAGCTAAGATGAATTCACAATGTGTTTGATGCTCTGTCTTCAAGTTGTGCTTGCAGTTATTCCACGCTAAGTACACACCAATGTCAGGGTGCAGTAGGTCAATATACACGGGTCTGCGCAACGTAACCCCTCGTTGAGCAGATCAGTGTGTTGGCTTACGTGTACTCTCTATATTGGAGTGTACTTACTCTCAAGTACAGGGCTGAGATAGATCAAGAGCAGAAGAGGAGCAAGGATGAGTCAAAGACCAACTCATGGGAAGAAAGACAAAGAATCGTCTAAGTTAAAGTCGACGAGAATCACTAAGTGATTCTCGCCGATTCGACGAAAATCACTAGTGATTCTCGCCGAATCATCGAGAATCACTCGCCGATTCTTGCCGACTGCATCCGGCTGACTCAACGCCTTCAAGATTTCTGCTAAGGCAGAATCGACGAGAATCGTCAACTGATTCTCGCCGAATCGTCGAGAATGACTTTGCATTCTCGCCGATTCGTCGAGAATGACTTTGCATTCTCGCCGATTCGTCGAGAATAGTTGTGATTCTCTCTGATTCTCTCCGGATGGCAAGCTTTTCAGCAGGAATTCTTCTAAGTAGAATTCGATGGGAATCATAAGTGATTCTCGCCGAATCGTCGAGAATCACCAATGATTCCCGCTGAATTTGCCTTAGGCATTTTCCGTCGACTCGCTGGACCGGGCCATGTACTCAAGCGCTATTTGTTCCGGAATTAGGGTTTCGTCTTGTGGGGCCCACAACGGTCATAAAGGAGTATTCTACAGTATAAATACTCTCCTATTTTGAACGTAAGAGGTAGCGAAGAAAACGAACAAGTCAGCCGTCGCTGACGTGACCTAGCAGATCGCGGATTTCCTTCCGCCGCCGTCGCCGCTCGAAAGGTTGTCGCCGCCGCTGATCGGATTCTTCTTGATCTCTCGGCGACAGAAATTTAGCCAAGCAATGCGTCTCACGTTTCTTTCTTGAGATCCTTTGTCTATTGGTTTGTTGAACGGGAATACCTTCCCCTTCCAAATCGATTGAGACGATCGATCCAAATAAGATCGTTGGTAGACCTTGCTAGCTTTGTCAAGAAGTTTGGATCGACAAAGCATCGCCGCCGCAATCCTTGCCGCCGTGTATCTCGGGAAGATCTTCTCCAAGAGAGTGCTTAGGTTGTGGACTCTTCGTCTTCTTCAAGAACGCTTCATCGAACGAAGAGGGACACCAAGCGCTCCAAACGTAGTTTGTATTTTGTACATTCTATTTTTACTTTTGTTGTAAAGGAACTTTGGTTCCTCATTGTAAGGGTTGGGTGCAACCCGTGGTGGAGGAGTAGTGACTCCTTCGGGTGGAAGGGTTCCTTCCATAGTGTGAGGATTGGATTTCAATCCGGTTAGTGAAGTGACCGAGTCGTCCCTTGTTGGGAGATAGGTCGAAGGGGGAAAGTGGACGTACCCAAATTGGGGAACCACTATAACTGTCTGTGTCTTTCTGTGATGTGCTTGTTTTGTTTTATTGTGCAGGTAAATTTTTAATTCCGTAAAAAGACTGCAAATCACCTATCCCCCCCCATAGGTGAAGGTAGTTGACACTAAAGTGACTTTCAAGTGGTATCAGAGGGAGGTTACTCATCAAAAAAGTTAACACCTTGAGTAAGATCCTGTCTCTAGTGTCAAGAAGAAAACCAGACTCAAGCATGGAGCTATATTCTGATATCTCTCCTCTAAGACTCCCCGCATGCACAAAGGAGTATTATCCCATCTGGAAGATGAGAGTGTTGTTTCATCTGGAGTCCATCGACCCTCGAGCATCACTAATCTTGGAAGAGGGTCCCTTCTGAAAGTCCACCTAGTGCCAACTACCTTCACCTATGGGGGGGGGGGGAATAGGTGTCATGCAGAGTTTTTGCGCAATTAAAACTATACATGCACAAATAAACAAAACAACACAGCACAGCACAGAAAGACACAGGCAATTTATAGTGGTTCCCTGATTTGGGTACGTCCACTCTCCCCCTTCGACCTATCTCCCAACAAGGGACGACTCCGTCACTTCACCAACAGGATTGAAAACCAATCCTCTCACTAAAGAAGTAACTCTTCCACACGAAGGAGTCACCACTCCTCCACCACGGGTTGCACCCAACCCTTACACAGAGAAACCAACGTTCCTTTACAACAAAAGAAAAACTTGAATGTATAAAATACAAACTACTTTTGGAGCCCTTGGTGTCCCTATTCGTTCGACGTTGTGTTCTTGAATAAGTCGAAGAGTCCACGACCTAAGTGCTCTCTTAGAGAGAATCTCCCCGACACCAGCGGAGGCAAGAAGTGCGGTGGCGTAGCTGTCAGGATCGGCCCGCGGCAACGAAGTGCGACGGCTGAGCTTTGGAGATCCAACCTTCGTAGCAAAGCTAGCAAGGTCTACCAACGGTCTTGCTAGGATAGATCGATTCGGAAAGAGAAGGTATTCCCGATCAACAAATCAAGAGACAAAGGATCTCTAGGTAGACACGTGAGATGCATTGCTTGGCTGAGCTTCTGTCGCCGAGAGATCGAGAAGAAACCACGATCAGCAACGGCGACAACTTGCACGAGCGGCGATGGCAGTGGACGGCGATCTACGATCCGTTAGGCCAAGTCGGCGGCCGGCCATTTTTGTTTTTGGTTCACCGCCCTTTACGTTCAAAAAAGGAGGGTATTTATACAGTAGAATACTCATTTATGACCGTTGAGGGCCCCACCAGAAGAAACCCTAAATCCGGTTCAAAATAGCGCCTGAATATTTGGTCCGGTCCAACGAGCATAAGAAATTTGCCTAAGGCAAATTCGGCGAGAATCATTGGTGATTCTCGACGAATCGGCGAGAATCACTTATGATTCTCGCCGAATTTTACTTGGCAGAGTTCTGGCTGAAGATCTTGCCATCCGGAAAGAATCGGCGAGAATCATCATTCATTCTCGACGAATCGGCGAGAATGCAAAGTCATTCTCAATGATTCGGTGAGAATCAACTAGTGATTCTCGACGATTCTGCCTTAAGTAGAAATCAAGACGGTGTTGAGACATCCGGTAGCAATCGGTAAGAATCAGCGAGTGATTCTCGACGATTCGGCGAGAATCACTAGTGATTCTCGTCGAATCGGCGAGAATCACTTAGTGATTCTCGACGATTTCTACTTAGATGATTTTCGTCTTTCTTCCCGTGAGTTGCTTTGACCCATCCTTGCTCCTTGTCTGCTCTTGATCTTTCTCAGCCCTGTACTTGAAAGTAAGTACACTCCAATAGAGAGAGTACACGTAGGCCAACACACTGATCTGCTGAACGAGGGATTACGTTGCGCAGACCCGTGTATATTGACCCACTGCACCCTAACATTGGTGTGTACTTAGCGTGGAATAACTGCAAGCACAACTTGAAATATATTATCAAATACATTGTGGATTCATCTTAGTTAGACAGGAGGCTTCCTCAAATCCAGGTAATTGTGGATACAATACCCAACAATCTCCCCCTATTTAAAGAAGCCAAAATCCCACTAGCTAAGATGAATTTCACCATTCCAGATAATACATAGAGAAAATCAAGAGAAGAACAATAAATGCAAACAGAACAATACTAGAGTCAATCATGAAATCACACATATATAGAGATATCCACAATAATTGTTCATATGATAACATGATAAGAACGATAAACAAAAAGGAATACATCAGCAAAAATCCTAGGTCTCTTTCTCCTTAGCTATTTCATCGTTTAGTTGCTGCGCCAAGTGTTTCCTGCTTTATCTTTCGAAGTATTCCTTTGGCTTGGGGTAGTATCTGGGAGGAGGAGCTTTATTTGCCACAGTGTTGGACCTGAAGAAAATGTTCCGTTTAGCTTCAAAGGTCTTGTGCAGCTCCCACTCGTACTGATTATAAACATCGTTCCGATTTATCTCCCCCTCTGTTGTAGTGTAAATGTGTCCAGAATGATACTCCTTGATACCGGACTCCACCTTTCGCTCCTCACTTCATCCTCCTTCAATCTGATTTTCTTTTCAGCTTGCATTTCCTTGGATGTCCCTTCTTGAATTTTTCTCTTGCCTCTAGCTTTTGCTAGGGCTTCTTGGTCAAACCAGGCACTGCGCTCAGCTCTTGCAGCAGCCCTAGCAGCCTTCTTAGATTCAGGCTCACTCAGTGGAACTTCTTCAACCCTTTCTTCTTCCTCATCAGCAGCAGCAGTCTCTTCCGGAGGGGCAACCGGAACGTGAATGCCTGAGGCCTGTTGAACTAGCTAGTGGGCCGTTTCAAAAACATACCTATTCGATTGATCGAAGTTGTCAATTATTATCTGTTAGATTGATCGAAGTTTAGTTTTCAATTAGTATCTGTTAGATTAAAAAAAACATACCTATTAGTTTGATCGAAGTTGTCGAGTATTACTTGTTGAAGCCCTGCCATCTTAGCTTTATAATCTTCCTCCCCCTTTTTGGCTTCCACAGCAATTGAGTTTGCTGTCTTTGAAAATTCATTCAGTAGGGTCTTTTGATCCGCGTTCAGAGTCACCATGTTGGCATCAAATTTTTGGATGCTATTAGCCACAACATGTGCATTCTGATTAACCACTATCAGGTCATCCGTGTTCTTTTTTAAGTCCTTGCATAAGAAGAGAGACAGCTGTGCCGGCTGCTGTGTACTTTTCCTCGAACTTCTTTTCCATTACATCCAGCTTGTGATTAATTTCAACTACGTTCTTTAGCATCAGATCCTCAGATTCCTTAATTCTTTTTAGCACTTTGTCTTGTGCTTTCTCAAAAGTAACTTTGAGTTCATCCAGAATTCCTTGAACAATGTTCACAGTATGATTAGCTAGATTAGCTTGCAGTGGATGACCCTGAGGCAAGCCTTGGTCTGGATCTTCAGCAGATTCACTAGGCGAGCTGGACACTTGCACGGTTTCTACAGAGGGAAAGTTGGCAGTCTTGGTAGATTTCTCAGGAATGCTTACCAATTGTTGCTGAGAGGACTCCCCCTCCACAGTTGCACTGGTTTTCTCAGGAACTACCTCAGGAGCTTGTTTTTCAGATGGAACTGCAGTGTCATCCTGAGGCTCCATTACTTCCTGCCTCTCATTTCCTTCTTCCTCATCCTCATCATCCATGATCTCATTCTCAACTGCAGCATCGTCCACATCCTGTTCATCATTCTCCAGATCAGCATCTCCATCTCCCATATCATTATTGTCCAGGGCCGCCTCATCTTTCTCTACATCCTCACTTTCTTCTTCCAGGTTCTAACCTGCATCCCTTGCTAGCAGAGAGATGTCAGATCTAACATCAGTAGGAGCGGGTAGAGACTCCCCCTCAGTTCCTGCAGTCAGCATATCAGGAACTTCACCGGGTACAGCCACGGAGTCTGCTGGAGTCCTATTGTCCTCATTCCCATGGGACTCAGCTGCGGAATCATCTCGTCCTTCACCTACGATAGCATGCCCGATCCTTCTCTCCCATCTATCAAAGACACTGGAGTCCATTTTCTTCAGATAGTGGAGGGGAACTCCTTTACTCATATCAAACTTGTCTCCATCCAGTTGGTTAAGATAAAGACTAATAATACGTCCAAAATCGGGGGTTCGCAGAGTATCCTTTATTTTCTCAAACAGCATGGCCCCCTAGTTGAATCTTTTCCGACAGACGATGACCATTAGGATCTTGAACATCTCACCCGAGATATGATCGTGGGAGCCTGGTTTACAGATCAGGACTTTCCCGACGATGTCTGACAGAAGCTTCCCTTCCTCATTCATTTCCTTCCTCTTAATAGATTTGATTCCTCTTGGTAGTCCACAGAACAGAAGGTTCCTGGCTCGATCATGTTCTTCCAGATAATCCTCTTGATCAGAGCTGGAGAGTTGCAAGTATTGTGTCAGTTTCCCTGCAGACATTTTGATCCTTGCACCGACAATCTTACACTTGATTACAGTATCTTCACACCGAAGTTTTGCAGTTGCAAAGACTTCCATCACCTCCTTATACAGTATTTTGCATGGGTGCTCCAGGATGAATGTGAGTCTAGCCTCTTCAAGCATAAGAACGATGTTCCTGAACTCATCTGAGGCATGAGAAAAGCCGGTTCGAACCAGTTCGCATCCAGTGACCAGACTGACGATGGTTCTTGGAGCCATTTTAAACCTAGGGAGGAAATACCCATGTCTAAGCCTTTTCAGTAACTCTAGTAGGAAGCTACACTAACAACAAGCCATTGCAAGGAGGAAGAAGTTGTTACCCTAATGCTGAGGATTTGGCGGAACGAAGGCGACGGAATCGACGAGATTGATGGGAATTGACCGGATTGCCTGAATCTCTTGCGTCCTTGGGACTATGTCGACGGGGAACCCTGGATGCGCTCGGGAAGGAGTCGTCGGAAGTCAATCGACGAGAACCCTAGACTTGGTCGACAGAACTCTGGAACTCAAATGTCGGGACCCGGAGTCAGGATTCTTGCTGTTACGGGAAGTCGACGGGATGAGAGAACGAGGCGGATCGACGGGATATGAAGGGTCGGCAGAATAGGCGCGATATGTGCTATTCCGAGCCGGGCGGTTTCGACGGGATTTTGACTGGGTTTTCTAAACAACTTTAAGTGGCATATTAATTTTGTTATACCCTAGTCAATAACCGAGGCATGCAAATTTGCCTTCAAGTTATTTCTTGATCGAGATGTATACAATATTCTGATATCAATTGTAATCTTTTGTAACACCCATTGACGTACCTTCCTTAATTTTAAATGGGCTGACATGTGCCTATTGAGGTTCATTTTCAAATGTATCAATGTGTAACAACCAAGAATTCTGTAAAATTGTATCTAAAGATCATTTTACAATTTTAATCTGTCCTTAGGTGTAAAAGCCTATATGTGTATATATACACATAACCACTTACCTTTTAGAGAAGGAATTCACAAATTTGTGTGAATATATAAGTATATATACATATATGTGAATATCAATATAATTTGGCTCAAATATTGAATCTGAACGCAAGTACCCGGGATCATAAGATTTATCATTCAGATCTTCAGTTTAAGACACACCAGGTGTTCAATTTGAGTATGCCATTGTAGATAGCACTGCTCTTATTCCAAGTACTTGTTCCAAGTCATTCTGGGAACATATCCTGTCTAGTTCCCATCATGTTTACAGGAACCTAGACTGCCCTGCAAAAGAGAATTACCTTGCCTTAGGAACCCAATATGTATTGGGTCCTAGGTTATTGTCAGTGTAAAATCTCGAATGCCTTCCCACAGGAATCCTGTCAGGAAGGCTAACTCTGCTCAGAGGAAGTGGATATGCCCTTGCCCTTGGCACAGAGGGATTGTGCCAACAATCTACAGCAAAGTGACCCACCTTGCCACAGCACCAATATTCGTGAATGTTGTATCGCCATTTCAGACCTGATCTGTTGACTGAGGTAGTCATGAGCTTAGGTCTAAACGAGATAGAGCCAGTTCTGTTCACGACATTGACTTTTCCACTGTGACACGTGGGAGGGTGGAAAGAATGCATGCGGTGAGTGTCATGAGGCCTGGGAGGTGGTGCCTTCCTTTTAGTCAGCACACTTCCAGAGGCCCCATGGGTACTTACCACATGTTTCCTGACCCCCCTTTCCTGTGTCCTAGGGTGGAAAGTACTGTAGTGAGAGCTGGTTCCTGCATATTCATGATGAGTTGGGGCTGAGGCTGAGAATACAAAGGGTTCAGAATGAGCCTTGGGTATTCTCTCATGGGTAGCCATGACAGCTCTGGCACTGTGGGTATTTCCACCTGAGGGTTGATCATTCTTGCAGTGACCAACGTTGTTTCTGTGGTCATACCTGAAGGCATGATGAGTGCCCTTCCTACTCGGGGTGGGGGGTCTGAACACAGTTTTCCCATTTCTCCATGAATTAATAATTCGGGAGATCCACCCATTTTCTTCCTTTCTCTTGATAGCATCCATCGCGGAAAAGTTAGAAACTATTCTCTTCTCGGTCTCTAGACGACTTTCTAGATCCGAGATCTTTGAGTCCTTTACCTTGATGGATTCCAATTAGATATTCATCAAGGTCTTCAGCAGAGCAATCTCCTTAGCTTGCTCCTCAACAAGTAAGTTGCTCTTCTGAAGAGCACACTGAAGGGATTCAATATTTTCAATCTTCTGATTGAAGCTATCCATATCCCTTGCATCACTAGAGGGACAATCCTCTGAACTATTCCTGTCTTCAGGAACTGCAAGAGGAGAGGGGCATGATGAAGAAGTTATCTGCTCCTGGCTTTGCTGTTCAGGGTTACCGTCAAGATCGGCAGAGACTGTTGAGTCAGCTTCATCAGAACTGCTTTCCTCAACTTCTTCTTCAGTCTCTGACAAGGACACAGGAGCCCTGATACTGACAGATTTATCATGCCCTTCATCTTCAGAAATGAGGACTCCCACATAGGCTTCATCCTCTTGCTGACCACTGATCCCTTCTTTCTCTGATCCCTCCATGAGGTCTGAGATGGTTTGCCATATGGACATGGCCGTCCTACACTTGTCCAATTAGAGCGAGATGGTCCAGACCAGACATCAGTGATGATCTGACGAATCACCTTGTCCAGGTTGAACAGTGAGAGCTCTGTCTCCTACATCTCTTTGGGACACTTGGGGATTTGGAGATCTTTCCCAGAGCCGGAAGCCTTAATGGGAATGAAGGGACCCTCTTCCAGAATGAGTGATGCTCGAGGGTCGATGGCCTCCAGATGAAATAGTACTCTCATCTTCCATACAGGATAGTACTCCTTTGTACATGAGGGGAGTCTTAGAGGAGGGACATCATAATCCAACTCCATGCTTGAGTCTGATCTTCTTATTGACACTAGATGCAGGAACTTACTCGAGGTGTTAACCCCTTTGATGAGTAACCTCCCTCTGATACCACTTGAAAGTCCACCTAGTGCCAACTACCTTCACCTATGGGGGGGGGGGGGGGAATTGGTGTATTGCAGCGTTTTTGCGGAATTAAAACTATACCTGCACAAATAAACAAAACAATACAGCACAGAAAGACACATGCAATTTATAGTGATTCCCCGATTTGGGTACGTCCACTCTCCCCCTTCGACCTATCTCCCAACAAGGGACGACTAGGTCACTTCACCAACAGGATTGAAAACCAATCCTCTCACTAAGGAAGTAACTCTTCCACACGAAGGAGTCACCACTCCTCCACCACGGGTTGCACCCAACCCTTACACAGAGGAACCAATGTTCCTTTAAAACAAAAGAAAAACTTGAATGTATAAAATACAAACTACTTTTGGAGCCCTTGGTGTCCCTCTTCGTTCGACGTTGCGTTCTTGAATAAGTCGAAGAGTCCACGACCTAAGTGCTCTCTTAGAGAGAATCTCCTCGACACCAGCGGCGGCAAGAAGTGCGGCAGCGTAGCTGTCAGGATCGGCGGCGGCAACGAAGTGCAGCGGCTGAGCTTTGGAGATCCAACCTTCGTAGCAAAGCTAGCAAGGTCTACCAACGGTCTTGCTAGGATCGATCGTCTCGATCGATTCAGAAAGGGAAGGTATTCCCGATCAACAAATCAAGAGACAAAGGATCTCTAGGTAGACACGTAAGACGCGTTGCTTGGCTGAGCTTCTATCACCGAGAGATCGAGAAGAAACCACAATCAGCAACGACGACAACCTGCACGAGCGGCGATGGCAGCAGACGGTGATCTACGATCCGTTAGGTCAAGTCGGTGGCCGGCCTTTTTCGTTTTTGGTTCACCGCCCTTTACGTTCAAAATAGGAGGGTATTTATACAGTAGAGTACTCCTTTATGACCGTTGAGGGCCCCACCAGAAGAAACCCTAAATCCGGTTCAAAACAGCGCCTGAATATTTGGTCCGGTCCAGCGAGCATAAGAAATTTGCCTAAGGCAAATTCGGCGAGAATCATTGGTGATTCTCGCCGATTACGAATCGGCGAGAATCACTTATGATTCTCGCCGAATTCTACTTGGCATAATTCTGGCTGAAGATCTTGCCATCCGGAAAGAATCGGCGAGAATCATCATTCATTCTTGACGAATCGGCGAGAATGCAAAGTCATTCTCAACGATTCGGCGAGAATCAACTAGTGATTCTCGACGATTCTGCCTTAAGCAGAAATCAAGACGGCATTGAGACAGCCGGTAGAAATCGGCAAGAATCAGCGAGTGATTCTCGATGATTCGGCGAGAATCACTAGTGATTCTTATCGAATCGGCGAGAATCACTTAGTGATTCTCGACGATTTCTACTTAGACGTTTTTTGTCTTTCTTCCCGTGAGTTGCTTTGACCCATCCTTGCTCCTTGTCTGCTCTTGATCTTTCCAAGCCCTATACTTGAAAGTAAGTACACTCCAATAGAGAGAGTACACGTAGGCCAACACACTGATCTGCTTAACGAGGGATTACGTTGCGCAGACCCGTGTATATTTACCCACTGCACCCTGACATTGGTGTGTACTTAACGTGGAATAACTGCAAGCATAACTTGAAATATATCATCAAATACATTGTGGATTCATCTTAGCTAGATAGGAGGCTTCCTCAAATCCAGGTAATTGTGGATATAATACCCAACACCTTCATTCCCATGAAGGCTTCCGGCTCAGGAAAGGATCTCCAAATCCCCAAGAGTCCCGAAGAGATGTCTGAGACCGAGCTCTCACTGTTCAACTCGGACAAGTTGATTCGTCAGATCATCACTGACGTGTGGTCTGGATCATCTCGGTCAAGATTGGACAAGTGTAAGACTGCAAAGTCTATGTGTCAAACTATCTCAGATCTCATGGTGGGATCGGAGACAGCTAGGACTGGATGCTAGTAGGAGGATGATGCCTATATGGGGGTCCTCATTTCTGAAGATGAAGGTCAAGACCAATCTCTCAGTATCAGGGCTCCTGTGTCCATGTCAGAGACTGAAGAAGAGGCTGAGGAAAGCAGTTCTGATAAAGCTGACACAACAGTCTCTGCCGATCTTAACGCTGACCCGGAACATCAAAGTCAGGATCAGGTAACTTCTTCATCATGCTCCTCTCCCCTTGAAGTTCCTGAAAATAGGAATAGTTCAGAGGGTTGTCCTTCTAGTGATGCAAGGGATATGGATAGCTTCAATTAAAAGATTGAAAATCTTGATTCCCTTGAGAGTGCCCTTCAGAAAAGCAACTTACTTGTGGAGGAGCAAGCTAATGAGATTGCTCAGCTGAAGACCTTGATGAATCTCCAATTGGAATCCATCAAGGTAAAGGACTCAAAGATCTCGGATCTAGAGAGTCGTCTAGAGACCGAGAAGAGGATAGTTTCTAACTTTTCCAAGATAGATGCTATCAAGAGAAAAGCAGAAAATGGGTGGATCTCCCAAATAATTAATTCATGGAGAAATGGGGAAAATGTGTTCAAACCCCCCACCCCGAGTAGGAAGGGCACACATCATGCTTTCAGGTATGCCACAGGAACATCCATGGTCACTGCAAGAATGATCGGCCCTCAGGTGGAAATGCCCACAGTGCAAGAGCTGTCATGGCTACCCATGAGAGAATACCCAAGGCTCATCCCGAACCCTTTGTATTCTCGGCCTCTGCCTCAACTCATCATGAATCTGCAGGAACCAGCTCTCACTGTCGTACTTATCTCCCTAGGACACATGAAAGGGGGGTCAGGAAACATGTGGTAAGTACCCATGGGGCCTATGGAAGTGTGCTGACTTAAAGGAAGGCACCACTTCTCAGGCCTCAAGACACTCACCACATGCTCTCTTTCCACCCTCCCACATGTCACGGTGGAAAAGGCAATTTTGTGAGTAGAACCTTCCCTGTTCCGTTTAGACCTAAGATCATGACTACCTCAGTTAGTAGATCAGGTCAGAAAAGGCGATACAACATTCGTGAGTGTTGGTGTTGTGGCAAGGTGGGTCACTTTGCCGTAGATTGTTTGCACAATCCCTCTGTGCCAAGGGCAAGGGTATGTCCACTTACTCTGGGCAGATTTAGCCTTCCTGACAGGATTCCTATAGGAAGGCATTCAAGATTTTATGCTGACAAGAACCTAGGACCCAATACATATTGGGTTCCTAAGGTAAGATAATCCTTTTTGCAGGTTAGTCTTGGTTCCCGTAAACATGATGGGAACTAGACATGTGATGTTCCAAGAATGACATGAACAAGTATTAGGGATAAGAGCAGTGCTAACTACAATGGCCTACTCAAATTGGACACCTGGTGTACCTCAAATAGAAGATCTGAATGATCAATTTTATGATCCCAGGTATACGCATTCAGTGTCAAAACATGAGTCAGATTATCTTGATGTTTACATTTATATATATCCTCATATTTATCCACAAGAATTTGTCAATTCTTTCTTTAAAAATGAATGGTTATATGTATATA
The DNA here is from genome assembly GCA_039513925.1 of Platanthera zijinensis. Taxonomy (NCBI): domain Eukaryota; kingdom Viridiplantae; phylum Streptophyta; class Magnoliopsida; order Asparagales; family Orchidaceae; genus Platanthera; species Platanthera zijinensis. Next base: position 64,735,840 of record CM077089.1, on the reverse strand, counting down.
TACACACATATGTTCACACACTTGATGACAGACCGAAACTGTTAAATGATCCTTAGGTACAATCTGAAGAATTCCTTGTAGGTACATATTTATATATTTGATAATGAATCTCAATAGGCATAAATCAGCCCATTTGAAATTAAAGAATGTATGTCAGTGGGTGTAACAAAATATTACAATTTTTCACCTAGAATAACTCTTGAATTACGTATAGGGCTCATATATTGTTCAACTCGATCGAGGTTTCGTGATTTAGAAATATTATGAAGGCTAAGGCTTGAAATTAACATGTCACGATTAATGTGTATAGAAAATCCCGTCGCACTCTCCTCGATCGTACGAAAGAAATAATTAGTAAACCCCGTCGAATCTCATCGACTTCCCTCGGTTCGGAAGATATAAATAGCATAAATTGGTTTGTCTCTTCATCTCCCCGGATATCGCTGAACTCCCGACAAATCCCCTAGAGCATCCCATCGACTTCCCAGTCTCCTCGCGTAATCTCATGGTCGTGCGGAAGCTGCTTCGCCTGGTGCTCACAGTCTCTCCTCCGGGCTCCCGTCGACAACACCCTCAAATCGCAAGGACCACCCCGTGCTCCCGTCAGTTGCGTGAATCCTGCACCTTACCATCAGATTTCCATCACCGGTCGACGATCCTTCCAGTCGCCATCGTTCCTTCAAACCGCTCGGCGCTAGGGTAAGTTTCCCTCATTCTTGAAGGTTCGTGTCTAAGTGTATCTCCTATTCTAGAAGTACTTATAGGGTTAGATGTCCTGTTTAGGTTTGCAATGGCTCCTAGAACCACTGTAGGACTCCTCACTGGAAGTAAACTGGTTCGGACAGGCTTCTCTCATGCCTCCGATGAGTTCAGGAATATTATCCTCATGCTTGAAGAGGCCAGACTTACATTCATCCTGGAGCATCCTTGCAAAATTCTGGATAAGGAGGTGCTGGAGTTCTTTACAACGGCAAGGCTACGACACGAAGATACAGTGATCAAGAGTAAGATTGTCGGTGTACGGATCAAGATGACAGCAGGCAAACTAACACAATATTTGCAGCTCTCCAGTTCTGATCAAGAAGATTATCTGGAGGAAGAGGATCGAGCCAGGACTCTTCTATTCTGTGGACTAGCTCGAGGAACAAAATCGATCAAGAGAAAGGAAATGAATGAGGAAGGGAAGCTGCTGTCAGATATCATTGGGAAAGTCCTGATCTGCAAACCAGGCTCCCACGATCATATCTCGGGAGATATGTTCAAGATCTTAGTGGCTATAGTCTGTCGAAAGAGATACAACTGGGGAGCAATGTTGTTTGAGAAAATAAAAGATACTCGGCGAACCCCAAGTTTTGGAAGAATAATCAGCCTGTTTCTCTACCAGCTGGATGGAGACAGGTTTGATATGAGTAAGGGAGTTCCTCTACACTACCTGAAGAAAATGGATTCAAGTGTTTTTGATAGATGGGAAAGAAGAATTGGTCAAGCAGCCGTTGCTGAAGAACATGATGAATCCCTGGCTGAGTCCCATGGGGATGAGGACAATAGAACTCTAGAAGATCCCGTGGCTGAACCCAGTGAAGTTCCTGATCTGCTGCCTGCAGGAACTGAGGGGGAGTCTCTACCCCTTGTGACTGGAACTCACAGGACAGATCTCTCAGTACTTACTCCTGCTGATGTTGGTTCTGACATCTCTCAAATAGCCAAAGATGCAGTTGATACCCTTGATGAGGAGGAAGATGAGGAATCCCTAGATAATGATGCAATTGACAATAATGATATAGAAAATGAGGGTGCTGAAGAAGTGGATGATGTCGTTGAAGATGAAACAACCTTGAGAGAGAGGGTGGAGACAGTGGAGCCACAGGATGAAGTTGAATTTCCATCTATGGAACGGGCTCTAATGGTAGTTCATGAGAAATCTGGTGCAATAATGGAGGGGGAGTCCTCTCAGCAAAAGATGATAAGCATTCCTCAGCAAACTACAGAGGCTGCCCCTATCCCCCCAGTGGAGACAGTGCATGTATCAAGCTCCCCTAGTGAATCTGCTGAAGAGCCAGACCAAGGCTTGCCTCAGGGACATCCACTTCGATCTAATCTATCAAATCACACAGTGAACATCATTCAAGGTATAGTGGATGAGCTCAAACTGTCTTTTGAGCAAGCACAGAACAAAGTATTAAAAAGGATTAAGAAATCTGAGGATCTAATGCTCAAGAACGTCGTGGAAATTTATCACAAGCTGGATGTGATGGAAAAGAAGTTCGAGGCCAAGTATATAGAGGCTGGCACTGCTGTTACTCTTCTTATGCAAGGACTCAAAAAGAACACGGATGACCTGGCAGTGGTTAATCAGAATTCACATGTTGTGGCTAATACCATCAAGCTATTTGATTCCAGTATGGTAACTCTCAACGTAAATCAGACTTCTCTTCTAACTGATTTCACTAAGACTGCAAAACATATAGATGAGTCACTGCATTCTTATGCAAACTCCATTGCCCTCGAAGCCAAAAAGGGGGAGAAGGCATACATAGCTAAGATGGCAGGGTTGGAACAGATTATGGTCGAAAACTTCAAACAGTCAAATAAGTATGTCTTTGATAGCTGTCACTGGCTAGTGCAGCAAGCATCAGGTGTACAAATCCCAATTCCGGTTCCTTCTTCTGATGAGGTTACTTTTGCTTCTGATGAGATTGACTTTGCTGCTGATGAGAGTGCAAATGTTGAGGAAGCTCCTCTTAGTGAAGCTGATGCTAAGAAGGTTGCTGCCAAAGCTGCACTCAGTACCATGTTTGACCAAGTAGCCCTAGCAAAAGAAAAAGGAAAGAGAAAACTCCAAGAAGGGACATCCAAAGAAACTCCAACCGAAAAGAAAGTAAGATTGAAGGAGGATGAAGTGAGAAATGAAAGATGGAGTCCTGTTTCAAGGAGCATTATTTTGGATACTTTTATGCTACAGCAGAGGGGGGAAATCAATCAGAATGATATATACAATCAGTATGAATGGGAGATGCACAAGATGTATGAAGCTAAACGAAATATATTTTTCAGGAATAACAAAGTGGAACATAAAGATCCTCCCCCCAGATATTATCCAAAGCCTAAGGAGTATTTTTAGAGACAAAGCAAGAAATTCATGGCTCAACAACTAAAGGATGATTTAGCTAAGGAGAAATAGGCTTAGGATTATGGCTGGTCATTTCCTCAATGCATGTTTTTATCTTCATGTTGTTGTATGAACAATTCTTGTGGATATATATATATATATATATATATATATATATATATATATATATATATATATATATATATATATATATGATTTCATGATTGACTCAATATTGTTCGGTTTGCCTTTATTTCTAAGTGTCTTGTCTTTCTTAATTTGCCTTGTATATTACTCTGGTTGGTGTAATTCATCTTAGCTAGTAGGATTTTGGCTTCTTCAAATAGGGGGAGATTGTTAGCTATTGTATCCACAATTACCTGGATTTGAGGAAGCCTCCTGTCAAGCTAAGATGAATTCACAATGTGTTTGATGCTCTGTCTTCAAGTTGTGCTTGCAGTTATTCCACGCTAAGTACACACCAATGTAAGGGTACAGTAGGTCAATATACACGGGTATGCGCAACGTAATCCCTCGTTGAGCAGATCAGTGTGTTGGCTTACGTGTACTCTCTCTATTAGAGTGTACTTACTCTCAAGTACAGGGCTGAGATAGATCAAGAGCAGAAGAGGAGCAAGGATGGGTCAAAGACCAACTCATGGGCAGAAAGACAAACAATCGTCTAAGTTAAAGTCGATGAGAATCACTAACTGATTCTCGCCGATTCGACGGGAATCACTAGTGATTCTCGTCGAATCGTCGAGAATCACTCGCCGATTCTCGCCGACTGCATCCGGCTGACTATACGCCTTCAAGATTTCTGCTAAGGCAGAATCGACGAGAATCGTCAACAAATTCTCGCCGAATCGTCGAGAATGACTTTGCATTCTCGCCGATTCGTCGAGAATAGTTGTGATTCTCGCCAATTCTCTCCGGATGACAAGCTTTTCAGCAGGAATTCTTCTAAGTAGAATTCGACGGGAATCATAAGTGATTCTCGCCGAATCATCGAGAATCACCAATGATTCCCGCCGAATTTGCCTTAGGCGTTTTACATCGACTCGCTGGACCGGACCATATACTCAGGCGTTGTTTGTTCTGGAATTAGGGTTTCGTCTTGTGGGGCCCATAACGGTCATAAAGGAGTATTATACAGTATAAATACTCTCCTATTTTGAATGTAAGAGGTAGCAAAGAAAACGAACAAGTCGGCCGTCGCTGACGTGACCTAGCTGATCGCGGATTTCCTTCCGCCACCGTCGCCGCTCGAAAGGTTGTCGCCGCCGCTGATCGGATTATTCTTGATCTCTCGGCGACAGAAACTTAGCCAAGCAACGCGTCTCATGTTTCTTTCTTGAGATCCTTTGTCTCTTGGTTTGTTAAACGGGAATACCTTCCCCTTCTGAATCGATTGAGACGATCGATCCAAATAAGATCGTTGGTAGACCTTGCTAGCTTTGTTAAGAAGTTTGGATCTACAAAGCATCGCCGCCGCAATCCTTACCGCCGCCGATCTCGGGAAGATCTTCTCCAAGAGAGTGCTTAGGTCGTGGACTCTTCGTCTTCTTCAAGAACGCTTCATCGAATGAAGAGGGACACCAAGCGCTCCAAACGTAGTTTGTATTTTTTACATTCTATTTTTACTTTTGTTGTAAAGGAACTTTGGTTCCTCATTGTAAGGGTTGGGTGCAACCCGTGGTGGATGAGTAGTGACTCCTTCGGGTGGAAGGGTTCCTTCCATAGTGTGAGGATTGGATTTCAATCCGGTTAGTGAAGTGACCGAGTCGTCCCTTGTTGGGAGATAGGTCAAAGGGGGAAGTGGACGTACCCAAATCGGGGAACCACTATAACTGCCTGTGTCTTTCTGTGCTTTGCTTGTTTTGTTTTATTGTGCAGGTAAATTTTTAATTCCGCAAAAAGACTGCAAACCACCTATCCCCCCATAGGTGAAGGTAGTTGACACTAGAGTGACTTTCAGATAGGAGTTTGAGTTTCATTGTGCAGGTTTAAGTATTTGAAGGAAAATTTTCTAAGTACAAGTGTCAACACTTGTGAAGAAACTGTGTCGACACTCAGGAAACTTGTGTCAACACTCGGGCAAGCTGTGTCGACACACAAGAAAATTGTGTTGACACTCAGGTAAGTTGTGTCGACACCCAGAACTTGTGTCGGCACTTATAAAGAAGCTGTGTCGACACTCGGAGCTTTGTCGATGCCTAAAGAAGAAGTTGTGTCTACATCCAGAAATGTGTCGACATCTGAAGCAGGACTTGTGTTGACACTTAAAACTGAAGCTATGTTGACATTCAGGAGATATGTAGACACCTGAAGCAATTGTTTCGACACACAGGACTTGTGTCGACACACCAACTCTCAAAAGGCTGTGTCGAGTTCAGAAGTAATTGTGTCGACACACAGGACTTGTGTCGACACGCACTCAATGCCATTTGACAAACACTTAACACGAAATGTCTGCAATAGAAATGTCGAGACAAGAAGCTGATGTGTCGACACACAGGACTTGTGTCGACACATACAACATAAGCAGTGTCGAGAAGCAGAAGTATGACTGTGTTGACACTTGGAGTAATTGTGTTGATACCATGAAGACTTGTGTCGACACTTAGTATATATGTGTCGACATATGTGAAGCAGTCTGCTGAGTGTTGTATGCTGAGTTGAAAAGACATTGAAGAACCTGGTGACGTGACTGGTGACTTGATAGTTATCATAACTAGCCAGTTTGACACCAGTGTCAGAACTGTCAGAAGTTTGTTATGAACCAGATCAGTCGGTAACCATGAAGCAAGCTCTATATAAGAGACAGATCGGAAACGACAATATAAGAACAATAATGTAAGGCATCTATAAGAAGAATTCTGACAGATCAAGGGCTGTCTGCAAGAAAGATTCAGAGTTCTATCTGAATTTAAGGAAGAAGCTGATTGAAGATCATCTTCATCAACAGAGAAGATCCAACTTATTTTGTTCTAATCAAAAAGCTTTGAAAAGCTAAGTTAGGTTGGATCAGAAGGATCAGTCAATCCAAGAACTGATCAAGAAGACTACATCAACAGAGAATTCTAGTTGGTGAAGTTTTTAGTTACTCTTTACTCACAAATTCTTGTAGGATCTTCTTTTAGTTCTGAAATTGTAAACCTAAAATTATAAAGGCTAAGGTAGGGTTGTGTGCCTGAGTTAGGACTTGTGGAAAGTCTTAGTTGTATGCCTAATTATAAAGGCTGAGGTAGGGCTGAGGCCTGAGGTAGGATTCTGGAGAAGAATATGAGGTAGGACTTGTGTTAAGTCCGAGGTGTAGGAACCATCTTTGGTTTTGAGATTGTAAGATCTGAGGATCATAGCCAGTGGAAGGAAGTTAGGCTGAATCTAGTTATCTGCTGGATAGGCGAAGGGGGAAAGTGAATGTACCCATATCTTGGGGAACCACTATAAGTCTGGTGTTTACTGTGATGTGTTTATTTTCTGTAGATTGATTAATCTGTGCTGAAAGAAGTCTTATAACTGTTTGCCTAAAAATTTAAAAGAATCAAAAAGATTAGAACCTATTCACCCCCCCCCCTCTAGGTGTTTAGGCTCTTGAAATAAAGTCTTTCACTCATTCATTTCTGTCATCCCCAACCTTTGATCTTTTACCATCCCCTTCATCATCTCCATCTGCATCTACACCTCAGGATGAAGTCATGCCAGATTTCATTTCTCCCCTTCCTCCCTTTCATCCTTCTGTATCTACTAAGACACCAACTGAGTTTATACAATTAGATTGTTATCCACCTCCACCTTCTTGGAGCTTATCACTCCAACCCTCAGGAATCTTATCGTAGAGGAAATTGCACCTCTTACTGCTTCCATATCAACCCTAGTTGCCCATCTTGCTGCCTCCTCTGTCCCTTCTTCTTTTAGGGGCCTGGTTTCAGTACCCTCTGAATCCAGGTAGGGGGAGATGTTCTGTGAAGAAGATCCAGCTCCTCCAGCAGCAACAGCAGCAGTTCCAATACCAGGTTCAGTACAAGCAGTTGCAGCAGCAGCAGTTGACATTGAAATGGTCTTTGCATATGCAGCAGTAGCAATTCCAGAGATTATAACTATTGGTGATTGTATTATCAATCCCATAGTTGTTTTACTTCATTTGTTAGATTCTTTTGATTATGTGCATATAAATTCTAAACAACGGCACTCCAAGGCTTTAGTTTGTTATACCTCACCCATAAGTCCTGAAGTTGTGAAGCAACTGAAGGCAAGTTTTGCAGTTCCCATGTTTATAGAGACCTCAGTTGTTACAGTATTTATAGAGCCAGTTTCTGGTCTTGAATCCATTGAGCCTCCAGCTGACTCCCCTATTATGGTTGTTTGGGATGAAAGTCCTATGCCAGACTTGGATGATATTATGTTTGCAGACATGGATGATTCTCCAGAAAAGCCAGCTATTCAAGAACAGCCTCAGGCTAAGAAGGACATTTTTGATGACATGCTGCAAAGGATCCATGATCTTTATGATAATCTAGCAAACTCTTCTGATAATGATGATGATAGTGAAGATTCTGATGATTCTCAAGTTACAAGCTCTAAAAAGAGAAAGTCAAGAAAAGTGCCCCTCCTAAGGCTGTTCCTAAGCAAAATCCTTATGCTGACACACCATATTATATTCTACACAATATAGAGCTCACTCTAGAAACTCCTAACTCGATGAGATATTCTAAAAATGAGTTAAAGGAAAGAAAGAAAAAGAAAAGATACAGTTCCCCACCTAGGCAGACCAGGAGAGGACCTCCTCTTCCTCCTACAGCAGGTGCATCAGGAAATGTTTTTAAGACTCAGAAATCAGTCTCAAGTAGCTCTCAGTCTCCAAGGCCAGCCTCCCATCAGTCTTCCATACCACCTGGTAAGTATTGTCAATACAGACCTCCAAAGTCTTATTATTCAGGCCAACCTCAACAGTCTTTCCCTTAATCCAACTTCCAACAGCAATCCATTCTATTCAGAAATCCTCTACAAAAGTCTTCTCAGGATGCTCCTAAATCTAATCTAGAGAGACCTCTCTCTCCAACCTATGAACCTGAATTAGATCCTAATTCCAGGATGGCCAGATTCCAAGAGCTTATTGGTTTATCTCAAATTAACAGAGCCAAAGCAGAAGGAGCAGATCCATCTAAATTCACTACAATGTCTATCTATAGACGGAATGAGTTTGATCAATTTTAGGTAAACAGAAATTCATTTGATCCGAATGAATTCATGCAGATCCATCCAAAAGCTATAGTGTCCAGAGCTGCATCTGTGATAGTTCTTGGGGTTCCAGACCTGAAGATGTCTCAAAAGGAAGCAGAAAATCCAAATAGGACAATTGCTTTTGCTAAATCATCTTCTTCTCCTCCCTCTGGTGGTTCTTAAATTTTTTTTGATTTGTTATTTGAGAATTATATGTGTAATGAACTAAGCTATATCATTTCTGCTGAATAGTTTAAAAATTCTTTCAGATATTTATATTGCTTTGTGTTTTCCTGTTTTCTTTATTTGATTTAGTGACCTCACCCAAATAGGGGGAGATTGTTGGAACCCTAGTTTGGATTTGGGCTAGGTTCACTATTAGGTTATTGAACCACCATGTATAGCCTAGGGTCAAATTTGTTAGTTCTAAGGTTTAGGTCTGCCTAACTAGGTTAGACATCGTTGATCCAGCCCTCAGAAGAATTCAAAAATTTAGACTTAGAAGAAATGTTGTTTTAAATAGTTCAAAAATTAGTTCGAAGTTCTTCGAACTCAGCTCGACGATCATTGATCGCAGATCGACAAACTCAGAGTTCCTTCTCTGAGTTAAGCTCGACGATATCTGAGCTCGGGTTGACAAACTCCCTCCACTTCTCTGATTCTCTGGTCGACGAACTTGGAGCTCAGTATTGATAGTTTTTCCAGATCAATATTCGCTGAGCTTAGGTCGACGAAATAGATTTCTCAGCTCGACAAACTTGGAGTTCAGGTCGACGAAATCTATTCTGAGTTCGACTAATTCTGATCAGAGCCAGTTTGTTGTTTTCTCTCTCAGTTTGAATTCTAATTATATTAGTCTAAAGCAGCAATTCTCTGAATAATTAATGCTTATATTCTCATGAATATAGCCATTCCAAGGCAGCATTAATTATGGATTTCACAGAGATAATTACTTGCTTATTTACTGGGATAGTTGAGGAAACTCATTAAAGACAATTTCTAGTCATTTCAACCCCCAAATTCTGAGCAGTAATTCAAGGATTCTATTCAAAATTCAAAGGCTGATTACTGCACAGAATATAAAAAGGGTTTTTTTTCTTCCTCTCAACAAGACATACACGAGATATAGTGATACAAAAAAAGTATACAAAGAATAATAGATAAACAGAATACATTCTTTGTGCAAAATTATTACTAGTGTGCGTACAGGAAATTGAAGAAGAAAAACAACAAAAAGATCATTAGTCTTCTTCATTTTCTGGCTTCAGGATTCTTCAGAGACAAATAACATTCATCTGTCTAAAAGCTTCCTGAAGAAACATCAAGCTAGTTGAAGGCCTACACCCTGAGCAAAGCTTTCTTCTTTCTTGAACCATTCAAAATCTCAGGGGGAGCTTTGACAACAACAATCCACTTGTCTTCTCAAGTTATTTGAGAAAGAGAATACATCATCACTTTCTTTACCTCACTGTAAAAAGGGTTTTTAACTCCCTTCAAAAGTTATCACCTGGTTGTCAAGTCTCCTTAAGAAAAGACTTGTGTTGGTTTTTGGGCACCTGATCAAAAGCCTAAAGTGTTGTGAGATCTACCTTGAAATAGATCTTGTGGTGATAGGGTGTAACGCCCCAAAACTCAAAAGAGTGACGGGTGGCGTTTTAAGCCAAATCTGGGATTTGGTAGAGGTGACGGCCTGGGACACGGGCGTGTCCCAGGGCGTGTTATGCTCGAGTTTGGCGTTGGTCGCGTGGTCGACGATTTTGGAGTCAACGATCGTCGGGGGGTGAACACGGCCTGGGACACGGGAGTGTCCCAGGGCGTGTCAGTCATTCAAAGCCTTGCACTCTGTTGGAACACCCTATTACTAATTTGGGTAAGGATCACTATGTTTGTCTTAGGAAACCAGGTTGACCTAGTTGTATAGTTGTAAAGGTCAACATTAGAATGAGTCTTGGGCTTAGAACTTAGGTTTGAAGCTGCCCCCAGGACCATTCCAATATCAAGGATATAGAGCCAAGTCTAAGGCAATTTTCGTCGAGCTCCGGTCGACGAAACGTCGAGCTTAGTTCGACGCTCTCTGAGCTCAACTTCGATAAATCATCGAACTCCAGTCGACGATCTTCGAGCTCAGGTCGACGATCTTTCTTCAGCTATTCTTCAGGTCGCTGAGCTCGGTTCGACGATCTTCGAGCTCAGTTCGACGTTTTCTGTCTGTTTGATCTGTTTCCATCTCTGAGCTCAGTTCGACGATAGTAGAGCTCAGATCGACGATTTTTCTGAGAGATCAACGATTCTAAGGATTCAAATGCTGCCAGTCTTTGGAATGTTTTTGAAATCCCTCAGCATTTATGTTAAGGAGATCTGTCAGCCGTTTGTCTTTATTCTGGAGCAAGTTTCAAGGAATTATTCAGGGAATGTTTTATTGGACCTTCCTCTAGAAGACAAGACTCTTTATGGAAGACATTTATGCCTGCTAACGGCTATTTTTGACAAGATTCTTTTTGAGAATAAGATCTTCCTTTTCATCTTCAGTCAGACAAGAACACACAACAACATACACAGAGAACACAACAAGAAGAATTATGCTGTGACAGATAACAAGTGATCAATTCTGAAGAATCAGAATAACAGTCTTTTTGCTTACAGAAAAGTGATCACAGCCTCATCTCAAGAACTCCAGACACCTCTTCTTTTAGCCTTTTTGCTGAAACAATCCTTTGCTGGAGATCTAAAGTTCTGAAGTCCTATCACCTTAGAGCAAAGCTTCCATTCCTGAACCTGTCTACAACTCAGGGGGAGCTTTGACAACAAAAGATCCACTAGTCTTCTCTCATTTGATTTGAGAATAGAGAAGACAACTTCACCTCTTTATCTTTTCTTTTTCTACTGTAAAAGGGTTTTTGAACTCCCTACAAAAGTTCTGTCTGGTTCTGAGAGCCTTGTCAAAACTCAGTGGTGGCAAGACACCTTATCAAAAAAATCCATTTTTGGTTTTTGAGCACCTTAACAAAAGCTCATTGGTGTTAGGACACCTGATCAACTCATCCTGAGTGGATTCCTACCAAGGGTGGTAGAAGAGTGGATGTACCCAGGTTTTTGGGGAACCACTATATTTCCTTGTGTCTTCTAGGTTGTTTGTGTGATTGGTTTGTTGTGTGCTGTGCTCTTTACTTCTTTGTTTTTAACTCTTTACTAACACTCTACACTATACTATAAATTGAATTTTATATTTGCTGATTAATTTCAACTGTGAAATTAATTTAAATAAACTCTATTCACCCCCTCTAGAGTTGATATAGATCTTACCCTCACTTTCAATTGGTATCAGAGGAAGGTTGGTTGCTCACACAGGCTAACACCTGAACCAAAAGATCCTTGATAAGATCAATCTCTTAAGAGGGTTATTTTCTTTATATCTTATATTATTCAAAGACATGGCACAGAACAAGGATTATGCAAGCACCAGACCTCCAGTGTGCAATCTATCTAAGTTTGCACTTTGGAAGGCAAGGATTAGATTATACATGAACTCTATTGATGAAGATATTTTCAATTCTGTCTTGACAGTTTGTCCAAGTCCACCTGCAAGCTCAAGCACAAATGCTGTTCCACCTCCCTTAGGAACAGATGCTGAAATTAAAAGATGGAAGACTGCAGATGCCAAGGCTATGAACATCTTAGCTCAAACAATGTCTGATGAGATTTTTCAGAAGGTAGTTGAATGCAACTCAGCTAAAGAAGTATGGGACAAACTCTCAGAAATTATCTCAGGATCTGCTGATGAGAGGAAAGACAGAAGATCTCATCTCATAACCCAATATGAGAACTTCAAGAAAGGAGAAGCTGAGTTAGTTGCAGACATGTACAACAGATTAAGTCTGATTGTCAATGAGCTAAAGACTTTGGATAAAGAAATCTCATTGACTGAGCTCAATGACAAGATCCTAATGTGCTTCCCCAGCACTTGGGATTCAAGAATCTGGCCAATCAAAGATGCCAGAAGTCTAAATGAAATCACTACTGAAGCTCTCCTAGGCAAACTCAAATCTTATGAGCTGCTCATCAAGAACAGAGAAGAAGAACAGAAGGCTGCCTCACCAGTCTCAAAGAAAGAGAAGTCAATAGCTTTCAAAGCCATTGAGAATCAGCCTGAAGAAAAGGTCACAGGCAATGAGGAGTTGGTCAGCCTACTGGCCAAAAGATTTTACAAACTGGCCAGAAAGGACTTCAGAAAAAGGCCATACAAAGGACATGATAAACCAAGGTATGATAAGTCAAATAATGATAAAGAAATTATATGCTTTGGATGCAGGAAACCAGACCACATTGTGCCTGACTGTCCAGAAAACAAGAACAAGGACAGAAAGGATAGAAGAGAAAGACTTCAAAAAGAACAGCTCAGACAAAGCCTCCTCCAGCAAGAACAAACATATAAGGAAGGGCTTTGTTTCTGAGACATGGAGTGAGACAGAAGAGGATTCTGAAACTTCATCCAGCTCCAGTGATGATGAAGATGATGCAGATGAAAAAGAATTTTGCATTATGGCTATCAATGCCTCACAGCAAAACTCTGATGCAGAATCAGATTCAGACTCAGAAACTCAACCAGAAGAAGATCAGGTAATTAACTCTTTTGATTTTAATTCTGAGGACTTTAAAATTGAATTTAAGACATTGTGTTTGGACTTACTAAAATCTGAGAAAGAGATAATCTCTCTCAGAAACAAATTATCTGAATACAGTGTCCTAAACTCAAATAACCTCAAACTCTCTGAGGAGTTAGAATGCTGTAGGGAGGAGATAGCTTCACTGAAAAGTGAACTATCAAAGGACAAAAAGTTTGAAGAATCCCTAAATGGGAGAAGTATCAGACTGATGGACATTACAAGCACAGTGAACTCTAGATTCAATAGTACACTGGGCTTGGGTGCATCATCCAGCCAACCTATAATATTAACAACTCCAATCAAATTTATCTCTGACAAAGGAAAGGGAGTAATAGAGGTAGCTAGGAAGAATGCAGATCTGCCAGAGAAAATTTCAGTTCAACAGATTGCGTCGAACAGAGCTCGACGATCGTTAAACAGAGCTCGACGATCGTCGAACAGAGCTCGACGATCTAACCCAAAATCGTCGACCTCAGCTCGACGATATCCAGACTATGAACTTCAGTATAATCGATCTTTGAACAGAGATAGACGATCTGACCCAAGATCGTCGACCTCAGTTCGACGATCGTCAAACAGAGATCAGGTCTGTGAACATTCCTTCAATGGCACATCTAGATTCAATCCTAGAAGTCCCACATCCCAAGGCTTTAACCCCTATACTGAATGGATAGTACCTCCTAGGAGATACCATCCTGAAGGCTATATGAGTCAACCTGAGATGTCTTTCATTTCTGAATTCAAAGGATATCAGCCTAGGCCCAAGGTTAACTGGGTCAAAAACAAATAAGCTGTTCATGTGCAGGTGAATACCTATCCAGTATCTAACCAACAATGGTATCTGGATAGTGGGTGCTCAAAGCACATGACAGGGAACAGGGAGAACCTATCATCCTTCATAACCAAACTTGGACCCAAAGTGATTTTTGGTGATTCAAATTTTGGCCAAACCAAAGGATATGGTGCTGCTCAATAGGCTCAGTCACTTTCAAGAAGGTGGCATATGTAGAAGGACTGAAGCACAATCTGATAAGTATCAGTTAGCTATGTGATGAAGGATACAAGGTGACTTTCAACAAATCTCTGTGCAAGATCAAGTCAGAGGATAACACAACTGTGTTAACAGGTAAAAGGATAGGTAACATTTACTTAGTAGATTTTCTTTCATCTAAAGTAGAATCTTTTTATTCAATTCCCATATCTAAGCCAAATGTTTTATGGCATAAGAGATTAGGACATCTAAACCTTAGAACCATTACCAAGCTCTCCAAGGACAACCTTGTTAGAGGACTACCTTCTGGCCCCTACAAGAAGGAAGGACTCTGCAGGGCTTGTCAATTAGGCAAGCAAACTAAAAATAGCTTTAAGTCACTTAAAAAGAGTGATTCACCTAGGATTTTGTATTTGTTGCACATGGATCTTTTTGGACCCATATCAGTACAAAGCCTAGGAGGGAAGTCCTATACTTTAGTGATTGTAGATGACTTCTCAAGATTCACATAGGTATTCTTTCTCAGGAAGAAGTCTGATAACTTTAAGTGTTTGATAGAGTTTCTCAAATGTATACAGATTGAGTTCAACACTCACATTGCCCTGATCAGAAGTGATCATGGGACAGAGTTTGATTCTCTTCTTATGCAAGAGTTCTATCAAAGTGAAGGGATCAGTCACACTTTCTCAGCTCCTAGAACTCCTCAACAAAATGGGGTAGCTGAAAGGAAAAATAGAACCCTAATTGAATCTGCTACTACATTATTGACAGATGCTCACCTACCTCTATCCTTTTGGGCTGAGGTAGTGAACACCTCCAACTATGTGCTAAACAGAAGCCTGATACATAAACTAAAGGGCAAGACTCCCTATGAATTGCTCAAAGGGAAGAAACCTAAAATAGATTATTTTAAAATTTTTGGTTGTACTTGTTATATTCATAATAATGACAAGAAGTATCTAGCAAAATTCCAAGCTAAAGCTGATGAAGGAGTGTTTCTGGGATACTCTATGATCAGCAAGGCATATAGGGTATATAATAAATCTTCCTGTAAAATTGAAGAATCTGTTCATGTTACTTTTGATGAGACTAACATGTGTTATAAGGAGAAGTCTACTTCTACCATAGAACCTTTGCAGGTACACTCTATTTCAGAAAGTATGGACAGATTACAGGTTAAAGAAGAGAATACAACCTCTCAACAAAAGATTGAGAGCAGTGATGATGAAGAAGAAGTTGAACCTCTTGAAGAAAATCATCCTAAAGGGCCAGTTGTTATTCCACAAGAGGAAACAACAACACTGGTTGGTGAACAATCAACACCCCCTGTTGATTTAATAACAACAAGAGATCATCCAATCATCCAAGTAATTGGAGAGATCTCAACTGGTGTGCAAACCAGAAATCAGGTCAACCAGAACCTGATGCACACTTGCTTCCTATCTCAAGTTGAGCCTCAATCCATTCAAGATGCAGAGCAAGATCCACACTGGATCATTGCAATGCAAGAGGAGTTGCATCAATTTGAAAGGAATAAGGTTTGGGAACTAGTGCTTAAGCCAAAGGATCACTCCATTGTTGGAACAAAGTGGGTGTTCAGAAACAAGCTGGATGATCAAGGAGTTATTATCAGAAATAAGGCAAGGCTAGTTGCTCAAGGCTACTCTCAACAAGAAGGAATAGACTATGACCAGACCTTTGCACCAGTTGTAAGGTTAGAGACCATTAGAATATTCCTAGCTTATGCTGCTCACAAAGGCTTCAAGGTTTACCAGATGGATGTGAAGAGTGCATTTCTCAATGGGGACATCAAAGAGGAAGTCTATGTTAGACAACCTCCAGGTTTTATCTCTCTAACTCACCCTGATTATGTTTTCAAATTGCATAAAGCATTATATGGTCTCAAGCAAGCTCCTAGAGCATGGTATGAGACCCTAGCATGCTTTCTTCTCGAAAATGATTTTGTTAGGGGAGAGTAGACCAAACTCTTTTATTAGAACCCATAAGTCTCACACCCTAAAAGTACAAATTTATGTAGATGATATCATATTTGGATCTACTGATTCAAACTTGTGCAGAAAGTTTTCCAACCTGATGCATTCCAAATTTGAAATGAGTAGCATGGTTGAGCTCTCCTTCTTCTTAGGATTGCAAGTAAAACAACATGCTGAGGGCATATTTATTTCCCAAACCAAGTATGCTAAAGAATTGGTTAAGAGATTTGGTATGTCTGAGGCATCTTGCATGAAAACACCCATGCCTACCAATGCTGTATTGGATGCTGATGAACATGGGAAACCAGTTGATCAGACAACATATAGAGCAATGATTGGCTCTCTATTGTACCTTACAGCCAGTAGACCAGATATAATGTTTGCTACATGCATATGTGCTAGATTCCAAGTTAGCCCTAGAGAGTCACACCTAACATTAGTTAAAAGGTTCTAGATATGTAAAAAGTTGTCCAAATCTAGGACTCTGGTATCCAAAAGACTTGCCAGGGTTTTTAACTGGATTTTCAGATGCTGATTATGCTGGATGCAGAATAGACAGGAAAAGCACCAGTGGAACATGTCAGTTCCTTGGTGACAGACTTGTCTCTTGGTTTTGTAAGAAGCAAATATCTGTGTCAACCTTAACTGCTGAAGCTGAATATATGGCTGCAGGCAGTTGCTGTTCACAAATATTGTGGATACAAAATCAGCTCATAGACTATGGCTACAACTTAGAGAAGTCTAAAATTTTTTGTGATAATACTAGTGCTATCTCTATAGCACAAAATCCAGTCCTCCATAGTAGGACAAAACAAATAGAGATTAGGCATCACTTTCTAAGGGATAATGTAGAGAAAAACAAAATAGAACTTCAATATATCCCTACTGATTTGTAAAGGGGAGATATTTTCACCAAGCCTTTGGATGAAAAGAAACACAGTTTCTTCCTAAATCAGTTAGGCATGTTAGATGGAGGAAGCCTAAACTAATTTACAAGATTTTTGAAAAGTTAAAACAGACCAAGAATAGGGTAAAAAATCAGTTCTTTTTGTGTCTGTAGAATAGGCTTGGTCTCTGAACTGCGCTCGACGTTTTCTCAGAAATCGTCGAACGTAGATCGACGTTTTTCTAAAAATCGTCGACCAGAGATCGACGTTTCCAAAATCGTCGATCTGAGTTCAGCGCCTCCGTTAGCTCCAGGTTTTCTCTCCTTCTGTTCAGAGGTCGTCGAGCGGAGCTGAGCTCGCGCTTTTCAACATCGTCGAACGGAGATCGACGATATTGACGTCTCTTCAGATTCCCTCTGTAGCCCAAATCGTCGAGCTGAGATCGACGCTTTGTCGAACTAAGCCCAACGATTTTCCGTTTCGTCGTCGAACCCTAATATGAAATCATTTTTTCAGCCGTCGTTCATCTCTTGCACTTTCATACTCTGCAACTTTCTTCATTTTCCCTCCAAATCTTCTACGCTTGGCCGTGTTTGGTTCTTTGTCGCAGGTAAAAATGGCTGGCTCCAATGCTGCAATCTCCAAAATGAAATTTGACACCGGATTTGATATTGACATGAACTCGTTTGATGGAAGCGATCAGCGCTTCAAGGATATTCTTAATCTATTCAGAGATCAGCAGCTATCGCAAATAATGACTACCAGAATGAAGATTGCATCGGAAGAGATAAAGGAATGGTGTTATATAGCGACAGATGAGAACGAGAACTCTGTCGTCGGCCTCATAAAAGGGACTCAGGTACAATTGTCCCGACCCTTTTAACTGAAGTTTTTCATCTTAGTTCTGGAGAAGATTCCATAGAGTTATCTGGAGAGGAATATGACTCCATGCTTGATAGAATGGGTCACAATGCTGTGAACCCTAACAAACTGCTGAAGAAAAATTTGTCGATAGAATTTCAATTTTTGGCTGATGTAGTTAGGAAAGTGCTTCTGGCCAAGCACTCAGCCCATGATACCATATCAAGATATCAATTTTGTCTAATGGGAGCTCTGCTTGATAAGAAACTTCTAGACTGGGGATCAATTTTCTTCAACATGATTAAGAAGAAGTGAGTAAGACTGCTGTCAGTTTTGGGAGAATCCTAGAGGTCTATCTGAATTCCAGATGCCCTGAGCTGCTAACCTCTTCTAGGATGTTCATTAATGCATCCAAGAGGCTCTCATGTGCCCTTTTCAGCAAATGGGACAGGCAGATTGTAAACCCCTCCAGAGCTGTTGCACCACTATCTTCAGGCACCAGGACTGTCTCAGTCACTCCACTCTGGTCTCTGCCCCAGTAGAAGTGCTGCCTGCTTCTCCTCCTCCTCCAGCTGTCTCTACCCCAGCCACTTCATCCTCACCTCCAATCACCACCATATTGGTATCTTCCCCATTAACATTTCTTCACCAGTTTCAACCCCTCCAGCATCTACCTCAGAGGAATTCCATCCTCTCTTCTCTTACCCAATCTTCACCTCTCCATCATTTTCCTTTGCAGATGATTACTTTATGGATGATTCTCCCTCCTCCCCTTGAGCCTCCCTCCACCTCCGCATTCCAACAAATGCTGCAAGAAATTCTATCCCAACCATCCTTCACACCTTCCTTGCCTCACTTATCTACACCTCAACATCTTCAATCTCCTCCATTCCCCTCTCAGAGCCATCCATTCCCACACCTCCTATACCATCACTCTCCATGCCACCAGCTCCAGCCATCATCCTTCCAACAACCCTCTCTCCTACCTCTGCTCAAGCCCCTCTTGAGCATGTAGATCTATCAGCACTGGCAGACAGGTTATAATGAGCTGCTAGTCCAAGAACCCCACACTCAGACCAAATTGCACATAGACCAAGTCAAGGATTGATCTAAGAACCTCTACCTAAACTTCTCCAAACATTTACTCAATCAATAAACATCCACCCTTC